>BSBM01000208.1:13425350-14067312 GCA_027924585.1 Larix kaempferi | reverse complement strand
TGTCACTCACACCTCTTGTGAGTATTTTTGAGTTTTTAAATAACTCTTACAAAAATAATTGTTTTTTGAAATATTTTCACACATATTAAATCAAAAATAAAATAATAATGTCTTGGGGGTATCACATACCCCCCCTTATTCTTAACACCATCCTCGTTGTTCTTTTTTATTCAGAGCTCACTTGCTCATTTTGGAACATGGAAGGATAATCCTCTCACATTTTATCCTCCATTTCCCATGCCGCCTCTTTAGGGATGAGGTGCTTCCATTGCACTTTTATTTGAACGATGGCTTGATTCTGTAACATGTGTTCCTTCCTGTCTAGGATATGCAAAGGCTATATTTGGATCTCCCCCTTGGGTTCTTCCTGAATCACATTCCAATTGATTCCATGAGTAGCATCATGCACACATTTTTTTAACGAAGAAACATGAAATACATTGTGAGCTTTTATAGTAGGGGGGAGTGCAAGTTGATAGGATACTGGTGCTATCTTAGCTAACACTTCGAAAGGCCCACAATACTTGGGTGTCAGCTTGGAACACCTTCCCAAGTTCAAGTTACTTTTATTTGGTCAATACTTGGGTGCCAGCTTGGAACACCTTCCCAAGTTCAAGTTACAATACTCGGGTGCCCATAATTTAACTCTGTTACAAATTTAAAATATGTTTTATTAATGTATAAGGTCCTCCTCCAAGAAATCATGGAATCCCAAATAGAATTCAACACTCCAACTGTGAGACCCTAGACTCTTTGATTTCTTAAATTATTCGAGAACATGTTTCAACTCCTCCTTTGTAGCCTTAGCTTAGATATATGAATTAATCTCATCGCTAAACAAACACACGAATAAACTTACCACCTTCATTACCTCCCTTATGTTAGTGTTAGATCATTCTTTAAATAAAGAATGAAAATGGATTACCTGTAGCAGTGGGATCTAAGAAGCAATTAACTTGGTTACCATTCGAGTTTACCAACTCCCAAATTATGTTGAATTTTTTCCAATAGGAAGCATGCTAATGGAAAAACTTCGTGTTATCGTCCCCTTCTTTTAGCCAAATAACATGGTTCTTGAGTTTCCATCTAGCCTCCTTCTGCTCAAGCAATGATTTCTTCTTTCCTTTTAGATATTTCAGACTCGAAAGATCCTCTTCAGATACGATCCCACTTTGATTTGGTTCAAATAGGGACTTTAGAGATTCATCAACCTGCAACATATCCTTTTTATTCTCTTGAGATCATTTACAAACCCAATCAACCGCCAAATTTTTAATAGTAATCAAGTTTTTCAAATGTTAATACATGGATGATTCGCCCAAATTATCATTGAATTTCTTCCGGTTAGAAGTGACAAGTGCTCAAAACCCATCAGCATTCAACCTTGAGATTAAATTTAAAGAGGATTTGGTTAAATTGAAGAATTCTATCCATCTGCAAAAGAATAGTGACATGATATAAGATCCCATTGTATTCGACCCATGACTTATAATGACTGGCTTCTTCTAGTTTGTTCTCTACCATAAGGAACCTTTCAAGGAATTTAAAAATCCCATCTCTATCACAACGAGAGTTTTTCCAAGTTGGAACTATTTGGGAAAAGATGCATTATGCTTAGTATGTGATGTCAATAGAAAATTACTTCATGACAGTAGTCACATTGAGCCATGGATTAGTGTGTACGAGCACTTTCTAAACTATGGGATAGAAAACATCGTTGGGTGAGTGCAAAGATCAATATGTGAAAAGGAACAAGAACTAGTGTGAAATTTCATCAATAAGTCAAGCATTATAAAAGAAGGTAATTCTCATCAAGGGAACAAAGATCAATTGATAGGAGTTGAGAAATCAAGGATAAAATAGTTCTAACCCATTTTACTTCCAAAGTAGATTCAAACACGTTGTTTATTTACCTAATCCTTTACCTAAAAGATCCTTTATCCATGAAATTGCATGAGCATCATATTCTAGTGATTCATGTTAGTCTAAATGTAGTATGTAATAGCATGATTGTCAAAATGAGATTATGATGTACCGGCACAATTGTTGTAATGAGCTTATGAACCAAATTCAAATACTCGAGGCCTATGAGCTTATTACTTAACCGCTGCAATTCAATTTAGTAAACTAATAAATCTTGTTTGTTGCACATTGCATAATTTTCAAAACTGAAAAACATCATGAATGTTGAAAGAGACAACATCCATCATGGAAACTTGGATTCACCACCTCAGGAAGAGGATCTGGTAGTAGAACTGAATGACAGTCTTAGGACAGTCAAACCTTCTGAACTATTGAAAACAGTGCAAAGCTTGCAAGCTGAGTTTCTAAGTTTCAAGGATGATAATCTAAACAAGAGATGAGAACAACATGAAGTGAATGAAGCACTATTGCAAACCTTAATCGGGAGAAGAAACCGCATAAAAACAACACACTCAGCAAATAGATCTGTGGATAAACATCACCATAGAAAGAGGACTAGCAGTTCATAATTTAAGAAACATGAGTAATTTCAAGAACATTCTGACTCATCCAATACCATGGACTATGACTGTGGGGATTCTTCCGATTTTTATTCATCATCTCCTCACAAAAAGAAACACAAGAGAGATAACAATTTGCAAGGAGAATTCAGGAAAATCAAGGCTCCAACTTACGAAGGAGACTTAGATTTAGGAGAGAAAGCTGAAGAATGGATTTTAAGAATGAAGAAGTACTTTCAAGTACATAAGTATTCCAGCTGAATGAAGGATCTTTTAGCCATCTAGAATCTGAATGGAAAATCTGCCAGATGGTTGTGATATTTGCAACACACTGAGAAACTAAGGAAGAAGAAACTCAAATGGAGAACCTTTAGAAGACTGTTTCAAGAGAAATACATGTTTGAAATATTTTTCGATAAGAAAATAAAGGAATTCCATGAGTTACAAATGAATTCCCTTACCATGGATGCTTTAATCAACAGATTCCTAGAACTGTTACACTATGTTCCCTACGTAAAAGATGAAAAGGTAAAAATACAATAGTTCTTAGGATGTCTTCCTACTTTTTATAGAGATAAAATTGAATTGCGAATTTGATGCACCCAAGACATTGGAGGTATCCTTACACAAAGAAATACTTTGCTACGAGCACAACCAACACAGGACTGACAACATAAACAAGAAGAAAGAAAATCTTAGACTCTCTTTTGACAACCGAAGAAGCGGGTTTATACCACCTCCATACCGAAAGAAAAACAACAGTTTTCTATCTAACTGAAATTTCAACAAATTCGGGACACAGTCAAATATGCTAGCACATAGTGTTAATAAACCGACAATGGATGGGGTATCTAGAGCATCCCCACTTCCAGGAAGATGTTGGGGATGTCAAGGATCCCATTACTAAAAACATTACCCAAATAAAACCACTAGAGTTCTAATCAAATTACAAGAAGAAGAAACCGTGGAAGATATGGCAAGGACACCCAATATTTGTGTTTCCCTAGAAGGAAAACATGCATACCATCAATCTACCATGGTCGAGATAGAAGGTAAAATATCAACTACAACTATTTCTATTTTAATTGATCTAGGAGCTTGTCATAGTTATGTTTCTCCTAGGGTTCAATTGAAAATTGCAAATTAAACAAAGAAAAGCATAGTAAGCCATGGTTGGTACAATTAGCCACAGGTATGAAAAGAAATATTTCAGAACTTATTAAAAGTTGCAAGATTGGCATGAACAGTTTCCAAACCAAATCAGATTTAAACATTTTACCCTTAGGTGCATACGACATACTGATAGGCATGGATTGGCTAGAACAACACCATGTCATGCTTGATTGCTTAAATAAAACTTTCAAGTGCACATACAAATAAGGAAATCAAAGGAAGGTACAATGGATACCTAAGAAGGTCTCTGTCAGATAGATATCAACATTACAAGTTTCAAAGTGTGTGAGGAAGGGATGCAAACTTTATGTAGTTAACATTCACAACTTGGAAAAATGAAAGGAACATAAAATTGAATGCTTTCCGGTTCTAATAGATTTTAAAGATGTATTTCCAGAAGAAATACCAGGGTTACCACCAAAAAGGGATCTAGACTTCTCCATAGAACTAGTACCAGGATCGGTACCAGTTTCAAAATCCTCGTACCGCATGAGTACCCCTGAGTTAGTGGAACTAAACCTTCAATTGCAATAATTGATTGAGAAATCATACATCACACCTAGTGTGTCCACGTGGGGAGCACCTATACTTTTTGTTAAGAAGAAATACAATACAATGTGGATGTGCATTTATTACCGACAACTAAACAAGTTAACTATAAAGAACAAGTTAACTTGGAATCACTTGCCCCTTGCAAGGTTCTCTCTCTGCTACTTATAAGATTTTATGAGGAGAAGGCTTCTAGGATTTAGGTTTAAATTGCTCACTTTAGTTGTTAGACACACTGACTGTTTTGATTTTATCTTTAATTAATAATTTAGTTTATTTTTAACTCTCACACTTTATTTTATCTTTATTAAATAAAAATAGGATTTTTACTCATCCTAACATCTAATTGATCTTAGGTATAAACTACTCAACCATTCTAATATTTTGCATGCTTGATCACTCTTTGAGTGGCATTCCTAGTGAATTTAGAAAGAATAAAGTAGATAAATAATAATTTAGTTTAGTAATATTTTAACGGGTTAGTGATGCTCTAGAGATATCATCTCAACTTCAGTTAATCACCATGATTCTAAGTTCTCCGGAGCTTTACTTCTCAACAAGCACTCAATCAATAGTGCTCCAGAGCTCATTTGCTCAACACTATTAAATCAATAGTCCTAGTGCTCCAGAACTTATGCTCAACACCAGTTAACTAGTACAAATAGTCTATATGCTCAAGAGCTCACTTTCTCAACATATTTAATAAAACAATATTAAAAAAATATAGTTGCTCTTCAGAGCTCACTTTCTCAACACCTAATTAAAATAATCTAGGTGCTCCAGATCTCACTTGCTCAACACTTAACAAAATAAATTAACATTTAAAAAAATAAATAGTATTTTCTTGGGATATTACAATTGTACTCTATTCTGGGTATATGTTTTTCGTTTGAAGTTTATATTCTCTTCCTTTAAGATTGATGATTTTCATTTTGATGTTGAGCTCCAATTTTGTGTCCATATTTATTGCTTCTCTATTTAATTTTTAGAAACCTATTGACTTATATTTTTCTAGCATCTGTTTTCATATCATTTTGTTTCTTTGGTTGTTTTGTGTATAATTTTTTTAAACTATTATCACCCTTGGTTTTTTTAATTTAGTGCTCTCTTGTTCCCTTTTCTTTTAAGTCGGGTGGTCTTTTAGCATAGTTTAGTGAAGCCCATAATTTTTTTTAAGGTATTCATTGTAAAAGGGACTTTGAACTGATAAACCTCATTGGAATATATTACCATACATAATTGTGATGGAACACAAACTTGTTTAGGAAACATGTTGAGATGATCACAGAACTCTATTGATGGTCATGAGTCAATTTTATCAAAGGCTCCACTTCACTCACACTAATGACAATTGAACTCTGTTGCAAGTGACAACCATTAATCCAAGGTCAAAATACCAAGAGGTACCCTTACCACCCAAGCATTCAATTTCAATCCTCAAAAATAAACATCAACCCTCACGCTTATAAAATATACTGATTGCTCATTCTCATACTACTAACAAAATATGTGCAAAAAATCATAAAGAAACAGGAGGGAAAATAAATTCAAATAAAAGGGGGACATGTAGGTATCTCCATATGGGTTTTGGACGCTCCCTGGAAATGGAGCAAGACATGTGATGTCGGAGTGACTCTATCGAGGCTATGGATGCTCGTTGGAAGCATAGAAACACCGTGAGGTTTGATGATCTAGCATGGGGAAAATATTTAAAAACCTATCAATTGCAAAAATTTGAGGTTATAGAATCCACTTACATTTTATGATCTAAGATTTAAAAGGAATTAATCTAATCAATTTTGTCTTTATTTCACTTGGTAAATGACATAGGCCGTGGAAATGGGTTATTCTAGGCTTTATACTTAAGCATAATCTCATGGGACTCATGTTTGAAGGTGTGGTTCTCCTGAATATACATGTTTTATTTTCTCTTGGAAATGCTAAAGGTAGTAGTGGCACATGTGTAGAGATTCTAGCTTTTCCTAGTATGTCGCCAATTGTTGATCCCTCAACAATTCCCAAGTAAATTTAGTTGGGCCTCCATTTAAAGTTTTAAAATAAATATCTACTCTTTGGACTATGTTATGATCTCTTTAACCTCTCTCTTTTGGACCTAATAAAAAAGCACATGATTATTTTCTTGTTGTTATCCATTGCGTACTTATTTATTTCGTTTATACTGATCTTTGAAGCTTTGCATGATCTAGTCAGTTTGCATCACAAATTCATTTATTATGAATTTGCCGCATCACATGCATCATAGGATGTTTCTATTGCATTCATGCATTTTGTAGGGACCCCCATTTCAGGTCCCCCAAAAGACTTCCAAAATAGAACTTACATCATATGCAAATTAATAAAAACTTGAAAATCAAATATAACCATAAAATCAAATATCATAAACTCAACTAGTACATGAAAATGGAACATTATACCTTTCGACAGTAGTTGAGCACTCCGTTGACGAAGTCCTTGTATGTACGGTCGTCGATCTTCCTCGAGCCGCTTCCAATCTTCCCCTCGGTTGACCACCCTACTGTATCGGGGTTACTCTCCTTCACCCCGAACCCCCAAGCAAGTGGGGTCATAAGAACACACTAGCGAGCTTCCCCGAAGGATCTCCCAATCCCCGTTCCAGCTAATCCCAACTCCCAAGAATCATAACATAATCTTAGATTATCATGCCCATCCAGCCTTAGGGAGCAAGAGATTTCTTTCTCTCCTTCTCCTCCCTCATTATATAGCAAAATTCTCTGTGCCATGTGTCTATCCATGCACATATTTAATTTAATTTAATAATTTAATTTCAATTATTCTCAAATACATGTGTCTCAAATATCTTTAGTGTGCACCTAAATCCCTAAATCAGTGGGAGTAAGGTGTGGGAGAGTCCTACTTCTCTTTTGGTTCTCATTTAGTTTACTTAATATCTTTTCTTTGTAAACTAGTTGTTTTTCATTTCTTTATTTTAAATATTTAGAAATAATATTTATAAAAAAGAAAGTATCTTTTAATTAATAACATCTAATCTATTTGGTTTCAAAAAGTTTTAAAATATTATATATATATATATTTAATTCTATTATTCCTTAATAGAATACTTTCATCTAAAGTTTAACTTCTATTATCATTCATTTCTAATAGAACTTTCTTAGCATATTTCTAGTCTAGTTTGAGTTTTCCTTCTTTTCATAAAGTAGACAAATAAAATAATTTAGATTAAACAATTTGTTTTTGTTTTTCTTCTTTCTCCATTTCTAATATTCCTCTTTTCTCTTAAAAATAAAATAAAGGATATTATATTATTTTAATTTGTCCTTAAATTTAAAGTCAAATGAATTTATCTTTGATGAGTTTTCAATTTATTTATTTAAATAACATTATCTTTTTCTTGTCCAGGTGCCTCTTCGGTGGGCCCTTCCGACAGCTTCATTTCTTCCTTCTTATGGGGAGTACTGCGTAGCGACTGGGAATCGTTACCGCAATCTCTCAACTACGCTTTTTGGAGACTAAGGGATGTTGAGGGATAAATTTCTCCTTATTGCGCGCCCCTCAACTCATCGTACGTGACCAAATCATTATGGCCTTGTCCGTATGGCATACGCTTCCCCGGGTGAGCTGAAACAACTTCACTCGTGCGTGGATTGCTAGTTCAGGGTCGACAGCCAGTCGTCATACCCCTAAATGTTCTTTCCGTTCTTAGAACCCCTATAATTCCATTGTGGGTCAGTCGGTAAATCGTCTTACTTGACACTGCACACATTCAAGCGCACATTAGTAGCACTGCACTATAAAACATTTTCATCATTCTATTCAATATCTCAGTCAGTCGAGTCTACTAAATATTCATCATTTTAACATCATGCTTCAATCAGGAGAGCATGTTCATCATTCATTATTTTATCTCAGTCAGTCGAGTATAAAACTAATCATCATTTTCATTTCAAGTATTTTCAACATTCATCATTTCTTCATTCTAAAGTGTTTTCACCATTTATCATTTTCCCAGTCAGTTGAGTATATCCATCATTCATCATTCATCTAATCATTTTCATTTCACATGTAAAATTCAAAGCAATTTTTCCATGATCTAAGTTTTATAAAACCGGGTCTCTTCCAAACTAGTGTCCTCATTAATCTAATCAGTTAAGGTACCAAGGCGGGCATTACATACACCCCCTCTTATTAAAAATTCGTCCCGAAGTTAAGTCTCATGTCCTTCCATGGTGAGTTCTCTCTTTCTTTCCACATTCATTTCTTAAACATAACCACAATTTCATTTCCTCTTTTCTACCACCATATAATTATACCTCTCATAATTGACAATATACTAAATCGTACCTTTCATAGTGTAGCAATCCCCACAGTAGTCCTCTATTGGCTCATTTAATTGCAACCGAATTTGAAATCATCCATAACAAATTCCTTTTATTCATCAAAACTATAAATATATCATTTATGTAAATCCTTTAAGCACTAACTCATTTCCACATAAGGAATAAAATCTGCAATCTAAATTTCTTCCTTTTCTATGGTCATGTATAACTATCATATATTTTTAAACAATATCTGAATTTCAAAGTAAGAATTAATTCTTCCGAATTTTGTTCTTCAATACATACCTTATCCATTCCTAAACTAATCTTACATGCAACCTTCTCTTTTCGTAATCCAAAGTATAATTAAATACTGAAGTGCCATTTACTTAGTATAGCTAAAGGTATAATTTCAGATGTTTATAAACAAAGTTATGTAAGGTTTTCTCCTCTTCCTTACTCAAGTACAGCTAAGATTCCATAATTCAATGTAAATTTAACTTCTCTCTTTTCACAATCCAAAACATGATTACAACTAGTAGTGCATACATGTGAGGCCATCGCCTTGATTTGAGAGAATAAGCATTTACAACCAATCAATAAAATTGTTGACGCAAAACCCCTCATCAAAGTATATGAACCTTGAATACCATTCAAACTTACATATTAGCAAATTTAGAGGAGAATAATTCTAACCTGTTCGAGAAGCTGGAAATATCCTTGCCGAAGGAGAAGAAGTAAAACTGCAGCTCTGATTTTTCCGTGTCGATCTCCATGCATCGCTCATCGTAAGTCACAATCTCCCATTATTAAACATTATATATTCAGTCCTTCTTGATAGTAAATAATAAACATCCCATTAATATATACTATATGTAATTTCACTAAACGATTAACCATCCTTCTTCTCAACAACTATATCTTTAACATTTATACATCTAAAGGTAAATCTTTAATTCAACTAGAAACATTTTAACTCAAATAAACTCTTTATTTATATATATAAACCAATAACTTTGTTTCTAACTTTACTAATTTAAAAAGTAAATCTTTATTTCAACTGGAAATTTCAATTTTTTTCACTTAAAATCTTTCATTCAAATCTTAATAATAATAGTCCAATCTTACTTAACTAAATTCCTTGGTCTCAATTTAAGTTCTTCTTCCAAATAACTATCACATTTCTTTTCTTTATGATATCATGTCCACATAGATATCTAATTTCCTTATCAAAAAATTATTTATTTACATATCATTAATCAATACATAACAATTATCTATATTCCATATTTAAATTATATATATATATATATATATATATATATATATATATATATATATAACCATAACTTTATTGCCAAAAAAATCTTAGAATTTCGTATATGAAGTTCTTCTCATCAACATTCATAAAAACATTAAAGGAAACAATACTTATAAAGGAAAGTTTATAGGAGGTAGGCCTTCCTTTTTCTCCATTAAAACATATAACATATAACCTTAATAACATTTTAATAACAAATAAAAATAGTAAGACTTATAACAATTAGGCCTTTATACTCTCATGCCCATATTAATTAAACACTATTTCTGAAGACATATAATCATATACTGTTGTTGTTATCATCATAATTCATGTATATATTGCAACATATTATCTTTCAATTGTTTCACAAATTACACTCTACTCATATATTATAATTTTACAACATAATGACATTTCTAACATAGGTCTACCTAAAGCTTGATTTAACGTCCAACTTAATTTATATGTTAAGCTTTTATACATGTATTTGAATATGAATATGATTTTACTTTTTAAAGAATATTTAATTTTAATTCTTAGTAAAACGTAAGCAAGACTTTTCCACACTATTCGATTATATACCTATATATATGCCTTTATACTATGTGCATAGCACTTAATTATATGCATCCTGTCGTATTTAATTTAAATTGTAGGCATGTATTTATATGCATCCTATCGTATTATCATGTTTATAACCGTCAAAATGATAAACTTCAGTCTACAACCATGCAGCGCCATGCTCGTATTATCAAGTATTTAATTTTTTTTTGTTTAAATTGTAATACCGTGAGGGCTCTGTATCACAAACAAAAACAATATCAATAAAAATAAAAAGGAACAGAGATCGAATCGGATCAAAAATAAGAATTATAGATCTGGTTTATACTTTTGGAATTAGAAGATACAGATCGATCCACTAGACAGTATTTTTTTTTTTTTTTTGCGGTCATGGTTCTCAAGTACAGGAATCGCACCAACTTAGGATATCAGATTGTATTGACTAAAACAATGTACAGATTTTTGCAAGTTTAAGAGCATAATGGAAGGACTTATAATCTCTAGGAATAAAAACCTTACACGATATAGATCTTAACAAACTCGGTATTCATTCCTTCAGCTCAAACACATTGAGTATTCAGAAAACTTTTAATGCAACTAAAGAATGAAATATAAACCATAAAAGAGCCAGTTTTCATGTTCATTCTAGCTGTTTATGATGCCCTCTGAAGAGTTGAAGAGTTGTCATCGATCTCCTTAAAGCCTTTATGATCTTATCGCAGACCCCTGATAAAAATATGAGTCTGGTGCCCTCAAGGCTCGACCAGCTCTGATACCAAATGTAAGGACCCCCATTTCGAGTCCCCCAAAATACTTCCAAAATAGAACTTACATCATATGCAAATTAATAAAAACTTGAAAATCAAATATAACCATAAAATCAAATATCATAAACTCAACTAGTACATGAAAATGGAACATTATACCTTTCTACAGTCGTTGAGCACTCCATTGACAATGTCCTTATATGTACAGTCGTTGATCTTCCTCGAGCCGCTTCCAGCCTTGTCGATTTTACCAAGACACCCCTCGGTTGACCACCCTACCGTATCAGGGTTACTCTCCTTCACCCCGAACTCCCGAGCAAGTGGGGTCGTAAGAACACACTAGCAAGCTTCCCGAAAGGATCTCCCAATCCCCGTTCCAGCTAATCCCAACTCCCAAGAATCATAACATAATACAAGATTATCCTGCCCATCCAGCATTAGAGAACAAGTGATTTCTTTCTCTCCTTCTCCTCCCTCATTATATAGCAAACGTCTATGTGCCATGTGTTTGTCCATGCACATATTTAATTTAATTTTAAATAATTGTATTTCAATTATTCTCAAATACATGTGTCTCAAATATCTTTAGTGTGCACCTAAATCCCTAAATCAATGAGAGTTAGGTGTGGGAGAGTCCTACTTCTCTTTTGGTTCTCATTTAGTTTACTTAATATCTTTTCTTTGTAAACTAGTTGTTTTTCATTTCTTTATTTTAAATATTTAGAAATAATATTAATAAAAGTGAAAATATCTTTTAATTAATAACATCTAATCTATTTTGATTCAAAAAGTTTTAAAAGATTATACATCATTTATATATATTTATATATATATATACTTATTTAATTATATTATTCCTTAATAAAATATTTTCATCTAAAGTTTAACTTCTATTAGCATTCATTTCTAATAGAACTTCCTTAAAATACTTCTAGTTTACTTTGAGTTTTCCTTCTTTTCATAAAGTAAACAAATAAAATAATTTAGATTAAACAAATTGTTTTTGAATTGTTTCTTTCTCCATTTCTAATATTCTTCTTTTCTCTTAAAAATAAAATAAAAGATATTATTTTATTTTAATTTGTCTTTAAATTTAAAGTCACCTGAATTTATCTTTGATGAGTTTTCAATTTCTTTATTTAAATAATATTATATTTTTCTTGTTCATGTGCCTCTTCGGCGAGCCCTTCCGACAGTTTCATTTCTTCCTTCTTATGGGGAGTACTGCGTAGCGATCGGGAATCGTTACCACGATCTCTCAACTACGCTTCTTGGAGACTAAAGGATGTTGAGGGATAAGGCTCTCATTATTGGGCGCCCCTCAACTCATCGTACGTGACCAAATTATTATGGCCTTGTCCATATGACATACGATTCCCCAGGTGAGCTGAAACGGCTTCACCCGTGCGTGGATTGCTAATTCAGGGTCGACAGTCAGTCATTGTACCCCTAAGTGTTCTTTTTGTTCTTATGACCCCTATAATTCCATTGTGGATCAGTCGGTAAATCGTCTTACCTGACACTGCACACATTCAAGCGCACATTAGTAGCACTGCACTATAAAACATTTTCATCATTCTTTTCAGTATCTCAGTCAGTCGAGTCTACTAAATATTCATCATTTTAACATCATGCTTCAGTCAGTCGAGCATGTTCATCATTCATTGTTTTATCTCAGTCAGTCGAGTATAAAACTAATCATCATTTTCATTTCAAGTATTTTCAACATTCATCATTTCTTCATTCTAAATTATTTTCATCATTTATCATTTTCCCAGTTAGTTGAGTATATCCATCATTCATCATTCATCTAATCATTTTCATTTCACATGTAAAATTCAAAGCAATTTTTCCATGATCTAAGTTTTATAAAATCTGGTCTCTTCCAAACTAGTGTCCTCATTAATCTAATCAGTTAAGGTACCAAGGCGGGCATTACACATTTGAATGGATCTACCTTGTTTGAAAGGATTCTCTCATTCATGGCTATCTCATTCAATCATTCATAGATCATGAGCTAACTCAAAACTTAGTTACAAGGATGAATCAACCTCTTCTCTAGGTATTGGGCATAAAGTGCATTAGGGAGGCCAAGTAGACTAGTTTATGAATTAAAATATCTCAATTTTTTATGGATGGTCCCAATTTTAGTCAGCCCATAGAAATCCTACCTAACACAAATGATAAGGGTGTTGACAACACTAAATTTGCGTAAAGCAGTTGCAAGGACAGGGCTTGGAATTCCATTAAAATTGCTTCCACGCGCAATTAGCACCAAATGTAAAGATCCCATTGCTTGGATAAAAAATAATGGGACGACACACTAAAACACCCATTGTTCCAATAAACTTCAAGTGTTCGATATATTTTAAGCAATAAATTTTAAGTGGCCAATAAGTTGTAAATCTGTGCGATGTGAGATAAGTTTTAAATGTGCAATGTGTGATAATTTTTCCGAAGTGCATTAATGTTTTAATGTGCAACATGCAATAAGTTTTAAAGGGATGATGAAGAGATATGAGTCCATTAATCCAATACATTTTAAGTGGATGGCATCTTCTAAGTGATTAATTTTAAGTGGCCGATCAGTTTTAAATCCTAGGTGGTCGATAAGTTTTAAATTGTCAATGTGCGATAAATTTTAATGGTCAATGGCCGATAAATTTTAAAGGGCCGATGAAGAGAAATGAGCCAATTGTTTCAATAAATTTAAGGTCGCCAATAAGTTATAAATTGTCGATGTCCAATAAATTTTAAATGGTGGATGGTCGATAAGTTTTAAAGGGTCGATGAAGAGAGATGAGTCCATTGATCCAATAAATTTTAAGTGAATGATAAAATTTAAATTTTCGATGTGTGATAAGTTTTAAATTGACGATGTGTGACAAAGGTGGCACAACAAAATGCCACCTCTGTATTTTAGCCATAGTAACTTTTGAGTCCGACCTCCATTTTGAGAATTCTTTATACCATTGTAAAGGTAGTGATGAGATATACAACTCTGTGGTTATAATTATTCCCATACTACCTAATATATGGTTCCAAGATTGAAAATGAAAAGAGGATCACATTATCAATGGTCAAAATGACCGATTTGACTTAAAACTCTATATGGTGCACATAAGTGAAAATTATAATGAAAGGAGCATGGTTCATTCTTATATGATCGTATGAGACAACACCTTATATGCACACATAATGAAGGGGCCACCTTCACCATAATTATTAAATGTAAATTTTGCAATTACTATTTTCATAAAAAGTCCAAAAAGGGGAGTCGAATAGCTTGGAAAAGACAAAGGGAAACTCAAGGGTCAGGAAGAGGAAACACTTTGACAATTACTCGACAAAACCATTCAACTTCAAAAGGAGAAAGGTTAAATAGGAGGATATCAAATGAGAATGGGATTTTGTCTCTCTAAATTTTTATGTACTACTACTGAAATGTTAATGAGGAGAATCCAACTTTTTCCCAAGTCATTTTTTGGGAAGCTCTAATTCATGTGTGTATATGTTGTGGACTATTATGTTTCATTTGTTGAGCATCGATATTATGTAGTAATGTATCTCACACTATGGACTATTCTTATGTGCAGTTGTTGCATTCTTATTTTTCTAAAAATATTTGTCTAAATTTACGAGTACATGAATGTAAATGATTGTTTAGTGTTGAACTATTATGGGTTTATAACATTTTCCCCATATTATTGTCTCTATTATTAGCGAATTAATCCATGGTTATTGACAGGAGGATGTATGGTTTTTTGCATACTTATTGTGACTATCAATCATGTCCATACACATGCATTTTTCATTTTAGAGTAGTTGCATTTCATTCTTTAGTTTAGAAAACCATAAACAATGGACCGGGTTATAACCATCATAACCCAAATCACTAATGGTTTCCGAGCCAGAATCTAGATGGGTACCCTATTCTAAATGGTTCTTAGTGTAATTGGGACTTTTCACTGAGTGTAACCCCTATTGTTGGCCAGGGTCATTTCTACCCATCAACAAAAGGGAAATCATTGACAATACTCAATTGGAATCAGTTGATCACTTTATTAAATAATATCTATTACATATCCATATCAATTTTATCTTGAACCTCATCCAATTCAATATATTACTCATCAATATTATAATTTGTTTCCAACCCTTAAGAACCAATGTAAGGATTGTCCACAACAACATCTGGCAGATGTCTAGTGCTAAGTCATCATCATCAAGATGAAGCATAAGATGTGAGGCAATGAATATCTGGTGAACTTGATTCCCCTCTTCATCCAAGTACATTCATTCCTCATCCCCCACATCTTCTTATTCCTTACAAACATCTTCTTTAGGAGAAATATACTTTACAAGCCTTCATCTTTGGTCAAATATAACAACAAATGAACAACCTACTCTACCTAGTACCTATGAATAAAATAGCTACTTGAATTGAGTTGGAAGTACATAGGGATTTGCATTTGGCTCATACCTAGTAGTATTAATCATTGTAAATGCCAAGGATAATTTTAGGGGCGAAATTTAGCCCATGGGCTATTTTTCCATGTTTTTTTCCAAAAAACGATTCACCAATTTGCATTTTTTGAAGTCCCATATCGCCCAATTTTGATGGGGTAAAAAATTTTCACTCTAAAAATTGCCAAATTATTATATAATCTATATAAAATCCTTAGAAATTGAAATAATTTTAGAAAAATATCGCCAAATATTTTATAGTTGACATTTTAAGAATTGGTAAGATTCGCCAAGTTTTATACACTTTTAAATAAGTATGGGTCCTTAAAATTATCCCTGTCTAAATGCATTATCATGATCAATAATAGTCCTTTCATTACCTTGTAGCAACAGTTTGTACCACCTGACCTTAAAGAGGCCACTTTGAAGGATTTAAAGTATATATCCAATATATTCCAAATAATCATTGTACCACAAGTTATATGTGATAAGATGTCAATCACCCCTATGGGAAATATTAGCATCCTAGAAAATTGCAATTGTCCCACTATCACAAGTTCTGTTATTATCATCCAACTATTTGGTGTGATATTTTTTGCCATTACACCACATATCTTTATGATTTTTCACCCACATGCTAAACATGTTATGAATTCATTGTCATGAATTCATAACTATATGTATAAGATAATTTGAGGGACAAAAAACAACACAAAAATGGGATTTAAAATGTAAAAATTACAGTAAAATATAGCTTACATTTCTATCTTTTGTACCATATGCTAGATCAATTTGTTTGTGTCAAATTTTTATCATTGTCCAAATAAGATCTTATAATTAAATCTACCACCCTAGTCCATGATAACATATGGTAAAAAAAATTGCATTGTTCTATCCATATCTTCATCCAGTCAAGATTATTTTCAATGCATAAATAGATTCCATCCCACTCTCCACTACCTAGATAAAGGGAAAAAATAGATTTAGTGAACCAACCAAGCTTCAAAAAATATGTATGAACATAGTAAATATATAAAAAAATTATTACCTTTTAGTTTTATCCATATACCTTTTCCCAATAACACCTTCCCTTCAAATTTGTTAGTGGAATTGACATCCCAAAGGAGAGACACGTTGATAACACTCACTACTTGGGGAAAAATACTCATTAAAATACATAGTGGATTAATATATTATATAGCCTTCAACCATTGATCCTTTTGGACATGATATTTGTCTAACAAAATCCTTCAATTCCTGCAAGTTCCTTTCCACCAACCACATTGACCTTCTGTGTATGAATCCACATATTTCAATCTCCTCGACTAGGTGGCTGAGATAGTGCTCATGTGCATCAAAAAAAATTGGAGGTAGATACTTTTTCATTTTACACATTAGATTAAGAATTTATCTCTTCCAATACTTTATATCTTCTTTATCAATTTATTTAGATGACAACCACATACAAGTGCAAAGAAATTAAATGTGTCACCATTAAAATATATAAGGCAAGTGATGCAAATAATAACAAGTTTTACAATTATTATTTCAATTATATCATTTTACATACCTCATGTACTTGTTGAGACCATATATAAATTACTTTATGTCATTTCAAATTTGTTTGGGAGAGCAAGAGGTAGAACATAATGCAGCAAGGAAGGAAGCATTATCATTTAATTTTGATTAAAAATAAACATAATTACTAACAAATAATGTATATATCATAAGATGATAAATATTGTAAAATTTCAAACCTTAATAAGGGTATGTCAATCATAAATTTTAGCTCCACTAAAATCACCTTACTTTGTTGATACATTATTTATGTTCAAAGCAAAACAAGTGGGAAATTTGATCTTTCATATAACCTCTTTTAAAATAGAGCTCTTTCTTTGTTAATGACCATGGAAGATTGGTCTAATTTCCATCACTATAGCAATGAGTCAAGCATTGCATTACGTTGGATTCCTTGATGTCACTAACAACTTTAGCAATTTTGTTCTTGGTATTCCTCCCATCTATAAGTTTCCATAAGCATTATATGACATTCTTTCCAATATGCATTATGTCAAACAAATGAGTTACTTGTACGTGCTCATGGTATGGCAGTCGACTGAATTGGAAAAAGTATCATTTCAAACCTCATGGAAACTCACCCTGATAACCTTTGAGAAACATCAATGGAAGAAGGTTTGTATCAAAATAAATATGAAAAATATAAAAAATAATGCAAGTGACAAATACGAACATATTTAAAACCAATTGTTTACCACAAATATTCTCAAATGTCTTTTTCCATAGTTGAGGTGTCATTCTTCATGGGTTTTTTTCCACTCTCTTCCTTCTCATTGAATTTTTTTTTTGGTAATTCGATACTTATGGTCCTTAGGGAGGAAATGCTTAACTTGTTATACACCTCATTTCCTAAACTTCTTTAACATCTAAATATTATTCTTGGACCACAAACTGGAAATGCATATTTACCATTTGTTTGAATCCTTACAAGTTGTATAATTTGTTAATAGAATGCCAAAAATACTCAAAACAACTTGAGTAATAAATGATATATAGAGTTATGATACAAATTTACATACCACAAAAATGTGTAAGCCTTGGTACATCATGAATTATCCATGTATCTATGTCATGGAATTGAAATTTTTTTTAACCTATTGGTTTGGAGATGTCATGCATATTGATGTCGACCCGTATTTTAAAATTTCATTTATAAGAGGCTCAAGATATACATATCCACCTTGGTGCTTACCTAGTTATTTGAAAATATACATAATTAAGTCCCTGTACAAGAAAAAAATGTTATAAAAAAATGAATTGGTTATATGTTGTTAATGATCTTAAAAATAAATACTTGGAACAATTATTAGCAACATGACGCGCTCCCTTTTTATTGACATCCAATGATAAATTTTATTGTTTAAAACAAAAATTGTCCAAATGGAGTCACTGGTTATAAGCCCTCCAAATGGATTGACACCATCAACTACCATCAAAAGTCTAACATTATGAGGTTATTCTTTAAAAATATTCCATCTTTCATCGATGTCTCTAAATGAATAACCATCTCTAGGAATTCACATGACACCATTTTCACTTCTCCGTCATGCATGATAGTCCATAAATTGTGCTATGTTTTTGTACATGAGCAATTGTTGGAAACGTGGAATTATAGGGATTTGAAGAAGAACTTTGTGGGGCACCTTATTTGTTACATAATCAGTAAGATATATGTTAGTTCCACATTCGAGGAATTCAATTTTCTATGCATGTTGTCCATAATATATAATATGATCATTAGGACATGAATCAATTGTGTTATACTTCATTCATATATCTTTCAGAATGGTGCGCATTCCTTTGTATGTGTGAGGTAAATTATTTGATGATGGCACAATAAATTACCTAACAATCTCCAACAAAAATTGAATTAATATACTAGAAAATCGATAAGGGCCTATATATTACAATCACAAAAAAATCACAAGCATTTATAATTATATACAGAAAAATATTGCATACCTTAACACATGCATTCTTCCTATGTTTGAAATATTAATCATTAACTTTAAGTTAACCAGCACCAAAAGAGTGAAGAGAAGACTTGTCTGTAATTTTGTGTATAAGATTTTGTGTGCCTTATAAATAAGAGGTACATCACGGATATCTTCATAGATCTCATCCATGGATGCATTTTCATCCATGGTATAAATTGTTTCATGGGTCAACCTATTTCTCCCTTCATTCTCAATAATAGTATGGTCATTTTCTTCCATAATATCAACTTCAATTTCATCACCCTCGCTGTCTCCACTATGAATTGTAGCATGTGGAATTCCAAGCATTGGCAGTCTTTTCTTTGTAAAAATTACAACAAAAAATACAATTAGGATCGAAATAGAAAAATATTAAAACTATTGAAAAATGCTAGATAAACGTGTTTTCTCTATCTTAGCAATGGGTGATATTTTTTTCTACCTTCCAAGTGCCCATGCTCTAAGAAATGTTACCTAGTTTTTGACTTAAAGACCCTTCTCTTATTCTTTTGCATTGCATGTACAAGGGAAATGAAATTTCCCATCACCAATATCATGAATATTTGGATGATCTTGATCAAAAAATTTATCATGACTACTAGTATGTGTATAAGAATTGCTTTAATTAGGCCCAAAGATTCATAATGGAAACATAAATAGAATCGAAAACCGACTATATATAAGCATTTCAATCGGATACACTAACGCCCCAATTAGGGTCACCTGGCATTGATTTCTATTTCAACAAAATACAAAAACCATTCATTAGTAGACTAACAATAAAATTCAAATAATTCCACAAATATAAAAATAAAAAATGTATTGAAAAAAATCAACTTTATGCCAAACTCTTCATGGAGTAGTGTTCTGAAAGATGTGTGTGCTAATTGTGGTAATGTATTGATACACAAACATAAAAAACTGACCCTAATATTCTCAAAACAATAGGAAAGAGTTCAAACAATAAAAACATACTTCCAAGAAAAAACCAATATATACGATGGCACACGGTGAAGAAATGCCAAATATCAATCCTCTTAGTTCAAAAAGAAATTGTAGTTTCAAGGATAATCTCAAACCAAAGAAAAATTTACCTTAACCAAATTTCACCTTCTCCCAATTCTTCTCAAAAATATAATGTTTTTGTTGCCAAATCAAATTTTCAATGTCACGGAAAAGGGGGAAAAAGACCTAAACAGTTTTAACATCGAAAATTAGATATTTAATGGAGATGTATTTAAAACGTTGCTTATTTGGAATTCCCTAACATCTCTTAAGCAATATTCCTATTCAAACATCACTTAAATGACAAATTTTGAGACATAACATATGGATTTCCTTAAATCTTTTTCCTATTAGACTTAACTTCAATGTTAAAATTTGTATTTTCATCAAAAGTCAGTAGAATCGTTAAATTTTGACCCCAAATGTAGTAGTGAACAAAAAAACAAAAAATTGTGGAGAATCAAACCATTTTTAATGGCTTGTAATTTGAGTTTGCATAACATTTGGTTTACTTTGTTGATTCCAAAAGGATTATGTGAATGTTTTTTGGCTATATCAGAGGCTAATCTCAAAACAACTCTTTATTGTTGGCTTGCTTGCACATTGTTCATGGTTAGGTCATTGTTATCATAAGTCAAGATTTTAATCCATACGAAAATTAGCATTAAGGGATATGTTATTACAATGTTTATTTGGCCATTTTTAACACATATTTATCATGCATATTTCAAGGGAGGATATTCGATTGTAATATTCACTTCATCAAATATACAACTGATAATTTGTTGATTTTTTAATCAGTGATCATCTTATGGTCTCAATTTTTTTTATCATGTTATTTTTTCTTCTTTATGTCCCTAAATAAAGCCTAATGAGGTATATTAGTGTTATGGTGGTTAATCTAATCTAGTCTTAGTGACTTGTAACCCTTTCAGGGGTGCCTTGTGATCATGTTGGGTTAAAGTTGTAAACCCTTTAGTGTCAAACATGTGATAACAAGTGTTGTTGGTGTGCAACCCTAAGGGTGTTGCATCTAGGGTTTGGGGCCAAGTATAAATTATAACCTACCTTACCACATATCCATAGGAGGTATCTCAACCTCAAAAATTCATATTGTATCAAGTACATTAATCATGTAATAAATTGTACGTATAATGTGCACTTGGGTTATGGGTTACAATGAATATCTTTAGGGTACATTCTTACATGTGTGTATCATGTATACTTTGATTTTATGCTTGTGATCATTATGTGATAAATTAAATGTTCTTATTCAAAACTCTTAACACATGTTTCATGTTTCTCCCTCCAATAGTTGAGAAGATATAATTTGTCTTTAGTAACAATCTTAAACCCATTCCATGTGATGGAATGGGTGGCATTGAGATTTATTTATGCTTGTAGAAATTTTCCCACCATAGCAAAGTTTCTCCATTGTATGCATAGCTTTGTGAAGGTCATTTCTCTTCATCTATGCATTATTGCACTTCATTATAGGAATCTAGTTGCTTCAACCAACATTGAAGCCCCATTAAATATGACATTTAAGTTTAATCCTTGACTAAATTAGAGTCATTTTGTTTCTTGGGAAGGAATAATTACAACTAATCACAATTGTTTTGTCGATGCTTTCTTTCTTAGAACTGAAGAAAATGAATCCTCAAACTATGTCACTATCAAATGCCTTGACAATTTCATCCTAGCCTCTAGATCCAATATTAAAATGTAAATGACCATGTGATAACATTAGAGTATAGAACCACTCCTCAGTAGGTGAGTAGACACTAGGAAGGTTTGTGTACAACTAGGACAAATATCCAATTTCCTTGGAATCCCTTTTACTTTTCATTTATTTCCAAATTATTTAGGGAAATTGATGGTTTATAGAATAAAGGTGGTGGAAAAATGGCTTATTAGGACCCTCTCTTTACTTGCCTGATACCAATTTTGTACCAAGATCTTCACTACCACCAATGTATGTTACTTGTCATGATGACCCCCCTTGGATATTCCTTATGCCAAGATCAAAAATATTATTTAAGTTTTTATTTGTACCAACTGTGAGGGGTTAGGAAAAATTCATAGATTTGATTGAAGTATCTATTATACTACTAGTGATCAAGGTGGAATGGGTGTCATCATTGTTTCCAAACAAGGTTTAGCATTGTTTGCTAAGTGGATCAATTTGCCTTTGGAAGGGGAAGAAGTTAGGAGGATTATATTGTGAATCTACATATTTTCTTTGATGTTATGTAGCAAAAATATAGGAGATTCATGGAATTTCAAAGCCTCCTCACCCATTCACTTGTTTAAATCCTTGGTTCCTTTATTACTAAAATAATTTGGAAACCTAGGAGGTTTGCAAGACTTTCCTTCTTTGGAAAGGGTAAATCATTTGGATTGCTATTGCAATGAATGAAAATTTTGTATGGTGGTCACCAATCATACCCTTAGCTGAAAATCCTCGTTATTTAGGATATTTTTACCTACTGATTAGCCCATGAAACTAGATAAAACATACCTTCTAACTTAAAGTTTAAGAAATGTACTTTACATAAAATCCAATCTTGAACATAATTGTTTGTTGTTTAAACTTAGTGCCTCTCTTCAAAAAATAAAGGAAAACTATAGACTCAAATGTGTATAAATTCCTTTATGAAGTATAAAGATTGGACAACTGGTATATGTGGCTAAGTTCAACATTTCCCACCAAACTAAGGCTCAATAATATTTGAAGCCTCCATTTCAAGGTGAATACATGGTCTTATCTAATTAGGAAAATTTGGAAAGTTCCCTTGGAGGGAAAAAATGCCACAACCATTTGGTCACTTGTACATGGTGTCCTTACTATAGAAAGAAATCTTTGTCACTTTCCCAACTTGGCTCGAATTGTTTATACTTTCTATGGTTGGTTTGAATCGCTTAAGTATATATATATTGGTTCTATCATAAGGCTAAGGTGGCATCGAACTAAGCAAAAATATTGTGCAAACATTTCCTTGTTCTCCTCTAACTTAGAAAACTACATATTTGGAGACAAATGAATATTTGTGATGAACTTTAATAAAGCTGCGCATGTCTCCATAGTGAAATTCTATTTTATCAAACTGAGGAATCCACTTTTTTAGAGTGAGAGTCCTAATACTTTTGCTAATGAACTATTAATATTTTCATTATGGTTAATATATACTTGCTAATTAAAGTATGAGTGGATATATACTTTTAGACATTGAGCATCTTCCACAATCATTATATTCTTTGATAGGAGAGCTTCATGCATGATTATCAACTGCCTCCAAACTATTCCATATCTTGTTCTCTTGTGTCATATGTGTGGTGCATATGGGGGTAAAATCATAATAGGCCTTGACGGTGATGAAAACATTAGGTACATGAGAGGAGGGAGAGAATATAGAGATAATCATGTGGCCAGGATGACAAGTTTTCATGTCACCCAATTGAGGTAAAGAGCCATGTATGTATTGGTTGTTTCTGGGGAGCCTAGTTGTAGGAGGAGTGTTGACATTAGGGGAGTTTTTAAGTCTAAGATGGGCCTCCCAATGAATATTATAAAATAACTGCTAAAATAATAAAATTAGAGTTATGAATTTTTTAAGGAAAAAGTAAAAAACTACAATTTTCTCCTATATTTTCAACTTATCTCCTTGTAAGTTTACTCAAATTTTGAATGTGAGCACTCATTGAGTGCGGAATTGAATTCCACGGTCAATGAGTAACCACTCAGCATACTTTTGACATACCCCTAGTAGGAAAAAAACTTGAAATACAATAAAAACATGTATTTCCCTCAAGGGATTTTATTCCTTTCAATGCTTGGTAGATCTAGGGTTATGATGGATCTTTTGTAACTAAATGTGTAAGCATTGCTTTGTCCACTAATGGCTTGAATTTATTGGCAATGGAGAGATATTTATTACCAGTGTGTCATTTTTCATCTCCGGAACGAAAATTGTTGTGTCTTCATATCATTCTTTAACTTCTTGATTTGTGCAAGCAAACTTTGATAATGACCCCTCAAGCAACACATTTCATATTTCTTTGATAAATCCTTATTAAATTTCTTCTTGATATCTTAAGTGTGTTGTGATAATCGACCATTATGTTGATATTTTTCTCTTTTTTGTATTCATCAACTTTGTTATCAAGGTGTATTTGTTTAGACAACAAGTTTAATATTTGTCTAACATATATAATGAACAAAGTGATTCATATACTATATATCCAAAATACATATGATAACATAAAGGAATCCATATGGATTAAGTAATGTATTGAATAGTATAAATATGATTGATGATTAAATGAATGAGGGTGTATGGCATTTATACACATACCTATGGTGACCCTTCATGTACATTTATGTCTTTACAAGTTATACCTTTAATAATTACATATGATTTATAATATACCCAAAGTTATGTGTTCTTATATCTATATATGTTATTTTATATGCATACCATTACCTCTCCCTTTAAGGATGCTTTGTCCTCAAAGCATAAACTAGAAAAAGCTATGCCAAGTAGTTATTTCCTTCTTGTTTTCACTTGATGCTATGTTACTAATGTTATCATGAATAAAGAAACAAAACATTGTAATCCTCAAAGCATTGAACATAATTGTTGCAATTTAAAAATATCAATCCCTCCCATTTTTTTTATAACTAATAAATATGTGGCCAATGGTTGAGATCATACAAGCTTTGGTGTGTTATGCTCTATAACTATATAAACATCAAATCCAAATAGTTGAAAAGATATATATATATATGATAAACCTCAAAATAACTTACCTCCCATGCAGTGAACAAATAGATTCATGTTACCATGTACTATGTGACGGTAGGAATGAAAGACCACCCCCACACAAACACTACTAAAAGGAAGAAAGAGGAGAGTGGAGTATGTTACATGAGCTAGATTACTTAATGAAGAAACCCTAGATAGGGTTAAGACACATCATTGAGCACAAAGAAAGGATTACATACAATAACACACTATTATATTATGAAAATACTTTGAGAAGCTTCTTTAGATTTGTTCAACCATAGCCAAAATATTATTTGATAGTATGAAGAAATTTGGATTATCCTCCTACAATAGTTGATTCAGAATATGGATAACGCCTTGCTTGAAACATTGCAGCTTCCTCCCTATAGAGGTTTGCAAAGAGGGAAATGACCTTTCAATGGGAAGCTACAACAATATTCTTGGCAGCTTACATCCAGTGGCTCAACATTTTGGTTGCGCTGAGTAACTCCGCCATCGATTTTTAACTGTGATTGGTTACCTTCTCAATATGCAACTTGCATGGTGATGGACTTCATCAACACATTGCATGTGTGTTTCTTGAATAGAGAGGGAAAACGCTAGTTGCAAATCCATGGGCATGAGGCAAATTCAGTGCAAGATCCCATTGTGGAAGAGTTGAATCGTTGGAAACCCTAAAGATTGGAACGCTCGCACATTGAGTTTTGGAATTTCATGTAAGGTAGATTGTTTATTTTTGGAAGATCATGTAAGGTAGATTGAGTTGGGGGCAGCTTTGGGGTAGCTTTGTCACTGGCCTTGTTGTGAATGGAAATTCAATCTTCTCAACTCATTGGATGACCCTCCTCATTGAGGAGGATCTCTCCCCTCTTATACCACGTTACCTGAGCCAAATTGCCTAAAAATGAAACCCTAAATAGGGTTAAGCCACATCATTGAGCAAAAATTGGAAACGACACATACGGTTACAAACAATTCACCAAAAAGCCAACTAGCTAGAGTTAATTAACAAGCAAATCCCTTAATGAGCTATAAACCCTAATGTTATAAATGGAAGGAAAAAATCAATAGAACTCACCTAGGATTCTTGTTCTAAATAATGAAACTCCTTGGGCTAAAGTGGAGATTTTTGGTAGTCCTTCAAAATTGACCCACATCTTGAGATGACCTACACACAACTCCAAATCATGCAAGCGAATAATTTCCTTGATCTCCAATACAAAGATATATATGTGTAAGATACCCAATAAACACTAGATTTACTAATGTAAAGATACATTAATGAAATATACATAGTAAAGATACTCGATGCCCTCAAAGGGAATGATACCTAATTTGCTTTAGTTGTGATGAAGAATCTCTTAAGGTTATAAGGTTGAAACTCTCATGGTATGAGTGGAACTATGTCAATCAAGATGTCCTAAAATGAATCGATCAATCCTACAAGGTTGGAACCAAGCTAGTCAAAGGAGTCCATGTAAAGGTGTTTGAGATTACAAGTGCAAGCAACACCTATAATCAATGTTAGGGCCCTACCCAAACCCCCCTACTTTGTCATTTTACAAGGCCATAAGGCTCATTAGAGAGTTAGTGGGTATTAACTCAATGCAAAAGGACCCTCTTTATTGAATAAAGACCCCAAGGTAGTTGACCATCATTAATAGCAAGACCACAAGTAGTTAGGGATCTGACTAGTGAAATCATTGTATATGAACCAATAAACTATGTAATGTTTTATCAACAATTTTTATTGTATTTGGAGCTTTGTTCTTCGTGGTTTCCCCCTTGAAGAAGCAAGTGAACACAACTCTCTATTTTTAATACAAGATATTTATTTAGGGTTTATCTAATTTCTCTTGTGTATTTTTGTTTTTCTCTAAATTTCTAGGGATAAGTACATTACAAGTGGTACAGAGCTCTTTCTTGGGCCAAGGAAGGAGAAGAATTATTTTTCTCTTTTTGCAGGAATTTTGGGGGAAAAAAAGAGGACGGTGAACTTCAGATCAATTTCTAAAACTTTGTGTAGAATCTAAAGAAACCAATGGTATATTTGAGTTCCTTTCACAGAAACACCCAAAAGAAACTCGCCTCAAATGGAGTTAGAAAGTGAATATATCATTGATTTAAAAAACAAATTTTAAGGGTTTATTCTAGTGATGGCCGTGAATATTGCAAAACAAATATATTTTGACTCAGTTCCCATATTTCTATCACACAAATGCCAATAGATGTGGAGTGGCCATGCCATTTCCGATAAGTGGTCATAACAACAATTCTGATAAATATCGCAAGAGTTGTACTTATTTTTATTTTTCAACCTCAAAATCACACCTTGAAAAGCAAGTTATTTTGATCTAATGATTGTAGAGTTCCTTTTGGGGTTAGTAAGCTCCTAAATTTTTATTTTTTTTTAGAGACATGTTCCAACATCATTAAATATTGCATAAATCTATTGTTTAGTGGATAAACTTGCAGTTGGGGAAGCATACAAGCAAAAAATACAAGTGGTGCTAAGTCACATTGTTGGACACCCTTGTAAACATTGTCGGTACACATTCCAGTAGTACCGCATCATATAGCACCTGTATAAGGATTCTTACTTCCACATACCATCAAATACCTGAAACTAGCTTTAAATAAATTTATCGGTCGTCTTATTGCTATAGTACACCAAGAATAGCACTTGAGGAGATCACTCTCGAGTACCTAAGTCCAGTAGTATAACTAAGGACATAGTTGAAATTACTTGGTTAATACCCTAATATATTGGTTCGAGTACCTATTTTTGGTCCCCACACGTATTTCAGAGAGTTATAGTACCTAACACTCCCTTGTCTTCATGACCTGGTAGATCCCAACCATGGTGGATCCTTATAATCCACCTCACACAACCACCCTCGACAATAAGAGAACTCTCCCTACTAATGGAAGGTTTTAACACTTGTAAGGACAATTCAAAAATATTAATGGTCAATTTCAAAACATCCAACAAACATTGGACCAAAGGTTAGTTAGGTTAGACTAGACATTGAATCAAAAGTTGGATCAAAAAAATCAACAGACCTTAGACAGCTTGGATAAAATGTTGAATGAGAATATAACATGTATTATAGCTCATGGAATACAAAAAAAAGAAACATGGTATGTGCAACACAGTGAGCCACACTAGGAATACAGTTCTCACTCGGGACTATATAGCTACAAGCAACCCCTTTGGATCCTCACAACCATAAATCACCCTCTATGGATAAGAAAACATCGTATAGTTTTCCTAAAGTGGTCTTGAACAATATTTATGGTTCTATCCCATCAAGATGGGTCACCTAGATGGAACTTACTTCACTGTAATGTCCCTTTTTTTATCTTATTAAAATGCCCAATTTTTCACTTTTTCCCCAATTTCAACCCTTGACTAGTTTTGATGCCTAGGTCTCCAATTTGCCCCAAATGCTCCCAAATGTTCTCAGAAGGTATATGACTGATAATATGACTTGGTTATGATGTTCAAATATTATATATGGCCACCAAAAGACCTCTGCAAACTCCTTTAAAATTATGGACAAATTATGTAATTTTACTAGCAATTTGAGGTTCAAATCCCCCAGGGTAATGATTGAAATTGGCTTTCCAAATGCCTCCAAACCCACTCGAATTTATGAAAAGAGGTATGGGATGTCTCAATTATTTTATTAAGGTCTCATATGCACCATTAATCATTTATTAATTATGTTCTAACCTCCCCACAAACAGCTGCAAAAACCACTAATTCGACCCTTGGGGAAATGGCACCAAATCTTCTCCAAATGTAAATAAACTCAGTAAAATGACTTCAAATGCTTAAGTGTTGAACATGAAACTTGTAAAAATAATCCATTTCAGTCCATTCATCATAAATGTATCATAGAAATAATCTTTTATTCGAAATCTTCGGCATTACAAAGGCATACATCAATACAGTGGGGAAATGGTCATTGTTTGCTCATTAATAATCATTTTTACATACAACTTAGTATTTCGACCTGAAACTTTCTGAAGATTAAGAATAGAGTATATTAAGATTATTACAATCATAAATACATCATGAGAATCTCTCCCAAGGAGTACAATAGTTCACCAAAAATGCCCTCCCTCAAGGAGCAAGAATATGCCTTCAAAATTGGAAATGGTTGAGAGAAAGTGTTGCAATAAAAAAAAACACGAGCTGCCCTGTAGCTGATACCTGCAAATACAAAATCTATTAAAGCTCCATGAAAGACCTGGATGGCCTCTCCAAACACCAACTTGGATGGGAATCTTTCACCCTCGAAATTGACTAAGGAAAGAAACTAGTCATCCACTAGCTCTCTCTGCACAAATGCAATTTTTCTCAAATGATCAAAATATATTCTCTTGGTTTATCCCTGTATTTTATAAACATACTTATCATTCTAAGGTTCCCAATCCATCCATAGAATCACTCCAATTCAAATTAGGGCAAGGGCTCAAGGGTTTCCATGTGTCCTACCTTACCTGGACTTCCACCTTCCACCAATTCGAGTGGGGGTCTCTTTGGCTTCTCCAACTCCCATGATCGCCCTCTTGGAGCCTATTTTTGGGACTGACATGTCATAATGGTCATATTTCATAGGTCGGATCTTCAATTTTTCATAGATGTCATAGATGCTCCATCATTGTTGTCATAGAGGCTAGGGAATCTAGCCCAAGTGTCCACAAGCTTCCAATTTGACTCTTCCTCTTCCATGGAGGTTGCCAATCTATCCCAATTCAAACTAAGATGCTCAATTCCATGTGTATGACTTACCAACTCACCCAATATTTTTCACCTTCTCATAAATTCAAACTGGCAAGAGAGATATGCCATGTGTCCTTGAAAAATCAAGCTAGTGTGGGTCCCACATCCTCCATATGTCTTCAAAACCACTTGCCACCTAGAATTTCTCTTGAATTTATTTATTCAACCTATTTATTAAATAATTTAACCCTTCTAATGTCTAAACATCATTTATTAGCTTCCTTATTACACTTCCACATGTTCCCATCCAACCTAGGAAATTAGTAGGATTGATGAGATTGTCTTACTATGCAATTATTTGAATGGGGACATTACAATCCTCCCCATCCAAGATTTCTTGTCCTCAAGAAATTTCAGATTTGGATACTGCAAAATATTCTCCTCTTCCCATGTGGCATCTTCATTTGGTAATTCCTTCCATTATACTAAATATTCTTTGATAATTCTACTCCTCAACCTCCTTTCCCATGTCTTCAAAATCTTTCCTAGAACAAGTGTGAGCTGCCCTTCATCATCCAAAGGAGGAAGTATTTATGAAGTGATAATTTGCTGACCAAGAGCCTTCTTGAGACAAGAAACATGAAATACAGTATGGATTTTACTCCCTTATGGAAGTTCTAATTCATACGCTACTTCTCCAACCTTTCGCACTACCTTGTATGGCCCATAGTACCTTGGTTTTAGCTTTTTTGCTCCATTATTTTTTAGAGATGTTTGTTTATATGGATGCAATATCAAATATACTAAATCATTAACCTGAAAGGTCCTTTCTTCTCTATGTCTATCAGCATATTGTTTTTGTTGATTTTGAGCAACCTGCAAATTGTCTTTCAAAAGCTTTAAAATTTCTTGGCTCTCTTCCACCCAGTCTTTAGCCTTTGGGGCTCTACTATCACCAAAGATCATTTCAGCAAATGTAAGTGCATCATAACCATATAATTCTTTGAAAGGAGACATCCCTATTCATCATAACCATATAATTCTTTGAAAGGAGACATCCCTATTGACATACGATAAGTGGTGTTATATCAAAACTCACCTAAGTGTAGCCATTTTTCCCATGCTTTTTGCTGCTCTCCCACATAGTTTCTTAGGTATCCTTCCAACCATTGATTCACCCTCTCTATTTTTCCATCATTTTGTGGATGATATCTGGTACTTGGGGTCAATTGAGTCCCCACCAATCTAAAAATTTCTTGCCAAAAAGCACCCATGAATCTATTATCTCTATCACTAACAATGCTCTTAGGGAGCCCATGCAATCTGAAGATTTCTTTGAAAAAAATATTAGCCACTTGTGCAACACTAAAAGATGATGTAAAAGCAAAGAAATGAGAACAAAATTTCAACCTATACACTACCACATATATGCAATCCTTATCCAAATATTTGAGCAAACCGGTGATGAACTCCATTCAGATAATGTCCCATTTTTGCTCTAGAATAGGCAATGGTTGCAATAGGCCAGCTGGGCATGTAAGTTCTGATTTGTTTTGCTGAAATAATTTACATTCATTCACATATTTCTGAACATCTTCCTTCAGCCCCTTCCAAAAAAACATTTGCCTCTATTTCCTATAAGTTTTGAAGATCCCCGGATGGCCAACTAGTGGGGAATCATGTGCTTCTTGCAAAATTTTGTACTTGAGTTTTGAATCTTGAACCAAATAAATTCTACCCTTATAATATATCATCCCATTCAAAATCCTATATTTATCATCCCCTTTGATTCCATCCAACACATCAAAATCAAATTTGTATTTGGTATATTCAACTAGTAGCATGTTTTTCCAATCCTTGACAATGTCCATGAGAGAAAAAAGTCTTCTAGATAAAGCTTCTGCTACTATATTATTCTTTCCTTTGACATATTCAATATCAAAATCATAATCTTGAATCTTTCCTACCCACTTTTGTAACCTTTCATTTAGATATTTTTGGGTGAGAAAGTGTCTTAGACTATAGTGGTCAGTTTTCACCACAAACTTGTTGCCCACCAAGTATTGTCTGAATTTGGCCAATGCATGCATAATGGCCAGCATTTCTTTGTCATATATGGAGTAAATTTTTTCATGAGGCTGCAACTTTCTACTCTCAAAGGCTATGGGGTGTTGGCCTTGGTTTAGGATAGCCCCTATTCCTCCACCTGAAGCATCACATTCGACAACAAAAGGTTTAGTAAAATCAGGAAGTGCAAGTATGGGACAACTACTCATTACCTATTTCATTTTTTGGAAGGCCTTTTCAGCCTCTTCATCCCACTTGAAAGCACCATTCTTAGTCAAATCAGTGAGTGGAGAAGTCAACTTGGAGAATCCTTTCACAAATTTTCTGTAATAAGTGCATATGCCAATGAAGCCTCTCAATTCGGTAATATTTTTTGGTGATGGCCATTCTAAGATAGCCCTGGTTTTTTCCATGTGTACCTTCACTCCTTCTTTCCCAATTGTGTGCCCAAGATACAGTAGTTCTTTCATCCCAAATTCACATTTTGATAACTTAGCAAATAAGGAATCTTCTTGCAAAATTTTTAACACAATCTCTAATTGCTGCAAATGCTCTTCCCATGTTTTACTGTAAATGAGAATGTCATCAAAGAAAACCAGAACAAACCTTCTTAGTTACTTGAAAAATATCCTATTCATGCATGCTTGAAATGTGTCTAGAGAATTAGTTAACCCAAAAGTCATGACAAGAAATTCAAAGTGGCCATAATGACATCGAAAAGCAGTCTTTTGCACATCTTCATCTTTCATTCGAATTTGATGATATCCTAATCTAAGGTCAATTTTGGAGAATTATTTGGCCCCATGTAGCTCATCCATGAGCTCATAAATCCTAGGAATAGGATATCTATTCTTGATAGTCTTTTTGTTCAAGGCTCTAAAATCTATGCATATTCTTAATGTTCCATCTATTTTCTTCACCAACACTATTGAAGAAGCATAAGGGCTAGAGCTTGGTCTAATGAGTCCCAACTCTAGGAGTTCTTGCATGGATTTTTCAATATCATTTCTGAACTTTTTAGGATTTCTATAAGGTGGTATCTGAATGGGTTAAGTACCCTCCTCCAAAACAATGATGTGCTCAATCCCCCTATCTGGTGGTATACCATGTGGAAGATCTCTAAAAACTTTTTCATATTTTTGCAAGAGTCTCTCTATCTCCTTTGGGTGTTCAACAACCTTTATATTTGGATTGGGAGATGTAATATGACATTCAGCAGCCCATTATATGTCCGCATGCATCAATATAGATCTCATACTATTGCAAGTCACTACTTGATTTGGATATGTGTGTTGCCCTCTCACAACTCTTAGTACTCCTTTTGAATCTTGGAATTTCATTTCAGGAATTTGATAATTTATTGTATGCTCTCCTATTGAATAAAGCCATTGCACTCCCAAAACCACATTAGTATCAACAACATCAACCACATAAAAACTATCAACAAAAGTATAGTTACCTACAGTGACTTGCAGCTTTGGAACCCATGTTTTGCATTGCATTGTGTTGTGACCGGGAATGATAACTGTGAAGCCATCAAATGGTTCAATAGGTATCTTTATTTTCTCCACCATATCTACATCAATGAAGTTATGGGTGGATCCTCCATCTACCAAAACTTAATTTCTTTGTCCTAGTACCACACCCTTGCATCGGATAGTATGATAGCGAGGTACTGTTGAAAGTACTGCCATTCTTGCTTTGTCCGGTGAAGGCTAATTTTCTTCTTGTCTTTCCTCTTCCACTGATGTCTCATATGCCTCATCCTAATATGAAATATTTCCATATTCATCCATGCCCCCATCATATACCACATTATTAGAAAATACTTCTATGTATTGAGCCTTTCCTTTAGTAAATTTGCGCCCCAGTGTCCATGGTTGAAAGCATGTGAAGCACAATTTCTTTTTTTGAAGTTCATCCCTATTTAGTCCTTTTTTTTATTCTTTTCAAATGAATCTTTTTGCCAATGTTTCTTATCATATGCATCCCTTTTCCAAGGTTTCTTTTCAAATTTGAAGTTAGGCTTGGGAGGAAATCTCGTTCTAGGAAGCACATTTTGGAGATCCCTAGTCAAGCTCATTGCATCTTTTAATGTAGTTGGCTTGCGGGATTTGACCAAACCTTTAAGGGTTCATCCAAACCTTCAGTGAACAGAAATACCAACCTTCCCATAGATACATCAGCCACCTTGACTGATAATTTTTGAAAGTCCAACATATATTCAGTAGGGGTCCTAGTTTGCTTTAATTGAGCTAGTTCCTTGAAAGGCAATTCTGGATCTTTGTGTTCAAATCTCTCAACTACCCTGTCAACAAATTCTTCACATGTTTTAACCTGATCATGACCCAAAGTTTTCAGGCCATGAAACCACCATTCATTAGCATCTCCTTCCAAGTGCAAAATGGCCATTTTTAGTGCATCCACTTCTACCATAGGATTCAGCTGGAAATACACATCTAATTTTTGCACCCAAGTGTTAGAAGAATTTTGAGAGGAACCATCAAAAGTAGGAAATGACATTTTACCAATAGCACAATTTAATTCTTTTTTTTGGAATAGAGCCCTATTGTCATCCTTCTTTTTTAGTTTATGTGCAGCATCAAGGTATGCACTAAATGGTAGACTTCTCTTACAATCTTCACTCAAATCATTCCATTCGTTTGCTGCTGTAGTAAGATCCACTTGAAAGTCAGGCTCTTCTTTGGGGATAAGAAATTTAGGTGCAGTAGACCTTGTTGTGCTCTGAAATTCATTTGCTCTATTATGGGGTCCAATGCTTGAGAAAATATGCTCTCCCATAGGCTTCTTTTCCTCACCATGAGAACTGTTGCCACCTCCTACTATTATCCCTTTGCCTCCAAGTTGGCTAACCATCAACTCGAATCCTTTTGTCATTGATTTAATTATGTATTTCATACCCATGGAAATTTATTCCAAGTATGGTTTTAAGGATGTAACAAATTTCTCCTTATGTCTTAATTTTTCATCCTCCTCTCTACCCATGGTTTTAACAAAGAACTTTTCTTCTCCTACTGTTCCCAAATGCTCCCAATTATTCTAAGAAGGTATATGACTGATAATAGGACTTGGTTATGATGTTCATGTATTATATATGTACACCAAAGGACCTCTTCAAACTCCTTTAAAATTATGGACAAAGTATGTAATTTTACTAGCAATTTGAGGTTCAAATCCCCCCAAGGTAATGACTGAAATTAGCTTTCCAAATGCCTCCAAACCCACTCGAATTTCTGAAAAGAGGTAGGGAATGTCTCAGGGATGTTATTAATGTCTCATATGCACCATTAATCAATTATTAATTATGTTCTAACTTCCCCACAAACAGCTTCAAAATCCACTAATTCGACCCTTGGGGAAATGGCACCAAATCTTCTCCAAATGTAAATAAACTGAGTAAAATAACTTCAAATTCTTAAGTGATGAACATGAAACTTGTAACACTAATCCATGGAAGTCCATTCATCATAAATTTATAATAGAAATAATATTTTATTCGAAATCTTCAGCATTACAGAGGCATACATCAATAGAGTGGGGAAATGGTCATTGTTTGCTCATTAATAATCATTTTTACATACAACCACTTGGTATTTCGACCTGAAAATTTATGAATATTAAGAAAATATTATATTAATATTATTACAATCATAAATACATCATGAGAAGCTCTCCCAAGGAGTACAATAGCTCACCAAAAACGCCCTCCCTCAAGGAGCAAGAATATGTCTTCAAAACTGGAAATGGTTGAGAGAAAGTGTTGCATTAAACAAAACCACAAGCTTCCCTGTAGCTGATTCCTGAAAATACAAAATCCTTTAAATCTCCATGAAATACCTGAGTGTCCTCTCCAAACACCAACTTGGATGGGAATCTTTCACCCTCGAAATTGGCCTAGGCAAGAAACTAGTCATCCACTAGCTCTCTCTTCACAAATGCAATTTTTCTCAAAAGATCAAAAGCTCTTCTCTTGGTTTATCCCTGTATTTTATAAACATCCTTAGACTTCTAAGGTTCCCAATCCATCGATAGACTCACTCCAATTCGAATTAGGGCAAGTGCTCAATATTTGCCATGTGTCCTACCTTTCCTAGCCTTCCACCTTCCACCAATTCGAGTGGGGGTCTCTTTGGCTTCTCCAACTCCCATGAGCGCCCTCTTGGAGCCTATTTTTGGGGCTGACATGTCATAATGGTCAGATTTCAGAGGTCATATTTGCAATTTGTCATAGATGTCATAGATGCTCCATCATTGTTGTCATAGGAGCTAGGGAATCTAGCACAAGTGTCCACAAGCTTCCAATTTGACTCTTCCTCTTCCATGGAGGTTACCAATCCATCCCAATTCATCCTAAGATGCTCAATTCCATTTGTATGACTTACCAACTCACCCAAGAGTGTTCACCTTCTCATAAATTCGAATTGGCAAGAGAGAGATGCCATGTGTCCTTGAAAAATCAAGCTAGTGTGGGTCCCACATCCTCCATATGTCTTCAAAACCACTTGCCACCTAGAATTTCTCTTGAATTTATTTATTCAACCTATTTATTAAATACTTGAACCCTTCTAATGTCTAAACATCATTTATTAGCTTCCTTATTACACTTCCACATGTGCCCATCCAACCTAGGAAACTAGTAGGATTGATGGGATTGTCTTACTATGCAATTATTTGAATGGTGACATTATCCTCCATGACATTATTGATGAAATGATGAAACAAGGGTGGGGATCTTATATATAGATCCAAAACAATGGAAATGGTGAGAGTGGCATTAAAAAAACTATAGGGGCTACATCACCTAGAGTCTATTTGTTAAAGCCATACATGCTCGTTATGAATGAGATAATATTTGGGGAAGCTTACCAAGTTACGCCAAACAGACTCAATCACAAAACTAAACCTTAGAGAAGTTAAACATCCATACAAAGAACTTAATAAATTATATCGATAAAGAATGTTTCATTAGTGGCCTCAAGGAGGCTATTAGAGCATAAGTCAAAAGGTAGCATCCTTCTACCTAGTAATAGTCATCTCAGAGGGATCTAGAAGCAAAGATGGTGATAAATGAAGAAACCAATAAACTATCTTATGTTTCCCACTCATGCCCTACACAGGTCAATTCTTCAAGCACAATATATCCCTTCTCCCTTGAAAGTACAAAGGTTGTTGTTGACACAGCGACTGTCGACAGGGTTTCACTGCGCACTGTCGTCAACAAACCATCAACCAAACTCCCTTACGCACTAGCATAGAAAGGTGCTAACCTTTCCAGCAACACTCACAGAGTGAGTGAAGTCTCACCCGAGATGCACAAGGGGGCTACAAGAACCAATTTTCCCCAATGGAGTTGAGGACATGCATCAAACACACATTGCACTCAAAGAAAACAGAGATTATGTCATTCGCACTATGCTAACATTTCACTATTCGCATATTCATCAATCACAGAGTTAACATATAACAGACATTCGCATGACTTGATTACCCTTTAGCATAAACAACAATTACTAAACCCACAGAGCATTAAACATCTCATCAAACATTCGCATCATTCAAAATAAATAAAGACAAAGATAAACCATAATCGAACATCTTCATGCATTCATTAAAACCTACGGAATGACCCTCGCAGAAACAGTTATTACATCATATCGCAGATACAAAATGGATCAACTACTAGATCAAAACCTGAAATATCTATCACTTCATTCATCACTGATCTGGATCTATCTGCCCTTAGGCTTACATTCAAACTTATGTATATACAATACTAAGCAGTTACAAAATGGTCCATATGACCCTTATCTAACTAAATATCCACTTCCATGCTTCCATGTCTTCCATGAATGACCCTTCTTCCATGGATTATCCCTTTCGCGGATGTTGGCTTCCACACTTCCTGTGGACTAATCCCATGCCAACAGGCCCCCAACACAAACTTGTGGCTCGCCCTCTGTTTGACAGACAATCTACCAAGAGCGGACTCGAGGCATGATCTCCCTAGCTCAACGCGAGTCTAGAACAAATAGGACAGAATATAAATCACTCCCCTAGATCTAATTAAGGATCAAGGAACTAGATACGTTTACCTTATAGATCGCTAATCCTTTTCTCCTTGAATGCTGCTCCAAGCTTGACGATCTTCAAATCTGAGCTACAAAACCTGTCAAGATAGCAAGACAACAAAACAAGTAAAACACATCTATACAATAATAGATCTAAGTAAGCATTCAAGTAAGCAAACTACACAAGATATCATTAACACAATGAGATTTTGGTGGAAATCACTTATATCACTGTATTGAAAGGGAAGTACATAGGATAGAAAGATTACAACCATTGACTTGACATAGCAATCCTCATCTGATCAAACCAATGCCAAATCCTCCAAAGGAAGTGTGAGTCTCCCAATAGATGAGTAGAAATATATCCTAAGGTAATTTCACCAGCATGTAGACACTATAGAATTCCTTCGCTTGGGATGGGAGTGAGCTTCACTTATATAGGACTAAGTGGATAGGATAGGTTGAGATTTGGTAGGAGAGAGACAGGGGATCCTTCCAAGAGGTTAGGAACCGAATTCCAGCTCTCCCAAAGGTCATGGATAGGGATCCATGTCATCTAGATTTGAGAATGGGCTCGAAGAAGCTATTTTTTTCCATTAACTAACATCGCCGCAAGCTGCAAGAGTCCAACCTGCGACGACCTCTCAAAACCTAGTACAAATGGATTTGCATCTCTTCCAGGTTAATGACTTAGCCAAGGAAACTTTAGGGATTTTCACACTGAGTCTCATTATGGTAAGATTTTAGGTGTAACACCCTCGATCCACCTCAGCTGGACACCGGTGGTTTGTTCACCTGCTGTTTGAAGTCATCGTATGTAGTTTTGAGCTGTTCCACTACTTCCTTCGTTGATTCTCTAATCTACACACATTCTCCCACCCGCTGCTCTATTGGGTGTTCGTAACCTTTCTGTCGCACTTACTCTAGTTTCTCCTTAACATGTTTCATTACCTCCACCACACGTGCTATGAGGAATTCAGCTTTCGCTTGGAGCTCGTCCACTTGTGTGGCCCTGTGTTGTTTCCTTTTGCGGGCCTTTGTGACAGGCTACTGCATGCTTTTTAGTTCTGCTTCCTTTGTCATTCGTATCATTGTGGGCATCGTTTTGAGTGATCCCTTAAAGGCCTCTAACTGGGCTTTGGCTTCGGTGAGTTGTCCCTTCAGCATGGCCATCTAATCATCCTCAACTACATTGCCCCAAAACTCTGTAATGCCTTTTGCGACTATCTGTGCCTCTTGTTCCATCTCCTGGATCTCTGTTACTTCTTCCTTGATCGTCTTCTGTCGACTCTGAATCTATTCTGACAGTGTGTTGGGTGTCTCTCTAGCCTGGAGCTCTGCATTTTCCTTCCTTAGCTCAACGAGAGCCGCCCCTAACATAACAGCTTGTGCTTTTGGGTCTACCTCCGGATCTAGCACATCCATTTGCATGCCTTCGCAAGCGCTCTTTCTAATTTGGCTCGTTCCTCTATATCCTTTTCTTTCTCGGCCAGCGATGCAGCTCGCTCGTCTTGGAGACGATGTGCCTCCATCTGTAACATCCCCAAAAATTCACTAAAATTTAAAATTTTTAAGTAGCAATAAATGTTGTATCGCTAAGCTAAAAGTGCTAACTTCAACACAACTAAACATTAAACAGCGTACTTAACAACTCGTAACATTCAACATTAGTTACTAAGAGTTAGATTACTTAAGAATCGCATCAAATGTCTTAGCAGTTGTTAAATTAAAAAGATTTTATAAGGTTGTAAGTCTTTTATCATCAAGTCAACGTCGGATGTTTAAATAATGCCTTCATAAACACTTAATTGTTAGTTTGCACATCATTACTTTTATTCTATATTATACGTGTTTGTTTCCTAGAACTGATCGATCGTCTTGTTGAATTGAAGGGGTCCTTGAGTACGCTCCAAGGCTTACTTAGCTATTACTAGCTAATGCTCATAGTTTCTATTTGCAGAGCTCAGGTGAGACAGAAGGTTGATTGCTATGCAACGACTCAGGTATTTTTAAACATCCTAAAAGCTTTAACTCTGCATACTTTGTAATGGTAAGAATGCCTAGTTTTATCTAACTTGATGGACAAAGAGTACCTATTACAACAATTACTATTTTGCAAGGTATAAGTTAGTGATACCTATATGTCAATTTCGTACTATAGAAGCATTGTAATATATTGCATTACATGTTCTCAATCCAAAAACATTGAGAGAACATGTAATACTTTACCATTTCAATATTATTAATACCTTACCAAATTATGCAGCATAATAATACTTTACGATTATAAGTTATATTCATGAAGCATAATGTATATTATATATACGTAGCACTTTACAGAAATATCATCACGTTAACTATTGACATAGCTATAGTTTTGAAATGTTATGCATAACTAAATTTATTGGAATTTGTATGTACAACTATATGCTATTATATATTTTTTTTAACTCATGGTATTAATTGTGATAGTGTATAGTGCGCTGGCATAACTTTCGATACAGTACTTAGTATTTAAGGTTCCTTAATTGTGTTGTAGTGGAAGGCTTACTGGAAGCTACCGTGGAAACTTCATGTGATTAAGCCATAGATCAAAGTGACAAACCTTTGTTACAAGAAACCCTACATGTTGAACTGTGCAAAGATTTGTTTTACGTGGATTATGTGATGGCACAACACCGAGCCTTGATAGTTGAAGGTTTAAATGCTCATTAATGAAGTTTGGTGATCATATACAGTCCACAACTCGTGGTGAGGTTTACACCGTTGATCTCTTGTTGATCTTGGTTCTTGGGTTTCACCCCAAACTGCATTGGTATGCCAACCTTCACACCACTTGGTTCATTTTGCGAAAGGTGAGGATGAGGCCGACTGACTCCCTATCCCTTCAGGGATTGTAGTCTAGTTGAGGGTGCCTCCAGGGGTTTCGATGCCTCGAACTGCTATGACCAAGGTTCTTAATATAGTTTGCAAATGTACAAGTCTTAATCTTTACTGAGACTCGATGGTGAGATCTTCTCCCAAGCTGTAAGAATTGTTGGAGTTTGAAGTTTTCGAGTGGGCTTCAGTATTTGTAACCTAACAGTTTTCTTTTGAGTTTTCAATGCAAAAGATGTGGGAAACTTCATTCTCAATCTGCATGCGTTGATGTAACCGGAATGCTTCATCGTGCTTTGGTTATTTACAGGTGAGATATCAAAAGACAATTATGTGTTTAGTAGCAGGCTTAAGATATGTCTTCTTTCTTTCCCTGTTTCGTTTTTCCAATCTTTTAACCGATTTCGTAATGTCTTTCGTAACAGGTTCTACCTTGGCAATGTGTTGGAGTTAGCCCAAGAAGAGATGGGTACTTAAGGTTCAGGTAAGCCTCAAAGATATCCCAAGGTGTACAGACTTGGTTTTCATTCGAATGTAAAGACGGTCTTTAAGCTATAAGGCATGATGTTTGAGAGTTTATGCCGAAAGGAAGTGTTTAGATTTTGGAGAGTTTTACTCATGAGCTTATAGGGCTCTCATTGGATTCCCAACGATTTCTTAATACTGTTGTAAGATGTTTTGTTTTTTAGCTTGAAATGAAAGGAATTGTCTCGAAATGTTGTGTTTGGGTTCAATGTTCAGGTGTAAATATGTTTTCAATGGAGTACATAGCAGATAGTCGTAATAATAATGTTTTGGCATCACACTCATGATTGTAAAGTCTGAAGGATAGCATAAGTTTAGGGCAGATCTCGTTCTATAATTTTGAAGGTTAATAGTTGTAGGTTAAGCTTTCAAACAGCGTCATATGACTAGCTTGTAACCCTTCTGTAGAAAATGTATTGTGTTTTTGTTAAGGGTTTCGATCTATGGCTTTGATGCATTCCTTCATTTTCATAATATGAAAGGATTTAAAACTTGAAAAGATAAGGAGGGCTGTAACTTAGGGTTTTTAACTCTGTAGGTATCAATACTCTATAATCGTATTTAAGTTTTGTATTCGGGCATACAATGCTCTAGTGAAATGATAAAGTGCTCTTAAATTTACGAATGCATGGATACTATCTCTCTACTGTAATAGTAATACTTAGGTTTGTTTGTAAGGATTTTACTGAGGAGTTTTAGATATTGATACTAGTAAGATGTTCAATCTACTTAGACACGTTTCTATGATATAAAAGGTGATATGAGAAGCTTGTTAATATTTGTATATGGAGTTTGATAAATGGAAAGAATCTATTTATAAAGTATTTGGTTTTAAGGATTGTTGCTACTATTGTTTGAAAGGAAAGTAATTACAATACTATTGTTGTTTATAAATAAAGATAAGATTTTATTGTTCATCAAAAACATTGAAGTATTTGGAATATTTGTATTTTCTATTTACAATTCTAAGATGCCTATTTAAGTTAACAATATTACAATACTTAAATAATATGGCTCTATTTATAAGATGAATCATTTAAGCTTATCCATTGCATACGATCATTCTGATCTACTCTAATTATCCTTTCCTGTATTAGAGTACGACACCGTTTCTAGTGTGTGGAAAAATGCAGGAAAGTAATTTTTAATCAATCATTCTATCATTTTAACTACATCATTCATATTGCATTTTATTCCAATCAATAATAATTTACAGAAATAAAATGTTCACTAACTAAGGCAGAATATCTTAGATTAAATGAGAAGAGTTGATAACAAATACATTCCTATTTAATTTACTAACATGACAGAAGTAAAGAAGATAACACAATATGAACCTGGAACTGTAGAAGAAGAAACAAATAGCCAAAGGAACCCGTTCCACCCAACCAATCTCCTGAAGACAGCCAATCTACTTGCCTTAGGACCCCCAAGCCTGTTCACTGAACCACTAGGACAAAGATGCTGTGTGGATTAATGGAATAAATTCCCTTGCAACTCAGCAGTAGTACTTAGCAGTAGCACTTCCTGCCTTTAGCAATATTGAACTCAGCAATGTGTCTGCACTAGTTCATAATGCAATCTTATTTCACTCAAACACTTCTAACTTTCCCCTCATCAAATCTCTTGTGCTTAGAAATTATCACAAGGTAAGAATCAACAGCCTCTTGCTAAATTCGATGGGTAGATAAATAGCATGCCTAGGTCTTTTGGTCAATTTATTTCAGTAAATGAGCCACCTAATCAGTTCCACTTTCTTGGGGAACATGACCATAAAAGTACGGAAGTTGGCCCCTACAAAAGTTAGAAGTGAGTTGAGGATGCTTCCAAGTGTCAGTTTTCTCTCCACCACAGCCCATTCCCCCTAGTGGGTCAGTGAACACTCATTCAACAGTCTCCTTTGGATGTTTGTCTCCACTTTTATTTATTTATAATAAAATATTCAAAGTAATTAATTACAATCATCCATGACCCCACTCGGTCAATAGTCATAAGACTTTACAATAAAAATAAAACATAATGTTTTCTCAATAACATAAAATGTCTAGAACTTGGGTATGTGACACCATCACTCTGGATTGCAAGTGCTTCTTGTATTCGACTATATTGTTGTGCATCGCAAGATCGCGGTCCCAGATCTCTTCACTTGCTGCGGCTTGGACTCAGTGTAATGTTAACATTGGGAGTAAGTTGAAATTTACCATAACCTGGTCGGCCTTCTGAACCTCGAAGTAAAAGTCCTTATCACCTGTCATAATGGCATTGGATTCTAGTTGGACTACCCATGGTTGGGTGCCGACTTCTACCACAACTCTGAGTGTCGATAGATGTTGTTGAATATCCCATGCAATACACTTGTATTAATTATTTTGTTCTCCATTGTGGTTAGTAGCTCACCTATCTGTTGGAATTGCTCGACTGAATACTGTGTAACTTGATTGCGGCTATTTTCCACTACTGCGGTAATGCTCTCCAGAAGTCTGTTGACCTGCTGCACAGTGAGCCCTTCCCATGTGCTTTTGCCAGCGCGGTCCATCCTTTTCTTCGACCTTAGCTCATCATGCTGCACTTCTAGCTCTGAATCTGTAAGAGTGTTTGTTGTTGAAGCTCCATCATGGTTTGATTCCTCTGATTGATCGTTCGCAGGGTTATCCTGTCCTGTGCCTAGCTTTCGACTGGCTAAAGCTTCATCTTCCCTGGCCGGGTTTGGTCTAATTGTGTCCTGCCCATTCACTATGTCCTTCTCATCGGTTGGGACCCTCCATTCCTCTAGCCATCTTGCGATAATGGTGTCGAGCTCAGCCTCGGTGAGCTTGTATTTTGTCCGTACCCATTACTTCCCTGGATCTCTGCGGGCTTGAAGGTAAATCATCTGTGCCTCGACTGATAGTCTTGCGATCGATCGATACTTTGTTGTTGCTTGCTCTGGTATCTGCGGTATCATCTTTGCATCTAACCGCATCCTCTCTAGCAATACATAAAATTGCTAAATGTTGTCTTTATGTCGGTCTTTATCAGTGGTTTCCCATAAGTTATGTTAAAATATTGTAACTTCTAAGAATATTATATTTGTCCTTTATTATTCCGGAGATGTTTCATTCCTCCGTGGAGACCCTATTGTATATCCAGAGATGTTTTATTCCTCCGTGGAGAATGTGGTATCTTGGGTTATTAGAATTCCCTAGTGGGGGTCAGCCCTGTATGAGTCATGTGGGTAAAAGGGTTATTAGACCACCCTAGAGGGGTCCGCTCAGTCAGCCTTACGTTAAGTGGTTAAGTTGGGGCTGACCTAGTTAGTGTAAAAGTCAAGTCGAAGTTGTGTATAAATAGAGGAGGTGTGTTCCTCATTTAACACATTTACTCACTTGTGAAACTCGCATAGGAGAGAGAGAGATCTGCAATGGAGGAGAAGGAGATCATGTTTGGGGATTACATATTTGTATTTGCTAGTCATCTATATTGAGGAAGCTTTGTTGGGTTTTCTACCCCATGAGGGTTTCCCAGGATAAATCTGTGTCTCTTGTGTTTATGTTGTGCTTGTTGTTCTTTTAGTGATCCTGTATATGCTATTGTTGTGAAATGGAATGTAATACTGATAATTTATTCTTAGCATATTAAATCTTAACAAGTTATGGTACCACCCACCTTCGCATACCTGTACTTCTAGGATGTCCATACCTTAGTAGTGGTCAGGTTCCCTCCATCCTGCTAATGCAATTAGCATGAGGAGCCATGAGTATGTAAATGGCATTCCGTACTCTTGTGCATCATGCACATCATCGATCAGCTCGTGTAGTAGGAATGTGGACCAATTTAGTTGTTCTCCTGCGGCACATTGTTCCACGATAGCAATGACCCCCAAGTTACATTCCTTGGGCCTGTTCTTCTGTGTCACCTTGACTACTAGTATCTTTGCCCTGACCCTGACAGCCTGGTCGTTGATTGTATGGATGAGGTAGGATCTAGAATTTTTCTCCACACCATACTTAGTCGTCAACTGTTCCGCAAACTTCTTGTCCTTATCCTCCCCCTGGAAAAATTGGGAAGGGTCGGCTCCATCTTTAGGTAGCCCGGTAATTCTAGTGATTAAATCAACTATGATGGGGATCCTCTCATGCAGCCAGAGAGACCCACCATGAAAACATGCAATCAGTTGTTTGACGCATGCATTGACTTGCGCCAACCTCCTGAAATGCGGCATGTGGGTGAGACCTAACAGCCTCCAGCGTTCCAATCCCTTTTCCCATGTCGCGGGTTCCTTCGTGGGGGACATCAACATAGCCTTCTGTGTATTCCTTTAATTTTGTAAGGTCATGGTCGGTATACTACAGCTTCTGCAACTTGGTTGTAATGTCCCCGACATGAGGAACGCCCTCTAGTATCAGCAGCGTCTCAATCGAATACCTTTCATTCTTGTTTACCCGCAACGTGGGTGCCTCTTTCCTGCATGGTGGAACATAGTCTAAGAGCATTGGGCCATCGTGCCCTTCTTGCGGTACTTTGGAACCTGAGGGACCTGCAGCTCCATCGGTGAACCGTGTTGAGGCTCGAGTTCCTTTCTTCTTAGCACAGCTAGTGTCTGGAGGTCGGTTCGTACTCCGCTTTCTTCTTACTGGTATGTTGGACATGACTTATGGCTTCTCCTCTGTAACTGCCGTCGGCTCTGGTTGCTCGATACTGGTGCTTGAAACATAAACCTTCATGCAGTTCTGCAACCTATTGCTTATTTGCATAATGCTTTTCACTGCCCCTTTCCCTGCATTTATAGCATTGGTTGGCTGCTTCCACCCGATTTGGGACCATGATTACCGAATCCGGCGGTGATTTGCCAAATCTACCGCATGCATTGGGTATTAAATGTGATTTTTCTTATTTTTGTTGATGTCTGTTGTGGTTTAATTGTTGTATTTATGATGGGATTTGACTTGTTCACACCACGTCTATGATACTGCAATTCCTCTGTCAACTAGTGCTGTTACTACTGACCAACGTTTGCTTATCGACAGATGCCTGCTATGGCCTGTGTTCTTTTTTTTTTTTAACCAGTCTTTGATTAGTAGTGCGGCCACATCCGTGGTGTCACGGTGTCGCACGATGTTCGTGTTTTCGCAGTTCTTGTTGTTGTCTCCATTCCCTTCCAACTTCATTGGTTTGGTGACATGTACTTCTCGAACTCATCCAGTATTGGTTCTCTATTTCCTGAATCTAGCATTCTCATAATCTCGGTCTGCACTCTCTCCTTGTGCCTTGGATTCAATCGGTAAGGCTGTTGTTTGACTGGTTTCGCATCGGGTTTCAGGGGAATCTTCATTTTGCCTAAGTCCCTAGAAATTCCTTTCATCTCTGAGAATTTCATTGGGAACAGATCCTGAAACTCATGCAGCAGATCATTCATCTTCGCAATGGTGGACTCATCCCAATAATCCCTAATGCTTGCAAACTTTGGGTTCTCCTCCGACCCAATGTTTACTTTCTTGATCTTCATTGGTTGCTAGAATTTATCGGAAGGTATCTCTAGTGCCTCAACACTGCGACTTCCTTCCAATTCTGGTACGTGCGAAGCTCTCAGATCATCCTCATTATCCGGCTCTCCTATGATATTATAGCATTCCATCATCATTTCTGGTGTCGCAGTCCACCGAAGTTATAATGGTTGCTCTGTCAATACTACTTAGGAGATCTTATTGTGGATCACTTGTAGCGCACTATGGATGAAGGGGTTCTCATCTGAGAAACAAAATGTTTAGTTGAATCCAAGTGTCAGCTGCTCCCAAGAATTCGTTCTGTGTCGCAGTTCTGTTGCGACATACCAACTCTATGGTACTTCATCCAATGTGTGAACGAATGCATGGACCCATTCTCCTTTTACTCGTAGTCCCCATTTTATTTCGCACTCATCCAAATGTCCCTTTGGGTCACTTCTTCCATCAAACTTCCTTCCACTATATCCTTCTGCATCGTCGAATCTAACTATCATTAGGTGGCGCATAGTGGCCAGTTTTTGATATTAGACTTATGCGCTGGCCACCAGCGCGCAGGAGTAGCCTTCAAGGCTTCCTCCAAGGCCAATAGACGTTGTGGCTCCACCACTTTCTCCTCAAAATCTGTGACAAAGGTGCTCAAATTAGGAAATCCCTCATATGTTGGTAGCGCACACTCGTCTGTGGCTACCCATCGCATTGACTGTGTGATTCGGGCACACCTTCTAAATGACATTTCATGGATCCGGTTCTGCCAATTCTCGAGTGCCTCATACGAATACGATGACGCTGAACTGACACTACACCAACCCAATTATCCATCTATGGTAGGATTAATGTAATCCTTAGATATATTGTATAGACTATCCCATCCCTCCGAAAATTCATCTCTCACTGGTTCCACGTATCGCTGCCCTTCTGCGGGATCCAAAGGTGCGATGACCCTCATCTCACGATTCTAAAATGACATTGTCCGCTTCTTGAAATTGATAACCGCTAGATTATCGATTTCCCAATCAATCCCTAGCAGCACTGGTTAGGGGCTGGTATTGTCTACGATTTCAATTACATCAAAATTTGCATAAGACTTGAGGCCCTCAATCTCAACGGGAAGTTGGTACACCCGACCAAGTGGGGTAACCTTACTTTGGTTTGATAATCACAACTGTACTGGTGACCAGGCCAACTGCGGTTTCCCCATGGTCTCCCATGTCTTCTTGGTCAAAATGTTGACATCCAACCCCATGTCCAATATAATTGAGTCGAAATCAAAAACTCCAATTTGTGCCAACATTCGCATCTCTCTCTGTGTCTTCCTCTTTTGTATGTGATTAACTCTTTGCTCCTGGCGTACACTTTCTCGTCAAGTCAAGAGATTGGATATCTCCTCCAGCGCATCCTGATCCTTTTCCAACTCCAAGCAACTCTTTAAGAATGCTTTTAAGGTATTAGCCTTTCCCTGCGACTTCGTCTCATCGAACGTCGGCGGCATATCGTAGATAACTTCTTCCTGAAGAGGTAACTGCCTCCTCTGTCTCATCACCTCCCGCGCTTTAAATAATATATCCCTTTCGAACTCCGCATCAAAAGTGACATGTTTCCGTACTGTTGGTCAGACAGTAACTCATGGCTCATCAGGTCCTGTCACGGCTCCTCCTCGTTTCACCACTCCAACAGTCGCATGGTGTCTTCGAGCCTCCGTCGATATCATTTGCAAAGCCGGTGGATTCTGATTCTGGTTCTGTGGAGGTGTTGGTGGATTCTTGGTGTGTCATTTCGTGATGAGCTGCGGACAGTCTTCAACACCATGATCCACAGTGCTGCAATAAGTGCATTGTTGTGGTGCTAGATTCGGGCAGTCCCTCTGATAGTGCCCCTGCTTCCCACAATTGTAGCATATAATTGGTCCTCTCCCTCATCCAATAGCTCCTCCTCGCCCTGCGCTAGCACCTCAACCTCCGCGGAATCCTCCTCTCTCCCCTCCACGTGGTGTGCCATATAGTTGGTACTACGGCTTCCCATACTGTGGCTGTTGCAGTGGTCCATATGGTGGGTACTACGGTGCCAGATACTGCATTTTCCCATACTACCCCTGATCATATTGTTGTGGTTGGTGATTATACTGGGCTGGAGGCTACTTATACTACTGTTTTTGCTGACCCGGTGCCTGTTCTTCTCCTGCCATGAAATATGCGGCTGTAGTTCTCTCCTGGAGTAGGCCATAAGCTCTACAGTTGTTGTCATCATGGCCAACCGATTTACAGAACTTGCAATACAATTTCTCTGGTTTCGACACCATCTTTTGCATATATACACACTCTTTTGGTCAATGGCCTCTCATTTGGAAGATATGACACCAAGGCAACCCTCCCTGACTGAGGGGATTTGGTGCACCGGATTTCAAATAATCTCAGAATTCTGGGCACTGATCCTTGTGGTGTCCCTCTGTCCTACACCAGACCTCTTCGTGGGTATCTTTCCCTTTCTTCATGTCTTCCAATTGGATCGTCAAGTTTTCCAATTGCGCTTGTATACGATCCATACCCAACCGTGTTTCACCAATTGGGGAAGCCTCCAGCTTCATTGCAATCTCCAATGCTTCTACCTGGGTCGCAACCTTCTGTTGCATTAGTGGTCCGTGGATGTGTGGCACTAGTCCTGAGATGAACCACTCCTTGTGCTGCATATCATTTATCTCAAAGCTTACCCTCGCTATCAGTTTCTTGTATCGCTGATCAAATTCCCATACTGGCTCATTTGGGTATTTGTAATGTCCCTTGTTAGTAATTTTATTAAAATGGCATTTTTCCACTTTTTTTTCCCTAGTTCGACCTTTGACTAGTTTTGATCTCTAGGTCCCAAATTTGCCCCAAATAATCCCAAATATTTTGAGAAGGTATATGAATGATATTAGAACATAAATATGTGTTTTAGGGATTCCTTTGGACCTTTAAAATACTTATGCAAATCCTCTTTCAATTCTGGTCAATGTAGGTAACTTTACTAGTGATTTCCCTTTGACTAGTATTGGTCTCTAAGTCTCAAATTGACTCCAAATGCCTTCAAATATTCAAGGAAGGTGTATGAATTATATTAGGACTTGAATATTATGTTCAGGGATGAAATATGGCCACCAAAAGACCTCTGCAAACTCTCTTAAGATTCTGGACCAAGTATGCAATTTTACTAGTAAGTTGGCGTTCAAATCCCCCTGGGGTAAGTACTGAAAATGGCTTCCCAAATGCCTCTAAACCCACTCAAATTTATAAAAAGAGGTAGGGAATGTATTAAGGATTTTATTAAGGTCTCATTTGCACCATTAATTGATTATTATATCTGTTCCAACCCTCTCCCATTCAACTGCAAAAATCACCAATTCGACCCTTGGGGAAATGGCACTATTTCTTCTCCCAATGTAATTAAACTGAGTAAAAATACTTCAAATGCTCAAGTACAGTACATGAAACTTGTAGAAGAAATCCATGGTAGTATATTGATCACAATATATCATATTATTATCCATTCATTCGACATCATCAGCATTACATTGATTCACAACAAGGTAGTGGGGAAATGGCACTGTTCTTTCATTAAAATTGAGATTTATACATTTCTACTTGGAATTTCGACCTGAAAATTTCTGTAGGTGAAGAAAAGAGTATTTAATTCATATTAAAAAATAAATGGGGAATTAGAATCTCCCCCAAAGAGTACAATAGCTCACCAAAAACGCCTTCCCTCAAGGATCAAGAATATGCCATCAAAATTGGAAATGGTTGAAGGAGTGAGTTGCAATAGAAGAAACCCTGAGCTTCCCTATAGCTTAAACCTGCAAATAAAGACTCCATTAAAGCTCCAAATGAAAGGTCTAAATCTCCTTTCCAATTACCAACTTGGATGGGAATCTTTCACCCTCGAAATTGGCTAAGGCAAGAAACTAGTCATCCACTAGCTCTCCCTCTTCACAAATGCAATTGCAAATTCTACAAATGATCAAATGATGGTTTCATTCTTTTTTATTGACATTTATAAAGTTCTAATGTCCTCAATGGGTTGAATTCCTTCCAAGAGACTCATGCCAACTCATGTTGGGAAGAGAGTCCAAAGAATGCCACTTGTACACCAATTCCTAGTCTCCCACTTCCACCAAATCACATGTGGAAGCATCTTAGATGCCCTAACACCCTTGAGTGCCCTCTTGGAGTCTATTTTTAGCCCTAAAATGTCATATATGTCATATGTCATCCTTCAGGTCTGATTTGTGTCATAGGTGTCATAGCATCTTCATCATTGTTGTCATAGAGCTAGGGAATCTAACCCAAGTGTCTCACTAGCTCCAAATTGCCTCTTCCTCTTCCATGGGAGTTACTCTTCCTCTATATTTTGACCTTGGATGAGTCATGCCATGAATAATACCTTTTGGACTCCCCCAAGTATGTTACCATTCACCTTGAATTCGAATTGGTGAGAGAATGATGCCAAGTGTAGTGGGGAAATCTAGCCATATGTGGGTCCCACTTCCTCCATGTGTCTTCATGATCAAATGCCACTTTAATTTTCACTTGTATATATTTATTTAGCTCCTTTATTAAATATTTATGCCATTCTAATTTTCAAACATCATTTATTATCCCTATTATTCCAAATCCCAAAGCTTCCACCCCAAACCTAGGAAACTAGTAATTTTCCTCCTTGGCAATTATTTGACCTTTAGCATCAATTTGACAAACTCTAATGAATAGGGCCAATGTGATTAGGCCATTGTGCCCCAATGCCAAATTTGGGACATGACAGTATTGCTTGATTTTTTTGAGCTCGGTGACATACTGTGATCCCGACTTTGGCTTTCTAAATTCATAGATCATTCCTGCTTTGATCTGCGCCAACGACTTGGCTGGTGTTCCCGTTAGAACCCTTGTAAACTTCATAAACCAGTCCAATGCATGGCCCCTAAGGGTCGTCGCTAGATTTCCATGTTTAATAGATTCATCCTAGACCTGCTTCATGGTCCATACTGCTTCGCACATAAACCAAAACTGCTCAGGATCCTCGGTCCCGTTCCCCTAGAAAGTGGGCATTTTTGTGTCGTCTGCCATTCTAATGTTCCTACTATTATTATTTACTGATGAACTACTTTTACTGCTGCACGTAGGGAAACTTTGAGAACAGCTTGGGTTTCCTCCTGCAAAATTCTGGGTAGTGCGCGGGGTTGCAAGTATGTTGTAACTTACGATATGTGTCTCTTCTGCTTATGGGGTATCCTGGTCACCATCTTCATCGCAATAGGGTCGCTTTCTCCCTTGTGGTCCTGTTTCGCAGTCTTCCGTTCCGGTCCTCTCAGGAGACTCTATCTCATTCCTCCTCTTCTTCTTAGGATGTCGGAATATCGCTCCACTCCTCAAGTTACCACACTTTTCGTCAGCTTCCCATTCAAACTCGTCGTCGCTCATGTCCATCTACCCCGCATCTTTCTATCGGATCCGCATTCACGCGACACCTACAACCTCCGCACATTGATCTTTCTACTCGTCGGAAGTCACCCTCAAAATTCCCTTTTCGCACACGAGCATCTTAATCCACAGTTTTAGCAACAGCAAGAAACTTCCCCTTGGTCCCCTGAAAAAATTCCTCTCTGTGTCGTTGTATGACTTGATCGTGTCTGTTACGAACTCGGTAACATATCCCTCTAGGATACTATCCACCTAGAAATCGACAGCCCTTGATACTGTGTTGTCGACACATTTCAACTATCGAATCAGTTCTGGTGTCCAATGATTATCAAGCTTGGTCTTTTGGAAATGGTGCTTCTGAAACATCAGCTGCGTTAACCACTCGTGCAACAGTACTGGGAATTTGCAGAAAAATATTTCATGGATATCTGAATAAATGTACTTATGTAACCAACTGCTTACCGTTTGTCAGGGGTTTTGCTTTTCTCCTTCTACGAACTCCTCTATCTTCTCGTCGAACCACTCTTGAATCTTCGGTTTGATTGGATGAGACAACATATCCTCTTCTTTTCCTCTTCAAGGTCCCGGCAATGGAAGCATTTGTTGACACGGCGACTGTCGACAAGGGTTCACTGCGCACTGTCATCAACAAACCATCAACCAAACTCCCTTACGCACTGGCCCAAAAAGGTGTTAACCTGTCCAGCAACACTCGCAGAGTGAGTGAAGTCTCACCCGAGATGCAAAAGGGGGTTGCAAGAACCAAGTTTTCGTAGTGGAGTTGAGTACATGCATCAAACACACATTGCACTCGCAAAAACCAGAGATTATGTCATTCGCACTATGCTAACATTTAACTATTGGCATATTCATCAATCGCAGAGTTAACATATAATAGACATTCGCGTGACCTGATTACTAATGAATAGGATTGTCATTGATGAAAACATTAATGACAAAGGTCATGGCAAGGTGAAGTAAATACCCTAGACAAAGATGAAGAGGACAAGGGCTTTCGGACACCTAATGATGCAAATGACCCATACTGTGGTCATTTAGAGATGGTCCTAATACCCTAGATGATGAGGTGGAAAATGAATGAATGGAAAAGAAACAATGACAAGGATCATGAACGAGCAAGCATTGGATGAGCAAGATAAGTGGCAAGCAAGCACAAGGCTAAAAGACAAATTCCAAATGGACATGAATATCAAGCCTGGATGGATAGCATGAATGAAGAAGACATGCCAAGCAAGCATGAGCTTGTGGGCATGCTTCATAGGGCATATACGAACATGATGATTCTAATAAGGAGAAATGGAGAGCTGCGGGCACCTCCAGGTCAAACACTGCAGGCATCCAACACGTGGGCATATTAGTTTTTTAATACATGACATGCATTGGGGTATAGTGGCATTCTACCCACTTTGTCAATATGGCAAGAAAGACAAATATATACATATATGTTTGATGAGGACTCTATGGAAACCAAAATAAAAATATATATTAAAACTAAAATGATGAGATCAAATTTGATAAGTCGACCTCCATAAACAAAGGAAATAAAATGTATATCATTTGAGGGAATAAACAACTAAAAAAAATGGTGTCGGCCTACCTAAATTCATGGACAAAAAAATGTATAAATAGAAGAGAAACTCGTTGTTTCGAAGGGTGCTTGGTGGGTGAAACGCAGATGGTTCAGGAGGACAGTAAGGAGCAATTCGCATGGCTTAGTACAGATCGGTGGTGTGAGCAGGAGCAACAGCAGCAACCTTTTTGTTTACTTCATATTTTTGGAATGGTTGATTGCTGATAGTGTGATGCATGTGTTAGGATATTCCTATACTCCATCCTAGTCCCACCAGTATTTTGATCATTTACATTTTCAGTCATGCATGCACCTTTAGGGTTTGCATGCATCCCAAACATCAGTCCAGCACCTAGCCCTCAATTAGCCAGCCCCCAGGAGCTTCTCACTATTCAGTTTTAGCCCTCCAGTTGCTTAATGCGCCCTTCTTCCTTGATTTTAGGGAGCAACTCACCCTTCTTCACCTACCAATCCAGTTGTCACTCAGTTACACTCAGTTACACTCAGTTACACTTAGTTACATTGAGTTACACTCAGTTACACCTACCAGATTTAGTTTGACTGATGGTTGATAGTTACTTGAGCATTGATGACTCCACCGATGATGATGAAGACTTCCAGTTGTGCTCCGATGATCATGAGGACACCTAGTTGTGCTCTGATGACACTCTATTGATCTTATGATCACTCTGAGAGGATAATTCGAATTGCCACCTTAGGCATTCGAATCCTCTCTACCATTGTACTATTTATTTGTCCATATTGTGATTAATTAACTAGTGTGTGTGAAGTATTATTGCTTCTATCTGAGTTCTACTGTACCATATTATTCGGTTGCTCATTATACTGTATTGTTCACTCTTCTTCTATTTTCCTGCTTAATCATAATTACTCTTGTAAGGTACACATCATCTTTTAGATCTGCTATGAGGATTTTCATAGCATGATAGGTGATGATGTTGGAGCAGCATGAAGACATGATTTTCTGGGTTTCACTAAGAAAGTGACACAAATGTGTTGGCTGCTGATAATAAAATGACATATGACTAGAATGATGAAGATTTCGGTGCAGCATTGAAGAATTCAGTGGAGCTGTAAATATTTCAGTGTTCTGAGTTGAATTCACATGGTTCAGTCAATGAGAACAAGTTCGGTGAGCAAGAGAACAGCAACAGTAAAATAATTCTATGTTTTATATTTTATCTTTGGATTAAACTGGTCAACAACATGATGAAGATATGACTTCTGGGCAGCAGTATGACATGGACAGTGGATATGTTTAATGCATGAAGATATTGTTTTTTTTCTGAGAAACAATAGAGACAGCCTGATGTGAAGTATCATGATATGCGGATTTTGTGAACATGCTAGTGACAGACAGAATTGTGATAAATATAAGCTAGCAAACGAAGTGAAGATGTGCTTACATTGAATGATGCTTGGACAGAATAATGATTTAGAATATGCTAGCTGTGAATTGATAAGGTGTGCCTTTGGACAGTATGGACAGAGTTGAGATAGGGCTGCAGTATGACATGTTGTGTATGTGGATAGTATGTTGATAAATTTGTTGGGTACAGAATGAAGATGTGCCTACATGCTTAATTTTAATACGAAGATGAAGTAATTGTGAACTGCACTATGATGATGTGCTGATGTATCTCATTGATTGAAAGACAAACAAGGGTTTCTTGTTTGTAGATGTATGTTACGTACAAAAAGTCTAATATACTAGTTTTTTGGGGATGTTGTAGCATCCCAGTCAGTTGTAGTTGACTGAACCATTCACGTGGGTGGTGCCACCTTATGGGTTGTAGCCCATACTGGAGATTGAAGTCTCCAATTATAAAATGTTTACAAAGCATGTATCTTGTCTCTTGTAATGTGTTGATAATGTGTATTGTTGAATGAATGACATTGATGAATTTGATATTGAAGTAAATTTGTAAATGATGTTCTTGGTTTAGAGTTTGAAGAAGTTGAAATTAAAAATAAGTGTAAGCTCACTGATTCACACCCCCCTCTCAGTGAGCCATTGTGTCTAACAATTGGTATCAGAGCAGGCCTTCAGCATAAGCCTAACAAGCTTGAAGGAAATCAGTAGACACAAGTGAAGGAAAGTCATGGATGATTATTCGGAAGATGGAGTTCCATTACTCGATGAATCCAATTATGAGTATTGGAGCATCAGAATGAGAGTTTATTTGCAGGCACAGGGAATTGTCCTTTGGAAATCAGTTGAAGATGGTTACACGCCTCCAAAAAGAAGACCAAAGGGGGTGGCAGTTAAGAAGTTACATGAAAAGAATGAAAAGGCACTAAGCTTGATTATGAGGGGCTTATCTCAATCAGAGAAGGAAAGACTAAATGTTGGTAAGTACACTTCAGCCAAGGATCTTTGGCTCAAGCTAGAAGAAGAATACCAAAGAAGAAAAGTTCAAGACATAGACGAGGAAACAAATGTCAATACCTCTGAAGATGGAAAAAAAGAAGAGAAGGAGGCACAAGCTTCGAATGGAAGTAAAGGTAAGAGTTCCGCTGTTTGTAATAATTCAAAATGTGATACTCTTCATTGCTCTACTGAAAATGAAGATGAAGAAATCGATGAAGAAAAAGGGGATATTTACTGGGAAGGAGAACTCACCTGTGCTCTAGAAGAATTAGAGAAGTATAGGAAAGAAAATGAACAACTTAGGGAAAAATTGCTAAGATATGAAGAAAAGGAAGATAATTCAAGTGTTGAAGTGCCAAAGGATGCACTAGTAAAACTTGAAAGAAAGGTTCGGTATGGTCTTAATGAATTGATGAAATCAAAAGAAAAGAATGAGCTACAACAAAGACTATTACAAAAATATGAGCAAGAGAAACATGATCTGAAACATCAAGTTGAAGAGAATCAGCAAAAATTCATGAGTCAACTTCAGAAAAAGAATGCAGAGGTCATCTCTTTTAAAGAAGAACTTGACAGATTGAAATATGAAGTGGCTAACTTAAAAAAAAACCAATGAGACTTGTGAAAGTCTTAGAGGTCAATTGGAAGAGACCAAAACTCAGCTACTGGAATACATTAAAATTATCCAAACAAAAGAGTTCGAGATCGCTTCACTGAAAAAGGAAGCTGCTGCAAATTTAAAGTTCCAGAAGAGTTCATCAACGCTAGATGACATCCTCAACTACCAAAGATCACCACATGTCAAGTATGGGTTATGTTATGATAAAGAAGAGATCCTAAAGAGTCTTACGCATGGTGAAGAAAGCAAGAGAGAAGATACTCAAACTCAGCAAGAAAAGGAAGCTTCTCCAGATCAAGGTCAACCAAGAAAGACCATGCTACAAAAAGGACAATATGCTCCCAGGTATGAAAAGGTATTTTATGGCTATTGTTATTCTTGCAATGAGTTTGGACATAGGGCTGTAGATTGCAAATCTTGGGGCAGATACACTCGGCCAAGAACTAGAGGTATGAATGGTTATATTCAATGTTAAAATTTCCATCATTATGGTCATATGGAAAGAAATTGCAAAAATAGGTTAAGCAACAACATTGAATGCTACAGCTGTCATTTATATGGGCACATAGCAAAAGATTGCAAGCAAGGGTTCATCAAAGTATGGAGAAGGAAAGAACAGGTTCAAGGTACTGAAAACAATCTGTCTAGAGAAGAGAAAGGTGACGAGCCATGTCAGCTAATCATGGTTGAAAATGATGGTGAGAGGCAAGAGGTAAAAATCCAAAAGCTAGATAGTGCAGCGTCCAAGAATGAAGTTGATCACAGCAAGGAAGATGGCTTCCTTTTGGCGGGCTAAATTTGAGGTCTCTTAAAGACCTTGGCACACATGAGTCCATGTAGTTGGAGGATTGACTCAAAGGTATATGGTGGTCACACCAAACAAGTCCTGGGATCGTATTGCATATATCAAACCCTGTGTCACATGGTTGGACCCAAACTGATGCATGATATTTGAAGTTGCAAGAGAGAGCAGTTGTATAAAACTTTTGGAAGCAATGAATTATCAGACTATGTGAGAACTGCAATCATTTCTGACAAGGGATCTGAGAATTAATTTGTTGGTATTGAAATGTAACTAGAGTTGCATGTGGTTGTTGAGCATTTGTGTATGCAGCTACAGGATTAATTATATTGTTGATTTCATTCAAATAACTGTTGTATGACAATTATGTATTGAAGCTTGATTTCTGTACATATTATAACATCCACTAAGGATAACTAAAAGCCAGTGATGTGAACAACAGATTGAAGTTCTACTAGTGAGAAGTATGTTGGGTGTCTTACAGTGACAGTCATTGGCATACCTTCCAAGAGAATTTTTGGATTGGGTTATGATAGACTTGTATTACTTCTATGGAATATTTTGGGCACTATATGGATACACTTGCTGCAATACCTGAGGATACTTCAGAGGTTGGTTGTTTTAAAAACTATTTTTGAAGTGAAAATTTGGGAATGTTAAGGACTATCCAAGACTGATTGAAAAGATGAAAATCTTCTTATGCAAAAGACTAAAAGTGCTTTGTAGTCCTATGCAACAAAATTGGATTGGGAAGTCTTAATGGCTGCAGCAGACAGAGTTGTTACTTAACATGAAGTAAAGATGTGACAAGTAGTGTTTTGACATGCTTATACAATGAAAGGCTCGAAGTATGGTGATGCATGCTTACCTTTTATGAATTTACTAGACAAAACCCTGATGAAGTTTGAAGCAACATATCAGATAGTGGGAGTGTCTATATTTATGAAAATGTAATGATAAGGAAGTATGATATGTCTGATTTGTTTATAGACAGAAAGGTGTTTTGTTGCAGCAGTATAAGCTCAGGGGGAGTAGTTGAAGCAAATGAAGTAAAAGTAACATCATGATCAAACCTTGTTAAGATATTTAAAGCTACATGAAGACTTTGAACAATCTTATTATGATGCATCATTTGAAGTTATAAGTCAGTTGAAGTTGATGAGTTAGTGAAAGATTGAAGATTGGAAAAAGCAAATCTGAAGGTTGGTGCCGAATATCTTGAAGCATAAATATCAACATGAAAGGGGGAGTATTTATGAGAAATTTGAGATGGCAACCCCTAGATGTAGTAAAGTGATGTGACCAATATCTCATGATCTTACCAAGGTACCAGCAGCATGTCTATAAGGAGGAATCACTCTCAGCAATTCAACAAGTCTACTTGAAAGGGGGAGAATTTATGTGAAATCTGAAGATGGCAAACTTAGAAAATGATTTCGTAAAAGCTTTCAAGGAATTTTTTTTTTTGGGTATTGTGAAGCCTTTAATGGCTTCTCAACCCTTTGTCATTAATGTCAAAGGGGGAGAAGAAGAATTTGGGCGGTTTCCATCAATGACAAAGGGGGAGATTGATGAATAGGATTGTCATTGATGACAACATTAATGACAAAGGTCATGGCAAGGTGAAGTAAATACCCTAGACAAAGATGAAGTGGACAAGGGCTTTGGCACACCTAATGACCCAAATGACCCATATTGTGGTCATTTGGAGATGGTCCTAATACCCTAGATGATGAGGTGGACAATGAATGAATGGAAAAGAAACAATGACAAGGATCATGAACGAGCAAGCATTGGATGAGCAAGATAAGTGGCAAGCAAGCACAAGGCTAAAAGAAAAAATCCAAATGGACATGAATATCAAGCCTGGATGGATAGCATGAATGAAGAAGACATGCAAAGAAAACATGAGCTTGCAGGCATGCTTCATAGGGCATATACGGACATGATGATGCTAATAAGGAGAAATGGAGAGCTGCGGGCACCTCCAGGTCAGACACTGCAGGCATCCAAACACGTGGGAATAATAGTTTTTTAATACGTGACATGCGTTGGGGTATAGTGGCATTCTACCCACTTTGTCAATATGGCAAGAAAGACAAATATATACATATACATTTGATGAGGACTCTATGGAAACCAAAATAAAATATATATTAAAACTAAAATGATGAGATCAAATTTGATAAATCGGCCTCCATAAACAAAGGAAATAAAATGTATATCATTTGAGGGAATAAACAACTAAAAAAAATGGTGTCGGCCTACCTAAATTCATGGACAAAAACATGTATAAATAGAAGAGAAACTCATTTTTTTGAAGGGTGCTTGGAGGGTGAAACTCGGATGGTTCAGGAGGACAGTAAGGAGCAATTCGCATGGCTCAGTACAGATCGGTGGTGTGAGCATGAACAACAGTAGCAACCTTTTTGTTTACTTCATATTTTTGGAATGGTTGATTGTTGATAGTGTGATGCATGATAGGTGATGATGCTGGAGCAGCATGAAGACATTGTTTTCTAGGTTTCACTAAGACAGTGACACAAATGTGTTGGTTGTTGATAATAAAATGACATATGACCAGAATGATGAAGATTTCGGTGCATCATTGAAGAATTCGGTGGAGCTGTAAATATTTCAGTGCTCTTGAGTTGAATTCGCATGGTTCAGTCAATGAAAACAGGTTCGGTGAGCAGGAGAACAGCAGCAGTAAAATAATTCTATGTTTTATATTTTATCTTTGGATTAAACTAGTCAACATCATGATGAAGATATGAATTTTGGGCAGCAGTATGACATGGACAGTGGATATGTTTAATGCATGAAGATATTGTTTTTTTTTTCTGAGTAACAATAGAGACAACCTGATGTGAAGTATCATGATATGCTGAGTTTGTGAACATGCTGGTGACATAGACAGAATTGTGATAAAGATAAGCTAGCAAACGAAATGAAGATGTGCTTACATTGAATGATGCTTGGACAGAATAATGATGTAGAAGATGCTAGCTGTGAATTGATAAGGTGTGCCTTTGGACAGTATGGAAAAAGTTGAGATAGGGCTGCAGTATGACATGTTGTGTATGTGGATAGTATGTTGATAAATTTGTTGGGTACAGAATGAAGATGTGCCTTCATGCTTAATGTTGATACGAAGATGAAGTAATTGTGAACTGCACTATGATGATGTGCTAATGTCTCTAAGTGATTGAAAGACAAACAAGGGTTTCTTGTTTGTAGATGTATGTAACTTACAAAAAGTCTAATATACTAGTTTGTTGGGGGTGTTGTAGCATCCCAATCAATTGTAGCTGATTGAACCATTCCCGTGGGTGGTGCCACCTTATGGGTTGTAGCCCATACTGGGGATTGAAGTCTCCAATTATAAAAATTTTACAAAGATTATATCTTGCCTCTTGTAATGTGTTGATAATGTGTCTTGTTGAATGAATGACATTGATGAATTTGATATTGAAGTAAATTTGTAAATGATGTTCTTGGTTTAGAGTTTGAAGAAGTTGAAATTAAAAATAAGTGTAAGCTCACTGATTCACCCCCCCCTCTCAGTGAGCCATTGTGTCTAACAATTACCCTTTAGCATAAACAGCAATTACTAAACCCATAGAGCATTAAACATCTCATCAAGCATTTGCATCATTCAACAGGAATAAAGACAGAGATAAAACCATAATCGAACATCTGCATGCATTCATTAAAACCTGCGGAATGACCCTCGCAGAAACAGTCAATACATCATATTGCAGATACAAAATGGAGCAACTACTAAATCAAAACCTGAAAGATCTATCACTTCATTCATCATTGATCTGGATCTATCTACCCTTAGGCCTACATTCATAGTTCTATTTATACAATACTAAGCGGTTACAAAATGGTCCATATGACCCTTATCTAACTAACTATCTACTTCTGCGTCTTCCATGAATGACCCTTCTCCCGCGCATTATCCCTTTCGTGGATGTTGGCTTCCGCACTTCCTGCGGACTAATCTCGTGCCAACAGTTGTCTCTAACAGAAATGGAAGAACGAAAAATACGCTAACTCCACTATATTTGTGATGAAAAATATATGCTCCAAGTCATAAATTTAAAGGACAGATTATTTCAAATTGATGTGACTACTCCTACCCATTTCGAAGAAATCATCATCGAAGATAACCCTAAGTTTGAGATTGTTGACCAAATTCCTCTCACACAAGAAGAAGTGGAACCCGAAGTCTGTTAAGAAGAATCACTCATCTCTCTTAATGCTTTATCCAATATTTCATCCCCGCAAACCTTGAAACTTCTGACATACATCAAGCATTGCAAAGTGGTAGTCTTAGTTGACATTGGTAGCACCCACAATTTTATTCACCAGTGAGTAGCTAAAGAAATCTATTGTTATGTCCATTTGGTGCCCAACTTTCAAATTATGATAGCCAATGGAAGGATGATGAAATGTAGGGGCACTATGAAAATATGAGACTCTGATTAAGTGACTATCATCTCAAAACTCATATGTTGGCCATAGATATGGGTGGTTGTGATATAGTTTTAGCGGTCAAGTGGCTATGCACACTAGGTCCAGTCACCATGGACTTCAAAGAATTATACTTGAGTTTTACCTAGGAATATCATACTCACACCCTCAAAGGAATCTAGGCAAGCTCCCCTAAAATCATAAGTTCTCGTTGGATGGAAAAATTATTGAAAAAGGCCACCCAAGAATTATTGTTCGCTTCCATGGAATACAAGTTATGGATAGCATCGCACCAAAAATCCATCCAAACTTGCAAAAGGTTTTGGAAAAATATCGACAGGGCTTTGAGACACCAAAGAGTTTAACCCCATCCAAAGGTGACCATGATCATGGTATACCCTTGATTTCGAGCAGTCAACCACCAAATGTACACCCATATAGACACCCATTTGCAAAAAAGAATGAAACTGTAAAGATCATTCAGGAGCCACTGGAGGAGGGAGTCATTCATCCCAACACTAGCCTATATTCATCCCTAGTGGTAATATTTTTAAAGAAAGAAGGCACTTGGTGCATGTGTCCTAATTTTCATGCCCTCTATGAATTGATCATTTAATGATTTTTTGCTAGTTTTCTTTGAGGTCATCTTGATTTATAGTAAAACTTGGGATACCCGTGTACAACATATTGATAAATCCTTGCAACTCCTTAAGGACTATCAATTGTTCATTAAATGCTACAAATGTGCTTTTGGGGCCTCAAAGGTTGAATACTTGGGTCACATTGTTGGACAAGATGGGGTGAGAGTGGATGCCAAAAAGACTACTGCAATACAAGAATAGCCATACATTAAAATCTTGAAGATTTTACGCAGGTTTTGAAGCCTTATTGGCTACTATAGGAGGTTTGTGAAGAACTATGGTAAAATTGTACAGAACAAGCATTTTGAGTTATAAAGCAAGCCATATGCACCACCCTGGTCTTTGTCATGCCTAATTTTTCTAAGAATTTTGTATTGGAATGTGATTGTTCTGGAAAAAATTTGGGTGTAGTTTTAATGCAAGATGGAAGACCCTTAGCATTCACCAGTAAGCAATTGTGCGATAGGAATTTGAGAAAGTCTACCAATGAGAAAGAAATGATGGTCATCTTACATGTAGTCAAAACATTGTGGCCATATCTCATAGGGTGGTGCTTCTATATCAAGACATATCACCATATCCTGAAATGTTTTTTGCAACAAAGCTTTTCATCACCAAAGAAACATGAATGGGTCACCAAGCTGCTTGGATATGATTACAAGATCATCTACAAAAATGGCAAAGACAATGTTGCGATAGATGCATTGTCAAATAAACATTATAAGAAAGAGGGATCCCTCTTTGCCTTATCCTCTCCATTAACTAAATGGTTAAAAGAAGCGCAACAATAATGGCTAACCAATGTTTCTAAATCTCATCTCATCAAACGAATTCAAGAGAATTCCAACCCTCCCCCAAGGTTGCACTCAAAAACAAGATCCGTTGTGGTAGAAAGGTTGTCTTTTTCCGGTACCTATCTCCACTTTAAAACAAAATATATCAATAGAATTGCATTCATCTCCTCTAGTGAGTCATTCACGCTTTCAGAAAAATTATGCACATCCTAGGAACTCCTAGGAAGGAATGAAAAATGACATTATTAGTTTTTTAGTGGAATGTGACACTTGCCAAAGGAACAAGGGTGACACGGTGAAGACTCCTGGGGCATTGCAACCATTGCCAATACTGGCCATTATTTGGACAGACATTTCGATGGATTTTATTTGTGGTTTTCTAAAAGAAAGTAACAAACCAATCATCATCGTGGTAGTTGATTGACTTTCCAAATATTCCCACTTATGTGCTCCCCAACACCACTTTACCCATGCAATGATTGCCCATTTTTTTCTCAACCAAGTTTTAAACTCCATACCATGCCTACCTCACTTGTACATCTGAAGTACACAATAGATAGTCTACTTCATAATCATGATGTCATTCCTTGCACACTTAAGGAAAATTTGGCAATGACTCAAAATCACATGAAGCAACAAGCAGACCAACATCTCTTAAAGCACTCATTTGTAGAAGATGATCAGGTATTCCTTCACCTCCAACCTCATAAGCGAACCTCTCTCAAAGTTAAAATCCATCAAAATATTGCACCAAGTTTTACGACCCATATCAAATTTTTCAACACATTGGTTAGGTGGCCTACAAATTAGCACTCCCGACAAACTCCAAGATCCACACTGTATTTTGTGTGTCTTGTTTGAAGAGGGTCATGGGTTAGAATTGTCGAGTTCAAACTACATTACCATAACTAAATGAAGAAGGCTCCATTTGGCTCCAACCATAAGCAGTTTTCAACACCTGAAAGAATTATCTACATCAATGCAATATCAATGAAGTTTTGATTCAATGGAAGGATAGCTCACTAAAAGATGCTACTTAGGAACCGTTATCCATTTTGCAACAATTTCCCCTTCTCTAGTATTGAGGACGATGCTTCTTTTGAAGGGTGAGGGAATATTAGGGTCATATCCTAACCCCCTTACTTTATCAATGTACAAGGCCATAATCCCCATTAGATAGTTAGTCGGTAGTGACTTACTGTAAAATGGATTTCTTTATTGAATAAAGGCCCCTAGGTGGTTGACCCTCGTTAATAGCGAGACCACAAGTAGTTAGGGCTTTCACTAATGAAACACTATATATAGAATAGTAATCTATGTAATGTTTTGTTAAGAATTTTTATTTTATTTGGAGCTTTGCTCTTGGAGGTTTCCCCCTTGAAGAGGCAAGTGAACATAGATCTCTATTTTGAATAGACAAGATGTTTTCCAAGGTTTATCTATTTTCTCGTGTGTTTTATTTTTCTTTTATTTTTTCTCTAAAGCTCTAGGATTAAGTACATTACAACCTTAACAAAGATAAATAAATCAATGACTAATTCAAGTGTGTGCCTACAAATTATGGTTTTCAAAGATAAAGGAATCCAAGAGAATTTATAAAGAGGAATTGAGAGGTATAAATAGTAGAGTGACCTTAAGACAAAAGAAAAAATGGATTAAATATTCAGGTACTCAAGTTACATTAGTCTATTCACTGCATGTTGTAGAATTGGTACAACATATCACAGCCCAAAATGACTCTTTTATGCGATTTGTGGATTGTTAACCATAGTACTCCAAGGAAATATGTGGTACAATTATCAAGAGCTCAACTAGATTGATAGATTTAATCCATATTAGCTCTATAAATGCGAAGTCCAACAAAGGTTTGTATGATTAATTTCCCAATTTAAGGCATCCTAAGTGATCATGGAGCTAACCAAGGGACTTGCACCCCACACTAAACCCATGAAGTTATGGAATTCTCCAAATGGCTATACAAAGGGGTCAAAGTGAGTCAAAGGGGTGACCAAGGGATAAAAAATAAGGGGAAATAGCACCTAAAGAACTGACCTAAGTGATAGACATCCAAATTAGGTCCCATATATAGTCTTACATGAGAAGGGCTCAAGAAGGTGATCCATTACATTAGAGAAATAGTTGAGAAGTTGTGTAGCATCATTGGGTGGATTACGAATTAATACAACACAAGGGTGGACCACAAAAAGAACCTCCTAGGGAGTAGGCATATGTGAGTGTCCAATTGTGATTTTCATATTCTACAACCATCCTCCACTTAAGGAAGAATGGCACAATTGGTAATTTTAGTAATTTCCTAAAGGCTACATCAATATCAATAACCACATCCAACCAAACCCATACAGAGAAGGATCATGTCTGTTAGGATTTAAACCTGACTACCACAACAAAACCTCTGGGTTTTATAATTATTGTTATGTGTTTTATTACTATTACTCAATAATGTGTATTTGTGTACCTCTTCACCAGAGAGCAAGGTTCAATTCCCATGGGAGTATGACCCCTAAGATTGTCATGGGGCCACCGTGACGTAGTAGTCATGGTAGAATTTTAAATGTAGTAACAATAAGGATCACTGAAAGATAAACAAGCACAGCATAGAAAATAGTACACAATAATTTATCCTGGGAAAACCCTCGTGCGGCAGAAAAACCCAACAAAATTATTCTATATTGATTCGTCAGAATGTACAATAGTATTCCTTGTGCAATAACCCAAAACAAGAAGACTCCAAAAGCAACTAATCTTTATGACTCTATCTCTCTACTCATGTGAACTTGATGAGTGAGTGAGGTGACCAAATAAGGAGGGCGATCTCCTCATTTATACTAATCAGTGACTTGACCTTTTTCTCCAAAAGGGCCGACTTGACTCTCCTAACAGGGCTGACTTGTCCAGTTAACAATAAAATAATCTTTTCTGTATCTTTCTAGGCCTACCTAACATTTAGGGTTTACATTGACTCTTTAAATGACTTTTACATGATTAATTACATCAATAATAATTCTCAAAGGAAGTACAATACACGTGATACACATAAGAATATCTTCTGAAGTTACATTCTGCAACACTCCCTCTTAACAAGGAAGGTATTCTTATTACACCATCACCATCATCTTCCAGCTACTACACTTCTGTACTTTGACTATTGACATCTAACATCTCTTGAATCTATATATCATAAGAAGTTTCATAGAGCCAACCCTTTTTCATGTTGGATGTATCTAACCTTGTAGCGCCGGCCCTTTTTCATGATGGATGCAACTCTCAACAGAGCCAGCCCTTTTTCATGATGGATGTTCCTTTCTACAGAGCCATCCCTTTTTCATGTTGGATGTAACTTTATTGCATAGCTATCCCTCTTTCATGCTAGATGAATCTATCTTGTAGAGCTATCCCTCTTTCATGCTAGATGAAAATCCCTACAGAGCCAGTCCTCTTTCATACTGGATGTAGCCATCCTGCAAATCCAGTCCTCTTTCATACCGGATGCACCTCTACAAATCCATTCCTCTTTCATAATGGATGTAGCTATCTTACAGAGCCATTCCTCTTTCATACTAGATGCACACCTCTACAGATCTAGTCCTCTTTCATACTGGATGTAGATATCATCCAGAGCTATTCCTCTTTCATACTAGATGCACACCTCTACAGAGCCAGTCCTCTTTCATACTGTATGTAGCTATCCTGTAGAGCCAGTCCTCTTTCATACTGGATGCACACCTCTACAGAGCCAGTTCTCTTTCATACTGGATGTAGCTATCCTACAGATCTAGTCCTTTTTCATATTAGATACAACTATCCTGCAGAGCTAATCCTTTTTCATGCTAGATGCAGTTGTCTTGCAGAGCTAGTCCTTTTTCATACTAGACGAAGTTGTCCTGCAGAGCTAGTTCTTTTTCATACTAGATGCAGTTGTCCTGCAGAGCTAGTCCTTTTTCATACTAGATGCAGTTGTCCTACAGAGCTAGTCCTTTTTCATACTAGATGTAAATTTCCTGCAGAGCTAGTCCTTTTTCATACAAGATGCAGTTTTCCTCTTCCATAACCCGAGAAAGCCATCTGGTGGGTTCATCCCAAGATCTCCACCTATGTTACCACACATCCAGATCCTCTTGTATCCTAGGAAACTCAATTACGTCACATAACCCGTGACTACCTTCTACCTCATCCGAGATCATCACTCCCTCTTGATTTGTACCACTCCAAGCTTGTACCTGAAGTACTCGAACTTCACTCTTGATAGAGGCTTAGTCAACAAATCGGTTATCTGCTAGGCTTAGTCAACAAATCGGTTATCTGCTCCTCTGTTGCTATATACTAGAGCCTCACTACTCCCTTTTGCACCATATACCAGATATAGTGATACTTGATCTCGATGTACTTCGACTTCTCATGAAACACCGGGTTCTCAGACAACTTCACATGGCTTTGGTTGTCACAAAATACACAAGTCACCTCTAACTGGAGATCGAACAAACTTGCAAGCAACTTCCGAAGCCATATTGCTTCGCAACTTTCCGAACAAGCTACCATATACTCTGCTTCATCTATACCGAGTGCCACACTCATTTGCTTCCTACTAAACCATGAGATCATACCCAATCCCAAACTGAAGCAGCACCCTGAGGTGCTCTTTCTATCTGTGACACTCTTGGCCCAATCTGCAACAACATAACCCTACAGGTTAATCTTTTGATTTGACGCATATCTGAGGCCATAATCAATTGTACCCCTCAGGTACCTCAACACATGCATTGCTGCAACCAGGTGAACATGTCTCATCTCTACCATATACTGACTTGGAGTGTTCACCGCAAAGCATAAATCCGACCTCATGTTCGTCAAGTACATCAACGAACCAATCATCTGCTTGTATCATGTGGCATGCACCATTTCTGAAGAAGTATCCCACATCAACTTCAGATTTGACTCCATTGGTGTGGTCTGTGAAATTATATGTCACAACATATCTAAATAGCTGAGGATACCTCACAAAGAATGAATGAGCATAAAATTAGAATAAGAGCGAAAACTGCAGTAAAAAAGAGCAGAAGAATAATAATGCAGCAGAACTCAGATTGGAGCAGAATAATGTCACATGTTCCAATTATCGATATAATAAACAATGATGTTACAATGGAGAGAATTCGAATCATGCAGGAGAATTCGAACCTCGGTTGGTCTAGCATATGGATTATCACCACTAGAGTGCTCTGGAAGACTCAAATTCAACTAAACTGAAACTAAACTCAGCTAGCTAAAGCCACAATCAGTTAACTAAATAAGGAGGGCACAATAGTGACTCTGTCATGCATGCCAGTCAGAAAAAGGCACATGAGGCCACAATCAGTGGCATCGAGAGATCTAAACCCCCACAAGAGTCAGATAACTCAGGTGGACTGCATTGGAACACTTAGTAGGTTCCTATAAAATAGGGAATTGGCTGAAGTGGTCCTAAAATGATGCATGCAGGGCTCAAAAGTTGGTAGATGGATCCTAGATGACATTTGAACACCACTAGGGGGAAAATGACAGCATCAACAACTAGGAAAAATAAATAATGCTAGGTAGGACAAGGATGGAATATTGAAATATCCTAACACCCCCCCTTAATCCATACTTTGCATTATGGGCCCTGGTTACTAATTACAAAGGTCACCCACATCAAATAAATGATAAAAAATAAAGAATTATACATGAACCAAGGAAAACGGGACAAACCTCAAGGGAAAAATACCCCCCCTCAAAAAGAACAACAGTAGGGAACTCAAAGAACCTTCATGCTAAGCAGACAAGGAAATATATTGGCAAGCTTCTCCTCTATAGGATAGCAATGCAGGTGTTAGATCTGTACCTACTCTTGTGATGTGCCTCCCACTGTGTAGAATTTCTATTTGCCAAAACAAGTCTTTCAGGAATCCTTCTTGCTACTGGAGCAAATGGCTCATTGTGGTCCAAATCATGAACCTTTGAGTACCTTTTGTCAGACAACCGATATTTTTTCCTGGTTGTAGATCCCCCATGGCAAGACTCTCCAAGATATTGTGGATCAAACCCCACCATCATGCAGCACTTCTCTGAGAGAAGTGGATCTGCATGACATAGTGCAAGTTTTGCATGATACTGAGATCTGGTAGTTCTATGGTCAGATGGATCCTCAACTGTGTTCCTAGCAACTATAAGGACTTTGTGAGCCCATATTGGCCTTGGCCATGGATTGGGAGAATGTGTTGGATCTGGATCTGAATCTGAATCTCCTTGAACTTTATTCTCAACATCAAGATCTTGATCCTCATCTTCATTAGAAGAGGTATCACTCTGATTTTCATCAAATTCCAATGGGGTAGGCAGAGAGTATGGCAGAAAATGTGAGAATTCATATGCCTTGGAGGCATGGTTTGCAAACCCTTTCGCTATAATCTTCCCAGTGGAGATCTCTGCAATCTGAACTATGTTGGGACTAAAGACCACTTTCTTCGATCAACCTATGTGAGTCATCTGATATACAAACAACAAATTTGCCGACAAAGAAGGCACAAATAGAACATTCTTGAACTTGCCATGCTCCTTCAGCAGAGACTTGAGAGTTGTCTCCCATGTGAATAATAGAACCATCTTTGAGATCTAGAGAAGAAAATGATTCTCTCGAGGAAACCATGTGGATGGAGACTCCTGAATCTATGAGGAGGGCTTGTGATTTTGAAAATCCAGCCTTCAATGCATCAAAACTCTTGTGACCATCAGACTCACTTCCAGAATCAATCTCTCTTGCACCTTTTGGGAGGGAAATGTTGTGTTGTTCAAGAAGCTTGGTCAACTGATCTATCTTCTTCTGCATGCACTATTTCTCTAGGTGGTTTCCTTTCTTGCAATAGGAACACTTGGATTTATCAAATCCCTTATGTTTATCCTTCTTAGAGATGGAGGATCCTTCGAATGGACTTGACTTGGCATTCTACTTGGGTTCATATTGCCTCTTATCCTTTTCCTTGTGCTTCCCCTTCCCATTCGCACTTTTCTCTTCTCCAGCCATAAGAGCTTGATCTTTGGAGGCCTTCAAGGCGCCCATCTGGATCAACTTATCTTGTTCTTCTATGAGAGATTTAGTGAAAACATCTAAGGAGGGAATCTTCCAACCAGGGATTGGCATTCGCCCAGAATGGAAGGTAGAGACAAAGATGGAGAACTCGGGACCTAGCTTGCTCATAATGGATAGCACCAGCTGCTCATCCTTCTTCTCAATGCCACATTGCTTGCATTGCATAACGAGACATTTGAATTTTGAAAATAATTGTTTAATGGTCTCAAAACTACTCGGTTGTAGATCAATCAACTCATTTTCCAGAATATGGCCTCGTAACTCATTTTTTTTGCCGAAGAGGTTCTCTAACTTCAACCATAACTCTCTTGGACTCTTCAATCCTTCGATGTGGAAGAGTAGGTATCTGTAAATATGAATACACATGAAACCAAATGCTTCATCCAATCTATTCAAATACTTGATTTTCTCCATAGTTGAATGTGGTTATGGATCATTTCCGATTGTCACCCTATACAGTGATTTGTTGCGCAATACCATCTGCATATCATCCCTCCAATCAAGATACTTGAAGGGTGTCAGGATCCTGGGAGAGAGAGGAGAGTTCGAATTGTCCATTACAACTGCTGGAGCGAATACAAGGTGAAACTATTGCTACTAAAGAAAAAAAATGTTGCAACTGCAAAAAACTGATGTAACTGTTGCAACTACAGAAAACTGTTGTAACTGTTGCACCTGTTGCTGCACTCAAAAACTTGAATAACTTGCAAAAAACTATCAATAATGGAGGTAGAATACTAATGAGCATTGCTTTAGGACAGTAGCCACTTTTATTCGAATCCTTCACACTTGGCTAGACCTCATAGGATTTCTCCAATGAATTCAATGCAATGGCACCAGGATTTGCTGTGGAAATCTAGAGGCTTCTGGTGCACTACCGAAAGCAGCTGCTCAACCTATTCGCTCAATGGCTCTGATACCATGTGAAATTCTATGTCACAGCAAATCTAAAGAGCTGAGGATACCTCACAATGAAAGAATGAGCAGAAAATTAGAATAAGAGTGAAAACTGCAGTAAAAAAGAGTAGAAGAATAATAATGCAGCAGAACTCAGATGGGAGCAGAATGATGTCACATGTTCCAATTATCAGTATAATAAACAATGATGTTATAATGGAGATAATTCGAATCATGCAGGAGAATTCAAACCTCAGTTGGTCTAGCATAGGGATTATCACCACTAGAGTGCTCCAAAGACCCAAAGTCATCTGAACTGAACCTAAACTCAGCTAATTGAAGTCACAATCAGTTAACTGACTAAGAAGGGCGCAATAGTGAGTCTGTCATGCATGCCAATCAAAAAAGGGCGCATGAGGCCACAATTAGTGGCATCCAGAGCTCTAACCCCCCACAAGAGTCAGATAACTCAGGTGGACTGCACTGAAACACTCAATAGGTTCCTATAAAATAGGGAATTGACTGAAGTGGTCCTAAAATGATGCATGCAGGGTTCAGAAGGTGGTAGGTGGATCCTGGATGACATTTTCACACCACTAGGGGGAAAATGACATCATCAACAACTAGGAAAAAAAATAATGCTAGGTAGCACAAGGATGTAGTATTGAAATATCCTAACATGGTGATGGTCTTACAATCCATCATCTTGAATCTCTTAAGGATCTCTACCGCATATTTTCCTTAACTCGTGAAAATTTCTTATGGATTCTACCACACCACGTCCTGGGTGCCTATTTCATACCGTACAAGGCCTTCTTCAACTTGCACACATGAGTTTGCCTATCATGTGTCTCAAATCCTAGTTGTTGCTCCACATACTATTCTTCATGAAAGCAGTATTCACGTCCATCTAGTGTACCTTCCACTTCATCACTACAGCTATCACAAGTCTAGCTCTAACTAAAGTGTACCTTGCTACAGGAGAAACAACGTCTCGTCACATATGACTCCCTCTTTATGAGAGAAACCATGAACCTTTCCTTGTACTTCCGTAGTATGCTTGATTTTGTAAATTTGTTTGAACCTTCATCACTTGTTCTTTGGAACAAGTCTTATCATCCCTCTCTTATAGGTCATAACACAAGATCTTTCCTACAAGTCCAATTTAGTCATATGATTAGTAACGTTCCATGTAATGACAACTTCTTATGCATAATGTACACAATCATGTAACTAATGCATCTTAGCCAATGCTTCAACACAACACTCATCCACATCCCATGTACACACAGTAACTATCTAGATTCATTCCATCTCTACCAGAACATATTATTAAGAGTGGGCATTGCTCTTAATCATGTTAGCAAAGAGGTTTCATCCCAGACTAGCTCCTTCTAGGGCTCATGAGATGTTTAACAATATAGGCCACTTACCCATAACATGCACTAAATGAAAATTCTCCAATCTAAATTATGCCACGACAGAAAGATGCGCCCTACTGAAGCAAGTTGATTAGACCCTATGTTTTAGTTGATCTATGGAGAAAGGCTTTCGGAAATTGAAACCCTAGTTCCAAGAGTTACACAATGTTTTCTTTCAGGCCAGCTCTGATACCATGTTAGAATTTTAAATGCAGTAACAATAAGGATCACTGAAAGATAAACAAACACAACATAGACAATAGTACACAATAATTTATCCTGGGAAAACCCTCGTGGGGCAGAAAAAACCCAACAAACTTGTACTATATAGATTTGTTAGAATGAACAATAGTATTCCTCGTGCAACAACCCAAAACAAGAAGACTCCAAAATCAACGACTCTTTATGACTCTATCTCTCTACTCATGCGAACTTGATGAGTGAGTGAGGTGACCAAATGAGGAGGGCGAGCTCCTCATTTATACGAATCAGTGACTTGACCTTTTTCCCCAACAAGGCCGACTTGACTCTCCTAACAGGGACGACTTGTCCAGTTAACAATAAAATAACATTTTCTGGATCTTTCTAGGTTAGGGTTTACATTGACTCTTTCAATGATTTTTACATGATCAATTACATCAATGATACTTCCCAAAGTACAATACAAGTGATGCAAATAATAATATCTTCTGAAGTTACATTCTTCAACAAGTCGAACATGTGAGGCTTGCATTGAACTATCCACACACACTTAATTGGATCAAAGTCTACTCTCTTGTCATCCTTAAGACCAAACACTAACCGGTATAAATTGGACACTAATCATTATAGCAATCAATAAATTTCAGGGGAAACAAGTGCCATGTGGATGATGGCATCTATGATCTCAAAAGAAAAAAGAAAATGGAGTATGCTTATGCATTGGGAAGTGCAATGAACAATGAGGTGGAGACAATAATATTCTATCAAGGCTTGATTGCTCTAAAGGAAAAAGAAGTACAACAAATGACATTGGTTAGAGATTCAACAATGATTTTAAGATCATTGTTCTACTAAATCCCACTTCAAAACTTTAAAATCTCCATACTCACCCAAAGGATCATTACTTGACCTCAAAATTTCGAGAGGGTAGACTTCTAAGTTTTGCAAAAGAAAAATATATAAGGTAGACTTCGATGCACAGACTAACCTTGGAGCTAGGTTGAATGAAGGTTTATACAATATAGGGGGTTATATATGTATATATAGCTCTTCACATGAATTCGCAGCGCAATTGATAGTTATGACATATTGCAACAAATGTCCCACCATGCAATCAAGAATGGACATTGAATTAAGTATTCCATTGCTCACTCCAACTCGTACCTCTCCCTCCAATCTGTGAAACTAAGTTTACTATGATGGGTGAATAAGGTTATGTTTATGGGTTTAATGGGAATGTCTCTATGGTCAATTTTGACGTTAAATTATCTCTACCTCTAATCTCAACTCTAGTAGCAAACAATGGTTGGAAGTAAGCTAGGGGCATATGGTCGAGGATGACTTTGCCTAGCCTATGTAAATCTACAATGGCAGCAATGACTACCATTGTAGAAACAAATGGTGTGTTCTATAGAAGACAAAGGGGACTTAGAGGATGGTTAAACATTGTGAGCATGAAGTTGTTAATTCACAATAGTGTAACGAACCCCAATAATTGGAATTGTTCACAAGAAGAATTTGACAAGGACATCAAGGCAGAGAATAGGATCATGGACTTGTGTGCACTGGAATTAGGAACTCAACGAATGGATAATTCAATGCATTCATGCAAATTCACTACAGAATTACTTGGGGCTTGTGACTCAAATGGGCTCTTTACAATTTTTGGTTGAAAGGATTTTGGCCCACCTTAACCTCCCCTAAAAATTGTCTCATCTCCTCTCTCTTTAGAACTGTATCTTCCAGTATCTCCTACCCCTACCATTTTCTCTAGCCAACAAGGAGGATTTGGACAACTAAAGTCAACCATGTAGCTCATGCTAAAGTGGGGGATGAATTCTAAGGATGTTGCATGGAGACTCAAATGGGTTCAACAATTGAAGCCCTTCAAGGGCATAATTCTTAGTTTTTACTGTACTTCACATGTTTTGTCATATAGTGTTTTTCCTATTTCAATATGTAAGGTAGTACACATGCTAGGCCTAGAAAGGCTCGAATTGGAAGGTCTAGAATAAGGGTTTTTAGGTGTTAGATTATATGCTTAAGGTAGCAGGCTATAGCCAAACTCTTCAAGTTTGTATTACAATTATTTGTGGTTCAACCACAACGCTTTATAATGTAAAATCTATCTAGCATTGTGAAAAAAATATGTATGTGTATATACATCAAGAAGAGTTGGAGCTTCTTGGTTTTTTACAACACATTGTTGAAATCATACTAGCCTAAGTCAAAGGACAATTATCCAAAGCTTCATGTTCTTGTGTGTTCTTTAGATAGCATAACCTTGCTCTTTATTATCGTTTTGTTCTTTGGGGTTTTTTTATCTTTATGTTAATTGTCCTTTTAGATTTTGGCATCATGTAGGATTTTTGTATATTTAAATCTCGGTTAATTATTTTGGTTGTGTGATAATCAATAAGACATCTTTAATGCATTTGTATAATTATAGTAGTGGTCGTTGAATTTTGCCATGTATTTTGTAATATACTATATGTAGCATCGTCTTCCATAATAATATATCAAGTGTTTTTACCAAAAAGTAAGGAATTAGTAAAGGGACTTCATGAAAGATGTAATCATAACACTATTAGTGCCACCATTGAATCCTATGTTGTTTGAGAAACCCTATAGGTGAATACAGATTAAGGCTAATATAGGTACTTAGAAATTGTGGCAAATTACATATCCCCCTTTGAGGTATCCTAACCAAGGAAAGGTTTATTTGGTATCGGAAATTATTGTCAAATCATAAAAGAGAATTTGACAAAAATTTAAGCAGCTTTCATATTTTTCATATATCAGTTTAGCAACACTTTAGTTTTCTCAACAAACAAATTACTGGCAGTAGTACCTCTAACTTGCATATTTTAATTCTTCGGTCACCATCTCTTAACTCTCACACTACCTTCATCAATGATAATTCCTCTATTTCATATATATACCTTCAAATGTCAAATTTTGATTTATTAAAAAACTATGAAAAATTAGAGCAGAAATGGGACAAAATAACTATAAGCTTGATTAAATTGATAAATAAACATGGGTTCATAAATAAGGTATAATGTATTTGTTATAGGTTTATGAGCTGAGCTCGTCTACAACCTTTCCCTTCTAAATAAAGGCAAGATCTTGAGCTCAATTAAGATTTTTCAAGACCTCCTAAAGCAAAGACGAGGACCTTAATGAGCTTAGATGAGACGTTTCAGGAACTTAAAACACTATTTAAGATCAGTAGCTGCCTTGAGGTTATGTAAGACATTTCAAGGACTTAGCATCAGTCAGATCATAACCTTATTTAAGAGGTGTGACCTTTCAAGGGTTTACATTCTAGTTGAAGTAAGAGGTAACCTTCCCTTTGCATAGAATAAGGTCACTGTTACCGAGGCATATGCTACCCAAAAAAGCTAATAATAAATAGTTGGTAATCATATTTCAAAAATATCTACACTAACTTCAATAGAACACCCTCCATTTGACAATGATATCACTATAGAATCAATTAACCCATATCATTGAATAGAAATTTATATAATAAAGTATTTTATGAAATGTTTACATCTGATTCATTTTTCAAGTTCAATATCATTTTCTAAATCTAATTATGAATTTGTTATAAATTATATAAGGGCCATGCCACCATTAATGTCAATTTTGTCTCTTTTATAATCATCCAAAATGTAATGTGTTGGTGATAGTTGTCCGATAGGTGAATCACAGGCATTTCACATGCAAGTTTCCATTGTTTAAGTGTGCATCATTATTCAATGAAAACTGTTAAATTTTGTATCTTATATTTGAATGGGTTTGCATGTGCAAGTTAATGAAAATTATGAAAACTTTTTTAAGCAGGGTGGATATATACATAACTTACAAAGTAGAGTGATTGGTGTATGATTCTTGAATATCCTCTCGATGCACAGCCTCCCCATCCTTGATTCAAATCAAAGGTAAAATTGTTCCAGTTCAATAATTCCATAAATGACATGATTACAAGTCCAATTTCAGTTTAAAACACATTCTTCATTTTTTCCACTCAGCTTAGAATTAAATCAGATTGTTATAAAAAGCACCATAACAATGCATCAAAGTAAGCTTGGTTTAATCTAGTAATAAAAAATCATTGTTCCTATCTCAATGCCAAGAGTCTATACCTAAAGAACGTATGAGTACATGGATGTAACATATGTTGCTGGGTGAGTGGTAGGGGAAGCAACAAAAATTAATCCACAACAATATTGTACATCAATTTCTGAAACAGAAGTTTTGAACCAAGCAATGGAAGCAGCAGCCAACAATTCTTACACTCACATTTTTGTTTCTCACTGATGACACAGCAAAACGCTGGTCAAAACTTCAAAATACTTGGGCAAAAGAGAAAAATACTATTTCCTCAAGGAAATGAAAAGAACTCCATTTGAGCTATACTCTTTCCTTTTGTTTACCACAAAACTACTTTGCAAACAATGATGTAAAAATAGGTCAAGCTATACCACAAAACATGGACTCTATTTGCAGCACCCATGTCCATGTCTTGGCTTGAACACCTTATTGCATAAAATCCCAACTAGACTAAGTTTGAGTTGATTGGGAACAAATTGTAGGTGGTGCAAAAACATATAGAGATTATTCCACTGTCAAATTTATGCACTTGTATGCACTGAGTAGGTTGGAACGGAGAGCAGATCCTCAAATTTTGACAAACAGGCCTCAATAAAATTTAGGATGCCTGCATGACTGTAAGTTACATAACTCAAATATTGCCAAGGTCAAAATTGCAAATGAAAATTTATCTTGGCTTATAATAGACCAAATAAAATGTTAGAATATAAATAGGGCTCCCTCAAAAGATTCAACTTCATCTCTTCCTGCCATGCCTTTTTGCCTTTAAATTTCTCTCCAGTGCTCTCATGCGCTGATGGACAAGAGAAGATGATGGTGGTCCTTTCTCAGTTGTGATAGATCCATCATGGGTTGTGGGTGCCTTTGGCGGCACAAGTATCTCAGGAATAGACAATGCTCTCTTAACACCTGGCATCTTGATTACTGAAAAAACAAAAATGAGCACCATGATTACAAATGCATTCACCCAATTCAATTGCCAAAAGTAATTCTCAATTGCCCATGTAATCCTAAAACTTGGATCACCATGACCATATCTTTAACCTCCATTTTGCAGGGAATTATTCCATTTGAATAGTAATCTTTACTAGTAACAAAGCTTAAAAAACGTTTCACGAAGTCCAATAGAGGTCTTTAAAAGAATACTAGCCAGAAACTATGAATGGCATGTCTCATCAAGTCTAAAAATTATGTTTCCAAGCAAAAGGGAAAATATATGGAAATCCTAAGTAAACTCAAATTTGATAAAACTGCATAAGTAGTAGTTTGTTCAACAAACTAACAACAGTTTTTACAAGGGATTGTGTAGCTTTCTTGAATTTTCAGCTCAAGCAGGTCCTCCAGCAATTAATCGTTTTGATGGATTCTTGATTGCTTCAAATATGTGAACATTGTAAAAATGTTCAAGTTCTTCATTTCAATGTTAACACGTGCATGGTAAGTATCAAAGCAAAAGGTGGATTGGAACTAAACATAAATGATAGAAATGAAACATGTCATTTTAAAAAAAACATGAACAGTATGTTAGCATGCATATTAAAATATATATGGAAAACACTAAACAAATTTGGGATATTTATTGAACTACATATACGAAAGTCTTCAAAACCTGTGATTTAAAAATCGGTGAAATCGGTTTGTAAATCGGCCGATTCACCGATTTATCCCCTGCCCGGTTCAAATCGGCCTCCAAACCGGTTTGTTGGACCGATTTAACCGATTTAACCAATAAATCGGACCGATTCATCTGAAAAAACCGGTTTGACCGATTCAAGTAAAAAATCGGACCGATTTTTTGCGTGTGGGTTTTTATTATTTTTTTAATTTTTATAAGTTAAATTTTAAACCTAAACTACCTCTAACCTACCCAACCCGACCCCTATTGCACCTATTGCACTTGGAAGAAGAATCGGCCGACGTGAAACTTAGAACAAGAATCCTTTGGAAGAATATTTTACAAGAAACAGAAATTAATATTTTCATAGAAATTACTGACTTGCCATTAGATTAGTATATCTGGTTTAGAAGAAAGATATTCTGTAAGTAGAAATCTGCATTGTCATGGAACATTGCTCATAGTATCATACACTATTATATACCTTGTAGCCATGAGAGCGGGTCTGCTATATCCAGAATTTGATCCTAATTTCTGGGTCTGTTATTCAGATTTTCATCCTAATGTTAAATATCTGCATTGTTCTGGGATAGTTTTTCAATTTCCAAAGATTTTAGTGCTATAGATATTACATTCCGTCTCTCTTTCTTGTCATTCCTTGGAGGCTTTTATTACTCGCAGGCTTGACATTGGGTCTGAATTTGACGTAGTTTTTTCTATTTATAATCTCATTTTTTAAATAACAACAATCATTTATTAATGGTTTTCCCAAGTATTGTATAAGATCACTTTAAGCTTGACTTCTGAAATCCTTTTATAATTGTTTTTGGGTCCTTCCGTATTTTTATGAGTGGGAACATTACTTCAGTGTACCCTTTTCAGTGTGATGGTTCCCGATATCTAGAATGAATAATAATCTACAAGGTTGCTAAACAACCATACTACTTTACTGGTCTAATACAGGATTATGTATAACCTTGCTGATCTAATACATGTTATGAATATAACTGTTTTTTGCAGATTTAATACAATATTTTATGTTCAGGAATCGACTCTTGTACAACTTTTGTAGGGGCAGTTGTTTCTAATGATTCCATAATTTTAAAGTTATTCTAAAGTTGTCCTTGTCACAATTTTTTTTTTAAATTTTAAATCCATTTTTTTAAACAAGAACGATCATAATTTGTATTAATAAATTGTTGCATCTGCTCTTTTCATCACAGTGATACAAATTTAAGAGTCTGAACTGTAGCTAATTTCAACAAAAGTCCCCAAAAGGATTTCCATACTACGAAAACTAGTCTTCTTTCCTTCATAAAGGATTTCCATATTTGTTACTAGTGTAGATTCTACAAAAAACCCCTAGATATTGCTCAGATTTACAAAATATACCAATAACTGAACTTCAAAGAAAAATATTACTGCTTTGGACTTCAATGAGAAGGTCATCTATATATATTTTAGGCTTAATTAAGGGTTTTACAAGAGCTTTGTTTACATATGGGTAGCTAAGACTAAGATAGTTAAGCTTAATGCCGCCAGCATATCCCCCCACCTCATGGCATGTGATAGCCCTACGGCATAAGAAAGATGTAGTAGATAATTTCCTAGGAAGGCATAAGAAAGATGTAGCAGATAATTTCCTAGAAAGGGTTATTATTTTACAATTCACGTCTTGGTGGAGATCTATATTCATTGTTTACACACCAATGCAAATGTAGCAGATAATTTCCTAGAAAGGGTTATTCTATTATAATTCACATCTCGATGGAGATCTGTGTTCATTGTTTACACACCAAAGCAACAGTTTATGAACAGATGCAATTGATTATATAGGTTCCAATCCTTTCTTCCAGTTTGATATGTCTAGGGGAATATTTTGTTTCTAATGCTATGGAATCATGAATTAGAATCTTGAAAATATTATTTTTCTTAAAAAAATTAAATATTTTATGTATTTTTGAGCAAACAGATTCATTAAATTCAAATCGACCGATTTATTACCGATTCATTACCGATTCCGATTCCGATTCCGAGTTGACCCTCGACCGATTCCGAGTCCGATTCCGATTTTTAAAACCTTGAATCAAAACTACTTGGCAGCAGTATCTTTTAAAGCTCAAGCAGGTCCTCGAGCTCACTTATTCCAATAGATTCTGTATTCTTGGGATATTTATTGAACTACATATATTGAAAGTCTTCAAAACTACTTGGCGGCAGTATCTTTTAAAGCTCAAGCAGGTCCTCGAGCTCACTTATTACAATAGATTCTGTATTCTTGCATGCCTATCAATAGTAACGAGAGAGAGACGCTATTTCATTCAATGTATAATGAACGTGATAAGTGTCTTAGCAAGAAATTGATTAAAAAGCAACTCTAAAAATATTCATTGATAATCAGCAAGGATTCACTTACAAAAGCCATAACATCAAGGGATGACGATTTAAACTTTTAGGCAAGTAAATTGAAAAGAGAATACAAACTAGTTGGATATCTTTACTAGCTTCCATATTTAAAAACTTTGGATATCTTTACTAGCTTCCATATTTAAAAAATTTGGATATCTTTACTAGCTTCCATATTTAAAAACTTCCCAGACAAGTATTGGAAACGCATATTTCAGAAACTTTCAAATGGACATAACAGGGTGCCTGGTTTATGAAAAGTTTCAAGCATGCATACGGAAAAACATGAACATGGGTTTATAACTGCAGATTCTCCATGTTGGATGCCTCCCAGCATGTTTGTGGCAAAATAATCAGTGCACTGCTTATCACCTGAATGGTGGAGGTGAAACCAACGAGCTACAAGTACATTAAAGATTATTAAGTGTACTTTTGTATTACATTTTGTTAGTGAACTTTAATATTACTGACATCACAATGACAAATATGTAACCATCATAATAAAATTAGTGTTAGGTTGTTAAATCACCTTAACAGGTCTATAGCATAATGTATCCGAGAGATGATGTATGTAAGTTTGCCTATGGGTATCCTCCTTTGGGCTAGCCCTGTACTGTATGTCCACTGCAGCATTGATATAATACTGCCGTCTCATAGTCTCTTCACCATCTTGAGTTTATCATTAATATGTTGGCAGTTGGCAGTGGCACCCTTTAAAAACCAACAGTGGTATCAAAGCAGTTCAGTGATGACTCCTGGTGTAGCCAATGAAAGTATGCAGTTGAATTGAAGATGACATGAATCAAGTCAACAACAACGAAGGCAAGAAAACAAGAGGTCAAATTCTTTTTATTTTATTTTATAAAGTTCTGCATAGTATATGATTCACAAAAAGTAAAGAGCCTTTTTCTAAGTGCAACTGTTGAGAAAAATTAGGGTAGTGTTGATGCTGGGGAGAAATGAGGATGGCAGAGAAAAAGATATAACTACTTTTGTCATTGGAGAGAAACAAGGGTAGCAGCAGCTGCATTGAGAATAGCAATGTGTATGGGGGAAGAGTCGTATTTATACCTGTTACGCGGTACCAGTACCAGCACACATTTAGATGTCTGCCCAAAGAGAGGGATCACATTTTTCTTTAGGGCCATGATGGGAGTATTGTCGGTTTCTGAGAGGTGGTTTTGACCGGACCCTTTGATCCTTCCTTTAGGAGTACTATGGCTTAGTGGCATTGTTGATTGCTTCATTCTGGAGCTTGTAGCCCTGAGGTTGGTGTTCGGAGCTCCTAGGGGCAGGTCACTTGGTCACATGACCCCCTACTTGTTTTTCCCAGTGTAGTCTCACGAGTCTGGCCGAGTGAGCTGCCAACCGGTTAACCGCAGCAAACTCACGGACCTAACTCGGCACTCGCGGTTACCCTCCAAACTCGCTGAGGCTCGCCATACTCGTCGAAACTCACCTAACTCGCCACAGACTCATCCCTTCGTTCCCATCCCTCGTGGCGGATGACTCAGCCGATAGTTGACCAACGCACTTCTATTTTCGCGCGAAATATTGGAGGGAAAACACGTGTTTGGGCCGTTAAGAAGTCGTTTCGGTGCTCCTCCACTCACAGTGACTTTCCACTTCAGTCTATCACCGTTCAAGGTGAGCCGCGACCAGGGTTTTGTTCAGGGTTCGCGTTAGTTTCGATCAGGGTGAGCCACGACCAGGGTCAGGGTTGCCATTGCACGGGTAGCACTTCATCGTGGACGTCGTCGGGTTCCATTTCATCTGCGAGTCAACTCTGCGCTATCGACCATCGACCCGACGACCACAGGTTGGTGGATTTCACACTTTTGTTTTTTATTTATTTATTTTAGATTTTTAATTGTATTTTAATTTTTAAAATGTAAAATTTTAATTTGTAATGTTTTTTATTTAAATTTGATTATTATTTTAATTTTTTTTTGCATTTTATTTTCATTTCATGCCTTTGGCAGCCTGTGGAGGCTGCCATCACGGCCTCTCCACGAGCTGCCAAAGGCTTGAAACGAAAATAAATGGCAAAAAAAATTTTAAAAAAAATAATTTATGTTTTTTTTAAGATTTAATTTAAAATAACATGTAAAACATTTATTTAAGTTTTTTTTTAATTTTTATTTGTATTTTATGTTTTTTTATTTGTATTTTATGTTTTTTTATTTATGCTTTGTTTTAAGTTTTTAATTTTTTTGTCTAGGCATGCCATCAAGGCCTACAAGCCTGTAGGCTGCACAAAAAAATTAAAAAATTAAAACAAAACTTAATTAAAAAAACATAAAAAAATTAAAATTAAAAAAAAAAAAACAGAAATGGTTTTTTTTTGTGTTTTTTTTTAAGTTTTGTATTTTTGTTTTTGTTTTTGTGGGCCATTGGCAGGCTGTGTGGTAGCCTACACAGACCTCCCCAGGGTTGTGGAGGCTGCTATCACAGCCTACCAATGGCCCACGAAAACAAAAAATATATATATAACAACTGAAAATTAAAAAATACTGCTCTGGCAAATTGGCAGGCTGTGGAGGTTGCCATCACAGCCCACAGGCCTGTAGGATGCCCCCTGTGGCTACCTATAGGCATGTGGGTTGGGATTCCAACCTCCATAGCATGCCAAGAATGAGTTAAATTTAATTAAAAAATAAATAAATAAATCATTTAATTTTAATGTATAAATAAAAATTCATTTTAATTTTTTTTCCACTTTCAGATTGTCATCTATGGCACCTAAGGGAAGACCTAGAAGGTCTCTTGATAAAGCATGGGAACATTGTGTTCGGGTGGTCCCAGGGAAAGACAATCAAGTCAAGTGCAACTACTGTCCAACGACTATGTATGGGGGCATAAACAGGTTAAAACACCACTTAGCTCGAGTTGTGTGCAAAGATGTCATAGTTTGTGATGGCTGCCCTGAAGAAGACATAGCAGAAATGCATGCTGCTTCGGAAAGTATCAAAGACCAAAATGCCAAAAGATCTAGGCTTAGTTTTGAAACTGCAAGGATGGGCAGATCTCCAATGGGACCCCCAGGTAGTTGCTCATCAACTTTTGCAGCAAGTCCATCTATCACCTCTCCTTTCTTCCTTCCTCGTATGACCCCGGGATCCCAATCAACCTTGGACAACTTTAATGAAAGGAAAAGGAAGGAGGTAGATATGGCAGTGAGGAGGTTTTGGTACCATGGCAACCTATCATTCAACATTGCAAGGTCTCCTTTTTATCAGCCCATGGTAGATGCTATTGCAAGCACTGGCCCTGGATACAAAGCCCCCTCTTACAATGCACTTAGGGGGGAAGATCTAGATGAGGAGTTGCAGTGTGTCAAGGCACAGTTGGAGAGCATTAAAAGCTCATGGGATTTTACAGGTTGCACAATCTTGTCAAATGGGGTGGACAGATCGGAGGAATAGAACGATCATAAATTTTCTTGTGGCCTGCCCTAAAGGAACAATGTTCCTGAAATCTGTTGATGCATCTTCACATGTGAAAGATGCAAATCTGATATTTACATTGTTAGCAGAGGTTGTGGAAGAAGTAGGGGGCAAACATGTTGTCCAAGTAATCACGGACAACACTGCAAATTATGTGGCAGCAGATAAATTGCTTTGTGCAAAATACCCTACTATTTTTTGGACCCCTTTTGCTTCCCACTATATAGATTTGATTTTGGAGGACATTGGGAAGTTGGAGTGGGTGCAAGATGTGGTTCATGAGTGCAAGCAAATAACCAAGTACATTTATAACCATGCTTGGGTGTTGAGCCTTATGAGAGAGCACACAGAAGCCCTCCAAAGCCTTCTTAATGAGTACCAAGCATTGAGACGGATGGTTAGTAGCAGGGAATGGATACATTATAAGGACAACACAAAACCAGATACAATGGCTATGAGTTTGTCTGTCCGTAGAGATAGTTTATAGGAGGAATTCACTGAGATTGTCAGCATGACAGAACCACTTGTGAGAGTGTTGAGGATCATGGATGGTGACAAACCACCAATGGGGTATGTTTATGAGGGGATGGACAGGGCCAAAGGGGCCATCAAGGTGTTCTATAAGGGGGATGAATCAAAATATCTTCCTATATGGGATATTATTGATTCCAGGTGGGACAGGCAGCTACATCCACCATTACATGCAGCAGGGGTATATCTTTATCCGAGCATATTCTATAATGAAAGGTCTAAAATTCAAGAAGATCCTAAGGCGATGAGAGGTATGATGATATGCATTGAGAGGATGTGCCCCAATCAAGAGACTCAAGACCTAATCAATATGCAACAAGATATGTATAAGGAATCATCTGGCATGTTTGGATTTAGCTCAACACAATGTCTTAGGGAGAAGAAAATGCCATGTAAGATTCAATTCGTAATTCGTTAAATTTTATTTTGCTAGTTTTATTTTTCAAGTTTGACATTGCAAAACTTGTAATCTTTGTTTATTTTATTTTTATAACAGCCCATTGGTGGTTAGATTGTGGCACCGAGGCACCACAACTACAGGAATTCACCATCAGAATCTTGATTTAGCCTTGCAGCGCTTCAGGTTGTGAGCGCAATTGGTCAGTATTCGAGCACATCCACACCAAAAAGCGCAACAGGTTGGAGCATGAGAGGTTGGAGAAGATGGTTTACATATACTACAACCTTCAGATGCTCACAAAACAGTTGCCGACAAAGGATTTGGATCCAATTTTATTGGATCAGATTGATCTAGTCTCTGATTGGGTAGTGGAGGATGAAGCTCCTTCTGATTTGACTTGGCTTAATGAAGAAACTGAGGGTCCCTTTGGTGTACCATTTTCTGAAATGGAAACGCCCCTGCATCATAGCTGATTTTTCCATCTAGTGATGTTGTCACTAGCTCTAGTAGGGCCTATACTAGGCGTTCCACTGCTCGTAGTCATGCATGAGACTCGAGTTTGGACTTGGAGGCACTATCTTTTTTTATTTGCTAGTTATATTTTGAGTTATGTATTTGAACTTGGTACTATTTTGGAATGTGTTCAAGGAATCATCTTTCAGTTCACTATTTTGCATACAAATATGGAGTCTCAAATGTTGTATTATTAATTTTTATGCGATGATCTAATAAATTTCTGCATAGAATTGTTTTTATAACTTATATGGATTAGAAATGTCATTATCTATGTTTTTTGTGCTTAAAAGTTACCACATTTTTAATTTTTTTTCATATTTGTCGAGTCTTGTCTGAGTCTTATCCGAGTCGCCAAGTCTACCGAGTCCCAAGCCAGACGAGTATTTGTCGACTCTGAGTCTGACTACATTGGTTTTTCCACAAAAGTGAGTCTTTCAACTCTGAGGCACTTTCCTCCTCTTCCGGTCACCCTATGCACCCATCTTGGCCCCTTTCCAATAGAGCACCCTCTCTCCTTGGTGCCTTTCCAGTGATGATGTCATCCTTGGTCACTAGGCCCACAAGCTTGTAGAGGGGGGACGTTGAGGGTTTCTTAGCACTGTTGGGGTTAGATGAGGCATGACGATGCCCCCTGCTCACTCCACTTTTCGGAGTGAGGCCATTTGTTCAGTTTTAGTTATTTTTATCAGTATTTGGTCACCTAGGGGGAAAATACCCCAAGTAGCCACCTTTTAGACACCTTTTATATTATTTTATATTATTTCATGTTATATTTTTACATTGACATCATATCTGGCCTGTCGGGCTGGTTATTTTGTAAAATTGAGTTGAGAAGGCTATAAATAGGCCTCTCCTCACTCATTTGTAAATCATAACTCGTGATAAAATACATTATGTTGCTCTTTTACCCAAGATAGGCTTGTTGGAAGTGATGCGCACCTCTTGGAGGATCTTCTTCTTTGGATTGTGGATCAAATTGTGATGTTTTTCTATTGGCTTGCTCATGCATGGTGCATGCGAGGAATTGTTGGAATAACACAAAGCTCAAGTAAGTCTTGTTTTAGTCTTCCTTGGTGAAGGTAGGTGAGTTTTTTGCTTCTTGATGATTGAATGGTGGCCATAGAGCTGCATTTTTTCTGATTTAGACCTTATTGTCTATCTTCTATCTTCTTTGCATGGTGGAAAATACTCCCTTGAGGAGGTTTTCCCTAGTTTGGCTTTCGATCTCTAATTTTTCCCTAAATTAGGCTCCTATAACGAACCCTAGAAGTTGTTATAGGAAGCCCTAGTTTAAAAGTCAAAGAGAAATTTACTCCAAGAGGGAGGTTGGTCACCCCTCCTCTAGGCCTAGGGTTTAGGGTTTCATCCATTAAAAATTTAAAACCCTAGTTATCAAGTTTTATCAAATTTGCCTTACATTTGCATTTGTAAAAATTGCATTTCATAGTAGAATTAGGTTAGATTTTAGGTCTGCAGTTTTACTTCTAAAAACCCTAAAAAATTCCCCCCCCAAAAAAATACAATTTTTTCAAATTTTTGGTCACCCTAAAATTTCTGCCTGCCTTCCTACAATTTCGGCCTGCCTATTTACCCCTAAAAACCCTAGTGCAAAATTTGTGGTAGCCCTAAAAACCTAAAAGCATTAAAATTCTAACAAAACCTAAAATCTAAACCCTAAAATCTGCCCTTATCCTTCTATTTCAGGCCTTAGGCCTCCTTCTTTACTTCTCTGCCCTCAAAACCTCGTTGCAGCCATAGACTACCCTAGCACCTCTCTTCCTAGCCCTCAGCCTACCTCTGCTGCATCCTAACAGCCCTACTGCAACCCTTACCACCTTCCTACCTTCCCTTTTCCAGCCCTTTCATACCCTATCCTAAGTTTGTTATATAGCAGCCTGTTCATTCATCATTGCTGTCCACGGCATGCCCTAGCAGCCCTAAACCTGCCACAAAAGTAACAACAAAGGTTATCAAATGTTATATCAAGCTTGTGAAGGAACTACCAAATTACAGTGGGTAAAAGTCTGCTACAGAAGTGTTATACTACTGCTGTCTAAAGTCAACTTGAATGCTACAGAATTTACATATCAGACCTTGATAAATTTGCTCAAACTTTGCTACAGAATAGTTCTTTAAATTTGATTTGGTTTGACATATATTGAGCATCCTAATTGTTTGATAATCATTGGACAAATCCTTGCTAAGTACTGCATTGAACTGGTGTATTATTGCTGTTTGATAAGGGCTGTTATAACAGGTCTCTATTGCTGATATCTCATAAGTTAAACTAATGACACAAGACTCCTGTTGAATAAGATTGATCTCACTTACTTGTGCAAGCATTTGTTTGTATTGTTTGATGAATGATAGTCGTATATTAGTCATATTGCCAAACTAATTGATTACACATCATATAAAGCTCGTGCATATGCTTAATGCTTGTCACATATAGGTGAATGGTTAGTCTGGTTTATATCCCTACTATTGACATTCTCACATCCATCTGTAAGACGTTGCCTAACCTTGAAATTACGCTTGATATGTCTTCTTCATTCTCTGTTTGACTCCACAAGGCACTGGTTACAAACACAAATTGCCTAGGAAGATCTAGAGTTTGGTGGCTAAGTGTTGACAGGTGTTCAATAAGGGCTACCCCCTTGGAGGTCAGACTCTCCGAAGAGGTTAAAGATTTGTGGTCGAGGTAACATTGGGCGAGGTAACATTGGGCCACAAGTCTGTGTATATGCTTACTAGGCACTAGCCCTGCTAGTTTGCTTGGTAACAATACCCATGATTTACAATGTGCTATTAAAAGTTTACAAGCCTCATTGCAGGAATGAACCCATCACAATAGTAACGACTCAGACACCAGCAAAATCCAGCGGCCAGCATGTTGAATCACAGGTTATTTTCAGCAGCATATGATCAGGATATATCAGTGTTCGCAAAGGAGAACATCAAGCAATTTTCACATATCGACAGTGTTCACAGCAGCTACTTTCATGGGTTTTCTGTGCAGCATTCAAATTTGCAATAGCAGTTGTTCTACCAACAGAACAGAAGCAACCACATCAGAATCTTGCTCAGCCTAGTGTGATTGAGAAACGAAGTTTGCTTCCTAGTGGCAATGATGATGACATCAGAGGAATGACAGACACCCTAGGTCCTTAATGTCCACCAAACACAATGAAACAAGGTAAGGTTTTTAAGAAACGGGAAACTTCCCTAAGGTACTTCACTTTCTACAAAATGAGAAATTAAATATTATCTTAGTTATTGACATAAGTTTCAGAACCAATTGTCAAACCAAAAAATCAAAACCATTGTGAAACATAGAATTAAAAGTTGAAACTCACACACATTTATATGAGAAATCAGAACAGGTACATAAATATATTGAATATTTAGGGGATGATGCCAACAAACTTGAATTCATTCCAAATCATTGTTGAAAGAATTGCCAAAAAATCCGCAACCTTGTGAAAAACGTGATTTTTTCACGTCACCGCATTTTCATCCCAAAAAAAATCACAATTTTTTAGTAAATATCAGAAATTGAGATTTTTACAATAAATCAGCAAAATATAGAAAGAGGACAGAAAAATTCACCATCCACGGATTTTGGTGACTTACAGTGAATTTCATTTTTGGGGGGTCATTTTGCTTTGCAATTGTTGGGGAATGAGAGGGAGAGGGTTTACAATCATCAGAAAGTGGGTTTAGGAAGGCCAAAACTTTGCTTTTCACCGTCATTTTAAAAAAAAAATTGGTTTGGATCAATTGCTAGCTTCCTACAGTGTTGGTATTCTCAAATCCCAAGTATTTCTTCAAATTCCACCCCCTTAGCTTCTTTTTTTCTAGAGTTTTGCAGGGTTATCGAAGTCCATGTTTGCTTGCCTCTTATTATCATTTTTCATGGCTCAAAGAACAATCTAGAGGACTGTTTTTTTAACAGCAAGCTGTTTTTTTCCAGCATTGTTTGATGTTCTTTCTATTTCAGTTTTTTGGCCCTAAGGTTCAAGTTGGAGGTTCAATATTGCCTTACCAACATGCTAAAGGCTTTGAAACTGATTTGGTAGTATGGTGAACCTGAAGATGGGACACACTGTCAAAGGTTGTCTTGTAAATTGTGTGGCCACCCTATGAAAAGACGGGTTAGCTGGTTGAAGGTACCACTTGGCTAAAATCCTAGGCAAGATGATGGGATTTGTAGTGAATCAACCCTGGAGATTATGCGGATGGCCCATGATTCTGTGTATGAACAAGATAGAAAGAGGGAAGAGAGGGAAGAGGAAGTTGTTAGCAAAGCTGAAGTTGCCACCAGTGGAGTGGCTAAATCCTTGAGAAACATAGGCAGATCTGGGACACAGGGTAGTGAGTCAGTGACAGCGACTCCACAGATTCAACCTTCCACGAGGACCTTGCCTTTCATTTTTTCAAGAACCAGAGATGGGGCTCAACCTTCCACCCAATCAGTGGTTAAATTAAAGGAGAAGCAAGAAGCAGACGAGGTTCTGGGCAGGTGTCTTTTCTGCAGCAATTTACCTTTGAGCATCACAAAGACCAACCCATTTTGCCAGCCAATGTGTGATGCTCTTGTTGTTGTTGGCCCAAGGTATAAGTGCCCTACCTACAAGGGGTTGCGGGAGCCAATTCTGGAAGCAAAAAAGAATGACATCAATACAAGATTGGAAGAGCTAAAGAAGTCATGGGAATCCACTGGATGCATGGAGATGTCCAATGGTTGGATAGATGGGAAGGGTAGGACCCTTCTAAATTTCTTGGTACATTATCCTAGCTAGTAGTACAATGTTAATTAAATCCATTGATGCATCAGCACATGTTAGGGATGCAACATTGTTATGCGAATTGTTGGATGCATTCATCCAAAAGATTGGTTTGGAACACATTGTTCAAATCAGAACAGATAATGCAGCTAATTATGTGGTTGTCAGCAAGATGCTAATGGGGAGGCTCCCCACAGTGTTTTGGACTCCATGTGCTATACATTGCCTCGATTTGATGCTTGAAGGATGTGGCAAACATATCCTTTGTCAAGGAGGTCGTTGATCAAGCTACGAGCATCACAAAATTCATATATAACCATGCATTTGTTCTTAGCCTTATGAGGAGATTCACAAGAAACAAGGAATTGTTGGTTCCTACAATCACACATTTTGACAATAGCTTCATTTCTCTTCAAACTATGCTCCAATGTCAGTATGAGTTGAAGCAGATGTTTCTTTGTGATGAGTGGCATGATTGTGCATTTAGCACAAGACAGGCTGGGACAGTCATCGCTAAAGTAGACTACAACAATTCCTTTTGGGAAGGAAAACGAGTTGTGTGCATGGTAAGGGTTCTTCGCTTAGTTGATGGAGATAAACCTGCAATGGGCTACTTGTGTGAGGCCATGGATAGGGCCAAATAAACTATCTGATCTTTATGACGGCAAGGGCACCCTCAAATATAATAGATACATGATGATCTGAGATTTGATGGACCAGGATGCTCCATCAACCCTGTTACCCCTTGATCAACAGGGGTGGCATGTTGATTAGTTGTGGTCTATGATCATCCATAGGCAGTGTTCCTAAGATGAGATCTATGGTGTTCCATAGATCATTGGTTAAAGATCATTTCAGCATGCTTAGATGCTTCATGTGCCTTGGATGCACCTAATAGAGATGGTGTCTATTGCACTAGTGTTGTGATATTTCTCACCTTCATTGACACTTGGGATGTTTCCTTCTTACGTTGATTTTACCATGGGATGTTTCTTTTATGCTTGGATAATGACTCATAACACAAAATTGTTACTCATTACTTAGGCATACCATGGTGTTGTGATAATTCTCCCTTAGAGAAGTGTGTCATTCTAAAGGTTGAGTTGGACCCAAGTGAACTAAGTAGGTGATTCATCCATTTCATGAAATTCTGCCTAGAAATTTTTCATTTCGTTAGCCATTTCATCCATACCCCTGACTTTCACATTTGTAAGTGATCTATCATTTGTAATATTTCAAAGTCTCACAACTATTCCCATGTATGAATGTCTAAAAAAGGCTAAAAGTGTTTAGTACTCTAAGGTTGATGTTGCTTGTTACGACTCAAGGTGTTTCAAGCATTGCTTCCAGATGTACCAGAGTGAGGCTTATTTTTCTTTTGTAAAGGCCAAGTTTTTAGGGATCCAGCTGCCTCTCTAGAGCTATCCATAGATAGGTCCATCAACCTATCACTTTGGGTGCCAATCTGAGCACCAGCTTTCATAGAGCAACGTCCCTTACTAAAATGTAAGTATCCATCCTGATGACAACCCGGTACATCAAGGATCCTTTCAACTGTCTGTCTAAATCAACTAGCAACGCCATCAATGTAGCCAAGTCATCATGTCGGATCTGCTCAAGATCTCAACTGTGTTCTTCCTTAACCTAGGAGGATCTCATTAGGTTTCTACCAAACCATCAATAGGCCAAGATCCTCATCTCAAGGGCTACCTCCCTCTGTCTCGGTGAGGAATAGATCATCAGTATACAAAATCACAAACGAGGGATCATCGTTAGCAATATGTTGTTAGTTTTTTTACTTTAATTCAATATTATCTAGGATCTTTAACTGAAAGAATAACAAGCACAACAATACACAAAAGACACAATAGTTTTCCTCGAGAAAACCATAAAGGAGAAAACCCCGCAGCTTCCTCAAAGATAGTTTCGTCACTAATACAATATCAACCCAAAAATGGAAAACCCCAAAATAAGTCTTCTGTAGCTTCTCTCTTTTCTTCACCAGCGAACTTGTCCTCTCTCTCTTGCTATGCGAACTTGTGTGAGTGAGTAGTGTGTCCAAATGAAAGAGCTATGCTCTCTATTTATACTTTACTTTCCACTTGACCTTTTCATTAACTAGGTTGGCCTCAACTAAACCTGACTAGGCCAACTTCTCTAGGAAGACTCAATAACCCTATTACATTTGACTCTAGGGGATCTATCGCCCCGACTTACAACGAAGGTTTTACCTCAATGACTTTGCATGACCAAATGTAATAATGACATCTCCGACCGGAGGGAAAAACATCTCCGTCGGAGGTACAAATAAAATACAATAATAACATCAATATAAAATACAATTGAATATCTTTCGAAGCTACATTTACATCAACACTCCCTCTTAAGTAGGAAGGTATTCTCTCGCCACAATCATCATCACTCTGTACACAGATTCTAGAAAACGTCATCATCGCTGGATCATCTTCAATGCTGGAACATTATCATCAACACTGGATCATCATCGTCGTTGTTGTAGCAATCTTCATTCCATTGATCATTGATTAGTGACATCTCTTGAATCTATCCGTCATAGGAAGTTCTACAGAGCCATCCCTTTTTCATGTTGGATGTAGGCCTAGCCCTCATGTAGGTCTTCATCATCTCCACGAGCAAGCCATCAAGTAGGTACAGCCCATGACCAGTCATTACATTGCCACTGCAATCACCTGCGTCTTCTACTATCGCCTCATCATATCCAAATCATCTCATCATCACACAGAGCATAGCCCAGATGCACATCTCATGTCCCACAACGGTCAGCCTGCGTCTACCGGCATGGGAGGACAATCAGGAGCACCCCAGGTGCATTATGTCCCAAGGACAACCTACGCCTTCCACCAAGCGAGATCCTACCTAGGTGCACACACAGTGTCTTATGACCGATCGACCTCTCAACGTCCCCAGTATGGGAGGACAATCAGGAGCATCCCAGATGCATTACGTCCCTAGGACCACCTACGCCTACCACCATACTAGAACTAGCCCTTACATCTACCAACATGGGAGGACAATCAGGAGCGACCCAAATGCATCACGTCCCAAGGACCACCTATGCCTACCACCATGCAAGAACGACTCTATCTTCTCCAGCATGGGAGCACAGCGCGGGGCACACTAAGTGCATTACGTCCCAATGGACAACCTGCGTCTTCCACCATGCGAGAACCAGTGCATCTACGTCTTTCGGTCTCATCACTCCCTCTTAGGAGGAACCTCGATTTGGATAACACCAAGCTTCTCTCTGAAGTACTCAAACTTCACTCTGGCTAATGGCTTAGTCAACACATCAGCTATCTGCTCATTTGTCGCTATATACTGGAGCTTCATTGCTCCTCTCTGCACCATATCCCTGATATAGTGGTACTTGATCTCAATGTGGTTCGACTTGTCATGGAACACCGGGTTCTCGGACAACTTCACACAACTCTAGTTGTCACAGAAAATACAAGTCGCCTCTAACTGGAGAAAAAACAAATCTGACAGTAGCTTACTAAGCCATACTACCTTACAACTATCCGAACAAGCGACAACATACTCTGCTTCGGCTATACTCAGTGCCACGCACGACTGCTTCCTGCTAAACCAGGAGATCATACTGGATCCCATACTAAAGCAGCATCCCGAAGTGCTCTTCCTATCTGCGGCACTGCCTGCCCAATCCAAATCAACATAACCCTGCAGGTTAATCTTCTGATTCGCATCATACTTGATCCCATAATCAAATGTACCCTTCAGGTACCTCAATATATGTTTTGCAGCAATCAGGTGAACATGTCTCGGATCCGTCAGGAACTGGATCAAGGTGTTCATAGCAAAGCATATGTCTGGTCTCGTGTTCGTCAGGTACATGAATGAACCAATCATCTAACGATACATCGTGGCATCAACTGACTCTGATGAAGCATCACAGAGTAGCTTCAAGTTCGATGCCATGGGTATGGCCATAACCTTGCAGTCCGTCATTCCAAACCTCTTCAGAATCTCTAAAGCATACTTCCCTTGTCCAGGGAAGATTCCATCTGCACTCTGCCACACCTCCATGCCTAAGAAATAATGCATCATACCCAAGTCCTTCATCTCGAACTCTGCGGCAAGCCTCCTCTTCAAATATGTAATGAGCTCATCCTCACCTATCAGAAACAGGTCATCTACATACAACAAAAGTATCACTGGACTTTCGGCTTCAACCTTGAAGTAAAGGTTTGGAATCCGCTTTACTCTTAGTAAATCCCAAGCTCATCAGAAAACTATCCATCCTGTCGTACCACGTTCTGGGTGCCTACTTCAATCCATACAAGGCCTTCTTCAATTTGCACACATGAGTCTGCCTGTCATGTGACTCAAATCCCAGTGGCTGCTCCACGTACACTTCCTCTTCAACTACACCATTCAAGAATGTTGTCTTGAGGTTCATCTGGTGTACCTTCCATTTCATCACTACAGCCAATGCAAGTATAGATCTTATGGAAGTGTATCTGGCTACAGGTGCAAATGTCTCCACGTAGTCTATGCCTTCTTTCTGGGGAGAAGCCACGTGCCACAAATCTTGCCTTGTGTTTCTCGATGCTACCATCTGCAACATGCTTGATCTTGTAGATCCACTTCAAAGTCACTACAGACTTCCCATATGGTCTCGGAGCTATCTCCCAGACATCATTCTTCATAATCGACTGGTACTCCTCGATCTTGGCATTCTTCCATTCTTTCCTCTGTGTTGCTTCCTCATAGTTGGAAGGTTCTTTGTCAATGATGTCACACAGCAGGGCCACATAGCTGGAGTATGGTCTAGGTCTCTTGCTTTCTCTGTGCATCCCATCTGGAGCGCCATACTTCTCTGCATCTTGTATTGCCTCTCGTACCCATGCTCGTCTCCTCTTGTGGGAGTTCTTCTCACGAGGTGGATCTATAGGTTCTTGTGGTTCTTCCATTTCGCGGTCTTCATGATCTTCTGGAGCTGCTTCCTCCATCACTAAATCTCGAATCCTGGGAACTTCAGGTTCTTCAATATTTTCAATAAGCAGTGTTTTGGATTTGTTGTATGCTGAGTCTTCGTTGAATGTCACGTCTCCGCTGATGTCGATCTTCTTGAATCCTGGGAAGTATATTCGGTAGGCCTTTGAAGTTTCATTGTATCCTACAAATATTCCCTTCTTTCCTCAGGGATCTAGCTTCGGCCTCTTCTCCTTTGGAATGTGTATGTACACTGGGCAGCCAAATATCCTGAGATGGCTGACTTCTGGTTTCTCGTCGGAGAAATCTTCTTCTGGAGTCTTGTTATCTAGTACTCAGTGAGGAGTACGGTTCTGTACATACACCGTTGTTCTCGCAGCTTCTGCCCATAAGTGCATCAGAAGATCTTGGTCATGTAGCATTGCTTTCGTTGCTTCCATTCTCGTTATGTTCTTTCGTTCTGCAACGCCATTCTGTTGAGGATTGTAGGGAGTGCTCAACTCCCTCTTAATCCTGGAATCTCTGCAAAGATTCTTGAATTCTTCCGAGGTGAATTCTCCACCATTATCTGATCAAAGGGTTTTGATCTTCTTCTCTGTGTGATTCTCGACCAAGTCTTTGAATTCCTTGAACTTACTAAATACCTCATCTTTATTTTTCAAGAAGTAAATCCAAGTCTTACGAGAAAAGTCATCTATCAAGGAAACATAATAAACATACCCGCTAAGTGAGTTGGATGACATGGGACCGCATACATCGGAGTGGATTATCTCCAATATTCCTTTTGCTTTGCTTTCACTGCTGGGAAACACCTTCTTTGCATTCTTTCCTTGCGCACATCCCTTGCAAACGCCTTCATATTTTGCTCGGATTTCTGGAAGTCCTGAAACTGCTTTGCTTGCAATAGATAGTGCTCTATAGTGCACATGTGCAAGCCTTCTATGCCATAGTTCACTTGGTTCCATGGATTCATGAACCAATGCTTGTTCAGGTTGGCCCTTCAACTTGTACAAACCTCCCTCTTGCTCTCCAATCACAGTTGCATTATCTATCGTATTTCCCTTTGGCCACATTAGGACTTGGCCGTCTACGAATGCAACCCTCATTCCTTTAGTATCTAGTGTTGATAAGGAGAGAAGGTTCTTCTTTAGTCCTGGAACATATAGCACATCTTTCATCTTCAAATATTTTCCAGAGTGTAGCTTGTAGGAAGCTTCTCCACTTCCTTTTAAGGGGTATCGGTAATCATCCCCAAGTTTCACCTTATGAGGTGACTCATGCTCAGATAGATTAACGAATGATTCTTTGTATCCCATCGTGTGCTTGGAAGCTCCACTATCTACAAGCCAATCATTGCTCCCATGTGTAACAGTGCCCGTGAGTGTTGAGATTAGGACATATTCTTCATCACTTGATGAATCATCTCTTTCTTCTTCTCTGGTTCTTTTCCTTGCGGGTTCATCGTCTTCCGCGGTGTGAGCATGATGTCTCTTTTTGTTTGTCTTCTTCTTGGAGCCTCTATTTCTAGGACAATCTTTGGAGTAGTGTCCCTTCTCATCACATGCATAACATCTAATGTTGGATAGATCTCTTCTAGTTCTTCTTTGTCTATCGTAGTTCTCCCTCTTATTTTGATGGTGGTTCTCCCTCTTGTTGTGATGATGGTGCTCCCTCTTGTTGTGGTTTCTTCTAGCGTGAGCTGTGAGAGCTTGATCATCATTTGCTCTCATCTTCTCTTCTCGTGCCACAAGTCGAGCTTCTTCCTGTGTACATTCCTCCCATGGTCTATTGAATGTGGTCAACTTCTTTCTGGCACATATCCCTTGAATGAATGAATCCCATGATCTCCGGAGACCATTCAAGGTAGTCATAACAATCGCTCCTTCTTCTACCTTCTCTTCAACTGCTTCAAGTTGCTCCTTGATCTGTGGGACCCTTGTGAAATAGGATTGCATGGTCTCTGAGTTCTGGATCTTTATGCTCTTGAGCTAGTTCCTCAATGTCATCTTCCGATTGATGTTCTGCCCTTCGAATAGCCTAGTCAATGCATCAAACATCTCCTTGGGTGTCTTCAAGGATGACACATGTGGGATGAAATGATCCTTAATAGAGTCAGCAATAATTCTCTTGGATTTAACCAAGTTCTTCTTATGAATAGCCTTAGCCTCATCTCCCTCTGGTGCTGGAACCTCTTCAATCACATACTTATCCAAATCATTTTCTTCAAGGACAAGGGCAATCCTATACTTCCATGCTCAGAAGTTATCAGCTCCAAGCTTATCCTCAAGCTTGGTGTGGTGAGACATATTGAATGAGTACCTCAAATGGAAATAGCAAAGATTTAGATCTTACCAATTTGAGATGCCCAACCTGGTTTTGGAGTTGCTAGGGTTTGTTAGAGAAACCCTAATTTTCCAAACTTGGAATTTTGAACTTCTGATTGGACAGGAAGATGCGCCTCCTTAAGGCAAGTTGTCCAATGTACTCACTTTTCCAAATCTGTGAACGAATCCCAAAATAGTTGATGCCCTAGTTTTCCTCCGGTAGTAGTGACGGGTCCAAAACTGAAAATTCTCAGGATTTGATTCTGCTTCGACAGAAAGATGTGCCCTTCTAAGGCGAGTTAGCCTAGCCTCCTTTTCTTGATGATCTGTGGAGAGAAAACCTCAAACTTGGAAACCCTAGTTTCTCGCTGCTGCACAATGTCCTCTTTTCAGGCAAGCTCCGATACCATGTTAGTTTTTCTACTTTAATTCAATATTATCTAGGATCTTTAACTGAAAGAATAACAAGCACAACAATACACAAAAGATAGTTTCGTCACTAATACAATATCAACCCAAAAATGGAAAACCACAAAATAAGTCTTTTGCGGCTTCTCTCTTTTCTTCACCAGCAAACTTGTCCTCTCTCTCTTGCTATGCGAACTTTTGTGAGTGAGTAGTGTGTCCAAATGAGAGTTATGCTCTCTATTTTATACTTTACTTTCCACTTGACCTTTTCACTAACTAGGTCGGCCTCAACTAAACCTGACTGGGCCGACTTCTCTAGGAAGACTCAATAACCCTATTACATTTGACTCTAGGGGATCTATCGCCCCGACTTACAATGGAGGTTTTACCTCAATGACTTTGCATGACCAAATGTAATAATGACATCTCCGACCGGAGGGAAAAAACATCTATGTTGGAGGTACAAATAAAATACAATAATAACATCAATATAAAATACAATTGAATATCTTCTGAAGTTACATTTACATCAACATATGTTTTGAATCCTGAGGCACAATTCTAACTGAACAGATGTGCACCTCATCAGAAATCAACTGAGTAACTCTCGTCATACACTAATCCTTCTGTCATGACTCTAACTGTAAACCAATTTCTTTCCATAATCATTGAAGAATCGAACATCTGCAGTAAAGAGACGAACATCCGTTGGAGCCTTATGCTCCCAAACACCAATCTCTATATGAAATCCTCTAGGCCTGTGGGTCATGTATCAGATATAGTTGGATGTAATAGGTTCTCGTCTGTCCGCTGCTGTATAGTCATGACTTCCATCTAACTGCTTTTTCTGGGAGTCAACCTTCTAGGCTGAGAGTCATGCTCCTAAAAGCTTCCTGCTTTTAATTAATCTAAACATCAACAAGATTAATGTGGTCACCACTTGTTCATCGGAACAAGTCTCATCATGCTTCTCTTGTAGGCCATATCATATGGTCTTTTCCCTAAAAGTCAAATCCCGTCAGATCATTAGCGACATTGCATAATCAAATTTAACCAATAATGGCAATAGTTTACACAGGTATGTAGGCATCTTAGCTAATGCTTTAGCACAACAATCATAAACATGTATCCCAAACACATATGATAACTATCTAGATGTCTGATATCTTCACTAGAACATGCCATCAAGAGTGTGCACTACTCTAAGCATGTAAGGAGATATTATCTAGACTAGCTCCATCAGGTGTTCATGGAATGTTGTGCAGTTCATATGCATAACAAGTGCCTACTGTACATCAATAAGTGAACTATATCAAATGCTCAACAAACTTCCTTATAGATCTTCATACAATTTGTTATGAAAACATATAAGACAAAACATATCTATGTGACCAATAAATTCAAATACTTATCTTTTATTGTTTTGTGGGTGGGCTCCCACTGCCTCCTTGTGGGAACCATGAGAGACCTTTGTTCTTCAATTTCTTGCTAGGAGATCGTCGCAGTCTGGATCTGCATATCATCACCTCAACATGGGGAGCACGAGAAGAACTTCGTATGATCACCATTCCTTGACTTGTTGTGAGGAGAGTCGTCATCAACATTAACGGTTGAGGTTTCATGCTTCTTTTTGTTTGAACTTCAACAATATCTGGCATAGTGGCCATACTTATTGCATTTGAAGCATTGAATATAAGAGAAATCTTTCTTCTTCTTCTGATCTGGTCTAGGGCTTGATCTTTCACTTCTGACATTTATGCCATGGAATTTCTTTCCCTTACCTTTTCCTTTCTTGGTATGAGTCGTAAGGACTTGGGTCTCTTCATGTTGAGTATCATGCAATCTACTTCCGGTCGCAAGTCTTGTCTCTTCTTGAGTGCAATCTGCCCATAATCTGTCAAATTTGGGCAACTTTGTCCGTCCATTGAGACTCTGAATAAATGATTCCCAAGAAGGCGGGAGACCATTAAGGGTTGACATAACAAGTTCTTTTTTCTTCAATTACTTCTCCAATAGTGCTTAACTGATCTCTGAGTTCTGAGACCTTCATGAAATAGGTAGCAATTGAATCTGACCTTGACATCTTGAGATTTGAGAGTTGTTGTCTTAAGGCAAGGGCACGGTTGATATTTGCTATTTTCGAACAACTTCTTCAAGACTTTAAACATCTTCATGGCTGTCTTTTTCTAAGAAATTTGAGGAACCAAGTGGTCTCTTATTGAATCTATCAAGATCCTTCTTTCCCTAGCATCATTCTTTCTCCATTGTTCTTTCCTATTTCTTCTTCTGGTTCTGGAACCTTCTCATTTACAAACTTCAATAGGTCATTTTCTTCAAGAATTAGAAGAACTCTAGACTTCCAAGAGCTGAAGTTGGAAGCCCCATCCAACCTATCCTCAAGCTTCATCCCAATCATCTTGTGACTATAACTGGATCAAAAACCCTAGTAGGAGCTAAGTCAATTTTGAAGTTGGGATTCTTGGAAAACTAATTCTATAGGGAGATGCGCCCTATCAAGGCGATTTGAATACCCCTTCTTTTCTCTCAAATCTATGGACAAAACAACTCAAAACTGGAAACCCTAATTTCCCGATTCCGTAAGAGAATAGGTCAAAAATGAAAATTTTTGGATCTGGAATCTGCTTCCACAAATAGTTGCGCCCTACGAAGGTGAGTTGAGGAGAGGTAAAGTAGATCCAAATCTGTGGACAGAAAAGTTAAAAATTGGAATCCCTAATTTCTGCAAAAACTACAGCAACTGCGGAATTAGGTCAAAATTTGAAAATTCTTGGAACTGGAATTTTCCTCCACAAAAAGATGTGCCTTCCCTAGGGAGAAATTCCAATGCTCTTTTCAAGTCAAACTGAGGTGGGAAGGCTTTGGAATATGAAACCCTAGTTTCTGGCAATGGCTTCTTTTAGCACTCCTCTGATACCATGTTAGATTTTACATAATTCTAGCAGTATAATTAATTGCAGATAATAAAACAGGATCACTAAAAGAATAACCTAGCCAAAAATAATAGACACGAGATTTTATCTTGGGCAACCCAACAGGGACAAAACCCAGCAACCTTCGTATAGAGACAATCAGTTCAGAGATCAGAGTACAGATACAAGAGAGAGAAAGAGAAACTTCTCCAGGTGTAGAAACCCCAAAAAAACACTTATCCTAGCTGCAGTAGCGAACTTCTCTCTGCCCTTGAGCGAACTTGCTTGAGTTGAGTGAATGACCAAATGAGAGGTGCGACCTTTCTATTTATACACATCAAAACAATGACTTCCTCCCTTACTAGGACGACCTATCTTTTCTTAACTGGGTCACCTTGACTAGGGCAGTTCAGCCCATTTTATGGACCAGACTTCCCATTGTTTGGGGCAGTTTACCCACTGGGCTGACCTGTCTTGGGGAATACAAAAATTACATTTGATAAATGTCTTCTTTGGGTAATTCCAACCCAAGGTTTACATTGATTATTTCATGATCTTTTACACGATCAATTACATTAATAATTGCTCCCGAAGGAGGTACAATAAAATACAATAAGAATAACTTCCGAAGTTACATTATTTCCAACAGTACTTATAACCTAGATGGCACCTTTTCATGAAGAGACATGTCTTAATTAGTCATGTCTTTTTATTAATACATTTTATTATCCTTTTAATAATACATATCGTTAATTTAATAAATATAGTATTTATTATGTACTTTATTATTATTATTATCTATTTATTTATAGTTATGTTCATAACATTGCCCATAGTTTTATGAAATCATGGTATTTTCCCATAGTTTTCATATGCCCATGGTTTTCTTATATTTCCCATGTTATAAATATAATATGTATATATTTATATATTATATTTATAACAAGTGGAGAGCAAAGGAGGATTTTGACATAATGGAGGGCGACGTGACAGCATTAGCACCACCTTCTACACAAGTTGATACATTTACACCCTCTAGTCAACATTAGATAGATAATGTGGGAACTTCTAGTGGCAAACAAGCCATGACCTTTTTCCATAAAAGGGGGACGGGCCATTGATTCTCCAAAATAGCTAGTTGCTAGATTTGTCATTATAGATGACTCGTTATGATGAGTTACATTTACATATTTGATGTCATTTTGTATTATTGTCCATTGTTGAGTCGTTGATTGGACAGCCATCAATGTTAAGGACTTAGTATTGACTTTGATGTACCATTCTTTATTTGGCATCCACTACATCACGTATATAGATGGTTTTCCTATTTTTATGTGCCATTGTGTTTATTTGATGTTGTTGTTGGTTTATATGTTTAAAATTTTGAAAACAATTAATTTATTTTGTATTTTCCAATCTATGTCGCGGTTCGTTGATTTTTTCCCCAATGTTGTCGAGAAGTTATATTTCAGAGTTCGGACCCCCTGCCGATTTTTTGTTGATGCAGATTTTTTCAACAATGATCCAAATAACCAACAACCATGTATTCATGGAGATGGAGCACCTAACATGAAGGTGCCTTTTGCATAAATTGCAATCTTTTCGAGTTGCTATCTTTGGATAGAGAGGGTGCCCCCCTTTCTGAGATATTTTTTAATATAAGCCTCTTATCCATTGTGGTTTTTTGAGATCTTATCCTTGGTGTTTTTTCCAGAATCCAGTTTATTTTGGGTTAGCAAATTATCTAGAGAGGCTGCATCAAATGAGAGTGGACCATGTTCCCCTATGAGTGCAGGTTATCTTGGCCTGGTACAGCAAGTGGATGAATCCTAGTAGAGCAAATGGATTAATCCATGGGTGATATATTTGACATGCTTTGACGAAGATGGGGTCATGCAAACTTTGGAGCTATTTGAGGTTGTTTGCATTACTTTCAGGACAAAAGCACATCTATATTTTGTATTGAAAGTTTGCTTGACTAGCAAGCAAGTGTGAGCATGCTCACAAATTTATTCTTGAAGTTTGAGGTATCCCAACAGACAAGGGCTCTTATCTTATCATTGAGGATTTACTTTTGACTTGTCAGTGTAGATCATTACATGAGTAGTTTGACATGTTAGAACAGGTTGGCGCTGGTTTTATTCTTGGAGAGGAGTGCATCACTTAATCTCATCCTTGGTACTTTTTTAGGATTATCTTGTTGCCATTATTAGACAAGGAGGGCACTTTTCTATAGCAGACTTGACTGACTTTTCCACATTTCTCTGCATGCCAAACTTGGGGGGGGTATGTATTCATGGATAGGTAGAAACTAATCTTGAAGAGACTTGTTGCATATTTGAAGGAGGTTATTCTGTTCCATACACAATAATAAATATAAATAAAATAAAATAAAGATATTGAAAAGAATATAATTGTTAACCAAGAGACATGACCTTTGACAAGAAGGTGCTAAACACGCCCTCTTAGGAATATTTATATGGGACCTTTATTGTAAATTCAATCATCATTGTTTATTCATCTTTTATACATATATTTTTATATTTTTCTGGGTTTATATCCAGCATAATCTAGCAGCATGTATGCTCCATATTCTATGTTAGAAAGAAGGTCTATATATCATCTATTGGTGTGCTTCACTTAGACTCATATTTATCTCCTTATCTCATGCTTTTCTATTCTTGGATTACTTGGACAAGAGAGTAACCTTGCATGGCACCTATTCTAGGATCTAGGAATTTTTGGGTTTTGCTATAAAATGTTTCATCCTTGAATTTAGAATGAGAGGGGGTAGTAGAAATATCATCAGTGTTGCTTGAGTCTTCCACTATTATTTTATTTTATTCCAATCTTAGCGAGTTGTTGAGCAGCGTCTTGTACTTGTGTTGGTGCCTTTCACACTAATCATGTAATTCTCTTTTTGACAAGTGTTAGGTGATGTCGATTTGAAGATTCATTAGACTCTGTACTTGCTGCATTGAGTAATACTAATCCAAAATGGGTCACTATATAATTTGTCATCTATTTTGGTACTCTTGGAGTGGAAAATCAGAGTCATGACTTTGTCAAGGCCATCTTAGGGACAGACCCTGATTTCGTGATTTGGGATCCTAAAACTAACACTAACCCTAAATGGCTATTAAGGGATGTTAAAAACTGAGCTCCATGGAAGGGAAAGGGCTCCATACCTATTGTAATGATTTATTGTTTCACAGAATAATAGAGCAAAGAAGTGGGATTTTTTAGTACAACCGAGGAAAAAGAAGACCCTGTAGCAGCAATTCATGGGCCATAGTGTCTATTTTAGCTCCACTGTGAGGCTATCTTTCCTTGTATCTTGCATTATATATCTAACAAAAAAAAGACCAAGGCACCACACTCATCTTCTTGTTGGGTTTTCCTGCATCGCATTTCCCAGGGTACATCTTGTGATCATTGTGTTGATGGTGTGCATATGTATTCTACTGTAGCTTTTCTCTTATATTCTCAATGCATTTCAATATTTTAAGCACTATGCTTATAATATTAAATTGTAATGATAAGTGGACACTACATAATAGAGTATATACTCACAATGTTTGTAGTAAGATCTCCGATGACAAATTGTTCAGTGGAATATCCACCACAGTTTATAGATCATAATGGTACTAAATCACTTTTCCTTGGGGCTTTTGTGAAATATTTAATAGATCCAAAGATCGGCGTAATGAAAGCAATCTCAAACCCTTGACATCATGGATGAGTACAATAGCAGCCTAAAGGATGACTAGGAGGAGAGATTTGCAAGACTTGAAGCGCGAGTGTTTGACATCTGCAATAAGGCGATACTAATGTCTGAACTGGAGAGCAAGTTCGGTCCTTTCGGAGAGCTTGGAAGCTCCAAGTTGTGGTTATCATACTTCCTAATCAAGTCATTTGTCAAAGAAGTGGCACAACTAAGAAGAAAGAAATGGGATTTGGAAGGACAGATCCAATGTAACTCCTGCAAAATGTCAAAAATCCAGACTAGAATTCACACAAACGATTGCAAAGAATGGACATGATATCAGCGTGCCACTAGGAGTGGATGAAATTGAAGCAAAGATAAAGCAAGAAGCTGTAATGAGTAAAACTAAAACAGGTCAAACATTGCAAAGAGAGAGATTAGTATGGGCTTCGTGAAGAATTATTCAATGATGAGAAGCATGGAATTTTGGAAATTTTACTACTGGATATAGAATCAAAGAAATTTGATGTACAAATGAGAAAAGTATAGACAAATATGACATCATAAAATCAGCTAAGAGATGCTAGCTACATCAGGTTTAGTCACCAGCATCCGCACGATAACATCAGATAATGCATCATGTTTAGCAGCTCAGAAAGTTGACAAATTCGCCACTTAACTTTCAAAATTACTTGCAACATGACCTACTCACTATTTTTTCTAGTCCTGCCAATTGAAGAACATCTTCCATATGAACAGCCACTGGATTTCTATTAAAACAGTTGCAGTATTGCCAAATGTCCATAACTTAAGCAGCTAGATGGATATATAAAATTGAAGGATTACATTCATATGCATAAATTCAGAAATTTTCTTGGAAAAAGTTGAAAGGAGCAAACAGCTTATCTGAATATGTCACTTACCTGCACCATGTACAAGTGAGAACAAGTTTGATGTAATCCAGTAACAGAATACTGCCTGCACGAATAGCCTTAGAATGTCAAAGATTATAGAAGCACTCAATTTGGCATTTCATATGCAACAACACTAATGTAAATTTTGACCAAGACCGGTATCAATTTTAGATCTAATAAGCACATACAGATGAGTAATCAAAAGCAAGATTTCTGAAAGAATATGTACATAAAATTTTGATCCATGGATGGAACAAATAGAGGCTCATATGAAATTTTCCAATACAAGTTCGGACCACTACAGAGATGAAAAGAGAAAATGTAAGAAAGCATTTCAATTACACATGCCATTTGTCAGTGCTTTCTGCATTTCTTTGCTTGTTTTTCAGAAGACCAAAAACTAATGAGCACTGTCGATAAGACACACTTCTTCTGATGTTCACATAGTTCTTATGCAATCCATAATACTGCAGTGCACTTGTTATTTTTTACGTTTGTGTAAAACATCCAAATTTCAACAAGGGGTGTGATTGACCTTGACCATGTACAGGGAACCCTTCACCACATTTAGTCTTCCTTTAGGATGTAATATAAACCTTATGACATAAATCAACTAAGGAAAGGCTCTAAAGCCCCATATGCTGTTTTTATTGTTAGTCAATTAGACTAATGATTCAAATATAATTCTACAATACTGCCTCAATTTGGCTATCAAAATAAGAACCCAGTGATGATTTTAAAAAACTAAACATCATTAAAATTTATAATATAGGATCATTTCAATATCATTACCAGCAAATCTTTAATGTTTGCTGATTGGATATACCAATTTCATATTTCCTTTCATCCTAAGGGAGAATACAAAACCTCAATTTATCTTACAAAGACCTATTTTCAATTGAATGGCATCAACAACAGTAAGCATCTATAAAGGTTAGATGTCAAAGTGATTGGTGGCTGTGCTCATCCCTGCAGCTAACAGAAATGAAGTCAAGTCTATGGGGCCAAAACCTTGCTTTATAAGATATAGTTTGCGAAAGATTTTGATGTATCATTAATATTATTTAAAACCCACTATGGCCATTCTTATATATCTCTAAATAATGTTTTTCTTTCATACGGCTATAATTCTAAAACCGTATAAGCACATGATTCTTCACCAAACAAAAAGATTCCTACCCGTATTGGTTGGTGTTCTAAGTCTGAGGTCATGGGCCCGGGGTCTCCCTCCTCTTGATCCTCTACAGGTGGGTCAATCACTTATGCAAAATACCCTTAGATATCAACCTAGGATGGGACTGGTTAATTGCATATTCCACACTGATCACTAAATTGCACTCTCTTCAGAACCTCCTTGCCATCTTGAAAGCCAAGAAACAGCTCACCTACCTCCCAAATAAGATATATCTTGATTAAGACCTATCTCAGCTACAAGTTGAGGAACTCAAGACAACAAACCATAGTAAGCAACAGCCAAGAAGGAGAATAGATGTGTCATCATTCAGAACATTCAAGGTGTTACATGGGACTCCCAACCTCCAGGCTGATCACATCTGTCATTAGCCAAATAATGGTCACAGCAAATTAGGAAGGGAGAAGCCCCGATTTCTATTGCATAATGGGATTCCATGTGAAAATTTCAAACGCTAGGTGACTGCTGTCCTTGTGTTCTCAACTAAACAAGCAAGTTATTTAATTGCAGAAAATTAACTTCTTCACATAGCAACAATCACACAGCTAGCTGGAAAGTAAATCGTGGAAGCATAAACAATTACACACATGCACAGTTCCTCCTTCAAATCAGTTTATCATCAACTTAATCAAAGCTTACAAGGCAACCTTTACAGCTGATAAAAAAACAGCAGTTGCATGGTAAACAAAAGCACCCCAAACCTGAGGTTTACAGCCTGCTGAAGACAAATTAAGCCTGCACAGAAATCAAGGGACTGTTGTACACCTGTACAGCCCTGTCCGTATGACTGTACAGACTACCATACAACTGTATGGATCTATACGAGCATGTCCATGTGACTGTAGGGGCACGTCTGTACGATTGTACGTGTGATGCCTCAAATTGTCTAAAGCGTGCCCTTCAGGATGCACCAGTGTGAGGGGGTCTTTTACCATTGTAAAAGGCCAAGTCTAGGCTTTCTTATGTAAAAGTGTTGGTATGGCGGGGCTGAAGACCCTTGGTCTGGTCATAGCAGGTCCTCTTGGTTCCCTTTCAAGGCGTGTTGGCCTAGTAGCTCTATCGACTACCCCTTGGTGGGCGGAAGTTCCTCATCATGTTGGGCATTTATGCCCTGTGTACGTGTCTAGAGCACCTTGCGATGAATCCATTATGACACATAGCTCAAGGGCTCCTAGCCACACTTATGTTTATGCTATGTAGAGGTGATTGCGGTTGTAAGGGTCGTCATACCCACTTTAACATACCTCATCTATGCCCACTTGGTCCTTCCCTTTGATTTTTAACCCCTCCTCTTGGTCTCCATGTGCAAAAATGATGATGATGTCATCCTTTGAAGGCTATACCTTGCTAAAAAGGAGGACATTGAGAGAAAATCACATGGTTGGGGTTAGTGGGCGCATGACGTAGGCCCTAAAAACTAAGGAAGCTAGGTAGCTCCTGTTATCACCTAAATTGTAGTTACCCCTGTGGATGTATCCATTAGTGGATGGCAATAGGGGATGGCAACTCAAAAGGTGCAACCACGATCACCTCGACATCCAATAGATGGTTGTCACGCCAGTCGAGGTAACCTTCGCTTTATGTTATCTAGCCCAGACAACAAAGGGGGAGACACGATCTACTCCCGACAGGAGAGATCAAAACCAAGACACCAAATCATGTTAATTCTAGGTGAAGTAAGGTGTATGGTTTATCCTAGACCTAAGGATGAAGTCACAAGACAAGTGAGGGGTTCAATGAGTATAGCTTTGATTCATTGTTGATGTGAGAGTGACTTATAATATTTGAAATGGGATCCAAGATTGAGGTACTAGTTCAATGTGAGAAAATCCACTGCCTTGGGAACCGTGTCCAATGCGGGGTAGTTTAAGGGTTGAATTGGGACTAACTGGTACAAGTGACAAGCTTGATCATGAAGTATGATGACATCAAAGGGTTTAGCCCACCAAACAAGGATCAAACCACAAGTTAATCCAACAATCTAGGAAAGTCGAATTGACTTGGAGAGAGATCAGCGCCTTGGGAATTGAGATAATGGAGTCAAATGAAATTAAGTTGTGGTTGATGACTCCTATTGCATGAGACAAGTGAGCAATTAAAGGTTTGATGGATGAATGGGTCTAGATCAAGGGATTCAAGGTTTGACCTAAGTGGACCACAATCCCTTAAAACAAGGAATGCTATCCCCAAGGCAAGATTTGACAAAGTGACATACTAGGTTTTGAATTATGCTCGTTCCAAATCCACCAAAATCTCATGTACCCATGTCCTAGAAGTGGACCAACTCACTCTCCCAAGGAAGTGCGACTTTGCCCAAGGAGGGTAAAATGTGGGATAAATGAATCAAGACAAGTCCAATGGAATCCAAACCTGTGATTTAAAAATCGGTGAAATCGGTTTGTAAATCGGCCGATTCACCGATTTATCCCCTGCCCGGTTCAAATCGGCCTCCAAACCGGTTTGTTGGACCGATTTAACCGATTTAACCAATAAATCGGACCGATTCATCTGAAAAAACCGGTTTGACCGATTCAAGTAAAAAATCGGACCGATTTTTTGCGTGTGGGTTTTTATTATTTTTTTAATTTTTATAAGTTAAATTTTAAACCTAAACTACCTCTAACCTACCCAACCCGACCCCTATTGCACCTATTGCACTTGGAAGAAGAATCGGCCGACGTGAAACTTAGAACAAGAATCCTTTGGAAGAATATTTTACAAGAAACAGAAATTAATATTTTCATAGAAATTACTGACTTGCCATTAGATTAGTATATCTGGTTTAGAAGAAAGATATTCTGTAAGTAGAAATCTGCATTGTCATGGAACATTGCTCATAGTATCATACACTATTATATACCTTGTAGCCATGAGAGCGGGTCTGCTATATCCAGAATTTGATCCTAATTTCTGGGTCTGTTATTCAGATTTTCATCCTAATGTTAAATATCTGCATTGTTCTGGGATAGTTTTTCAATTTCCAAAGATTTTAGTGCTATAGATATTACATTCCGTCTCTCTTTCTTGTCATTCCTTGGAGGCTTTTATTACTCGCAGGCTTGACATTGGGTCTGAATTTGACGTAGTTTTTTCTATTTATAATCTCATTTTTTAAATAACAACAATCATTTATTAATGGTTTTCCCAAGTATTGTATAAGATCACTTTAAGCTTGACTTCTGAAATCCTTTTATAATTGTTTTTGGGTCCTTCCGTATTTTTATGAGTGGGAACATTACTTCAGTGTACCCTTTTCAGTGTGATGGTTCCCGATATCTAGAATGAATAATAATCTACAAGGTTGCTAAACAACCATACTACTTTACTGGTCTAATACAGGATTATGTATAACCTTGCTGATCTAATACATGTTATGAATATAACTGTTTTTTGCAGATTTAATACAATATTTTATGTTCAGGAATCGACTCTTGTACAACTTTTGTAGGGGCAGTTGTTTCTAATGATTCCATAATTTTAAAGTTATTCTAAAGTTGTCCTTGTCACAATTTTTTTTTTAAATTTTAAATCCATTTTTTTAAACAAGAACGATCATAATTTGTATTAATAAATTGTTGCATCTGCTCTTTTCATCACAGTGATACAAATTTAAGAGTCTGAACTGTAGCTAATTTCAACAAAAGTCCCCAAAAGGATTTCCATACTACGAAAACTAGTCTTCTTTCCTTCATAAAGGATTTCCATATTTGTTACTAGTGTAGATTCTACAAAAAACCCCTAGATATTGCTCAGATTTACAAAATATACCAATAACTGAACTTCAAAGAAAAATATTACTGCTTTGGACTTCAATGAGAAGGTCATCTATATATATTTTAGGCTTAATTAAGGGTTTTACAAGAGCTTTGTTTACATATGGGTAGCTAAGACTAAGATAGTTAAGCTTAATGCCGCCAGCATATCCCCCCACCTCATGGCATGTGATAGCCCTACGGCATAAGAAAGATGTAGTAGATAATTTCCTAGGAAGGCATAAGAAAGATGTAGCAGATAATTTCCTAGAAAGGGTTATTATTTTACAATTCACGTCTTGGTGGAGATCTATATTCATTGTTTACACACCAATGCAAATGTAGCAGATAATTTCCTAGAAAGGGTTATTCTATTATAATTCACATCTCGATGGAGATCTGTGTTCATTGTTTACACACCAAAGCAACAGTTTATGAACAGATGCAATTGATTATATAGGTTCCAATCCTTTCTTCCAGTTTGATATGTCTAGGGGAATATTTTGTTTCTAATGCTATGGAATCATGAATTAGAATCTTGAAAATATTATTTTTCTTAAAAAAATTAAATATTTTATGTATTTTTGAGCAAACAGATTCATTAAATTCAAATCGACCGATTTATTACCGATTCATTACCGATTCCGATTCCGATTCCGAGTTGACCCTCGACCGATTCCGAGTCCGATTCCGATTTTTAAAACCTTGATCCAAACTTTCGGTCCAAGTAGGTTGATCAATTGAGAGTGTGGATCTACAATTTCAAGGCAATCCAATGGCTAGATCTTGCTAGATCTGAGTTTAAAGATACCAAGTGGTCCAAAATGGGGATTAAATCCCTTGAAATATGGAATAGGACCCACAAGGTAGAAATTGCCAAAGTAAGAGTCTAGGGGTAGGTTTTAGGGCATGTAGATTATGAATCAATTGAAATCTCAACTACCCATCAACTAGATCTAGGTCAACTCACCCTCACCAAGAAGTGCGCCCTTGCTTGGAGAAGCTAGGTTGGCTTGGGAAGAGGGTCAAATGGAGGCCAATCCTCACCAAACTATAGATCTGGGATGTCGTGGATACTATAGAGGTGGGTTTTTAATATTATACCCAACAACCCACTAGATCTTAGTAGATCTGAGAAAATGTAACAATGAGGGTTTGAATTAATTAGGTTTTCAATTGTGTGTTGTGCCAATGGATTGGATCAAGATAAGAGAAACAAACCTGTGGATCTTACCTAGGTAACCTTGTAGATGCCTTGATGATGATGATCTATGCAAACCCGATCAATTTGAGAAGCTTTGAGGTAGTTATCTATGAAATCGATTTAGTCCAAGAAACCAATGCGCCCTCTCTCCTACACAACAAACGTCAACAATATCAGATTTGATGCAATCAAGAGATAAGACTAATGCCACAAGAGAAGTAACAGAAAGATAGCATAGATCACAATGATACTAATGATAACCCCCTGATACAAGCAAATCCCAAGAAGATCGATTTGAAGAAGCCTTGCAAAATCGCCCTTGTTGAAGTCGCCCTCCTGTAGACAAGACAATGATTTCCAAAAAAGATAGATCTTACCACAAATTCCAAATGCTAGGTTGCAATAGATTTTCCAATCACCATCTAAGAACACCAAATGCAAAGGAGACCACAAGAATTTCCACAAGAAAGTTTTTCTATACCAATAATCCAAGAGCCAAAGACCCCTTACAATGAGAAGCTCTCTCCTTTAAATAGGAAGGAGAGGCATCAAAATCCTAACCACTTTTTGAATGAGTGGCTAAGATTAAAAGATACAAATGTCTAATCAATGGTTGAGATGAGCTCAACAATAAAATACATGGATCATTAATAAAATATAACATAAGTGGACAAAATCGCCCTAGGAGAGGGGAATCCCACCATATCATGATGACAAAATATAATAAGAAGCTCATGGTGGGTCCAAGGGGTAATTTTAGCCACCCTTGGTCAATCCCCATAGCACAATAATAATAAAATGGTCATCAATATACCAAATCGTGCCTCTATGGACAAATCGTGGGCCTCAAAAGGCCTCAAAAATCATCAGAAAGTGCCATAAGTGATGGATGCGGGTCCCGATGAAGGTGAAACTGCTGGAGGAGGTGTGGAAGACATCAATCCATCATCACTGATCATCCCATGCAAAAACATTGCCTCAGTAGCCCAAATCGAATTCCTCAATAGCCATTTCTACCAATCCTGAAATGCCTCGAGAAGCATGAAACTGCCACAAACTACCTCCTAGAGTGCCTGCGCTGTCAAGGTGAGGGCACCAGTGTGTTCGGGAGGGGGGTAATATGGTAAAAACAAGTGGCTGGACCACCCCCTCCAAGCACAACGCCCTAGGTCAACCAAATAAAAATCCTCTCTGCTCTAACAGGATCTCCGACAGACCAAAACTGCACTGGGTTAGCCTACTGAGGCTCAATCATCACTGTAAGTGCCCGAAACTGAAAACAGACTATCTCATTGGACTCAGAAGGTCCAAATCCCTCCAAGATGTGTACTCATACACCATATGAGTCTCTGCATGATGATATAATATATCCAATATACCGGAACAAGTGAAATAATAATAATCTGTAAATGATCAAATAATGTTGTAAACCATGAATCATCATCATAAACATGTATCTGATGCATAGAACCATCATGTACATGTACATAGACCATATATCATCTATCCATATCATCACAAGGTCCAACCATCTCATATCCTATGGTTGACCACGTCAACATGACCAAATATAACTCAAACCATCATCAGAAGCTGCTGCAAAGTGTCAAAGGTTAATGCATGCTCTACAACTTATTCAAATAACAATTATAACACAAAGTAATCATTACTGACGATCTAAATCCAAATATATAATGTCATTACTTATTATTGTTACTCAGACTAGACTTTTAGGACCATACTCACTTCATAGCTGTGATCAATTTGCTAGTGAAGGGTGAAGGCTAAAATAACTGGCTAGGCTAAGGGATGACTTGACTGACTTAACATTGTGACACTTTGGAAAAGGGAAAGGGAATACACACCATAGTATATACTGAATGAGCAACAACACAGGGAATGGTGGTGTCTCACAAATGGATGAGTTGTTCAAAGAGGGTTTAATCACCTTTAACAGATGCGCACAATCCATAATACAAATGAGGCCAGCAATTATTTAGATATAGCATTTAAGTTCCATTGCTTTTTGGGCCTGAAGTTTCCATAGCATTTGATCTATGTGTGTTTATAAACACATTGCATAGATTTACATTTATTTTAGGCTTTATGCAGCAGGTTTGTTTTTAAGGCACTTGTTTACCTGAGCACTTCTAGGTGTGTCACAGACAACTTGTTTACCTAGGTATTTACATTTCCAAAAGATATAACATTTTATTTTCATGGCCATTTTCATTTGGCATGCCTTTCATTCATGTGTGTTTAGAAACACATTGCATGAATGGGCTTTTCATACAAGATATAGCATTTCATTTTCCAGATTTTGTATTCATGGCAGCACTAAAAGTTTCAGGTTTAGCCAACACAACTTTAGTGACTAGGGGGAATTCACAAGGAACTCCAACTCACCATAGGTAAGTTTTGTCACCAACTCAGAGCCAAGACACAATAAACAGGGAAGCTCATCCAATACAGAGGCTGCAGTGGGGAAAAGATCCTCCATGTCACTAGTCATGTAGTAAGTCAGGGTGATAAACTAAAAGGTAGGCAATGGATGGATGAAGACAATGAATAATGGAGCCAACACTAGCAAGCCAAGGTATGGTGGAATGATCACCTCTATTTTCCCTAAGGAGGGTAAAACCAATGAGTATGACTAGTGAACTTCTAAGTCTGAGTAGGGACAATATAATATATATAATAAGATCAACCAGGTCCACATATCTATATGATCGCGAGATCATGACACTAAGTGCTAAGACATGCTATAAGAATAAGTATAAAAGCAATATAACCATAACACAATGATATACCTACTGAGTCATATACATGAATGCTCATCATCTGAACCATCATCTGTCCTCTGAAACTGCTGCTGTAACTCTGGGCACTACTGACTGCTCTGTACAAATGGTATAATGGCTACATCGATCATCTCTCTGAGTGTCCTGAGACTCAATCATGGCATGGGGAATATATGTACTGCTATCCAAAATCTGATAGTGATCCAATATAGATGCTCATCTCAGCATCTCAATGTAAGGGAACTAGCGGAATAGTGTACTGGAATCAGAAAAATAATGTATGGTAGCCCGGCTACTATATATGTGATAATAGCTCCATTAAGCTAAAGAGCACCTCCCTCTCATTTGTAACAAGAACAAGGGTTCAAATATGATCATTTCACTTTTTCTCTTGGTCTACATGTGCATTTGAGGCTAGCGCACTTCTCTTTTTGGGTTTATTCTCTTCCATAGAAGGATAAATGATGATGTTCTAGGGTTTGTTATCTCTCTCAAGGTTGATCCATGTGAATGGTTGTGATAACTCAAGGCTAAGGAAGGACTTAAGATCTCTCTTGTTCTTTTCTTGGTGGATGCTGGTAAGATCTTTCAATTTTCTTGTTTGGCATTGCTCTTGTGCACCTAAGCAAGGCAAATTAGGTTTTTGCTTGCATCTTGCCAATCTTGTTTGACGAGATCTTCCTCTTGAAGGAGATCTTCATAGAGTTCATTACTCGCCCTATATACGCTAAGGCTACTTTGATGTAATGTCCTCTTCTGCTTAAAGCACCAGGGACATGTTATCACATCCATAGTAGTCGGAGCTACCATTTCTTCATACCAGTTTCCAGTACTTTTCTGAGCCAGTCCTTTTGCTATGACATGCATGAGATCAGCAGTTGATGAGCAGTTCTTCCTTGACCACTCATATTTTAAGCGGACCCAGAGCATCCTGTTTCATCCTTATGCCAGGACTAAGCCTCATGACCCCATATGTGATGACTGAGGTAGCCATTTTCTTTTGTACAGAGAAGTCATGATGATAGTGCCTATGGTTTATACAACAGTAGTGTTCCGGTGACAGTCGGTGGTTTAGATGATGGATACAAGTATATGACCCAGCAGGTATATGGTTTTGCATTGGATATCTATATTGTGCTCTTTACCCATTTTGGTAGCTTGATTGGGTATTTAGTGGTTATTATCTGGCGATATCTTTATGTCGTTGATTGATTGTTTAGAGTGAAAGTAATTCAGTTGCTTGAGATTAGAATTTCTTATGTATACTCATTGATCATACCTTCTTGGTAGTATGGACTTGGTCATTCCCCCTTTATGGTTTGCTAGTCATGGCATCATTTGTCACTATCCCCATCCATCTGTTATCCTTCATTCTTAGTTGCACCCTGACTTACACTTTAGCCTGTGATACTAAGAACTTCCCCACCTATGCCTCTATGTTGGATAGACTTATTGTTGTTATGTGTCTCGGCTCTAAGTTGTGCGACATAACTTGCCGAAGCCTTGATCCTTCTGGGCCATGAGAACCCGCTAGTGTTGGTTCCTGAGCTTAGGTGAGTTGGGATTCTGAAGCCTTGACCTCTCTGGTCGGTTACCCCCAATGTTTGGTCCTGATTGTGGATGGTCCCCCTAATTGCCTGAGTTGTGTCAGCTAAAACTTGAAGCAAATTGTACTACCATCATTACATGCATTTATATGAACCATTGTTATATCTTCTGAGATGCAAGCCAATAATAAATATGAAGTAAAAATGTGCTTGTAAGCACAACAAAGAGGGCTATAAAATGAAATGTAAAGCACCCTGGATGAGAGATGCAACTAGTTTTGCTTCTAAGCACATGCAAAATCCGAAGGGTCATGGGCCAAAATAAAAGCAGTGGGTAAACAAATGCTAAATCTAAAGACTGTTGACCATACTATATAAAATGTAATGATTAATTCCTCATGGAGCCTACGGGTTGGGATGTGAGATGGAGTAAGGGACGGGTAATTCTAAGTGCCCCCTAAAACCTCAAGTTACGGTTAACTGTGCACCTAGTCACGGTGGTTCTAGAAAAGATCCTCACGGAGCTGGTCTCAAGCTTGGATGTGAGTTGTAGACATTTGTTAAAGTTGAATGGGCACTCCTCTAAACAACTTATTCCATTTGTGAGACACCGCCATTCCGGGTTTGTTGTTTATCCAACATATGCTTAGGTGGTTTTATCTTTTCCCTTTATCCAAAGTGCCACAGTGTTTACGTTGTAAAGTCATCCCCTTGTCCTAACCTTGTCTTTTCACCTTCACCCATTTTTAGCAAAGTGGTCACTTCCATAAAATGAGTATGCACTTGAGGGTTGTATGAAAACATAGATATTCATATAACCATTTAGTACACATTGATATAACATCAATCATCTAGGAGCTATAACTTATAACATTGTCATTAAATGATCATCATCAAATCATCAATCATCAATCATCAACAACATCAACCTTCAAATTTCAACATATAATATTTGCCATCAAACTAGACCATAATGTTTACAAAATAAATAGGTCGTAATAAACATGAAATACAAAGTACTATGATACTATCTAGTATCTACTAAGCTTTCCGCTTGCCATGAGAAACTTCCAATTTCTTTTCTCGTGGTCTAGGTGGAATAGGAGCTACTGGAAGTGATCGTGGAACATGAGAAGAAGATGAATGGCCCCCATGGACTGTTGGACGTTGTGAAGCTAAAGGCAAAACTCCTACATTTGGAAAGTTGTTGCTGCTTGGGGGTGGCATCTCTATACGGGTACCTATAGTATGAATTGGATCATCATGATCACCCAATAGTTCAACCTCCAAGCGCTCTAATGCTATGGCTCCATCCTCCACATTAGCCTCCTCTGGATTGTTGTCCCAAGTCAAAAATGTTCTATCATTCTTGGCCGCCTCACAATAATGGGACAACAACCTCAAGTTGTAGTGCACATAAACCAAGCTTTTTGCGTGTTCTACATTCAAACTGTTTCTCTTTACACTGTGGATGAAGTTGTAGGTGCTCCAACACCTCTGCAGAAGAGCTATTAACAACCTGTGAAAGCACTCTCACCGCCAATTTATGCAAATATGTGGCTCCAGAGCCATACATGTTCCACCAACGGATAGGATCCAATCTATCTCGATCTTTGGTTGCATGTAGGGTACCAAAGGCTTCATGCTCACTGATGTATTCGCTCAATTCACTCTGTACTTGAGCACACTAATCCTCATCAGGGACCAACTTGTCTAATGCAAGCATATACCCATTTTGCACCTCTGGATCTGTGTGGGGTTTTCTCCTAACTCCACCCCCAGGTGCAGGTTGGGCCAACCAAATTGAAGAATAGTATTTTGGGGTAAGGACATATGCAAGGGCATGGAGTGGAACATTTAGATTATCCCACCTTTTGACCACATGTTTATGAATATGGTCATACAAGATTGCATCTCTTTGCTCAACAATGTCTTTGATTTGACCAAGCATGCTATCCATCTGCTCATATACCTCCCCAATCATCGGCTGATCTGTATCTGCAAAACGAATCATGTTATAAACTGGCTTGGTGAACTGCAGAACATAATTAACCTGTGACCAGAAATGACCATCAAGAACGGTGTCCTCCACCTCCTAAAAGTCATGTCTATCAGTTGTGCTTGCATATCTGTCTTTTAATTCTTGCCATGGATCACTTGAGACCATACTAGCCAATGCCTCTCTTACCTTCAAAAGCCTCATGAAGGTGAGGTAGTAGCTAGCAAATCTAGTCTTTGCAATCTTCAATAGCTCCAACCTAGAGTGATTGCCAAAAATGTGGTGGGCCATGCTATGATTGGTAATAAATTTGATCATTTTCTTACCTCTCTTGTACAAGGCACCAATCCATCGGTAATTAGGGTCCTTCATCTTAACAATATCATGCATCAAAAGGTTCAATGTGTGAACCAAACACCCTGACCAAAATATGTTGGGATACTTATCCTCAATGATTGCTCCTGCTGCCTTACAATTAGCAGCATTATCAGTGATGACTTGAATGACATTGTATGACCCAATCTCCTGAATGGTTTTCATAAAAGGTTGTGCAATATTAATACCGGTCTTGTAGCGATCTGAGTAGTAATGGGCTGAAAGGAAGATCGCATCGCTAGCAGAAACGCCAAGAATATTTATCAATGGCTTGCCTTTAACATTTGTCCACCCATCAGATACAATGGATACCCCATAGTTGGACCAATCATTTGTAAACTTTCCAAGAGCACCATTTATTTTGGCTCTTTCCCTGTCAAGTCCCACGGTTCTAGCTTTGTCATACCCAAGGCTTCTGTATCCTTGAGGGGCACCATTGATGGCTTGTACCATTTCATGCCAATAGGGTGAGCGAAGAACATTGAATGGCGCACCACATGCATAGAGAAACCTATAAACTTTTAAATCCACATCATCTCTACAACCTTGGTCAAGGAAATCCGATAAAGTTCTTCGCATTGGCGAGATTCCATGGGGAGATGAGGGTCCTAATCGAGTCGATGATGATCTAGCTCCAGTTCCACTACCAAACATTCTCTGTGAGGATTCAGATTCAACCCTTGATCTCTTGGAATTGTTTTGAGTGGCCTCTTCTTCCATCTTGTATTTGTTTCTCTCTTTAGCTGGCACTTTCTCACAGGTTTTGACTCCAGTAGCCTTACCTTGATCGCATGGCATAATCCCACACAAATGCTTTCTCACCTGGGTATACGAACCTATGTAATTTTTATTACAATGGGGGCATATAAACTTTGTGGTTCCACCCAATGTTATCGGAACCGGACCGGTCATCGAACCGGCGAAGCCCAAAATGTGAACTGGACCGGAAACCGGACCGGAACCGGCAAAAAACCGGGTAAAAAACCGGCCGACTAAAAAATACATAAAATATTCATATTTTGTAAAAAAAAATATATATTCATGTGCATACATATGAATCCAAACCATTAATACACAAATATGCAAAGTTTCTCATATATATAGCAAATATGGGTGCAAATAACCAAAATAGCACCTAGTGCAATACATCTCTGAGGTTCTGAACCAAAGTACATCAACAAAGAGGCTCTAAATGGCCACTACAATCCAAAAATAAACCATAGTACTAATGAATAACAATAAAGTATAAACTGATCATATGCCACTACCCTACTAGTGTCTACTGTCTAGTAGTCTACTACTCGGACTCCTCCTCATCATCCTCCTTATCGTCATCCTCATCCTCTTCAGGAGTGGGATTCTGAGCCCCACTTGATTCCCCTGTCCCTGAAGGTGGAACCTCTAGAGGTGGGTCCAAATCCAACCAAGAAAGGTCTTCATTATCAAAAACTGGTGCTTGAGTCTCCACAACCCACTCTGATGATGGATCAAAGTCATCCAAGGTTATGTTGCCTGATGCTGGTGTCTTGTTCAACAACTGGTTACGCCTCAGTCTAAGATTGTACTGGACATAGACCATGTCATTCAACCGTTTGTGTTCCAAACGGTTTCGTTTCTTGGTGTGTATACGCTCAAATACACTCCAATTGCATTCACATCCAGAAGCACTGCATGGCTGGCTCAATATTCGAACTGCAAAAATTTTCAAATCACTGCAGCTCCCACCAAACTGACCCCACCAATAGGCTGCAATAAGAGTTGAATGCAAACAAGTTTCAGCAAATGGCTTTGGAAATTTAACTCATTCTTTACAATGGATAATATAATTTGAAAACTTTGAAAATTCTTACCTGGTGGATCCTTGGATCTGCCTCGTATGGCCATGCTCATGCCAAAGCTACCCATACTCTCATTGAATTGCAGTAGCTTACTGTGTATCTCATCTTGTATCCTGGCATCAGGAACCATGCGCTCAATGCATCTATACAATCCTTCTTTTACCTCCCCATCATCATTGGCTTCAAAGTCTTTTGTATAGTGGTACCTTCAAAAGTTCAAAGTTCAAAAGAGTCAAAGACAAAAAATATTCAAAGTTAATGTTTGAAATTAAAAGAAAACTTATAACTTTGAAATTTGAATAGGAATTTAGAGATTTCTTACCTTGGGTTTAAGTAATAGCCAGCTGCATGCAAAGGACGATGGAGTTGTCTGTTCCATCTGTCATCAATGATATTCCAAATAGGAAAATACTTCTGCCTTTTATCACCATATGCTTTCTTTATTGCTTCTTTGGCCTGATCCATGGCCTCATAAATAAAACCCATAGCGGGTTTATCACCATCTACCATTCGCAACACTCTCACAAGAGGCTCACTGAATAAAACTATCTCTTCTGCCTTTTTCCAAAATGTTTTTTCAAACACTTTGTCAGCTATATCTTTCCCTTCAGCCTTTTTACTCCATTGGCATTCATTCCACTCATCGCAGGAAAACATCTTCCGCAAATTGGCTTTTTGATCAACAAGGGATTGCAACGAAAGAAAGTTTGTTGCAAATCGTGTAATGGCTGATCTAACAAGCTCTTTACCCCCAGTGTTCTTCCTCATAAGACTCAAAACCCATGAGTGGTTGTAGATGTACCTGGTTATTGATTTTGCCTGCTCCACACACTTCTTCACCCACTCAATTTTGCCAATATCCTCCAGCATGAGGTCCAAACAATGGGCTGCACATGGTGTCCACCAAATGGTGGGGTGTTTTTCCTCTAACATCCTTCCCGCTGAAACATAGTTTGAGGCATTGTCAGTGATGATCTGTACAACATTCTCTGGCCCACCTCCATAACTACTCCATCCAAAAGATGAAATAATAATTGTGCATCCTTCACCTGATCAGAGGCATCCACAGATTTAAGAAACATGGTTCCTTTTGGGCAAGCAATCAGGAAATTGATAATAGTGCGGGATTTTCCATCACTCCATCCATCAGACATTATTGTGCACCCTGTTCTACTCCAGGACTGCTTGAACTCCATCAGATATTCATCTATTCTTTGAACTTCATTTTTTAAAAGGGGTCCTTTGATATCATGAAAACTAGGGCCTTTGAAGCCTGGACCACATGAAGCTATAGCATCTATCATAGGTTGATAATAAGAAGAATTAGTTGCATTGAAGGGTATGTCTGCATCATACCACCATCTGGCTATGCATTCCCAAGCAGCCTCCTTCTCCATCTTCTTCCATTTAGCATCAATGGTGGGCTGAGCACCAGGGATAGTGCGGGGCACAAAGAAAGAGTCAAGGCCTCTATTGCTGGTCGGGGTAGTAATATTACGTGGCCTCTTCAGGTTCAAATTGGATGCTCTACGTCCACCTCTCCCCCTAACAGGAAAACTGGAGGATTCTTCAAAACTAGTCAAATGACCTTGAGGGGTTTCAGGATCACCACCCTCGGGATCATAGTCAATCTCATCCTCAAATGGCATTGAACTTCTCCCTATGTCTTCTTGAATTTTTTTTGACTTGGCTTTTTCTTCTTGGTAGGCTTCAATATTACTTAGCATCTCTGCTCTAAGATCATCAGAGACTTTCCTACAAGGTTCAACATTGCCTCTAGCACCAGCTAAGTGTTGTTTTAACCTATGGATACCCCCCCCACCTATTTTCTTCCCACAATAATTGCATACTTTTTTCCCACCCTCATCCAATTGGCAATGAACCCATGCCGCATCCTTCCTCTCTTTTGGAGCCATGGCAAAGTTGCAAACAAGAGCTGGAAATACGATTTTTAATTTATTAATAACTAATTAACTAAGCCTTAAGGGAAAAAAAATTTAAAGAGAAAAGTCTTGAGACTTGACATACCTTTGAGAAATAAGAAGAAATGAAGGAAAGCTTGAGAAATTTGTCGTTGCCAAGAGAAAAAGAAGAGACTGCTCCGCTATAACAGTCCACAAATTCTGCACAAAATGCCTTCAAAACCTCCAAAACAGTCCACGTAGTAGCTCTTAATCAGCTGCAAAAAATAATGAGGGCAAGCTCCTCCAAAACCTCCCTGCAAAGCACACTTTAAGCTGCCCCAACTGTAGCTGCAAACCAATGAAAAAATGCAGCTGAGAAACAATGTAAAACTGTCCTCTCAAGAATGCCAAACCGTCCTCTCAAGAATGGCAAAAGATGACCAATGAATAGTGTGAGTGATGTAGGGGGTGGGGGGGTCTTTAAATAGTGTTAGGATAGGCTTAGGGTTAGGTTAGATGCTAGCTTAGGGTTTTTGTTTTGTTTTTTTTTTTTAAATATGAAGTTCGTGGGTCCCCAGGCCGCGGCCGTACGGCAGAGTACGGAACCGGCCGGTTTTCTGGCCGGTTTTGAAAATTTTCCGGTTTTTAAATTTTTTTACCGGAACCGGACCGGCCAAGCCTGTGAACCGGTCTAACCGGCCGGTTTTGCCGGTTCCGGTCCGGTTCCGATAACATTGGTTCCACCCTCTCTCCTTCCCCCAAGCCTTGTCACATACTTCCACAAAGGTGTTGTGTCTTTTTGTTTTTGCCCCTGATCACTCTCATTCTCATCATCATCACCCTCTTCCCCTTCCTCCTCTTCTCCATGGTATGTGTCACTCTCTACCTCTTCCCCCTCATCACTACCACTACCATATCTACTTCCCAACACCATCATAATGAGAAGAAGTGGAACCAAAAGCCAAAACCACATACCCATCATGTTTCTTGATTCAAGATGAAAGTCACTTATTGCCTAAAATAGAATGATGGAGAAGAAAAAATTGGAAAGAGTAGGAGAAGAGAGCATTGCAAGGTTTAAATTTTTTAACATAGTGAAATATTTTTTCAAAAACAAACAAAGATTGGGATTTTAGAGCCTACCTTTTAGCTCTTCAATGGTGGTTGATGGAAGCCTTCAATCTCCCTTCCAAGCTCTCACAAATAGAAGCCTTCAATCTCCCCTTCAATCTCCCCTCCAAGCTCCCACAACTTTGCTCTCAAACAAGTAGCAAACCCACTCAACGCCCTAGCAAGAGAAGTGAAATCAATGAAATAAGGAATAGAATGAGTCCAAATGGAGTCCAATAGACTTTATTTGCCCAAATTAACTCTAGCCAATACCTAAAAAACAAAAAACAAAAATGCAAAAATGAGAAAATCCTCATCAAGTACGCCGAGCCCGTGGAATTGCTGAGGAATCGATTTCGGGAGCGTTTTTTTGCCCATAATCGATTTCGGGAGCGTTTTTTTTTTAGCCCCGAATCGCTCAGGAATTGATGAGGAATCGATCTGGAAGCATCGATTCCTGAAATTCCAGGGATCGTTTTTTTCACCTAGGAATCGTGAATTTCGAAATCGACGCTTCCGGGATCGATTCCTCTGGGATCGCGAATCGGGAGCGAAGCGGTCGGGGGTAGAGCAATTCCCCGCAACGTAGGTTGAGCTTACAGATACTTATCCAGGCGGTTACATGTTGTATGAGTAATCATCCTTACTAGATTTGGACCTTCTAAGTTCGTTGGTACACTCAAATATCAGTTTTGATAGATTTTCTACTTTTAATCAATATTTATCTAGGATCTTACTGAAAGAATAACATGCACAGCATAACGCAATAGACACAAAGAATTTCCTCAGGGAAACCATAAAGGAGAAAACTCCGCAACTTCCTCAGAGATAGAATCATCACCAATACAATATCACAAAAGTAAAACCCCAAAACAAAGATGGTCTTCTGCAGCTCCTCTTCATTTCCTCTTATGCGAACTTGTCCTCTCTCTCACTAATGCGAACTTGTGAGTGAGAGTGATGTACAAATGAGAGAGCTCCACTCTCTGTTTATACTTCATCTTTCACATGACCTTTTCACTTACTAGATCGGCCCCAATTGTACCTAACTGCGTCGACTTCTCTAGGAGACTCTATTAACCCTAATACAATCTGACTCTGGGGTCTATTGCCCCGACTTACAATGGAGGGTTAACCTCAATGACTTTACATGACCAAATACAATAATGACTTCTCCGACCGAAGGAATAAACATCTATGTTGGAGGTACAAATAAAATACAATAATAAATACAATATAAAATACAAGTGAATATCTTCCGAAGTTACAATTACATTAACACACCCTCTTAACTAGGAAGGTATTCTCTTGACACAATCATCAACACATCTGGACACAAGTCTTCGTCGTTGGATCATCAATGCTGGAACATCATCATCAACACTGGATCATCGTCGTCGTTGCTGCTGCAATCCTCATCATATCGATCATCGATTGGTGACATCTCTCGTCATAAAAAGTTCTACAAAGCCAACCCTTTTTCATGTTGGATGTAGGCCTAGCCCTCATGTAGGTCTTCATCATCTCTACGAGCAAGCCATCAAGTAGTTACAGCCCAGGACCAGTCATTACATTGCCTCTGCAAACACCTGTGTCTCCTACTGTCGCCTCATCGTCTTCAGATCATCTCATCGTCACACGGAGCACAACCCAGATGCACATAACAAGTCTACCAACATAGGAGTACCAACCTACCACCATGTGAGACACAGCACTTACATCGACCGACATGGGAGGACTTTCCTACCACCATTCGGGAAAGGCTCAGCACTTGCATCAACCGACATGGGAGGAATTTCCTACCACCATTCGAGAAAGGCACTGCACTTACATCAACCAACATGGGAGGACTTTCCTACCACCATTTGGGAAAGGCATAGCACTTACATCAACTGACATGGGAGGACTTTCCTACCACCATTCAGGAAAGGCTCGGCACTTACATCAACTGACATGGGAGGACTTTCCTACCACCATTCAGGAAAGGCCCGGCACTTACATCATACAACATGGAAGGACTATCCTAACACCATTCAAGAAAGGCCCATGTGCATCTACGTCTTCCAGACTCATCACTTCCCCTTGGAAGGAACCTCGATCTAAAGAACACCAAGCTTCTCTCTGAAGTACTCGAACTTCACTCTGGCTAGCGGCTTGGTCAACACATCCGCTATCTGCTCATCCATCGCAGCATACTGGAGCTTCACTGCTCCTCACTGCACCATATCCCTGATATAGTGGTACTTGATCTCAATATGCTTCGACTTGTCATGGAACACCGGGTTCTCCGACAACTTCACACAACTCTGGTTGTCACAGAATATACAAGTCGCCTCTAACTGGAGATCAAACAAATCAGACAATAGCTTCCTAAGCCATACTGCCTCACAACTAGTCGAACAAGATGCAACATACTCTGCTTTGGCTGTACTCAGTGCCACGCACGACTACTTCCTGCTAAACCAAGAGATCATACCGAATCCCATACTGAAGCAGCATCACGAAGTGCTCTTCCTATCTGTGGGACTGCCTGCCCAATCAGAATCAACATAACCCTGCAGGTTAATCTTCTGATTCACGTCATACGTGAGACCATAATCAACTGTACCCTTCAGGTACCTCAATATATGCTTTGCAGCAATCAGGTGAACATGTCTCGGATCCGTCAGGAACTAGCTTAGGGTGTCCACAGCAAAGCATATGTCAAGTCTCGTGTTCGTCAGGTACATCAATGATCCAATCATCTGACAATACATCGTGGCATCAACTGACTCTGATGAAGCATCACACAGTAGCTTCAAGTTCGATGCCATGGGTGTGGACATGGCCTTGCAGTCCATCATTCTGAATCTCTTCAGAATCTTAATTGCATACTTCCTTTGTCCAAGGAAGATTCCATCCTTACTCTGCCACACCTCCATGCTAAGAAATAGTGCATCATACTCAGGTCCTTCATCTCGAACTCTGCGGCAAGCTTCCTCTTCGTATCTGCAATGAGCCCATCCTCTCTTGTTACAAACAGGTCATCTATGTTGAAATATTGTAACTTCGAAGAATATTATATTGTATTTTATTATTGTAATTTATTCAGAGATGTTTTATTCCTTCGTCGAGATGTTATTATTGTATTTTGTTATCATAGAGTCATGAGGTAAAACCTCCTTTGTAAGTCGGGTCAATAGAACCCTCCAGAAAGTAATATTATATTGTTTTGAGTCTTCCTAGGTAAGTCGGCCCAGTTAAGTTTGTTGGGGCCGACCTAGTTAGTGAAAAAGTCAAATGGAAGATAAAGTATAAAAAGGAGTGATGTGCTCCTCATTTGGACACACACACTCACTTGTGTAATTCGCATAGGAGAGAGAGAGAGAGAGAGAGAGATATCTGCAAGGATAGAAGTATCATTGGATTACCCACTTCAACCTTGTAGTAAAGGTTGGTATCTGCTTTACTCTTGGTAAATCCCAAGCTCATCATGAAGTTGTCCATCCTGCAGTACCACGTCCTGGGTGCCTGTTACAATCCATACAAGGCCTTCTTCAACTTGCACACATGAGTCTTCCTGTCATATGTCTCAAATCCAAGTGGTTGCTCCACATACACTTCCTCTTCTACTACACCATTCAAGAATGTTGTCTTGACGTCCATCTAGTGTACCTTCCATTTCATCACTGCAGCTAGTGCTAGTACAGATTTGATGGAAGTGTATCTTGCCACAGGTGCGAATGTCTCCTCATAGTCTATGCCTTCCTTCTGGGAGAAACCACGTGCTACAAACCTTGTTGTGTGTTTCTCAATGCTACCATCTGCAGCATACTTGATCTTGTAGATCCACTTCGAAGTCACAACAAACTTCCCTTCTGGTCTCGAAACTATCTTCCAGACATCATTCTTCTTAATCGACTGGTACTCCTCGATCATGGCATCCTTCCATTCTTTCTTCTCGGCAGCTTCCTCATAGTTGGAAGGTTCTTTGTCAATGCTGTCGCACAACAGGGCAAAATAGTTGGAGTATGGCCTAGGTCTCTTACTTTCTCTGTGCATCCCTTCTGGAGCACCATACTTCTCTGCATCTTGTATTGCCTCTCGTGCCCATGCTGGTCTTCTCTTGTGGGAGTTCTTCTCACGAGGTGGATCTACAATGTCTCCGATTCAGGTTCTTCAATGTCTTCATCTTAACTTCATAAATCTTCTTCAATGTTAATTTCTTCGAAACAAGTCTCTCTTGTAGGTGATTGTACACGATCTTTCCTATAAGTCAATTTAGTTGTGATTAGAAACATTTCATAATAAAACAAATTCTTATGCATAAAGACATGTTAGCATTTGATAGCTCGGTGGCACTCCTGCATTAGGTGCCTAGGTGCAAGGGTCAATACTTGGAGTCTCATTAATATTCTTAAAGTGACTTTATTAATGAGTTTTTTATTAAAGTACCTTTTTGATATGACTTTATGATTTTAAAGTGAGTTGCACTTTATTATGTTTTAAAGTGACTTTAAGTCATAAAGCGTAATTTTTAAATATTTAGGGTAATGTGACTTTTCAAAAAGAAAAATTTATTGTATAGTTCACTTAGGAGGTTTAAGTGAACGAGAGATTAGATCCTAGCCATAGATCTCTTGGCCAAGATCTAATCTCATCCATTGAATTTGAAGAGTCATGAGAGTAACCCTAATAGGGTAAATAAAAGTTGAACGAGACTTCAGTTTGGGCACACATTCCAAGAGAGCAGTTCTGGAGAGGCTCGAGTTTCTAGAGAGAGGAGAAGTTGAGAAGAGGAATAGAGAGAAGGCTGGGCACTGAAGAGGGCGCATTTCCCTAGGAGAGGAGCACGCATCCCTAGGAAGATTCCAGCATTAATTAACAGCAGCAAGAGGGGCTCGATTCCCAAGGTAGAGAGCACAGTCTACAGTGAAGTTTTACATCAGAAAAGTGGTAGTTCTGTACAGCTGAAGAGAGGAGATTTGTACTGCATAAAAGTGAGGCCATACAGTCACCAGATTACACAGAAAACGAGGCAGCCTGTGGGCACAGTTTTCGAGGTGATCTTCTGCTGAGATTTTTTGTCTTACTTCTGCACAAACTCCAAAGTATATTTCTGTTGTACTGTTTACTGTAGATTTCAGTCATTTACAGTCATTTCTGGGCACTAAAAAGGGGCCTGTATGGTCACAGTCAACTGAGATTTTTATGCACAGTCAATGCTGGAAATCACTGTGTAATTTCTTGATGTAATACACTGCTGCTATACTCTCTGTAATATTCCTTAAGAGCTCAATAAAGACTCTCTCTCTTGACTGGTTTTTCCCCCGAAGTGTGGGTTTTTTCCAGGGTCATGGTTGACCAAAAATTCTGTGTTAAATGCTCCTTACTGCATGTTGGTATATTTTCCTGTGCATAAACTTTTATGACAGTCTGCTATTTATTAAGTTTTTCCGCTGCTAAATGGACTTTACAGACAGTATATTTGCCTACAGTCAAGTTAATTTTAATGTTTGATAAATGTGCATGACTTGTGTTTACTGTTGAGGTCAATATCAGTGGTTTGTAAAGTGTTTGACAATAGTTCTTAGTGGCTGTGTGAACAGAGGTCTGAACTAAGTCATTTTTCAACAAAACATAGGTCAGACAATCATGCAACTATCTTAGCCAATGCTTCAACACAACATTCATCAATATCCCGTATTTATACGGTAACTTTCTAGATGCCTTCCATCTCTACCAGGACATTATTAAGAGCGTGCACTACTCCCAACATGTCAGCAAAGAGGTTTCATTCTAGATAAGCAGCAATGGAATGTTGTACAGTACCATAGGCCACTTACCCATCACATGTATATTAGTAGTATATTGTTCATTAATGCAATCACTCTAATATAACACACTTCCTAAATCCAGGAATATAAACATGAACAATATCATCTAAGTAATGACAATTCAAATACTTATCTTTGTTTGGTTGTTGGGTGTACTCCCTCTTAATCTTTGCTTCCTTGCAGGAACTACTGGAGTCTCTGACAGTGTGCTCTACTTTGTTGTCTGATTCTGAGGACCCGTGCCTTTCTTGCTTATGATCAGAAATGTCGAGCAAGTATTCTACATTGTAGATCACTTGTTCTTCGTACTGGAGTAGACTTGATGTGTCCCTTCTTCTTTATTCATCATAATACATATTCTTCATCACTTGAAGAATCATCCCTTTCTTCTCTAGCTCTCTTCCTTGGAGGTTCATCATCTTCTACGGTGTGGGCATGGTATCTTTTCTTGTTGTTCTTCTTCTTGTTGGAGCCACTTCTATTTCTAGGACAATCTCTGGAGTAATGTCCCTTCTCATCACATGTATAGCATCTAATGTTTAATAGATCTTTTTTGGGTCTTCTATCATGGTTCTCCCTCTGATTTTGACAATGTTTTTCTCTATTACTTTGATGGTGGTGCTCCCTCTTGTTATGATTCCTCCTGGCGTGTGCTGTGAGAGCTTGATCATCATTTGCTCCCATCTTCTCTTCTCGAGCTACAAGTCAAGCTTCTTCTTGTGTACATTCCTCCCATAGTCTACTGAATGTGATTAACTTCTTCCTAGCACAAATCCCTTGAATGAAAGAGTCCCATGATCTAGGGAGACCATTCAAGGTGGTCATCACAATTTCTCCATCTTCTACATTTTCTCCCACAGCTTCAAGTTGCTCCTTGATCTGAGAGACCCTTGTAAAGTAAGACTGCATGGTCTTTGCATTTTGTATCTTCACATTCTTCAACTGGTTCCTCGAGGTCATCTTTCGGTTTATATCCTTCCCTTCAAACAGCTTAGTCAAAGCATCAAACATCTGCTTAGGTGTCTTCAAAGATGACACATGTGGGATGAGATGATCCTTAGTAGAATCTGTAATGATCCTCTTGGCCTTAACCAAGTTCTTCTTGTGTAAGGCTTTAGCCTCATCTCCCTCTGGTGCTGGAACCTCTTCATTCACATATGTGTCCAATTCATTTTCTTCAAGGACAAGTGCAATCCTATACTTCCATGCTCGGAAGTTATCAGCCCCTTCAAGCTTATCCTCAAGCTTGGTGTGGTGAGACATTTTAATGAAAACTTCAAATGGAAATAGAAAAGCTTTTAGGTCTTACCACTTAGAGATGCCCAAAAGTGGTTCTGGAGCAACTTGGCCTAGGGTTTGTTAGAGAAACCCTAATTTTTCAAAGTTGGAAGCTTGAACTTCTAATTGAACGGGAAGATGTGCCTCCTAAAGGTGAGTTGTCCAATGTACTCCTTTTCCCAAATTGATGAAGAGAAGCCCCAAAAACTTGATGCCCTAGTTTCTTCAATTTCTACTGTAGATTTGTCGCGTCTTAATTCTAATGTATCTCCGAAATTTCTGTTCCTCAAGGTCTGAAACTTCGTCCTGTGATAGTCAAATCTGTCCTCTATCCAACCCCACAGGTTAGAAAAGGATTGGATTCACCAAGTGGAACTTATGCTCAGTTTCCAACGATGGCCTGTTTATGGACTTTTTCAGTATAGCAAACTTGTACAGAATGCCACATGTCACTTTTTCATCTTCGGGTTCTGAAACTCACACCCAAGAAACTAAAGTCCGTGCACTTTCTGGAACATCTTACGACTTTCTATTTGGATATTTGTAGCCCGAGATATAGCATTTCTCCCTAGGTCACCTTTCTAAAACTGAATTCAGGAGGAGGCTGAAACCCTAATTTGCATGGATCATATCTCCTAAAGTATAGCAAATTTGAGGCCGAAACTTGGACACAAGGTACTTGAATATTTCATCTTTGGCCTGTCCAATTTTCAGATCCTGAACCTTCGCCAAAAGTGATTTAAAGCGAAAATTCCAAGATGACTAGTTTTCGAAAATGGAAACCCTAGGAAACAACTACACAATTTTTTCTTTTCAGGTTAAATCTAATACCATGTTAGATTTTCTACTTTTAATCAATATTTATCTAGGATCTTACTGAAAGAATAACATGCACAGCATAACACAATAGACACAAAGAATTTCCTCGGGGAAACCATAAAGGATAAAACCCCGCAACTTCCTCGGAGATAGAATCGTCGCCAATACAATATCACAAAAGTAAAACCCCAAAATAAAGATGGTCTTCTGCAGCTCCTCTTCTTTTGCTCTTATGCGAACTTGTCCTCTCTCTCACTAATGCAAACTTGTGAGTGAGTGTGATGTACAAATGAGAGAGCGCCACTCTCTATTTATACTTTATCTTTCACTTGACCTTTTCACTTACTAGGTTGGCCCCAGTTGTACCTGACTAGGCCGACTTCTCTACGAGACTCTATTAACCCTAATACAATCTGACTCTGGGATCTATTGCCCCGACTTACAATGGAGGGTTAACCTCAATGACTTTACATGACCAAATACAATAATGACTTCTCCGACCGGAGGAATAAACATCTCCGTCGGAGATACAAATAAAATACAATATAAAATACAAGTGAATATCTTCCGCAGTTACAATTGCATTAACAAGTTTCAGGCACTTTCAGACAGGATTATGGTCAGTTTATCACTTTATTGCATATAAAATCGCCTGTCAGCACACTTTGAGATTATTTTGCTTTACCTAGGGCGCTACAGAGGGAGTATGGGGTCCAGCCACTCGTTATTACCATATTACCATGCTACCAGACATTTTGGTGCAGTCAAATTTGTGCCCGGGGCACCAGGCAAAGAGATACAGGCATTTTAATATTTTACAGGTGATATTTTGACAGTACAAAATGAAAGAAATGGTCACTGAGGAAATCGATTTGGGAAAATGAGGCAAGGAAATGGCATAAGGTTTGTTCAGATAATTTTTGTGATGCATCCCACACCTTCCGGCACAACTTGCAGCATTTAGTGGGGTCCACATACACCCCAAGTTATTGTTTGGGGGGTTTTTATTGTATATTGGGACAAAACGTCCTAGTGATTTTTATCACTTATTCATGTTATATTAATTTGATGTAGTTGGGGCATTAGTCTAAGGAAGATAGTATCTCCTAGACTCCCCCAACAAATTATTACGTTGTGTTTCCTAGTCAACAAATTATTACGTTGTGTTTCCTAGTCATGACATGTTATACGTCCCCCCTAGGGCATCATTGAGGAACACGTCCCCCTCTCTTAGAGTGATCCATGTATTATTGTTCCGACTCATCTTAGCCATTGATTATTATTGTTGTATCTTTTAATCGCAACCACTCATTCAAAAAGTGGCTAGGGTTTTGGTCTCTCTCATTCCTATTGAAAGAAGAGACTCCCCTCATTGTAAATGGACTTTTGGCTCTGAGTTATTGGAATACAAAGAAATATTTTGTGAGAGTCCTTGTGATCTTTCCTTGGATACTTGGCTATGGTGATTGAAACTACTTTTCCAGTGCACTGAAAGATCTTGGTAGCTATCTTGCATATTTTGTACCACAATTTCGATTTACGGGTGAAGGAGACGATTTTGAGAGAGGGGCGCATTGGTTGGGGAGACCCACCCTACTTCTTTTTGTCAGATCTTGGTTACACAAGGAGTAATTTTGTCTTTGTACCAATTATTCTCTATCTTTTACTTCTTACTTGCAACTACCCTCATTTTTGTTTATTCATTGAGATTTGTCTCCTTGGTTTTGCAAAGAGAGAGGGGCACACTTGTGGACTTGGGCAATTTGTTGGAGCAAGAGAAGTGACCAAGCTTTCATTTGATCTTTGCGGGAGTAATCCTTGTCATACTGACATTCATTCTCATCATCCAAGTACGCTCACAAGGTACGTATTTGTTTCTTTAGCTTACCCATGTGTCAATTTCATTCAAACCCTAACTCCTAAAATTTATAAAAATTTCCTAGCTCATTCAATTTGGAATTTGGGCAAAAGATTTACGGGTTTTTTACTTAAGGCCCAGCCCTAAGTGGGTCCTCAAGGGCATCACCCTTGGGAGACTCCATCTACCCCAAACCCCTAGGCACTGATCTTTAGTTATTGCGCCCTCCTTGATTTTGCTACTTCTTCTTGGTTGTTTGAGTCTCATTTTGGCTTGAGAGCTTAGACACTGTCAGATCTATCATCAAGGCCTGCTAGGAAGCCCTTATCCTTTCAGATCTACTCCTTGGGACCATTTTCTATCTTTTAAGTACATGTTTCCCAAGGCAGTTGATTTTGATCATTTACCCTAGCATCTCCTTCCTAGATTCACCCTTAATCTTGAGTTACTGTAATTGATCTAATAAACTCTTATACCTCAATCCTCTACAGTAACTATTTTCCTTAAATTTGGGAATCATCATCTTTCACCATAGATCTCCCCATTTTTCTAAATTATTATGTTGTGTTTCCTAGTCATGACATGTTATACGTCCCCCCTAGGGCGTCATTGAGGAAACAAGTCCCCCTCTCTTAGAGTGATCCATGTATCATTGTTCCAACTCATCTTAGTCGTTGATTATTATTGTTGTATCTTTTAATCTCAACCACTCATTCAAAAAGTGGTTAGGGTTTTGGTCTCTCTCATTCCTATTTAAAGAAGAGACTCCCCTCATTGTAAATGGACTTTTGGCTCTGAGTTATTGGAATACAAAGAAATATTTTGTGAGAGTTCTCCTGATCTTTCCTTGGATACTTGGTTATGGTGATTGAAACTACTTTTCCAGTCCACTGAAAGATCTTGGTAGCTATCTTGCATATTTTGTACCAAAATTTCAATTTGCGGGTGAAGGAGACAATTTTGAGAGAGGGGCGCATTGGTTGGGGAGACCCACCTACTTCTTTCTGTCAGATCTTGGTTACACAGGGAATAATTTTGTCTTTGTACCAATTATTCTCTATCTTTTTCTTCTTACTTGCAACTACCCTCATTTTTGTTTATTCATTGAGATTTGTCTCCTTGGTTTTGCAGAGAGAGGGGCGCACTTGTGGACTTGGGCAATTCATTGGAGCAAGAGAAGTGACCAAGCTTTCATTTGATCTTTGCGGGAGTAATCCTCGTCATACCGGCATTCATTCTCATCATCCAGGTACGCTCACAAGGTACGTATTTGTTTCTTTAGCTTACCCATGTGTCAATTTCATTCAAACCCTAACTCCTAAAATTTATAAAAATTCCCTAGCTCATTCAATTTGGAATTTGGGCAAAAGATTTCTGGGTTTTTTACTTAAGGCCTAGCCCCAAATGGGTCCTCAAGGGCGTCACCGTTGGGAGACTCCATCTACCCCAAACCCCTAGGCACTGATCTTTAGCTATTGCGCCCTCCTTGATTTTGCCACGTTTTCTTGGTTGTTTGAGTCTCATTTTGGCTTGAGAGCTTAGACACTATCAGATCTATCATCAAGCCCTGCTAGAAAGCCCATATCCTTTCGAACCTATTCCTTGGGACCATTTTCTATCTTTTAAGTACACGTTTCCCAAGGCAGTTGATTTTGATGATTTACCCTAGCATCTCCTTCCTAGATTCATCCTTAATCTTGAGTTATTGTAATTGATCTAATTAACTCTTATACCTCAAGCCTCTACAGTAACTATTTTCCTTAAATCTGGGAATCATCATCTTTCACCATAGCTCCCTTATTGAATATCTTGATCTAGGGATTGGTTTGGGTCTCTCTCTCTACGAGTAGATCAAGGTCTCCCCCTTTGTTATCCAGGGCTTGGATAGCAAGAAGCGAAGAGTGCCTCGATTGGTGTGACAACCAATCCACCTTGGGAATCGAGGCCCTATTGGGTCACCTCTTTAGTTTCCCGTCCCCTTTACCATCCTGGATAGGATCACCTTTAGGGGCAGCTACACGTTGTGTGGTAGCAACACCTTTAGCACCTTAGAGGTCAAGTTTTTCAGCCATTTGAGTAGTTCTTATAAAAACTAGTGGACCATTGCTTTCACACTTATCTAAGAGATCCACTTTTAGAGGAGTTTAGTAAAACTTTATTTCAAGGTCATCCTAGCTAATGAGCAGATATCTTTTGACAAAGTGCCTAAATGTTTTTTAAACCGGTGCTAGTAGACCAAAGGTAGCCATGGGATTTTCAAATTGTGGTCATAATAGAAATTCTGACAAATATCGAGGTAGTTACAGTGGTTGCAAATCCCTAATTGTTACAAACGAAAATGAGACAAATAAAACCTAATTTTCTTTTATAGGTGTTAACCCCTGAAATTACTCCACAACAATTTCAGGGTTAAGTACCAGCGAAGATTCCCTTGGGCCGATCATATTAGTTTGTTGATTGATGACATGCATGCTTCAAACTTTGAGCAAGTGAAGGGGATGGTTGGATAGACAATTAAATGGTTATGGAGCAGATGTCAATGAGAGATCATATGCTAGGATGTGACAAAAGGAGTTGATCCCAAGCTTACAGAGTGCCTACAAACAGAAAGATCAATTAAAATCTTTCGATAATGTTGTTCCATTAGAAGATGTCTCCCTTTGGCAGACCCATAGGAAAATGTTTAAACATGGATTTGCCACTTTGTCTATTTTCTTGTGCATCATAAAAATGATATAACCTAAGAAACCGGACACATTGGTTTACCCCTCGTGTCCGTTTTATAGTGTCGAACACGGACACAAACCAAACACCTACCCGACACATGTTTTGGTCATGTCCATTTTTAGGACATGATCAAAACATGTGTCGAGCACGTGATTGGCTCATGTCCCGACCTGTGTAATTCGTGTCCCCAAAAAGGACACAAAAAAGTTCACAAAGTTGGCCCATGGGGGGGTTAAAACCATATTTCTCTCTTTTGTTTGGTCATTTGCAAGTGAAGAGAGAGGTGTGAGAGTGGTTGTGTTTGCAGGTGAAGAGTATTTGAAGGATTTGCAAGGGTTTACAAGTGCTTTGAGGGTGAATTTCTTTGGGAGGATTGCAAGCTTACCATCAAGCAACAAGAAGAATGTCTCAATTAGCTAGGGCATCTGCTAAAGGGAAGAAGAAAGGGAGAAATGCCCCATCTGGTGTCTCCCCTCCTCCTCCTCCTCCTCCTCCAAGCCTAAGTTCATATAATCATGTTAGTGCTCCATCTACTGCTAGTGGAGCTCAAGCTTGATACAACCCTGTATTAGCAAGACAACAAGCCCAAGAGAAAAAATACCCTTTGTGGAAGTATGTGACAAGGAAAGAAGGGCCTACCACAAAGCTTGGTGGGGGAGATAATGTGAGTTGGAGATGCAATTTCTGCAAGAATGAGTTCAAGAGCACCTATTACCGAGTTAAGGGCCATTTGTTGGCCCTTCCTTGTCGGCTTGTTGCATGTAAAGCAATGAGTGTTACCCAAAGAAGGGAGATGGAAAGAGAGGATCATGTTGGCTTAGGGAAGGTGGTAGCAGCAAGCAAGAAACAAAAGAATGAGGATCCTCTTTCATTCTTGACGAAACCCTCTAGCACTAGACCTCCACCTAGCATATATGGGAGTGAGGTTCATATCCATCCAACAAGAAAGAGACAAACTCCAAGTGGTCCAATGGACAGTGTTGACCACCAAGCCAACTAGGTGAGCAACCATGTACCATGTACCATGTACCTTGATGACGAGAAAGATGTATCTAGCAAAGTTTCTCAAGCGAGGCAGTTTTTCCTCCTTCTCCTCTTAACTCTTCTCCATGAAATTTCTGCACCCGTGCGGGGGATTTTGTAATGATATGTCAGCATGAGGGTCAATTTTTGTAAAACTTAGTTCCCTAGGACTTTATCATTACGGAAGTCCTTTCATCGGGTCTTTTATCCCTTGGATAACTAAAATTCATTTTTAGTGATTTTAATTACCTGAGTTTTTCACTCAAAAATTCCTCCAAAGTGGTGAAATGCGTTGTCATGATGGAGTCCATGGGGTGATTAAGACCTAAAAATGTTCTATATTACCATGCTAGACATTATCCAGAGTCTTGCAGAATTTCATTAAGTTTTACTTAGGATTTTTTAATTTTTGGTAATTAAAAAATGTCCCTTACCATAAAATGTTGTAATGTAAAAGAGGGTTAAGTGGCACTTAATGCCCATAAATAGGGTTATGGGTACTCAAAATCAATGGCAAGAGACCCCCTACACCCTTGGACCAAGTTTGAAGTCATTCCGTTGAGTTTTGATAAAAACAAATTATGGATTTTCCTAAGTCAGTCAAGAAAATCAGGAAAATTGACCATTAATTAGAATGGCAAAATTTTGTAAAGTGACTATAATCACTTAGGGAGGGGAAATAATGCTCCTAAGTGTTATGTTATGACCCTAAGGTAAAATTAAAGGCCAAAGGGGGGCCCCCAAGCAAGTGTTTTTCAAGTTTGAAATTGCCTCCCCAAGGGAGAAACCCTCTCTCGCCATGGGAAATGAAAAAAATTGAAATAAGCCAAAGGGGTGGTCCCACCTTCATGATTCCCCTCCCTTGGCCTAGCAATGAAATATAAAACATGGGTGGGGACTTTTTTCCCCCCCATTGTTTGTTATTTTTAACCCAAGGAAGTGCACCCCCCTTCATGGGCCCCCTTTCTCTCCAAGTGACAAATGTCACTCATGCAAATGAACTCTCCCCTCTCTCTTTTCCTATTTAAGGAGGCTCCTCCTCCTCATTTTGGTTACAATCTCCCTTCTTTCACAATCTCTCATGCTCTTGCTCTCTTCTATTCTCTTGCTTCCATTTGCTCCCATTTTGGGCCATTGTAATTTTCAGTCATTTAGGCATTTGAATAAAAATCTTTGGAGGAAAGCTAGTGTGTCTTGGTTGTTTATGGTGATTTGCTCCTATGCTCAATAGCTACTCAAATAGTTGGAGGCCAAAGAGGCAAATTTCTTTGTCTTGGTGAGATCTACTCATTTTTGTTAGATTTCATGAGTTTTCATATTCGTTATTAAGAAGTTCATAGATTTCTTGGTTGAATACTATGATTTCTTAGTACATCTTTTGGAACTAACATCTTTTTAGTTGTGTAGCAAAAATCTTCCAAGTTGCAGGTTGCCAAGTTTGGAGAGTGGGATTCTTTGGTCAAATGCCCTATTTCTTCAAATGTTAAAAAACTAAGAGCACTATTTCCTCACCTATTCTTTCTAAAATTTCTGTTATTATTTTATCTTTATTAGCACTTTAGAATCAAATTAAAATCCATGTTTCCACAAGTTATTTGAAGCTATTTGTTCCATAAAAATTTCAGAAATTTTATACATAGTTTTATTACTCACAAACATAGTGTCCCAAAGTGATTTTGGGCACTTTCTACTTTTAATTAGCTTGTTGTTTTGTGCAAGTTTTTAGCAGCACAAGGAAAAACTCTATCGAAATTTGGCCTCAATAAAGTGCAAATAACACCCCAAAGAAGCCAACCCAAAAACCTTGCAAGAAAATGGTCAAAATCTCTCTTTTCTCTCTCTTTTCTCTCTTTTTTCCCTCTTTTTCTAAGTGCTGAAATTTATGTTATTGTAACAAGTTCAAGAGAGTCTCTTGAACTTGATTCCTTGTTTATATTCAAAGGGTATATTTGAGTTTATTTTCAGCCATCCCTTGCATGCAAAGGAAGTTGGGCTTGCCTACCCTTGTATTGCAAGTGAAGAGGGGCTAGAGTGTGTACTTAGTTTATTTTATTTTCTTGCATTTTTTTCATTCGTTTGCCCCACCTCTTCATTAAGACGAGAATAGTGTGGCTAGGTAAATTGTTAGTTTATCTTTCCTTGGCATCCATTGCTTACAAAGGAAGTTGGGTTCTCCCACCTTGTAGGAAAAAGAGAAAGGGCTAGGATTTGATTTATTTCTTATTGCATTAGTTTAATTGGTTGCCCACACCTTGCATGTGAAGTGGCTTTGCCCATCCATGCAAAATCGTGTTGGCTATTAAGATTCAAGTTATTTTATTTGATTTAAGATTGATAAGTTTTGCCCACACCTTGCATGTGAAGGGCTCTGCCCTCCTGCAATATTGTGTCAGATAGCTAATTTTGTTTGAAGTAACATCATTCTTTGGGTTAGGCAATAAACCTTGCCTCGCTCTTGCCCCATATTCACTCCCCTTGCCGGTCAATCCAATCCTAGGTGAAAAGAAAGGGCAAGAGATCGAATTGGCTAGACTAATGGGCACTCTAGTAAATTATCTAGAAATTGATAAAAAGAGGATTGATACGTGGAGTTAGTGGAGTAGAGGTTGTTGGGACCCTCGTGGCACTGTGTCCTCCAGTTGAACACCCGGCAATTTTCAGAACTGACTTGTGGAGCTAGAAGGGAACCTTGTGTTCGCTTGTTGAGCACCCAACAGTTTCTCTCAAATTGAAAGATAATTGTTGGAGGTAGTCACATTAGTTTAGGACATTCAATTCACAATTATGCACTCTCTCAACACACATTAATCCCCTAAGCTAAAGTGAGGCCTTAAAATCGTTTAAAATCTACAGAACCACTTGCAAAACATCTCAATTTCTTGTATCATTGTCATACTTATTTCATTTTAAGTTCTTTGCTTTCAGTTGGAAGTTATTTCAAGTGAAAGAGTGTTTCATGGTTAGTTAAGTTATTTTGCAAGCAAGTCATTTATTTCGATTTATGAAATATTTGAATGATCTAAATTTGGGAAAATAAATCGTTGCAATTCGTTTTGTATCTTGTATGATTAATTGAGCAAGTATTGAATTATTGTTGACTCCATAAGCCATGTAGAATAGACACTGGTTAATTGATTGTTTCTTTCTTTAAGCTTTATCTTGTTAAGTATCAAATCAAGGTATGTCTATCATTGAATATTTTGCACTTTGCATGATTGTTTGTCATTCAACTTAAATAAGCATAATTAAAATTTAACTACTAAAATTAAAATCTTTAAAAACTTGGTAAATAGGGACTACCCCCCTTGACCTTTGGGAGTTGGGTCTAAACAGAGGAGTTAGGAATCAAGGATACAATGGGTTCTCAACTCATAATTGCCCCTCAAGAACACACCTAGTAGTTGGGAGACGTTTCTACGGATAAGTGTGTTTAAGGCGGCAACAGACAGGATTTTCCAACAAGAGGTGCGAGAAGAGGTGGACCTTACCATTGCATTATTTTTCTACCTCAACTTCATTTCATTCAATGTTGCACGATCACCATTGTTTATTGAGATGTGTCGAAGTCTCATTGAACAAGCTCCAACTAGTTATGTGCCTCCTAGTTCAAAGAAGCTTAGAACCGCATTGTTGGTTAAGGCAAAGAAGGAGATGGATAAAATTCTTGAGCCAATTAGATCAACATGGCCCTCATCCGGTGTCAGCATTGTTTCTGATTGATGGACGGATGCAGCACGCCCTCCACTCATCAATATCATGGTGTCTTCCCAAAATGGACCAGTGTTCTTGAAAGCGATGGATGCTCTTGGGAAATACAAGGATGCACAGTATATGGGTGAGTTGTTCATCAAAGTCATTGAGGAAGTAGGTGTTGATTCTTGTGTACAAATCATCACGGACAATGCACCTGTTTGCAAGGTTGCTAGCATGAATGTGGAAGCTAAATATCCACATGTATTTTCATTTTGGACTCCTTGCATTTCTAATTTGTTAATTCTATGAATTTAGCACAAGATTCATCTAGGGGAAAGGTCATTTTAAAGATTTGAGTTGTTAGTTGTAGACACATTTATGCTTGCTTTCATTGCTCTTACAAGTATTTTGGACACCTTCCATTGTCCATTCTTTGAATTTAGCACTGAAATCTATTGCTTCAGACGTGACATGGATTGGCAACCTTATTGATGATGCACGCCATATCGGTAACTTAGTACAAAACCACATCAATGCCCTCATAATCTACAAAGAGTACACACATCTTTCATTGTTGAAGATTGTAGATACTCGGTTTGTTTCCTCATTCATCATGCTCAAGAGGTTGAGGGGGGTCAAAACCGCTCCTGGGTCCATGGTTATTTCAAAGTTTTGGTCTTTTTGGAGAAAGACAAATTAGATTGCTTCAAAAAAGGTAAAGGACAAAATGTTAGATGATAGTTGGTGGGAGAGGGCAGATCTTACCATTAAGATCATGGAGCTAGTCATTTCTTTGTTGCGGTTTGTTGTTGTAAATGTAACTTCGGAAGATATTCTTTTGTATATTATTATTATAGTATTATTGTACTTTTATTGTACCTCCATCGCAGATGTTTTTCCTCCGTTCAGGGATGTCATTATTATATTTGGTCATGTAAGAATATCGAGGTAAAACCTCCATTGTAAGTCGGGACAATAGTTCCCGAAAAGATAAATGTAAAATGTATTTTTGAGTCTCCCTAGGACAGGTCGGCCCAGTCTGTTAAGGAAGTCGGCCCCAATGGGGATTTAGGTCAGTCACACATAAAGTATAAATAGAGAGGTTGACTCTCTCATTTGGACATCACTCTCACTCAAGCAAGTTCGCACCAAGGAGGAGAAAAGACAAGTTCATTGTAGAAGAAAGAAGGAAGCTGCAGAAGTCAACTTATCTTTTGGTTTTGTATCTTGGTTTGATATTGTACTAGTGACGAATCTACTACTGAAGAAGTTGTAGGGTTTTCTCCTTTATGGTTTCCCTGAGGAAATTTCTTGTGTCTTTTGTGTATTGTTGTGCTTGTCTATCTTTCAATTTAAAGATCTAACATAATTGAATTAAAGTGCAAACTCTAACACGGTTTATAGACACGGACCAACCCATCCTAGCAGATGTTTATGAGGGGTGGGATTCCATGAATGAGTTAATGAGGACCATTCTTATGGAGAGTGAGTGTCCCAAGTATGAGACATCGACAGAGAACTTATGGTCTGTTGACGCCGGAAACACACCTGGGGTTAGCGTGGCAGAAATCTTCAAGCCACTAAGTGTGTCCTTGGAGAAAGCCTCGAGTCAAGTACTGTCACTTGATTCTTGACTCCTCCGTTTAGGCAAATTCCTAATGAAGCCAAGGGGGGTGGACCCTAAAGATTGCTAAGGTTGATTAAGCTAGCTGGTTATGGTGGATGAGTTAGTTTTTTAGAAATTTTTAACAATGGAACTGACACAAGAGATTTGCAATATAATTTGAAAGCATACCAGCATAAAGATTAAACAGCATAGAAATTAAACATGTTTATCAATTCATTCAACACATGATAGCAATTAAACATAAATTGTAATGATCAATCAAGAGAGACCAGTGCTGAAAATGGAGTCAAATAAAATGTTGTTTGTAATGCTGGAAATGAAATGTTGTGCAAATGTTCTTGGTCAATTTTAAATTAATGTGAAAATGAGTGGATTATTAGGGCAAAGGGGATTTCTAATATACCATAAGGTACTGGAAATATGTCTGGATTATGGCAAGGTGGCTCCTCACTCAGAAATGTGGGTTCGATCGGAATCTCTGGGAGGTGTTCAACACTACACCAAACGAGGGTGTAGTCTAACAGTATCCTAAGTTCGCTACCCAGTTGTTCCCGCTTCCTTTGAGGAATTTCCACACACTATGCCAAGAATCGATACGCCGGATTTTCGTATGTGGGAGGTTTATTAGGAAGTGTTAGACTAATTACCAGTCACTAAGTCCCTTTCTGGTTTGATCAGCATGTTCAATCAAGCTGCAGTGATCCAGAGCATACTCGAGACAAAGCCTTGTTAATTTTAAAAGTTTTTGGACACAGTTTTCTTGTTTATTAAGAACCCCACGAGTATATTTTTTGGCCAGTACTCGGGCAAGCCCTTATCCTGAAACCGTACTTCGGGAAAGCAAGTATCTGAAAAATGAAATGTTTTCTAATTACTACAATACCGAGGTAATGGGTTAGTATCTGATTTACTTTTTGCAAAAGATGAAATAATTTTGTGATGAAAAAGTATACGGTCTGCAAAAACAAAATAAAATGTTCCTAGGTCCTGAGAGAGTCAATGGCCCAATATTTGGATTGGACCACGACGTCAGATTTTAATTTAACTTGGTTGATTTTAGTTAATCTAATCTAATGTGAAAATTATTAGGTTTGGAAAAAATGACAACAATCACAAAAATTTGAACTGACACCTTTTTTATTACAAGTTACAATGCCAAACTGGAAAAGAAAGAACTCATATTTCTCCTTATAGACCTGGAGAAAAGAGGTTACAAATGATAGAGGCAAAGTAAGGAAGGAAAGGTAAGGTTCAATGAAGGTTCTGGATCATCCAAATTGGTCAAAGTGAGTGCTTCAAAACCTTTTATCTGCTGTCATAACACAAAAACCAGCAAATGATATTAGTAGAAAAAGTGCCCAAAATCACTTTAAAAGTGATTTGGGCAAAATCACAAAATACTAAAAAATTTCTAAGTTAAAAAACTAGTTAACTTGATAAAAGGAACTAAGATGGATTGGCTAAAAAGCCAACCTCTTAGGATCTTGGACAGCCTTGAAAAGGAAGCCAATAAAGCACTTGATTGCTTGATATGAACCTTAAAACCCTTAAAAGAAGAAATCTTTAAACAATCCTAAAAATTTGACTTAAAAAATTATTTAAAGACTCTTTTCCAAGCAAGACCCAATAATGAAGTAATAACTTTGAACTATCTTGGATCTATGCATAAAAAAATCAGATCTGATTTTATGATAAACTTGCTAAGAAGATCAGATCTGAAATTTTCACAAAACAAGTAACCAAGAAGAAAGTAATTTTAATGAGAGAAAGAGTAAGGAGAAGAGAGCTTGTTGCCAAAAGATCAAAGAGAGAAAGCTTCTTTGTGGAGTGTTGAGGGACAATGTTCTTGAAGGTATGTTGAAGATGGAGTGGAGTCAAACTTGATCCAATCCTCCTCCAAGCTTGGCAACCTGAAAGCTAAATCACAAAAGCTTGCATACCCATGAGATCTTGTAAACATATATAAAAAGAAATTAAAATAGCATGAAATAAACTTATTTAACATGCAAATTTTTTATTTCAAATCATACATAAAAAGACAGAAATGAAAGTAAACTTACTTACAATTCATATTCCTATTGATGCATGATTAATCCTTAAGACAAGATCTATGTCAAAAGTAAACAAGCCATTTGCAAAAAAGGAACAAGTTACCTCATGAATAGCGTCACAATGTTGATCCACACACCAAGGCACTACACATTTCAGCCTCCAAAGCTTCTTTATTCTCAATGCAAAACAAAATAGCAGATTACAATGGCAATCCTTCTCTCATTCCAAATCTAACTAGTTTGGAATGAGAGAGGAGCTCTCAATTTATAGAAAAGAGAAGAGAGGGGAGGGCACACATGTGAAGGAGAAACTCAAGCCTTTATGAGTGGCTTGATTAGGGCTGCCTCCACCTTTTGGGCTGCCCAAAAATCAGCCCAAATAAGGTCTATATTAAAGCTGCAAATTTCCATAAACGAAGGACCTTCTCTCTTGGGAAATGCGCCCCCTTTCATGGGGAAGTGGGCACAAGTGATGGGGGAAGGATCCCATGTTTGTAGCTGCCCAAAAAGTGTCATAAATCATGTCTTACATCTCCCCTAACATAGCTGATCCAAAAACTCTTACAAATCCCCATAAATTAGGAATTTGATTTTTTACATTTTTTGCAATTTTTTTCACTTTTTTGGCTTTTTGTAAAATAAATTAAAAATAAAATGTCCAAACACTTAGGAAAATGGGTTTAGGGGTAAAGTGGGTGCTCTGAGTTAGAAAATGAGCACCTCCATGGCCAAAAAGACCCCCATATCACATTTTTAATTTTTTTTATCAAACCATTAAAAAATGGTTTGTTTTACAGAAAAATAAAAAAAAATAAAAAATAAAAAAAAAATATATATATATATATATATATATTTTCAGAACTTAGAAGAAACCTAGGGGGACCTAACACATGTCCATACGACTCAAAATTAATGCCTAGCATGGTTTAATACATTGACACTTGAGCTCTAATAACTTTCTAAGGCCTAAACACCACGCCGACCACCCCAACTTTGGAGGATTGAGTGAAAAACTCAAAAATTATTAATCGTCTGTTCAACAACAAATAATTTCCATGGAAAAAAAACACTTTGGGCTAGTCGGATTAATGTTCAAGTCCTAGGAATCCAAGTCTTTTACATAAAGACACCATGCTAGTACATTTTATTACAAATTCCCCAAGGGGGTATGAACATGTGGCTATTAAAAAAAGGGGCCAAAACTTGGCCTGATGGACTTCTGAACTCTGATAATGAACATTTTGACATGTTCAAACTTTGTCGGCTCACTCAGAATCCACTAAGTGCAATTTTAGTGGATAACATGGTCCACCATACAGGATATTCTTATCTCCAGGTGGGATAAGAATTTTACATCTCTGCATTGCTTGGCACACTCATTGAACCCCAAGTTCTACAGTCATAAATGGCTCAATGGTGTACCCTCACACAAAGTCCTTCCTCACATGCATGGAGAGATTTCACAGGGGAGGAAGATAGCATTTAGACAGCTATATCAAGTTAGAGACTTACTTGATGAGGTGGAGGAGGCTTTGTAGATTTTTCCACTTCCAATGGGAGATTTGGAAGCTATGATGTGGTCGGAGACACAAGGGTTAAGAAACCCTATACTTGGTGGGAAACTCATGGGGCAACATGCCCTATTCTACAGAAGTTAGCCTTGAGGATCATCTCTCAAGTTACATCATCCTCTAGTTGTGAGAGGAATTGGAGCACATATGGGAACTTGTACAGCTTGAAGAAGAGCAGGCTTGTGCATTCCAGATCAGAGATGATGGTGTATGTGCACACCAACCTTTGTCTTATGTACAAGTAGTGGGAGGAGTGGGTGAAGGGAAAGACAAAGATGTGGGACATCTTTCTTGATGATATGGGTTTCGACAGAAGTACTGAATTGGCATTAGCCAATCTGGATCTTAATGATCCAATGCTAAAGCCGGTCACTTTTGATGATAGTGAGCCTTTGGAGGGGTCATCCTCCACAACAGCAGATGCAAATCCTCAGATGGGCAAAGAGGAGAAAAGGGAGGACAAGGAAGAGAGCAGTGATGAGTTCATTGATTTAGGCATGGAGGAGGACTATTGATAGTCAGTGTCACAGATGAGATTCTTCCATGTTGATCTATCCCTTTTTGTATTTACTATTAGTCTATTTGTCAGTGGCATTCCGACAATGTAATACATTTTGATTTTGATGGCTTAATGTCAATGAGAAATATGGTTCCAACATCTTGATCTATCATGTATGTGTCTCATTGTGATTTGTGAATGTGTAATTACTAAATTACTAATGTGCATTGTGTATTGATTCTAATTTCTATTGAATATTTCAGATTTGTAAAAATTTGGATCTATATGTCTATATTTTTAATATATATATATAGATATAGATATACAGAACTTGTCCTCCGTGTCCTAATTCTGGGGGTCACCGTGTACCGTGTCAGATACCCATATTTATGTGTCCTCTGTGTCTTGTGTCGTCGTGCCAAGTGACTTAGGATATAACCCTATAATTGTGTCAAGGTATAATGCTCTTGAAACTTTCATTTGCAGAACGTCTTTGTTCATATTCTTGGAAATTTAGCAGGAAGAAAAGATACAGGCTCCCAGATCTACCAAGAATCAACAATAGAACCATCTGAAAAGCGGAAGACTTCAAAGAGCACTAAATTCTTTTCAAACAATGGTTATGGTCTAAAAACAAAAGAAAAGATTTTATAGCTGGGTTGTCAAGCAATAATTTTCTAATCTTTCGAAATTACATTTACAACAACACTCCCTCTTAACTAGGAAGGTATTCTCTCGCCACAGTCATCATCATTCTGGACACAAATTATGGACAACGTCATCATCGCTGGATCATCTTCAATGCTGGAACATCATCATCAACACTCAATCATCATCGTCGCTGCTGCAGCAATCCTCATCTCGTTGATCATTGATTAGTGACATTTCTCGAATCTATCCGTCATAAGAAGTTCTACAGAGCCAGCCCTTTTTCATGTTGGATGTAGGCCTATCTCTCGTCTAGGTCTTCATCATCTCCACGAGCAAGCCATCAAGTAGGTACAGCCCAGGACCACACATTACATTGCCACAGCAATCACCTGCGTCTCCTACTATCATCTCATCGTATCCAGATCATCTCATCATCACACACAAAGCACAGCCTAGATGCACACCTCATGTCCAACAGACCATCTGCGTCTCCCACCCAGTGGTTACAGCCCCGGAGCACCCCAGGTGCATTACGTCTTTCAACTGTTATCCCGCGTCTACCAACATGGGAGCACATCCAGGAGCACCCCAGGTGCATTACGTCCCAAGGACCACCTGCATCTTCCACCATGCGAGAACCAACCTAGGCACACACAAAGTGTCTTTGTGATCGGTGAACCTCTCAATGTCTCCAACATGGGAGTACAGTCAGGAGCACCCTAGGTGCATTACGTCCCAAGGACCACCTGTGTCTTCCACCATGCGAGAACCAACTCTAGTGCATCTGCATCTTCCGGTATCATCACTCCCTCTTTCGAGGAACCTTGATCTGGATAACACCAAACCTCTCACTGAAGTCCTCAAACTTCACTCTGGCTAATGACTTGGTCAACACATCGGTTATATGCACGTCTGTCGCCACATACTGGAGCTTCACTGCTACATCGACTTGTCGTGGAACACCGAGTTCTTAGACAACTTCACGCAACTATGATTGTCACAGAAGATACAAGTCGCCTCGAGCTCGAGATCAAACAAATCTGACAATAGCTTCCGAAGCCATACTGCCTCACAACTAGTCAAACAAGCTACAACATACTCTGCTTCGGCTGTACTCAGCTACACGCATGATTGCTTCCTGCTAAACCAGGAGATCATACCGGATCCCATCTTGAAGTGCTCTTCCTATCTGTGGCATTTCCTGCCCAATCCAAATCAACATAACCATGCAGGTTATTCTTTTGATTCGCGAAATACTTGAGCCCATACTCAACTCTACCCCTCAGGTACCTCAATATATGCTTTGCAACAATCAAGTGAACATATCTCGGTTCTGTCAGGAACTGGCTCAGGGTGTTCACAGCAAAGCATATGTTTGGCCTCATATTCGTCAGGTACATCAACAAACCAATCATCTGTCGATACATCGTGCATCAACTGTCTCTAATGAAGCATCACACAGTAGCTTCAAGTTCAATGCCATTGGTGTCACCATTGCCTTGCAGTCCATCATTCTGAACCTCTTTAGAATCTCTACTGCATACTTTCCTTAACCAAGGAAGATCCCATCCGCACTCTGCCACACTTCCATGCCTAAGAAATAATGCATCATCCCCAGGTCCTTCATCTCAAACTCTACGGCAAGCCCCCTATTTGCATCTTTAATGAGTTCATCCTCAACTTTCAGGAACAATTCATCTACATATAGCAGAAGTATCACTGGTCTTCCGACCTCAACCTTGAAGTAAAGGTCGGAATCCGCTTTACTATTGGTAAAGACTAAGCTCATCAGGAAGTTGTCCATCCTATCGTACCACGTCCTGGGTGCCTGCTTCAATCCGTACAAGGCATTCTTCAACTTGCAAACATGAGTCTGTCTGTCATGTGTCTCGAATCCCAGTGGTTGCTCCACGTACACTTCCTCTTCAACTACACCATTCAAGAATGTTGTCTTGACATCCATCTAGTATACCTTCCATTTCATTACTGCAGCCAATGCAAGTATAGGTCTGATGGAAGTGTATCGTGCTACAGATGCAAATGTTTCCTCGTAGTCTATGCCTTCTTTTTGGGAAAAGCCACGTGCCACATATCTTGCCTTGTGTTTTTCAATGCTACCATATGCAGCATGCTTGAGCTTGTAGATCCACTTCGAAGCCACAACAGACTTCCCTTCTGGTCTCGGAACTATCTCCCAGACATCATCGACTGGTACTCCTCGAACATGGCATCCTTCCATTCCTTCTTCTCTGTTACTTCTACGTAGTTGGAAGGTTTTTTCTCAATGATGTCACATTGCAGGGCCACGTAGCTAGAGTATGTCTTGGTCTCTTGCTTTCTCTATGCATCTCATCTGGAGCGCCATACTTCTTTGCATCTTGTATTGCTTCTCGTGCCCATGCTGGTCTTCTCTTGTGGGAGTTCTTCTCACGAGGTGGATCTACAAGTTCTTATGGTTCTGCTATGTCGCGATCTTCATTATCCTCTTGAATTGCTTCTTCCATGACTGTGTCTCTGGTTTTGGGAACTTCAGTTACTTCATTTTGACTTCTTGAATGTTATAGTTGAATCATCGTCTCTCTTGTAGGTGATGGTACACAATCTTTCCTACAAGTCAATTTAGTTGCGTGGTTAGAAACATTTCATAATTTTCAAACAAATTCTTATGCATATGTCACAAAGTCATAAAACTATCTTAGCCAATACTTCAACACATATTTCATCCATATTCCGTATTCATATGGTAACTTTCTAGATTCCTTCCATCTCTAATTCTCTACCAGAACATTATTAAGAGTGTGCACTACTCTCAACATGTCAGCAAAGAGGTTTCATTCTAGATAAGTAGCAATGGAATGTTGTATAGTACCATAGGCCACTTACCCATTACTTGCATATTAGTAGTATTATATTCATCAATGCAACATGCATAATACACATCTAAATCTAGGAACATAAGTATGTACACAACTGAACAATATCATTTAAGTAATTAGATATACAAGAAATGACAATTCAAATACTTTTCTGTGTTTGTTTGTTGGGTGGACTCCCTCTTGATCTTTGCTTCCTTGCAGGAACTACTGGAATCTCTGACAGAGTGTTCTTCTTCATCGTCTGATTCAGAGGGCCTATGCCTTTCTTGCTTATGACCGGAAATGTTGAGCAACTATTCTACACTTATTCTTTGTGCTAGAGTAGACTTTGTGTGTCCTTTCTTTTGCATCCTAACCAATGTTGAAATGGATGAGAGGCTTCCATAGAACATTGATCTTTATTTGTTTTCTGGATTCCAACTCTGTAGTAGCTTCTCCTATTCCTTTCATGTAATACTGAAAGTCATCTCTAGCTTCACCTTATGAGGTGGAACCTTTTGAATGAACGCTTGTAACTGGTTATAATACATATTCTTCATCACTTGAAGAATCTTCTTTTGTTCTTTTGTTTGCGGGTTCATCGTCTTCAGCAGTGTGAGCATGATGTCTCTTCATGTTAGTCTTCTTGGAGGAATCTTTGTTTCTGGGACAATTTCTTAAGTAATGTCCCTTCTCATCACATGTGTAACATCTGATACTGGAGAGATCCCTTTTGGATTCATGATGACTATTGGGCCTTCTAGATATTTTGTGATGATGGTCCTCCCTCTTGTTATGATCCTTCTTAGTATGAGCAGTTAGGGTTTGGTCATCATTTGCTCCCATCTTCTCTTCTCTTGCTACTAGCCTAGCTTCTTCTTGTGTACATTCTTCCCATAGTCTATTGAAGGGGATCAACTTCTTCTTGGCACATATACCTTGAATGAATGAGTCCCATGATCTTGGGAGACCATTCAAGGTGGTCATAACTATCTCTCCTTCTTCCACTTTGTCTTCTATCACTTCAAGTTGCTCCTTGATTTGTGAGATCCTTGTGAATTAGGATTGCATGGTCTCTGAAGGTTGGATCTTCACATTCTTGAGTTGGTTCCTTAAAGTCATCTTCTGATTGATGTTCTTCCCTTCGAATATCTTTGTCAAAGCATCGAACATCTCCTTGGGTGTCTTCAGGGATGACACATGTGGGATGAGATGATCTTTAATGGAGTCTGCAATAATCCTCTGGGCTTTGACCAAGTTCTTCTTGTGGATAGCCTTTGCCTCATCTCCCTCTAGTGTTGGAACCTCCTCACTAATATACTTGTCCAAATCATTTTCTTCTAGGACAACATAGATTCTATACTTCCATGCTCGGAAGTTGTCTACTCCCTTAAGCTTATCCTCAAGCTTGGTGTGTTGAGTCATTTTGAAATGAGAACCTCAAATGGAAATAGCAAATATTTAGGTCTTACCGATTTGAGATGCCCAACCTGGTTCTAGAGCTGGTTGGCCTAGGGTTTGTTAGAGAAACCCTATTTTTTCAAAGTTGGAATTTTGAACTTCTGATAGGATAGAAAGATGTGCCTCCTCAAGGCGAGTTGAGAAATGTACTCCTTTTCCTAAATGTATGGACAGAATTGCAAAATAGTTGATGCCCTAGTTTTCCCACCGGCAGTAGTGATAGGGTAAAAAATGAAAATTCTTGATTTTGAATTTTGCTTTCACGGGAAGATGCGCCCTCCTAGGGCGAGTTGAATTGACCACGTTTTCAAGCTGATATGTGGAGGAAAGTGCCCGGAACAGGAAGCCCTAGTTTCTCCCGGTAGTAGTGACTAGGTCAAAAATGAAAATTCTTCGAACTGAGTTTTGCTTCCTCCAAAAGATGCGCCCTCCTAGGGCGAGTTAGCCTCGCCCTCTTTTTTTGATGATCTGTGGAGAGAAAACCTTAAACTAGGAAGCCCTAGTTTCCCGCTGTTGCACAATGCCTTCTTTCCAGGTTAGCTTTGATACCATGTTAGAGTTTGCCCTTTAATTCAATTTAACTAGGATCTTTAACTGAAAGAATAATAAGCACAGCAAAACACAATAGACACAGTAATTTTCCTCTAAGAAACCATAAAGGAAAAAACCCCGCAACTTCCTCAAAGATAGATTCGTCACTAATACAATATCACAAACTGGAAAACCAAAAATAAGAAGTCTTATGCAGCTCTCTCTCTTTCTCCTCCAGCGAACTTGTCTTCTCTCTCTTGCTTATGCAAACTTGAGTGAGTGAGTGGTGTGTCCAAATGAGAGAGCAAGCTCTCTATTTATACTTTATGTTTGGGTGACCTTTTTCCTAATTAGGTCGGCTTGACTAACTTGACTGGGCTGACCTGTCCTAGGGAGACTCAATAATACTTTTTACATTTGACTTTAGGGGATCTAATGCCCCGACTTACAATGGAGGCTTCACCTCAATAATATTGCATGACCAAACATAATAATGACATCCCCGAACGGAGGAAAAACATCTCCGTTGGAGATACAAGTAAAATACAATAAATATAAAATACAAATGAATATCTTCCGAAGTTACATTTACAACAACAAAGAGCATCATAACCTCGGTGACCAAGTGTATGACAGCCATGGTAAAGCAGTGGAAGAACAAGTTAATCGTTGGCATGGTTAGATAGGGAATCGTGACTCCCAGTTTTACCAAATCGACCACCTTGAAAAATGAATATAAAAGGGTGCATGTTGATCGCATGGATTAATGCAAGTGAAAGGGCCAAAATCAGAAGTCGTTTTTCGTTTTATTATATATATACACCTTGGCAAACATAAAGTAAGTCATCGTGGAGCATGCTCAATAAGCACAATATTGAAATTCACATGCATTAAGTGCCAGATGCTGGACACAGCTCGTTTCTTTGTTAAGTGCACCACTACAGGAGAAATCATGGTATCCAAATTTGCCAGTGAATACACCAGCAGTTTAGAAGAACAACTGCCCTAGTGTATAGCGCATGCAAAGCATACATGTCAACACAAGTTCAAGGAGCCAAACGGCAGTGATACACTGTGGCATATGAAGTAAAAAACAAAAAAGTGCATGAGCTTTTTAATTGAAGGAATTTTTTAACTTTTAAAAGCATACACAATGTTAATAATAGAGAACATGCATGCGATAAGTCATGATGTAAGAGTATACTAGGACTGAAAGCGAAATAAGTATTGGTTTTAAATATTATGTTAAATTAATGGTTAAACCCAAGACTGATGCCTCTCACATCAACCAAGAGTTATCATTCATGTGCAGCCATGAAAGCTAGTTACAGAACAGCAGATGAAGTGCTTGAAACGCAGACTTGGGGTTATCTATTATTTTCAAAGTGGCAGTATCGAATTGGAGTTGAGGGTTAATAACAACAGTGCGATCTAGCGTTCAGAACAAAAACTTGCATGAGGCTTCTTTTGGAGGCTTATATATTCGAGTTTGAACAAGAAGGAAGAGGTCGGATTTTTGCAGCGGCAGCATTCATATTCTTTGTTTCTCATTCTTTAGACTAGCTATTCTCTCTTTGTGTGAAGATAATCATTGTACTGGTTTTGGACTTGTCCATCGTGGCACAATCAACCCTTTGGCAAGAATTTTAATAAAGTGTTGTGTTCATTCAAACTTTCCTTCTTGTCGGCATTATGATCTTATCTTTGTTCATTGGTCAGTTGCTCATAGCCTTTTGTCGTGATTAATTTCAATCTTTCAATTGGTATTCTTCCTATTTCTTTCATATCTCTCATGCTAACCCTGCAAGATCCCTCCCAGCAAATTTACTCAATTTTTTGATCTAAATGCTTTGGCAGAGTGTCTTACACACTATCCAAAGCCATTTGATGCTGTTTTTTGTGAGTTTTTGCAGAAGATCAGGTACAAATCAGCAGCCCAGTACCTAGGGACTCCCCCATGAGGTTGGCACGCACTAGCCCGAAAGGAGAGGAGGTTTGCACGTGACACTTTGAGGCATTCGCTTCTTAAATTAACCACTTTTTATCACTAATTTTTAATCATATCAGATCTGATTGGAGGGGTGAAAAAGTGTGCTAACAATAGGCAGAAAATTGTGGCCTATCAATTTTTCTAGCCATGGCACAATCTTTTAGAAAAAATCACATTTTTTTGTAAACATTGAAATGTGTTGATGTTTACTACATATCTCGATTTTCTGAGAGTGATTTATCATTTAGGCTTGAACATTGTAAAAAATCTTGACAACCGTGATTTATCAGTGATACTTGCAACATTATAGTACTCAAAATCAGAGGGGCTAATGACACACCACGGTGGTACTTAGAAACTAAACACGCAAGTTTCAACAAATTAAAAGCCTTCATAAGATCTACCCACGAGAATAATTCTAGCATTGTTTTTTAATTCTTAAAAATTTGTCACTAAATGGAGAGGTTTATAATATACTCTCATGGTTTCTAACAGAGTTTTAAACAAATAAGTTTAATCAACTGAAAAAGATAAACCAACATGGTCAAGGAAAACAATGCAACAAGCATGTAAGATTCTCTGGCCGCAGAAGAAAATTAACCAACGATGTTTATGCTAGCCTAGTAGAACAATGTAATTGAGCAATATATAGGTCTACCAATCGATTCTATGATTGGTCAATGTACTGCCTCTGTTTTATCTTAGATAAAAGCACAATGATAAAGATAATACAACACCTATAAGTATTTTGGAAGAGCTGCTTTCAGATACTTCAAGATGAAACCTTGGAACTAAGCACACTCATTCCAGAGTAGGACTCAAAATGGTAAACTAGTAAGTAATTTTAATATTGGTGTGTAAGGTGACTACATTTCCATATTGAGACTGAGAGTGAGACTAAAACTAAATTCCGATCAACCACCCTATCCACTGTTATGATGTTACAAGTCAAGATGCAAAGTTGTCAAAAAGTAAGGGACTTAGTTCTACAGTTCTACTAGAGCATGGGTTGGAGATCATAATATTGCTTGTTCTAACTAGTTTCTATTTGTTGGAGCTGGTTCAAGACACTGCAAGAAGGAACTCCAATTATGTTTATCTGACAAATTATACTGCATGAAGTATCTATCTTTTTATCTATTGTGTAATTTTTAATTTCAAATAGCTATAACCCAAAAAATAACCCACTAGCAAAATACTTCAATTAAAATACCTTCGGGAAATTCATTGTTATAGGCACTGTTAGAAGAGCAACGAATCGAGAAAACATCTTCATTTTATACGCCATAGGATTGCCTTCTAAGCCCTCTTGCATATTTAGCTGTAAGCAGAAAGTAACAATAACAATCAGCTTGAAATCTTCCTCGAAGAGCAGCAAAGCAAATTTCCTACTTTATCATATAGCCTCACATGTCCCATTTTTTGCCTTCTTGTTTGCAGATAAAATGCTATGTATAAATTGTCAAGAAAGAAAATCATGCAAGGTATATATAAAGAATTTCCAAGTCCTGACAGTACAATGAATACTAAATAGAAAACAGGCATTTACAGCTCTACATGCACTTCGCCATCTTCATCCATTCAACTTAAATCAATCATGTGAAACCTTAAAACCCAAATTGGAAAAGAAAATTGAAAAAGGAAGGAGGCAGAAGTATGCTAAGCCGGAAACATAAGAACTAATAATGTAGGACCCTTCAAATTCCATGTAGAAGATCATTTTTAAGTATCTACCTCAAAGTCTGGGTGCTATAGTGATGAATAATAAATATGCCAAAGTGATCTAGTGACACGCAGGCAACTACTTTGTTACTAAGCAACTACTTTGTTACTAGAACTAACCAGTGTTAAATCATTCAGTAATCCTACTGAATGCACCCACGCTCAATAAGAGAAAATGGAGCCAAAAACGTTTAGAAGAGAATGGAACTCATGGCACTCTTACAAAACACCTCGATCATTTTTCTATGTAGAGTATATCTTACAGAAATGTTATATAGAATTAGCCATGAAGCAGAAATGAAATCTTACTATCTAACTTCATCATTTTCTGGTTAGAGACACCAGACAGCTAAGAAGACAATTGAACCCATGTTTCAAGAACTACTTCTTATAAAATGTTGCTCATATTTTCTGTGACAGTGTCACTGACTAGGAGAGTCTCTTAGACAAATAACATTTTAGAGCATAAGTGGAAATAGGGTTTTACCATCTTACTTCAAAACTATCATCTAATCAAGCAAGTGAAGAAAAACTAATCTCATCACCCTCTTTCTGATTCTGCTTTGGAATAAAGAAGCTTTACCTCTACAGTCGCCAAAAAGCTTAATGCTGTCAATGCAGGGAGAAGGTATAGACTGTCCGGGGTACTCAAATCTTGGAACCAAAGCGCACCACCTTCTTTAAAGGATGGAACATTGGCTGCCATGTTTGTAATCTGAAATTATAGACAAACAAGAAGGCACCAAATTATGAGTGATTTCGGCATTCCTTGAACATGCCCTGTTCTCTAAAAGTCGAATTTATCTCACAACATCTAAATCCATAAATGAGAAAGCATTATGTAGGCTTCAGTATCATTTTCTACCAGAAATGCCAACCCAAACCCAAATCTAAGGAACATTCACAGATACTGAAAGAGTGATCCAGTAGTTGGTGCAACAAACAAATAGTGATTCCTTCTCATTCAGAAAACAAAAATATAAGTGTACAAAGTGACCAAAACAGCCATACACATGGTTTCCACCAAAGATTCTTTCCTTAACCACTTCACTATTCAATATGTTAATATAATTATCAAAGCAAAGGAACTCTTATCCATAAAACTTACAGCCAAATAAAAGCTTATGAAGACAGGGCCTTGAATTAATATCCCTTTCATTGGCGTAAATGGAGTAACATTGTATCTGCAGAAAACAGCAAAGCCACAATTGAAGTTATGAAAAGCTATGAATAAAATGGCATCCAATCTTCCTCAGTCTAGCATGAAACACATACACCTGTATAAAACCTAATGGAAAACCGATGTCAAAAAGATGATTTTCTCTGTACTCTTGGTGTAGAATTTAAAACTTATTTTAGTGGAACTGACATGGGAACAAGTTTGTAATCCATTTCTGATTCCATATATTACACACTAATTAAAATATCTTACTTTTAACTAACAATCATAGGAAGATTGTATCTCTACATCAGTGAAAAAAGAACAGAACAAATATTCTGCTCGTGACACGAAAGTCTATTTCCATAAACCAATAATAAACTAAGAACATCTAAAAATAGAACATAAATATAGGTTAATCAATCTTCCCAAAAGCTAGCACTAACAAGACAGACAGAGAGATAAAATAATGACCAATGATTACTTCAGCTAGTAAATAAACCGTGTTGTAGAGCACATGTAACTTAATTGAATTAATTAGGGATTAAGAAATAACCTTGAATTTTTGGGAGTTTAAAAAATTTATTGTGAAGATCAATATTTATAACTGGGAGAACAAAAGAAATTAATGAAGTTCCTAATTCAAAACTTTAGAAGGGAAAAAATATATTTATAACTGGGAGAATAAAAAAAATTAATGAAGGTCCTAATTCAGAACTTTAGAAAGGGAAAATAAAAGTTAAAGTACAGAATTCAAAAGACTAACAAATTCATTCAAGGATGTCAAGGCCACAAATGTCAAACATGAGAGCAAACAATTTGAAAGTGTGGAAAAGCCTAGAATTGCAGAAAGAGAGACTGAGATAAATAATGCAAATCACCCAGAGAAATTCGAGCACAGAGAGGCCCAGCAGATACACCTGAACAGAAATATCAGAGTTTCATAGAGAGAGGAGAAAGAGAGAAGATGCAGGTAGATAAGATAAGATGATATTTTTTTAATGTCCACAAATGACCAGGAAGATGTCAACAGGACTAGAAAGTAAAATCAGTGATCCATGGACTGTGGGAGTCTCAGGAACACTCCTGAAAAATAAAGAAAAAATTAAAATCAGAAAAGGGATACAAACATCAACAAACAAGAGAGAACCTGGATCTAGATAAGACAAAAATACAAAGCCTTAAAAGTCGCAAAGATCTAGCTCAACCCAAAGATGCGAATAAATGTGCCAATCGTTAGGTAGTGAACCTGGTAGATTACTCAAGTCTGTGTACAACTGTAACGAACAATAGTTAATATACAGGAAAATATACAACATAAGAAGGACAAAAAGCTTAAATCCATATAGGATACAAATATTCATATAATTGACTAAGTTGCATGGAACGTGGAAACATATACAAGTTTCTGAAATAGGAACGTCCAGAAACGTGACAAGGAAACGTGGTATATAAAAATACAAAAAATACAGATATATAACTTTTTTAAATAACACATTATCTTGCAAGAAAATAAGAATGATACACATAAATGACATTTTAGAAGGAAACCCATGTCTATATTAACTCTCATAGATTATTACATGATGCAAAGTCCCATAGCTTGGTGGTCTTGACTAATGTCAATCCCATGCCCTCATACACGATAGAATCCAGTGGAAACACACAATCATGCTAACACTGAAAACTATTAAGTGTGCTGAATTTTGAATGGGATATGAAATTATACTTTCTCCATATAAGTCTGATAAGGTTGGAACCACTCTCGAGTCCCAAACATCCTTGAACAATTAATGGAAATGTTAAAAAATTTAGGTAAATGGAAATAAAAGGTAAGATAAGGATAGAAAAGGTAAAATAAAAGAGAATGCCAACTTGATAGAAAAGGTAAGATAAAGGAAAATGTCAACTTTTACTCTATGAATTTAATAATGCCAGTAATTACCAAGGTGACAAACTCCTCAAAGCTCAATCCCTTAACTCTGTTTTGTATTAAAGGGTCATTGGCATGGACAGGGCAATATTTTCCTATGGTTCCTGTTATGCCATATTCTGTGGGCATACGTTTGAACTTATATTTTCTTCAGCATGAATTTATATTCCAGACTATCATGGCCAATTTCCACTTTATGTTGGGCCTTCTATATGATTCCAATGATGGGATGATATGATGATCATGTATATATGTCATTTTCTACTGCCATACCATGTCAGATGATGTATAATGATGATATATTATTTGATGTTGTACTGCATATTGCTGCTGCTACATGATGTATTAGGTTGTTTGATGAGTATAGCTAGTAGTACCAGTGATGGGTTGACGAGGGTGAAAGTGTATTGATTTACTTACAAACCATGAATGTAGATGACACTCGGCTTTGCAAGGAGTATTCCCCCTTCTTGAGTTCCATCTCTGGCCACTCACATTTCATCCACATCACTCCATATTTTGGTCTGCTCTCCCACTTTGTAATCTCCCATGTGCCTTGGGTTTGTTGTGTTGAAGTAAATCCTCAATACAGGACACTTTTGGGTAGATCCTTGTGGCTGGCTGTCAATAGCCAAGAAAACTACAAGTAGAGAATCCCAATGCAGGACGCCTTTGGGTTGTTTGATGAGTATAGCTGGTAGTACCAGTGATAGGTTGACGAGGGTGAAGGGGTTTTGATTTGACAGTGTTTTCAAAAGAAACATCTGACCATGTCAAACATCTAAGGCAAGTCTTTGAGAGATGTCATAAATACGGCATTTCCTTAAATCCAACCAAGTCAATATTCGGCGTTGACAAAGACTAGTTGTTGGGGCATATTATTTCAAAGGATGGTGTCAAAATTGACCCTAAGCGAGTTGAAGCTATTAAAAAGGTCCCTTTGCCCATTAATATAAAATCCCTCCAATCATTCAACGGCCAGATCAACTTCATAAGAAGATTCATCACGAATCTAGCAGAATTAATGAAGCCCTTGCAGAAATTATTAAAGAAAGATGCTAGATTTGTATGGTCAAATGAAGGAAAAAAGTCATTCAATTGTATCAAAGATGTCATATCCAGAGCTCCAGTTATAATCAGTCCAGACTATTCAAAAGAGTTTCAAATATTTTCCTTTTCCTCAGAAGACACAATTGTTGGTGTCTTGCTTCATAAGAATAATGAAGGACAAGAGCAACCTATTGCTTTCATGAGTACAGCCTTACAAAATTCAGAATTGAAGTACACTACCATGGAAAAGCAGGCCTATGCTCTTGTTAAGTCCCTTAAGCATTTTAGGACCTATGTCAGATATTCAAAGATTGTAGGATATGTACCTCATGCAGCTGTTAAAGATATCCTATCCCAACAAGATTGTCTGGGCATAAGAGGTAAGTGGGTTTTGAAAATTCAAGAGTATGACTTAGAGATAAAACCCACCAAGTTAATAAATGGGCAAGGCCTAGCTAAAATGTTGACTCAAGGAAATGAGGCCTTAGGAATGGCTTGTCAGAGCAGTAATTCAAAACAAAGAGTATCAATGGAACTTCAAAGATTAGAGCAGCAACCTTGGTATTCAGATATCATTTTTTTCCTTGACCTCACATGCCCAGATCACCTAAGTGGCCATAAAAGAAGAGCATTGAGGTTAAAAGCCACCAAGTATTGTATAACACAAGATGGACTAGGTTGGAGAAACCCAGATGGATTAATACTTAGGTGTGTGGATGAACCAAAGTCCAAGAAGCTCTTGGTTGAGTTTCATTCAGGTTTTTGTGGTGGACATTTCGCAGTTAAAACAACAACCCACAAAATCTTTAGAGCAGGTTACTATTGGCCTAGTCTTTTCTCAGATGTGCACAAGTTTGTGAGGAGTTGCCCCCAATGCCAATTGTTCACTGGGAAGCAAAAATTGAAAGCTTTGCCCCTTTAGCCAGTAGTAGTCCGAGCCCCTTTCCAGCAGTGGGGGCTCAATTTCATTGGTCAATTTAAGGAAAATTCAAGTAATGGATACACTTGGATTCTCACCACAACTGACTATTTTACAACGTGGGTAGAAGCAATACCCACCAAGAAGGCACCTGACCAAGTGGATATGGATTTCTTAGAAGACAAAATCATCACAAGATTTGGGGGTACCAGCCAAATTAACCACCAACAATGGTCCAGCTTTCAGTTCATTAGATATCTTTGCCTTTTGCTTCAAGTATGGTATCGTCCTATCCCATTCATCCAACTATTATCCTCAAGGAAATGGTCTTGCTGAGTCAAGTAATAAAAATCTAATGACCATAATCAAGAAAACAGTTGGTGATAATAAGAAAGCATGGGATAGCAAAATTAAGTATGCTTTATGGGCAAATAGAATTACAAAGAAGAGTTCAACTGGGAAAAGTCCATTCGAGCTTGTGTATGGCCTTGATGTCATTTTTCCCATTCATCTAAAGCTTTTGGTATATCAACTCCTTCAAGATTTCAGTTGAGATCAAGATGCAATTCAGAATAGAGTTAATCAATTGGTAGAATTGGATGAAAACAGAAGGAAGGCACTTGACCAATGTATCAGGAATCAGGACAGAGTTAAAAGGACCTTTGACAAGTTTGTTAGACCAAGGCCTTTTCAAATTGGTGATACAGTCCTTTTATGGGACAATCGAAGGGAGAAGCCAGGCAAGCATGGAAAGTTCAATAGATTATGGACGGGTCCATACATTATTTATGAAGTGGTTGGTGCTAATTCATTGTATCTGAATGATATGGATGGAGATAAGCTGACCTTACCAGTGAATGGCCAGCTATTGAAACTGTTCTTCAGCGACAACATCTTATGCCCATGGGGACATCTTGTATAACAGGGCTTTTCTAAACCTTTTTTTTTGTACTATAGTTTTTGTATAGTAGTTTGTGTATAATAACTCTTGCAGAGTTATTGTTGTATTTTAATTATGCTTTTCTAAACAGTACTTGTACATTATTTTGTAGATTAACTATGTACATTATTTTTACAACTAAGTTTCATTTGGCATCTTTTATATATATGATACTGATGGATCTTAGTTTTGTGCAGGAACCACAGATTCTGGAGTTCTCATCTACTCTATTTGATTAAAGATCAGTCAGAGCACGTGTCCCTAGATGGAGCCAGATGTTGCCTACTAAGTTGTACTTGGTTGGATTTCAAGTGAGCCGGCAAAGTTTGAACAAGGATACTTGTTCATGATCAGAGTACAGAAGTCCATCAGGCCTTCTAGGACCTTTTATTTTTTTCACATGTTCATGCCCCCTCGGGGAAATTGTAATAAAATGTACTAGCATGAGAACCTTAATGTAATGGACCCGGCTTTCCTAGGACTTGGATATCAATCCAACTAGCCTAAAGTATTTTTCCCCTTGTTAATTATATGTTGTTGAATAAACAACTTATAATTTTGGAGTTTTTCACTCATACCTCCAAAGTTGGGGTGGTCGTCTTGGTGTCTCGACCTTAGGAGGTTATTAGAGCCCAAGTGTCAACGTATTTGACAATGCTAGACATTAGAATTGAGTCGTATGGACATGTGCTAGGTCCCCCTAAGTTTTTTTTATGTTCCGGGAAACATAAATTTTTCCCTAAATTAGGCTATTTTTTAATAGTTTAATTGGAAAAATAAAAAATGTAAGAAAAGTGTGGTTAGGAGGTGAAATTCACCATGGGGGTGCTCGTTTTCTAACCTGGGGCACCCATAAAACCCCTAAGGGCCTAAACCCACATTCCTAAGTATTTGAGTGATTATTTATCACTTAAATGCTTTTTCTCTCAAAAAAATAAAATAAAATAAAATAAAAAAGTGAATAAAAAATAGAAAATTAATAAATAATGAGAGAAAATCAAGTTCCTAAATCAAAGGAATCTTGTCTCAATCAGGATCCAATTAACTGTGCTTCAAATCAATGGGTAATTGAGGTTGATTGGATCTCATATCAGGTTGATTGAAGGAATATCTTGAGAGGGCGAGTTATCTCCTCAAGATGAGGGCACACTTCTCTTCCAGCCGAGGGCACATCTCATTTTAGGCATGGTGTGATTGGTTGGTGATTCATCCAAGGTGAGGGCGCATCCTTTCATGAAGATGTGGTGCCACTCACTCAATCAAGACTCCAACTCAATCCCTCTTTTCTCTCTCAAACTCACCTGTCACTTCTAGTTGGATATTGCGCCTCCCTGGGCTCTCGAACTCTATAAAGGTGAGCTCTTTCTTTCTCTTTGGCATAGAAGGATTGAAGCTCTACCATTTTGCTATTGTATTTGTGTTTATCATTGAGTAATGAACAAGAGCTTTGGAGGCTACATGGGTGTATCATCTTGGTTGTGTGGATGTTGATTGTCTCTATGCTTCATTTAGGTAATTGTAGCTTAGTTAAAGTTGTCTATTCTTTGCTTTGTCAATCTTTCTACCTTATAGTGATTGTTTCTAATCCATAGGAATGAGAAGTTGATTTAGATTAGCTCTCTCATTTATTTGTTTATGCTTCAAGACTAAGGAATATTCATGTTTTGTTGAAATATTGTAACTTCGAAGAATATTCTATTGTATTTTATTATTATAATTTATTCAGAGATGTTTTATTCCTCCGTCAGGATGTTATTATTGTATTTGATTATGTAAAGTCATTGAGGTAAATCCTCCCTTATAAGTTGGGGCAATAGATCCCCTTAGAGTCAAATGTAATGGGGTGTTTAAGTCCCCTAGAGGAGTCGGCCTAGTCAGCATTAGGTTAAGTTGTTGGGGCCGACCTAGTTAGGGAAAAAGTCAAGTGGAAGATAAAGTATAAGTAGAAGTGATGTGCTCCTCACTTGGACACACACAATCACTTGTGTAATTCGCATAGGAGAGAGAGAGAGAGAGAGAGAGAGAGAGAGAGAGAGATCTGCAAGGAGATGAAGCACTTGTTTGGGGTTTTGTCTTTGTACTTTTGATCATCTATATTGAGGAAGTTTTGCTGGGTTTTCTTACCCTAGAGGGTTTCCCGGGATAAATTTGTCTCTTGTGTTTATGATGTGTTTGTTATTCTTTCAATGATCCTGTATATGCTATTGTTGTGAAATTCAATTAAATACTAATGTTATCTATCTTAGCATATTGAATCTTAACATGTTTTAGTTCGTTTACTTGCATGATATATCCTAATCTTGAGTGTAGGCTATACAGATTTGATAGGCTCTTTTTGGCAAGTATTTTCTAAGCTTTGCAGGTACTTCTATCCGGAAAGAAGGAGATTATTGCTTGACTTCTTCTTCATTATGGATCTCTCAAAGAAAGACAAAGTCCCTCTTTGATCCACCTCTACAACTCCATAAGCATTCAGAAAGTCTTAGTTTCTTCATCTTCTCTCAAACTTCAATTTAAATCTTCCTTCGGTTACTTGTTACTAGTCTAGCTTATAGATCTAATTGTTTTAAAGTTAAATATTTCATAGATCTACATTATAAGTTAGCTTGCATAGATCTAGAGTTGTTTCGAAGTTTCAAATAGACAAGCTTCTCGTGAGATCCTTGAAGATTTAGGGTCCCAGTTCCTCTCGTATATCCATAACTTATTTGGTAGTATTCCATCTGTAGAAATGACAGACTTTTTCAAGCCCGTTGACTTTTCTCGGATAGTAGGTGAACCACATGCTATTCCAAAATCATGACGATATTAATCAGAATTTTTCAAGACTCTTTGTCAGTTGGTGTAATGGACCTGCCCATAATCATGACGATATTAAGATGAAGATGATGCGGCAGATTGGTATTTGGACTTAAGTGATATTTCATATAAAACTCTTAATGAATTTCTAACTGGCTTTAAGGAAAAATGGGGGGAGAAGAAAGAACCGAGATATCAGTTAGCAGCTCTCCATATCATTAAAAAGAACGAGAATGAAACAGTAGAAGAATTCAACAAGAAGTTTAGGGACTTAATTTCAAATCTTCATACAAATATTAAGCCCTTTAATGCCTCAATCCTCATTTATTACATCGAAGCATCCAATGGTGATATGAGGTATCAGTTTAGAGATAAAGAGCCCAATACTCTTAAGAGTGCTCAAGAAATGGCCATCAACATTGAGAAAAATATGCAAAACTCAGGCAAGTCTAACATACCAAGATTTACAAGAGGCACTTCATCATATCAAAAACATCAAGAGTCAAAGGGGAAAGCTATAGAATTAGAAGATAAAGAGTCATCCAAGGATCCCATGAAAGAAATGTCTGAAATGATAAAAACCTTGGTAACAAATCAGAATCAACAAATGGCCAATCATGCTTCTCAACTAAATCACATTCATAATAGGTTGGTTATGATGGAAAGGAACCAAGTTGCCCATGTTCCTCAAGCACCTAGGAACTGTCAAATTAAGCCTAATCAAGTTTATCAAAAGTAAGCACCTTTTCCATCAGCAAAGAATTCCAAATCAGTTAGAGTCAGCTAACTTAGTAGATGATGCACTTCCTTACTATAGGCCATGTGATCAGTTTCATCAAGAATCCACTTGTTATGTAGCTAGCCAAGTTATGGAACAAGGGGTGCCTGAGCCTAGTAATCAAGATACAAAATCAAAAGAGCATGAATTCATAAATGTGGTAGGCCAAACCTACCCTCTATCTAATCAGCATTGGCAACAGGAAATAGAGTATAGTCAGGAAAAAGACTTCATCACAAAAAACTATGGAGAGAAGCCTTCGCAAGAACAGGTCTATGTAGCTAGCCAAGTTATGGAACAAGGGGTGCCTGAGACTAGTAATCAAGATACAAAATCAAAAGAGCATGAATTCATAAATGTGGTAGGCCAAACCTACCCTCTATCTAATCAGCATTGGCAACAGGAAATAGAGTATAGTCAGGAAAAAGACTTCATCACAAAAAACTATGGAGAGAAGCCTTCGCAAGAACAGGTTAGGCTGATTATGGATGCCAAATTCAAGGGAGCCACTTATCAGAGAAGGGACCATTCTAGACCAAACAAAGCAGCTCCATTTGTGCCTAAGGTAATAAATCCTCTTAAATCAAATGATTCAAAACTTGACATGGGTAATTGGTTAAATAATGCTAAAGTTCTTATGCATGCAACCGAAATCCTTAAAGATCCAAATCAAAAGGATAAGTTTATGAAAGCTTTAGAAGGCCCGCAGGATACAACCCATGATAATGTTAATCAAAAAGGTCTGCCAAGTAATAATGTTGTTAGTGAATATGTGCCAGTAATACTTCATAGTGTGGATCCAAGAAGCAAGGATCATCCACCTTTCTATGTCTCCTTATTAGTAAATGATATGCTTCTTCATAATTGCATGCTTGACTCGGGTGCTTCATCAAATGTGCTTACAAGAAAGGTTATGGAACTATTAGATTTAAGAATCACTTGAACCTACCACAATGTTTGTTCCATGGATGCAAGAGAGATTGATGTGGTAGGAATAATCTTGAACCTTCAAGTGAAGTTGGCTAAGTACCATGATGTCAACATAACAATGGATGTATTGGTGATCGATGTGTCGGATAACTGGGGCATGCTTTTGTCAAGGAAATGGGCTACAACCCTAGGAGGTCATATTCAAATGGATTGGACTTATGCAATTGTACCTGCATCAAAGAACACAAGGGTTATAGTCCATAGAGAAGTTGAAAGGAAACGTCATGTTGAGAATCCTAAGAAACCTTCAAATGAGTTTGTTTTTAATACCGATAAATTTGGAAACTATGCCATCCTATAAAAGAAAAATTAAAAGATGAGAAGATAGATGAAGTTTGGCAAATGTACTTTGATGGGGCATACTCTAAGGCAGGAAAAGGAGCTGACATAGTAATCATTTCACCTTCTAAGCAAACCTTCAACTTTGCTTTCAGACTTGAATTTGAGGCATCTAATAATGTAGCAGAATATGAAGAATTGTTAATAGCGCTAGAAATAGGCAGGGACATGGGGATAAAGATGTTAAATATTAAGGGTGATTCAGATTTGGTTATCTTCCAACTAAAGAATAAGTACAAGTACAAGTGTGAAAGATTAAAAAAGTATAGGAATGCTATATGGGACACCATGGAATGCTTTGATGCGCTTAATCTTCAAGAAATCCCTAGAAAAGAGAATAGCTCGGCAAATAAGTTAGCATTAGCAGCATCCACCCATCAACCTTCAGATGAGATAATTAATGGTGATGGTAAAATGGAAATCAATTTTAGACCATTAGTTCCTAATCACATAGATCATTGGTAGGTCTTTAATGATGATAAGCAGTGAAGCACCACTCGGGAGGAACTCGCGAGTACTCGCGAGTCTCCACGAGTGGGTTTCGATGCCGGGTAATCGCCACAGACTCGTCCAAGGACTCGCAGATTCAGCCAAACTCGCTCGCTCGTCCGGAACTCAGCAGACTCGGTCAACATTCGCGCGGACTCGTCAGACTCAGTCAACATTCGTCCGGAAACTCGGCTGGGGAAAAGCCCATGGACGCCAACGCATAAGTGGTTTGCGTGATTAAAAATGGAGGTAAATCTGCAGTCGTGAAGTCATGAAGGAGACCGTTGGTGCAGTCGTGAGGTCGTGAAGGAGGATGCTTGTGTAGATCGTGGTCGCTGTTCGTGGATGTCTTGCTTGCTTGTTGTGGTCTGCGCTACATTTTTGTCGTACTTGCTGTATATTATTGTTACTTGCTGCGTATGGATGTCATGCTTTCGGCTCTATATTCTTCCTTTGTTTTTTGTTTTTGTTTTATTATATATGTTATAAAATATAGATTATATTTTATTTTTTTGTTATAAACTATATAATATATATATATATTATTTCATTTATGTTACGGTTTATATTATTTTGTTTTTATTTAATTTCTGTTATATATTAATATATTATATATATATTTCTTATTTTATTTATTTAAAATTTTTATTTCTGTTATATATTTTATATTTATTTTATTTTTGTTATGTATTTTGTATTTTGTATTTTTTATTTTGTTATATTCTATTTTTGTTTTTTTATGATTTGTATTTTATTTTATTTTTGTTAGATATTATATGTATATATTTTTTATTTTATTTACTAGCTCATCGAGGGCTTATTGTAGGTGAGACTCGAGTACATGGAATCTGATTTTTAAATCAGTATGGTTTATGATCAGTATTTAAATTTTTGCATACAAAAATTTATTGTGTTATGTCGTATTATCGTAGTTTATGAGACAATGTTATGAATTATTGCATAAATTGTAGTTTTATAGCTTAAATGTACAATATTTTATTTATTTTTCCTATTTGCCGAGTCTTGCCGAGTCTCTCCCGAGTCTTTCCCGAGTCTACGAGTCGTATGCTAGCCGAGTATTTGCCGAGTCCGAGTCGTGCAACATTGATGATAAGCAAGTCCCAATGTCACATGGTTTGGGTTCGAATTCGAATTCGGCGACCTTGAAATTCAGTTCAAATTCGAATTTTTTTATGAGATTCAGAATGAGGTTCGACATTAAGTTCGCCCATATACTAATTTTCAAATATATATATATATATAAGTAAAAGATCAACCCTAGCAAATAAAATATTAAAATCCAATCATTAATGTTGATATTAAAATTTAAACAATAGGACGACCGGTATTATGACTTGTGTATACCCAGTAACTCGTTACCCAACCCTAGCAAAGTTGAGGAAGCAAGGCCTCATGTTGCACAGTCATGAGGGATGAGGGAAGAATTCGGGTCGAGTGATAAGTCTTTGAGTGAATCACATTTGGGTCGACAATGTCTGTGCACGGTCGACAACGTCTATGTAGTGAATTGCATTCGAGTTGAGTGACAAGAAAGCGGGCGAAATGGGTAGGGAACACGGGAGGCGAGAGATAGTAGGTGTGCGGGAGGCGTGAGATGGGCGGCGGAAGAAAGTAGGCACATGAGCAGGGAATGTGAGCGGCGAGAGATAGTAGCCGCGTTGCAAGTTTGAATCCATTCAGATTGGTTATGTTTGAAAGTTGTGTTCAAGTTCGCCGATTTAGAACGAATTCGAATTTTTTTTAAAGTTAGCAGAATTTCTAACTTGAAAACCGAAATTCGGCGAACACTATGACATAGACAGGTCCTAAGATTCATTCACAATATTCAAGAATTTGAGAGCTGTGAGGCCAGCTACTAGCAGGAGGGTAAAGAGTATCAGGATCATGAGGTTAAAGAGTATCAGGATCATGAGGATAAATTTAAAAAACCCCACAAAAACACTAAAACCCCAATTTGAGGCAATATATGAAGGAATGAGGCCTTGGAAAAGCGTGGAATAAAAGTTCGATCAGAAGGATCTAATTGGTCACTACAGTGAACTCTTCGAAACACAACTTCCTGTTAAGTTTGAGCCCAAACGGATAAACGAGTCAAAAGTTATGACTCTCGAGAATCCCTGCATTATTTCTTCTTCTTCTTTTTTTCTTTTTTCTTATTTAAATTTCAGCCCACGGAAATCCCTGCATCATTCTTCTCTGGTTGAAAAGAACGCATCTCCTGCAAATTACTGTCTTCAAACTGCTTCCACTTAACAGGATCTAGATTCAGCAAGTCTCCTTCTATAATCCATGTACTCTCTGCTAGTGCTAGGCCTTCCCATGGACCAAATATCGATTGTGTTGGCCTTGCCGACTCTGAAGGGTCTTCTTATCTAAAGTATGTGCAATCTTTTCCTTTTTCTTGCTCGGAATGGCCGGTTTCCAATCCACCTCCGCCTCACTGTCATCACCCAGGTCATCCCCATGGAAGATATCTAAATCAGAAACATTAAACACGAGGGAAATCTCAAGATCAGCTGGTAAATCGACCTTATAAGCATTGTCATTAATTTTCTTGAGAATCTTGCAAGGACCAATTTTCTTATACTTCAATTTGTGGTAGGTCCCTCTAGGAAACTGCTCTTTCCGTAAATAAACCATCACCAAATCACCTTCATTGAATATCTGATATCGTCGGTGAGCATCTTTTATACTTTTGTTATGCTCGTTACTGGCCTGCATCTTTTGTCTCACTTGTAATTATTAAATGTGTTCAGCAATTGCTTCGCCATCATCAACTATTCTATCTCCAAGTAGTAGCTACACCAAATCTAGGACACCCATAGGATTTCTACCGTAAACAATCTGAAATGGAGATTTACCTATACATCTATTCACTGAACTATTGTAGGCAAATTTTGCTTGCGGTAAAGCCAAATCCCACGGCTTGGACTTCTCTCCAACAATGCTCTGTAACAAGTTTCCCAAACTCCGATTTACTACCTCGGTTTGCCCATCTATTTGGGGGTGATAGGCATTGCTAAACTGTAATTTAGTCCCCATTTTCTTCCGTAAAGTCCTCCAAAAACCGAGTATCTCTATCAGAGGTAATAGTTTTTGGAACGCCATGCAATCCAAGAATTGGAGACCTGTCCTAGGGAGACTCAAAAATACATTTTACATTTACCTTTTGGGGAACTATTTCCCCGACTTACAATGGAGGTTTTACCTCAATATTCTTGCATGACCAAACACAATAATGACATCCCTGAACGAAGGAAAAACATCTCTGACGGAGGTACAATAAAAGTACAATAATAATATAATATAATATACAAAGGAATATCTTCCGAAGTTACATTTACAACAACACTCCCTCTTAATTAGGAAGGTATTCTCTCGACACAGTCATCATCACAACTGGACACAAACTCTAGATAACATCATCATCACTACTGCAGCAACCCTCATCTCGTTGACCATTGACTAGTGACATCTCTCGAATCTATCCATCATGAGAAGTTCTACAGAGCCAGCCCTTTTTCCATGTTGGATGTAGGCCTAGCTCTCATCTAGGTCTTCATCATCTCTACAAACAATCCATCAAGTAGGTACAGCCAACACCACATATTACATTGCCACAGCTATCACTTGCGTCTCCAATTATCATCTCATCATATCCGGATTATCTCATCATCTCATGCGAAGAGCATCCCAGGTGCATACATCATGTCCATCAGACAACATGTGTCTTCCAACCAGTGGATACAGCCCAGGAACATCTACGTAGTCCACCCAGTGGATACAGCCCAGAAACATCTGCGTCTCTCTCTCAGTCAACCTGCGTCTTCCACCCAGTGGATACATCCCAGTGACAACTGCGTCTTCCACCCCGTGGATACAGCCTAGATGTATTACGACTCTCTCAGTCAACCTGCGTCTTCAAACATGTGGATACAGCCCAGGAGCATCCCAGATGCATTACGTCCTTGGGGACCACCTACGTCTTCCACCATGTAAGATACAGCCCTGGTGCACCTACGTCTTCCGGTCACATCACTCCCTCTTTCGAGGAAGATCGATCTGGATAACACCAAGCTTCTCTCTAAAGTACTCGAACTTCACTCTTGCTAACGGCTTGGTCAACACGTCGCCCGTCTGCTCATTTTGTCACCATGTTGTGCAAATGTCTCTTGGTTTCTTTTAGTTTATTATGGTTTGAAATTTATTACGGAAAAAAGGGGACTCTGGAGATACCGTGAGGTACAGGGAGGAATTTCCGGAAATTAAAGTTTGGTGGCTCCTCACGGGAACATGTGGCTACTCCAGTTATAAACCAAAAGTAAATTCCGGTTTGAACAATTGTATTGTGGAACAAACTGAAGTACAAAACTTAATCGAAAGCAAAAGGCACAAACCTATGTGTCACTTTTTGATCATCCACCACTAATCGGCAAAGCCTTTGTGTGGTGGCGAGAGCATACTTCATGCAACAAGGTAGTGTTATTTCTAAGTTTACTCTTGCAAAATGATAAATGAAAAGTAAATGAAAATTACTTGAAATAACAGTGAAAGTATACACCCTGCACTTTCAAAGTGAGTGTGTGAAAGCTATGAAGTTAGAAAAATCATTCACAAAAATTTGACAAAATTGTGAATCCCCCCAGGGGGGATGGGGTGTGAACATTGGGTATCCCACTGCTCTCGTTTAATAGTTACAAGTAAAAAAGAAGAAAAAGGTGCTCCTTAGTCCATTTTACTTGGATCTAAGGGCTTACAATGATATAAAATAAAAGTACAAGTAGTTGGGTGTCCACCCTGGTGTTTTTTGCACTTTTTGTGGTCTTGGTCACTCAAATCCTTCACTTTTTTGTGTAGACCTACTAAATTCCAGCGAGCTAAAATGCTGCCAAAAAGTGATTAGAATGCACAAATATACATAAAATTTACAACTTCTAACTTGCAAAAATTATGGGGAAAAATGGGCACATACAAGTATAGAAATGAAATCTAGATCTAGCCTTCTTTGATATGAAAACTTGAATACTTCTAGATCTGATTTTTTGAAACAAGATTAAAACAAATTTAACTTTCAGATCTAAATACTTGCTTCAATGTGAACAAAACAGAAGAAAAGGGTTGCTTGTAAATTTTTAAGAAGACAGATGGAAGAAGAACCAAAGCTTGTTAGCTTTTAAGAGTTGAAGAAAAGCTTGTTGCCTACAAAAATATTAGATGTGTGTTTGGAAAGAAGTGATCCACTACCAAATTTTGAGAGAAGAGTCAAGACAAGATCCACTCTAAAGCTTAAGCACCGAATCCTATAACATCACCAACAATGCTCATACAAAAAAAACGAGATTAAATCTAGTAAATCCAATGCAAAGAAACAAGAAGGGAAAATGTATAACCGAATACTATTTGTTGCTCCTAAATCTCTAAACATCAAATGAAAATAAGCAAATCAACAACAGTGAATGCTTACCCTACTAGGATCCAAGATCCTTGCCAAGATAGATTAACCAATTAGTATGTAAAGCAAAAATGGAAATACACAGTTTACCTCAAACAAAACTTGCATGCATGAAGAACAAAGCCACCAATGACCTCCAAAGTCTTCCAACAATATATTAATCCAAAGAATGTTACAAATCTCAGGAGCAAAGGTTCAATGCAATCCACCATATGCAAATGGGGAGCCATTGCCTTGCTCTTACAGCACTTGAGAGAGGAGAGGGTGAGTTATGAAGGACGGGGCGCATTTGAGGAGAGGAGGAGCCAAGTGTGTGCTCCAATCCCTTGATTGGAGTGATTGGTTGGGCTCCATTAAATGGGAGAACTGCCACCTAAGAGGGGCACCCCCCTCTTCACATTGGGATCTCCACCATGCTTCATGAAGATGCCACATGGAAAAGTCGCCCAAGAGGAAGAGGAGGGAGAATTTCCCAAGGAGAGCCACCTCATATCAATCTAATCCTTGATTGATGGCTCCAAAATTTGGTTGGTAGTTGCCTTAAATACATGTGCCAACTCAATAGGGCCACCTCACTAGACAAGAATCCACTGATATAGGAGTTTGATTTTCTCCATTTTTATTATTTTTTATTTAAATAATTCCTCAAAAATAATTTTGAGAAAATTTTTATTTAAGTGAATAATATTCACTCATAACTTAGGAAAAGTGGGTTTAGGGGTTTTATGGGTACTCTGGGTTAGAAAACGAGCACCCCCATGCCAAATTTCACCTCCTAACCACACTTTTCTCACTTTTTTGGTTTTTTAATTAAAATATTAAAAAATCTCATAAAATGAGAAAAAAATATTTTTCTCAGAATAACTCAAAAATCCTAGGGGACCTAGTGCATGTCCATATGACTCATTATTGATGGCTAGCATGTTTAAAAAACATATACACATAGGATTTAATAACCTCCCTAGGTTTGACCACCATGGAAAATACTCCAGCGTTGGAGGTATGAGTGAAAAACTCAGGAATTATACACCACTAGAGCACAATGCATAATTCCTAAGGAAAAAACACTCTAGAGTATCCCCTTGACGGCAAACCTAAGGTAGACCAATCCTGTTACAAAAATACTCATGCTTAGACCAACTTATTACAATTCCCCCGCAAGTGTCTAGACATGCAAAAATTACAAAGGACAAAAAAATTTGCCTGATAAACTTCTGAACTCTGGCAATGAACAATGTAAGTTTAGAAGTAGTCCATCGAAGTGCAACTTAGTCGACAAAACGCCACATACTGGAGCTTCACTGCTCTTCTATGCACCATATCTCGGATATAGTGGTACTTGATCTCGATGTGCTTTGACTTGTCATGAAACACCGGGTTCTCGGACAACTTCACAAAACTCTGGTTGTCACAAAAGATACAAGTCGCCTCTAGCTCAAGATCAAACAAATCTGACAGTAGCTTCCGAAGCCATACTGCCTCACAACTAGCCGAACAAGATGCAACAGACTCTGCTTCAGCTGTACTCGGTGCCACACACAACTGCTTCCTGCTAAACCAAGAAATCATACCGGATCCCAAACTGAAGCAGCATCCTGAAGTGCTCTTCCTATCTGTGGCACTTCCTACCCAATCTGAATCAACATAACAATGCAAGTTAATCTTTTGATTCGTCACATATTTGAGCCCATACTCAATTGTACCCTTCAAGTACCTCAATATATGTTTTGCAACAGTCAGGTGAACATGTCTCGGATCTGTCAGGAATTGGCGCAGGATGTTCATGGCAAAACATATGTCTGGTCTCTTGTTCGTTAAGTACATTAACGAACCAATCATTTGCCTGTACATCGTGGCATCAACTCTCTGAAGAAGCATCACATAGTAGCTTCAAGTTCGATGCCATTGGTGTGGCCATTTCCTTGCAGTCCATTATTCTTAACCTCTTCAGAATCTCTACCGCATACTTTCCTTGACCAAGGAAAATCCCATCTGCATTCTGCCACACCTCCATACCTGAGAAGTAGTGCATCATTCCCAGGTCCTTCATCTCGAACTCTGCGGCAAGCATTCTCTTTTTATCTGCAATGAACTCATCCTCTCCTGTTACAAACAGGTCATCTACATATAGTAGTAATATCACTGGTCTTCTGCCCCTCAACCTTAAAGTAGAGGTTGGAATCTGCTTTACCCTTGGTAAAGCCTAAGCTCATCAGAAAGTTGTCCCTCCTGTTGTACCATGTCCTGGGTACCTGCTTCAAACCATACAAGGCTTTCTTCAACTTGCACACATGAGTTTGTCTGTCATGTGTCTCAAATCCCAGTGGCTGCTCCACATACACTTCCTCAACTACACCATTCAAGAATTTTGTCTTAACATCCATCTGGTGTACCTTCCATTTCATTATTGCGGCTAAGGCAAGTATAGATATGATGGAAGTGTATCTTACAACAGGTGCAAATGTCTCTTCGTAGTCTATGCCTTCTTTCTGGGAAAAGCCACGTGCCACAAATCTTGCCTTGTGTTTTTCTATGCTACCATCTGTTGCATGCTTGATCTTGTAGATCCATTTCAAAGTCACAACAGGCTTCCCTATTGGTCTTGGAACTATCTCCCAGACATCATTTTTCATAATCAACTGGTACTCTTCAATCATGGCATCCTTCCACTCCTTTTCTGTTGCTTCCTCGTAATTGGAAGGTTCTTTATCAATGATGTCACATAGTAGGGTCACATAGTTGGAGTATGGCCTGGGTCTCTTGCTTTTTCTGTGTATCCCATATGGAGCACCATACTTCTCTGCATCTTGTATTGCTTCACGTGCCCATGTTGGTCTTCTCTAGTGGGATTTCTTCTCACGAGGTGGATTTGCAAGTTCTTGTGGTTATGTTATGTCATGGTCTTGGTGATCTTCTTGGATTGTCTCTTCCATAACTGTCTCTGGTTCAGTGAACTTCAGGTTCTTTAGTTTCTTCAATAGGTAATTGTCTTGATTTGTTGTATGTTGAGTCTTCATCAAAAGTAACGTCTCTGCTGATCTCGATCTTCTTGAATCATGGGAAGTATATTCGGTAAGCTTTTGATGTGTTACTGTATCCCACGAATATCACCTTCTTTCTTGAAGGATCTAGTTTTGTTCTCTTTTCCTTTGGGATGTGTATGTACCAATGTTACAAAAACCAAACTGGTGGTCGAACCGGCCGACCTTGTGAACTGGAACCGGACCAAAACCGAAAAAAAAAAAAACCGGATCACTAAAAATACATAAAATCTTCAAATTTTGAAAAATTATAAATATATTCATGTGCATCCATGTGCATTCAAACCATTATACACAAAATATGAAAAGTATCTCATTTATATAGCAAATAAGAGTGCATAGAACCAAAATAGCAGTTAGCACTGAGTGCAATACATGTCTGAATCAAAATACATCATCAAAAAAGGCTTTAAATGGCCTATAAAAAAGACTAGAGTCAAAGACTAAACAATCTAATCATTTGAATCCTCAGGCTCAAAGGCCTCCGACTCAGACTTTGAGCTATCATCTACATCCTCATCCTCAATATGCGGAGTCTGGGCTTGGGCCACCTTACTTGACTCCCCTGGTCCAGAAGGCACCTGTCCAACATCACCTTCCACATCCTACTGCTGTGGAAGTGGGTCCAAATCCATCCATGAAAGGTCTTCATTCTCAGTGTCAAATGTCGGTGGTTGCGTCTCCACAACCCAATCTGCTGAGGCATCACTATCATCTAGGAATATGGAAGACGATTCAGGGGTCCTGTTCTGCAATTGGTTGCGCCTCAACCGAAGGTTGTACTGAACAAATACCATATCATTAAACTGTTTTTGCTCTAAACGGTTACGCTTCTTGGTGTCTATACGCTCAAAAACATTCCAATTGCGTTCACAACCAGAAGCACTACATGTTTGGCTCAATATTCGAACTGCAACTTCTACAAATCAGGGCACTGGCTACCAAATTGTTGCCACCAATATGCTGCATGTACATTTTAAAGACAAAAAAAATAGCAAAAGAATTATAAAGTTTTACTCATATTCTAAACTTTAAAGACTTTCTAAATTCTATTATTACCTGGAGGATCTTTAGATCTAGTCTGTATAGTCGTAGCCGTAACCATGCCAAAGATACCAAGACTCTCATTGAAATGCAAGAGCTTGTTGTGGATCTCGTCTTGTTTAGCGAGATCAGATACCATACGCTCAATGCATTTGTACAATCCTTCCTTTACCTCCCCATCTGCTTCAAAATCTTGTGTAATGGTACCTTTACAAGAGTCAAGACAAAGCAGATGATCAATTTAAGTCTTAAGAAGATGATAAACTTTTGCAATTAAAATTTAAAAAAATAACTTAAAAACCTTGAAAGTAGTTACCTTGGATTCAAGTAATAGCCTGCAGCATGTAAAGGCCGATGGAGTTGTCTGTTCCAGCGTTCATCAATTATTTTCCACAAAGGAAGATACTTTTGTCTTTTGCCATCATATGCTTCCTTTATTGCCTCCTTGGCCTGATCCATGGCCTCATAAATAAACCCCATCATTGCTTTATCACCATCCACCATTCTCAGAACTTTCACAAGAGGTTTACTAAAAAGTACAATCTCCTATGCCAAAATCCTTTCTCATAGACTTTGTCAACAATGTCTTTTCCTTCAGCCTTCTTGCTATATTGAGAAGCATTCCACTCATCACAAGAGAACATCTTCCTCAAGTTGGCCTTTTGCTCAATCAAGGATTGCAATGTAAGAAAGTTTGTTGCAAATCTTGTGATAGCTGGCCTGACAAGCTCTTTTCCACCAGTGGATTTTCTCATAAGGGTCAAAACCCATGTGTGGTTGTAAATGTATCTTGTTATGGATTTTGCTTGTTCCACACACTTTTTCACCCACTCCATTTTCCCAATATCCTCAAGCATGAGGTCCAAACAATGGGCTGCACATGGAGTCCACCAAATGGTGGGCTGTTTCTCCTCCAACATCCTTCCGGCTGCAACATAATTGGAGGCATTATTTGTGATAATATGTACTACATTTTCCACCCCCACCTCCAGAACTACGTCATCCAAAAGACGAAATAGTAAATGTGCATCCTTAACTTGATCAGATGCATCCATTGATCTAAGGAACATAGTTCCTTTTGGGCAAGCAACAAGGAAGTTCACAATGGTGCGACCCCTTGTATCAGTCCATCCATCGGACATGACCGTGCACCCTGTTTTACTCCATGAGTTTCTGAACTCTGATAGGTATTCTTGTACTCTTTCCACTTCATTTTTTAAAAGTGGCCCCCTGATATCCTCATAACCGGGGCCCTTGAAGCCTGGACCACATGAAGCTACAGCATCCAACATAGGTTGATAATAAACAGATCTTGTAGCATTGGAAGGTATGTCTGCATCATACCACCATCTAGCAATGCATTCCCAAGCAGCCTCCTTTTCCACCTTCTTCCATTTGGCATCAATGGTGGGCTGAGCACCAGGGGTAGTTTGGCGCTGAAAGAAAGACTCAAGGTTGCCATGGGACCTTTTAAATTGGGATGTACTGCTACCAACACCACCAACAACAACATTTTCTTCCAAAGGTATGGTATAAGGACAATGGGTAGGATTTGGAAAACTAGAGGATTCTTCAAAACTAGGGTTTCTCTCAGAAAAATCAGAACTACAACTTCTCCCTATCTCTTTTTGGATCCTCTATTTTCTAGCTTTTTCAGCTTGGTAGGATTCAATATGACCAAGCATATCAGCTCTCAGGTCATCAGACACTTTTGGGCATGGTCTTACATTCCCCCTTGCACCCGCTAAATGTTGTTTCAGCCTCCTTCTGACAATAGTTGCACACCATTTTCCCCTCAACTAATTGACAATGAATCCATGCACGATCCTTTCTATCTTTGGGAGCCATGGAAAGCAATATAAATCTGCAAATAAAAAGCAAAACCCTACTTTTTAAAATTTAAATCCTATGAAAAAAACGATTTCAAATTTTTAGAGACTAATCACTAAATAACTAAAGGAATACATGGTTGTTTTTACATACCTTGAAGAGACGCCTTCAAATCTGCCAAAGAAATTCAGCCTTGAGTGGACTCCAAATCTGCTCCAATTTTGCTCCAAATCTGCTGCAATTGTCTCCAACACAAATCAGCCCACTCACTCCGGAAAAAACTCCTTCAATCCTCCCTTCAAATCAGCCTAACAACCAACTAGAAGACCCTCAGCAATCAACACTCAAAGAATCGAAGGAAAAAGACCCCAAGCACAAACTCAGAAATCGAATATTGGAAACCTTGGAAAGACTCCAATGAATAGTGTGAGTGAAAGAGAGGGGCCGGGGTTCTTTTTATAGCTTTGGGGGAGTGTTTAGGGTAGTCTAGGTTCATCCCCCCCCACCCACTTTCCTTTTTTTTTAAATTTAAAAAAAAAACACTTTCAGGCCAACCGTACGGGTTGTTGTAAGGACTAGCCGGTTTTGCAGAGAAAACCGGTTTTGTGCTGAACCAGCCAGTTTTGACTGGTTCGATGACTAAACCGGTCGATTCAAGACAAAACCGGCCAAAAACAGTTTGGTCAGCCGGTTCGGACCGGAAAGGTGCCGGAACCGGTCTAACCGGTCGGTTTTTCCTAAACCAGTCCGGTTTTTGTAACATTGGTATGTACACAAAGCAGCCAAATATTCTGAGATGGTTGATTTTTGGTCTCTCTCCTGAGAAAGCTTCTCCTGGAGTCTTGTTGTTCAATACACGGTGAGGTGTACGGTTTGTACATTCACAGTTGTCCTTGTTGCTTCTGCCCAAAGATGCATTGGGAGGTCTTGATCATGGAGCATTGCCTTCACTACTTCCATTATTGTTCTGTTCTTACTTTCTGCAAAACCATTTTGTTGAGGATTGCAAGGAGTGCTCAACTCCTCCTTAATCCTGGATTCCCTACAAAGTTTATTGAATTCTTCTGAGGTGAATTCTCCACCATTGTCTGATCATAGAGTCTTGATCTTCCTTTCAGTATGATTTTCAACCAAGGCTTTGAATTCCTTGAAGTTGCTAAATACTTCATCTTTTCCTTTCAAGAAATAAATCCATGTCTTACGAGAAAAGTCATCTATGAAAGAAACATAGTATACATACCTGCTTAATGAGCTGGAAGACATGGGGCCACACACAATTGAGTGGACTATCTCCAAGATTCCTTTTGCCTTGCTTTCACTGCTAGGAAATGTCTTCTTCACATTCTTCCCTTGTGCACATCCCTTGCAAATGCCTTCATGCTTTGTTTGAATTTCTGGAAGACATGAAACTGCTTTGCTTGCAATTGGTAGTGCACATGTGCAAGCCTCCTATGCCATAATTCGCTTGGTTCCATGGAGTCATGGACTAATGCTTGTTCTGGTTGACCTTTCAACTTGTACAAGCCTCCCTCTTGCTCTCCAATTACTGTCGCATCATTTATTGTCTTTCCTTTTGGCCACATTAGAACTTGGCCATCAACAAATGTAACCCGCATTCCTTTAGCATCTAAAGCTGAGATGGAGAAGATTTTTCTTCAAACCTGGTACATGGAAAACATCTTTCATCTTTAATGATTTGCCGAAATCTAGCTTGTAGGAAGCTTCTCCACTTCCTTTGATGGGATATTGATAATCATCCCTAAGTTTCACCTTGTGGGGTGACTCCTGTTCTGATAGGTTGATGAAAGATTCTTTGTATCCCGTCATGTGCTTGAACGCTCCACTATTTACAAGCCAATCATTGCTTCCATGGGTGATGGTACCTGTGAGTGCTGAGATTAAAACATATTCTTCGTCACTTGAAGAATCATCCCTTTCTTCTCTAGTTCTTTTCCTTACTAGTTCATCATCTTCAGCGGCGTGAGCATGATGCCTCTTCTTGTTGGTTCTACTGGAGGATCCTTGGTTTCTGGGACAATTTCTTGAATATTGTCCTTTCTCATCACATATGAAACATCTGATACTGGAGAAGTCTCTTCTAGGTCCATGATTCCTATTGGGCCTTCTGGACCTTTTGTGATGATGGTTCTCCCTCTTGTTATGATTTCTCTTTGTGTGAGCAGTTAGAGCGTGGTCATCATTAGCTCCCATCTTCTCTTCTCTTGCTCCAAGTCGAGCTTCTTCCTGGGTGCATTCTTCCCATAATCTGCTGAATGTGATTAGCTCCTTCCTAACACATATCCCTTGAATCAATGAGTCCCATAATCTTGGGAGACCATTCAAGTTGGTCATTACAATATCTCCTTCTTCAACTTTGTTTTCAATTGCTTCAAGTTGTTCCTTGATTTGAGAAACCCTTGTGAAGTAAGATTGCATAGTCTCTAAGTGTTGGATCTTTACATTCTTGAGTTGGTTCCTTAGTATCATCTTCTGATTGATGTGTTGGATCTTTACATTCTTGAGTTGGTTCCTTAGTATCATCTTCTGATTGATGTTCTTCCCTTTGAATATCTTCGTCAAGGCATCGAATATCTCCTTGGGAGTCTTCAAGGATGATACATGAGGGATGAGGTGATCTTTGATGGAGTCTGCAACAATTATTTTGGCCTTGACCATGTTCTTCTTGTGGATTGCCTTTGCCTCTTCTCCCTCTTGTTCTGGAACCTCCTCATTGACATACCTGTCCAAATCATTATCTTCTAGGACAAGAGGAATTCTATAGTTCCATGCTCGAAAGTTATCAGCTCCTTCAAGCTTATCCTCAAGCTTGGTGTGATTTGTCATTTTGATATGACAACCTCAAATGGAAATAGAAAAGAATTAGATCTTACCAATTTGAGATGCAAAGAAACCCTAATTTTCCAAACTTTGAATCTTAAACTTCTGCTTGGACCGAAAGATATGCCTCTTCAAGGCGAGTTGTCCAGTGTACTCCTTTTCCCGGATTGGTGGATGGAAGCTCGAAACGTTTGATGCCCTAGTTTTCTCCCGGCACCACTGACTGCGTCAAAAATGAAAATTCTTCAAATTGAATTATGCTTCCTCCAAAAGATGCGCCCTCCTAGGGCGAGTTAGCCTAGCCCTCGTTTCTTGATGATCTGTGGAGAGAAGACCTTGAACTAGGAAGCCCTAGTTTCCCGTTGCTACACAATTCCTTCTTTTCAGAGTGGCTCGGTACCATGTTAGAATTTGCACTTTAATTCAATTTAGTTAGATCTTTAAACTGAAAGATAGACAAGCGGAGCAAAACACAAAAGACACAAGAAATTTCCTCGGGGAAACCATAAAGGAGAAAACCCCGCAACTTCCTCAGAAATAGATTTGTCACTAGTACAATATCAAACGAGATAGAAAACCCAAATATAAGATGCCTTTTGCGGCTTCTCTCTTTCTCCTCCAGCGAACTTGTCTTCTCTCTCACTTAGTGCGAACTTGCTTGAGTAAGTGTAATGCTCAAATGAGAGAGTGAGCCTCTCTATTTATACTTTATGTGTGAGTGACCTAATTCCTCAATGGGGCCGACTTCCCTAACTGACTGGGCCCACCTGTCCTAGGGAGACTCAAAAATACATTTTGCATTTACCTTTTGGGGAACTATTGCCCCGACTTACAATGGAGGTTTTACCTCAATATTCTTGCATGACCAAATATAATAATGACATCCCCGAACGGAGGAAAAACATCTCCGACGGAGGTACAATAAAAGTACAATAATAATATAATATTATATACAATGGAATATCTTCCAAAGTTACATTTACAACAACACGGACAAACTAGCAGGGCTAGCATCCAATAAGCACATGCAAGGGGAGTGTGACCCAATGTCACCTCAGCCACACTTCCAACTAACTTCGGAGTGTATTGACCTCCAAGGGGAGAGCCATTTTAATATATCTGTAAAACACTTAGACAACCAAATAGATCTTTCTATGTAACTAAATTAGTGACCAGTGTCTTTTATGGAATCAAGTGAAGAATGAAGAAAACATACTACGAAATATAAATGGTTAAGGTATTATCAAACCAAATTAAACTTGTCACTATTGTAGCAAACTTCCTTCATCAAACAATTATCTTAAGGATGTAATCATTCATCAAATAAAGAAGTAAATTGTATGAGTACTGATGCAATAAATGTAACTAGGGTAATTCCCATATTAATAATCAATTTAGTGCAGTGATCAGCAATATACGTAGACACAGAACAATTATGATATCCAAACAGTACTTAGTACCAATAACAAGCAGTACTGTATTGACCACAAAAATGTCACTCATCAATATTACAAAAATAGTACTTATGCCAAGGTAAACAATATGTCTTAATCAAGGTCAGTCCTGTAGCTCTTAGCAGCAATTTAGTAATAACTAATTTAACCCTCTTGATCAGACAAACAATTCTGTAGCTTCCAATTTATCTTTAAACCAAACTGTCATATCCACCATTCAATACTCAAGTGTTCTTTTGCTAACCTTTTATGTTGTTATGTTATGTTATGTTGTATGCTGTGACAGGTTTAGGGTAGCAGGAGGTGTGACAGGCCTGCCCTTGTTACAGACCTAAAATGAGGGTATGAAGGGGTTGAAAGAGAGGAAAGCAAAGGCTGAAACACAAGGAAGGGGCTATAAAAACAAGGTCGAGGCCGTGGGAGGACAGGCCGAGGGTAGGGCAGGATTAAGAGAGGAGTGTCGAGCCTCTTATGGAGCAGGCCAAGGGTCTTCAAGGCCTATAATTTGGAGACCAAGGGCTAATAGGGAAGGGCGAGGGCTAAAAAGGAAGGTCGAGGGTGTATGAGGGAGGAATAGGGAAGGCCGAGGAGGAAATAGAGGAGGTCGAGGGGTAAGGAGGGAAGCCCTAGAAATGTTAGGGCTTAGGTCTAGGACTAATTTCTTAAGCTTTAGGATTTTATTGTTTTCTTTTTTTTTAGGGTTTTTAATAACATAAACAAAAAACCTAACTAAGAACAATAAAATAAATTGCAGACATAAATATCTAACCTAATCTAACAAGAAATGCAATAATTACACATGTACATGCAAGAGAATTTGATAAAATTGGATAACTAGGGTTTTAATGGATGAAACCCTAAACCCTAGGCCTAGAGGAGAGGTGACCAATCTCCCTCTTGGAGTGACTTTCTCTTTGACTTCTAAACTAGGACTTTCAACAACAACCTCTAGAGTTCGTTATAGGAGCCTAATCTAAGGAAAATTTAGAGATCCAAGGCCAAACTAGTCAAAACCTCTTCTAGGGAGCGTTTTCCACCATGCAAAGAAAATAGAAGGCAGACAAGAAGGCCTAAATACGAAAAAATGCAGCTCTATGGCCACCATTCAATCATCAAGAAGCAAAGAAACTCACCTACCTTCACCAAACAAGACTAAAACAAGACTTACTTGAGCTTTGTGTTATTCCAACAATTCCAAGCATCCACCATGCATGAGCAAGACCATAGAAAAGCATCAAAATTTGATCCACAAGCCAAAGAAGACAAATCCTCAAGAGGTGCGCATCAATTCCAAAGAGCTTATCTTAGGTAAAAGAGCAACATAATATGATTTATCCCATGTGTTATGATTTACAAATGAAGTGAGGAGGCTTATTTATAGTCTTCTCAACCCACTTTTACAAAATAACTAGGCCAACAAGCCAAATATAATGTCAATATAAAAATATAACATGAAATAATATAAAATAATACCAAAAACTGATCAAAATAGCTAAAAATGAACAAAAGGCTTCACTCTGAAAAGTGGAGTGAACAGGGGGGGTTGAGCACAATGGTCTGAGAGGGGGGGTGAATCAGTGTGATGGCAATTTAACCTCCATTTAACTTATGGAAGACTAATCAATGTTTAGCACAGTTCATTATGTTATACAACCAAGTAGATCATCATGCCATCATGCCATCAACTAAACAGCAATGCATAAACATAACAAGAAGCGCATTAACCATAACACATCAATAGAAGGACACAAGATATATGTAGTAATCATTTTATATTGTTTGGTGGAAGACAACAATCTTCATGATTACATCAACACCAATTGATACAAAGAGTACCAACTCTCAATCCAGGACCCAACCTGGTTTTCTCAGTACCAACTGAGAAGTGGTGAGGTGTCCAACCCTCAAGTGCAAGATCCAGCTTGCTAGAAAGAACACTTCTGTCAATGTCACATCACAACTGCTATCACTATCAAAAACTTCTCTGTCATTGTCCTGTAAAGTATGTCTATTGTCACTGTCAAGTAAGCCTGCTAACACTGTCAAGAAAATCTGCTATCATTGTCATGTCACAGATAGTTTAAATGAAGGCTGTCAAGTAATCCTGCTGTCATTGTCAAGTCAAAGTTGTCACTATCAAGACAAGGTTGTGACTGTCAAGACAAGGCTGTCACTGATAAGTCCATGTCCTCTTCTCTGTGATCACAAGTATGCTCTTCAATTTGCTCCTTCTTCATGTACATATCTGTCCTTAAATAATTCTGAGTTCTCTTTAGATAAATACCAAGGTGTGCTTCACAAAAAGAGGCTTAGGAAGCCCTCACATAATATACACTACTCTTCAAGATAATTACCAAAACATAGTATGAAGTGAATCTAAAACCTAGTCCACTAATTCACCCATAATTGCAGCCATATAACATATATACTCAGTCCAATAGGATCCCAAAATGAACAACACTAAGTGTACTTGCATTTGTGGCCTTTAATCAAACCTTGACATTATTGGATCAACCCTTAGAATGTATGCCAAGATCCAAAATTCATCCATATCTTTACTTCTCTTATTTGTCAAGTCAATGCTGTCAACTGTCACTGTATCACCAATGGTTGTCACTTCATATCCAAGCTGTCACTTGTCAAAGTGTGTAACATTGTTGCTGCTGCCCCAAAAAAAACTGATTGAAGAGGTGATTTTTAAGCCCCAAAAACAACAATAGTATGCTGCTGCTATCTTGGAACGAATTAAAACGATGAAGATGGTGAGTGAACCCTAGATTTTCCTCCACCATTGATGGTGTATACCGTAAACCCTAGCGGCTGCGTATCTTTGAAATGGACCTACATTGAAGATTATCATAGTGTTATCCCTCGGGGGGTAAATTTCTGCACTTAATTTCCAGCAAACATCTTAAGGTTCAAAGTATCAAATTAGTTCTTTTAACCTTAGGTACTCAAGTAAGGTGTCAAACAAATCCTTTCATATAAGTAGGTTGAAAGTGTTACACTAGTCCTTTCTACCTCACATGCCTACTTCAAGTGTTGATTGTGATACACTAGTCCTTTCATTGAAATAATGTCTTATGAATCTATTAGCCCTTACGTTGATAGGCACTGGTCACATCATCTCATTCTTTGATTTCCCTCTCCTTCCATTTCCTTCTTTTACACATCCTTTTCCCCATTCCAATTTCCATTTCCTATGCTGTAATTACCACACATTTTTTTAAGGCTTACTCACCCTATATCACCTAGAGCCTCCATGCCATAGCCTGAGCAAATATTACTTAGGGATATCCCCCCTTTGGAGGAGAGCCAGCCCGAAAAGAGAAAAAGGGTAACTAAGGTAACAGTGGGTTGCCTTCCTGAGTTGCACAAGACTAGCTCCTTGATGCTTGAGACTTTACATCATGTAGGGGGTACTAGATTTTGTTGTAACAGAGAGAAACATTGAAAATTGTGTGGCCAAGAGCAACAAAAATTTCACCATAGGTCAGGTGGGAGTAACACAATATCGGCCCAAGTTGGGCTCTGATACCAATGTAATGAACAAAAGTTCATTTACAGGAGAATATCCAACATAAAAGAATCTACATGGATAAATAAATATATAATCGATAATGAATGGGTGAGTTATTATAATGTCCCTCAATTAGGTTGTGTCCTTTAATTAATTTAATTAACATTATTATTATTATTATTATTTGGTGTTCTTCTTATTCTTCTAACTTCTGTATTGATTATGTATGCATTTTATATCCTTTACACCAACCCATTCTTAAATCAAACAATAAAACGTAGTGTGAAAACTAAGAACTTACTGCTTAAACAAATTCTTCACACGTTGTTGTCCCTCCTCCAGGGTTTTGGGATCAACGCACTACATTTCATCAGAACATGTAAACTGTGAACAAATGCTAGAAAACAAGAGATGAATAGAAATTGTGTAGAAACTAGATTGATTATTTTGTAGGAAATAAATGCACAGAAATGACAGAGATACTAATCTACTAAAAGCCGTGAAACATATACACAATCAACAGTACCATACTTCTTTCATTTTCTCTGTGACTTCTTCTAGTTGTGGCCTCATCAACTGCATTATGAATGGGATCAAGTGTTAGAGAATGCATTGGAACTCAAAGCCTCTAACTTCTAGGAAAATATACAACAGAAATTTATGTCATCAGAGTCCATTAGTTCCCACAAACTGAAAGAATATTGATCAAATGAAACATAAAACAATAAAACAAAGCTTTACCCAAAAAAATCTACAAGATAGTTTAGCAGAGCTCAACAAGCTGTAAGCATATTAGAGGCAAAGTTATATTTATCCATTATAAATCTTACTGTAATAAAGGAAATTGATTTGTTTACGTGATTCATATAATCTCATGAGTGAATGTATTTATGTATTCTGTAATTAAGTGGGATTTGGGATGTCATCCCTATCAGTCCTGTAGTCCCCTGTGAAGTTCATGTTGTTTATACATCTCTGACAATATACACATTGAAATAATGAATAAAGGGATACATTAGTCAGTGAATGTAGTCAAATGGGCTGCCAATTATACAAAGACATGGGCCATGATTCATAGTCATGATTGTGCATTAATATAATGTAAGCAGTAATAATAATTACTAATATACAACAGGTATATTACAATTCAACCCCTCGATAAACGCTTCAACTTTGAAGCATTGAGAAATTGATTTGGAGCAATATTCATCCTTTGGAGAGGAAAAATTGCATAGATATCCTTTTGAGAAGCGCGAATCTTCAAGTTTTCTTTAATTTGGAACATAATTGGATAATGTACAATAATAGTAATTACTAGTATATCGTGGTATATTACAAGTCACCCCCTACAAAAATGTGTTGACCTCAAGGCATCAATAATTGATTTGGAGTGATATTCAATCTTCAAAGAGGAAGAACGACAGACATCATTTTGAGGGAAGTGAGAATCTACATATTCTATTTATTCTAGATAAGATAATTTTATTAATGTCTAACGAATGACCACAAAAGTAGGTCAATGGGACCGAAAGGATACAAATAGTATGAATACAATCTAGGAGTGCAAACGCAACTCCTAGATAATGTCAGAGCTAAACCTAAAATAGAGTAAAATAAATAAAGAAAGATACAAGCAGTGAGATGTCCTCATAAACATGTATAAAGTCATGATAAGGCACGGTGATGTAGGAGAAGACAAACAATGAGGCTTATGAAGTCAAGAACGTCTGAGTCTAATAACCGATGACTATGGGGGCAACTGGGGCATTGGCTCGCTAACACTATCAAAGTCCTTTGGAGCCCCCAACGTGTCATGATGAACAATCCTGGGGGGATGTAGGAGCGAGGAATACTCCTAACATCTGAGGCCGAAGGAAAGAAACTCTGGATAGATCTTTGACTACTCCGCTGGGCCTAGGAAGGAATCCAACGGGTGGGAGGCACCATGCACAGGATCCACCGGGAGACAGTCCCTCTGACGCTCTAGGTGTATATGGACTGATGTGTTGTTCGGCACCTCCGAGCAGGTCTCAAAGATATCGACCGATCTCCCAAAGGAAGAGGCTGAGAGGAGGCTCGAGGTCTCACCACTCTATTATTCAAAGTGCTATGGTACTCAGCTCGCCGCTTGTTGCTCTGCTCCGACGAATCAACATGAAAATATGATGTGATCTTCCTGGTCGTCCCAAGGCGGGGCAGGGTGTGTAGGAGCTAAGATCTGTGGTTGAAAATCTCTTTGATGAAAAGGGCTAGGCATCTCTGGTACTAATATTGAAAGAAAGTTGAGAGGGAACATCCCAAGTCTCTTTAGAGGCAATGATAATGTCCTCTGATCTCATAGTATAAGGGGCACCTGAAAAATGAGGTGTACCTCTGTCCCTGGCTCCTGCAGGCGACACACCTGGTAGATCCTATCAGATCATGGTATATGATGGTCCGTCTCCACTCGGATTCTATGAGATCCCACCCAAAGCTGTCCCAAAGGAATCCTAAGAGAATACATCCAATGCCCACATGTGTATGGGGGTCGGACCATGATGCCAACATGTAACTCCAAAAAGTGTACAAGGTAGAAGGACATCTTCGAGCCCAGGCTCGTCGAAGGTGAAGTCCAAGTGACTTGAATGTACAATCTGTAGATGTCTTCTCTGATGAACTGATTCAGAACTTGTGTAGGCAGCCAGAGATGGTGCAGCATGTCAAGGGAGAATCTAAATGGGGGAAGGCACTCTGGAGAAATGGTCACCAACTGGAGAAGCCGAGATGCCTCTAAATACCATCCTCTTGCTCAGAGAGTGGGGTGAGCAGAAGCGATGGCCTCAAAGGAGCAGAGTGCAAGATAGGGCTACCTATCTCTTCCTGTGGCTAAATCTTTGAAAGCTCTAACTCTGTGAAGTAAGGAGACCAAGCGGAAGATGACCTCGATGCAGAAGGGATGGACACCAAACTCTACCTGAATAATGGGCTATAGAATTGTACGTTTGCATCAGATGATGCGCCTGAGAAACAAAGTCTGAACTCTCTATGTCTGGGCCCAATCTATCTGTAACAAGCTCGTCCCTCAAATCTCAGAGCCATAGAGGATTATGGGCCTAATAATCACCTTAATGAGGTAGAGTTTAGACAAGATGCCTTGAAATTGACTCTGAAATCTTTGTCTCTCAATGAGGGCCAAGGAACCATAACCTTTGCTGAGCCAAGGCTGGAGGGCCTAATGCATACCAAAACAAGGCCTTGTGAACTGTACTCCTAGGTAAATGTATGAAGTGGTAATCTCAAATCTCTTCCCGAAGTAGAACTGTATGTCTACCAGAGCTTTCTTCAATGCGTTGAAGATCATAACCTTAGTTTTACTAAGGTTGACTATCAACCGTCAAAGATCACAAAAGCTTGCAAGGGTGTCAATCTGCCTCTGCAGACCCTTAGGAGTAGAAACAAACAAGATCAAATCGTCTGCAAAAAGGAGCAGGGAGATCAACACCTGATGTAGAAGGCAAACATCACCCTCTTGGATGTGCTCATGGAGGAAAGACTCCAACTCATCAATGTAAATCCTGAAAAGGATCGGTGGGAGGTGGCATCCCTGTTTTACCCAAATGGTAATCCAGATGAAGTCTGAAATACCATGTGCCATCCTGAGGCAACCCAAAACTGACTCATACAATATCATGATGGCTACCATGAGGGTCTCAGATATGCCAATGTCACGAAGTCTCTAGAATAATGCATCTTGTTACGTGGTACCAGTACCAACGTACCTTCAGATGTGCCCCAAGGAGAGAGGGTCATTTTTTCTACTAGGAGGGGTATTTTCCAGCATTTTATGAGTGGAGGTTATGGCCAGACCCTTTGGTTCCTCTTCTGGGCGTACTATGGCTTAGTGGCATTGTTGACTGCCTCATGGAAAGGCTTGAAGCCCCGAGGTTGGTGTCCGGGGCTCCCAGGGGTGGGTCATTGGGTCACATGACCTCCCACCTTGTTTCATCATTCCGGTGACACTTCTTTCAACATTGAGGCTCACCCATCTCCTCCAGGTCATTGTCCACACCCTCCTAGTCCTCCAGTTCAGCAACACCCTCTCTCCTTGGGTTGTTTTTTATGATAATGTCATCCTCCATGCCAGGTCGCGTTGCTTGATTAGGGGGGGGGCATTGAGGGATTTTCACTACTGTTGGGGTTAGATGGGGCATGACGACCCCCCCCCCCTCGCCACTCCAGCTTTCAATTCGGAGTTTTTTGCTCATTTTTAGCTATTTTAGTCATTTTTGGATAAACTCTGGGGAAAATGCCCCAAGTTACCTACAGATTTGATTATTTTATATTATTTTATGTTATAATTTTAAGTTGACATTTTATAATTTCAAATTGACATCTTAAAGGCATGTCGGCCTGGTTATTTTGTAAAAGTGAGTGTGAGAGACTATAAATAAACTCTCCTCACTTCATTTTTAGACACAACTTATGGGATAAAACATTATGCTACTTTTTTACTCTTCTTAGGGCTCTTGGAGTGATGTCCACCTCTTGAGAAGGACATATTTTCTGGTTTGAAGCAAATTTCTTGAAGTATCTTTTGTTCATGCTCTTTGCTAAGGTGATGCTAGAGCAATGTTGCACAACTCGGACTCGACAAAGACTCGGCTGGCATGTGACTCGTGGACTCGGAAAAAACTCAGGAAAGACTCAGGACAGACTCGGCAAATAGAAAAAAAATAAAAATATTGTACATTTTGGGCAAAAAAAGAGGTTAAAAGCATTTAAAACAGGTTAAAATATAAAACAGAAAATATATAATAAAAAAATATATAGCAAAAAATATAAATAAAAAAATAACTATATAACAAAAATATAATAAAATACAAAATATTAAAAATATATATAACATACAAAATAAATTATAAATAATACATAATAAACCAATAAATAACAGAAATTAATTAAAATTTAAATTTAAAATAAAAATATATATAATAAAAAAATATAACAAAAAATATAAATATAAATAATAATTTATAACAAAAATATAATAAAATACAAAATATTAAAAAATATATAACATACAAAATATATTGTAAATAAAAAAACTATATAATAAATAATATATAAAAACCAAGGTGCTGCCTCTATAACTGGCCTTGGAACCGGACAAACTTCTTCCATCGTTGCCTGGTATAAATATTTGGTTGCTTCAATGGCTGCGGGTGGGTCCGGATCAACTTCAAACTGGTCAATCAGATTAACAGATTACCATAATTAAATATGGAACCGGAAAATCCACAAATCGATCTGGAACTTCCCCTGGCACTGGACGTGAAACACATTATTTTACTTTATCAATCGATTTATAAAACCGGGTAAACAAGGTAAACTCGATCTCTAACTGTCGGATATGGATCAACTTGTTCTTCAACGGGTGGATCAACGCCTGGATAAACAAAGTAAGCAACTAGATATGCTCGAACGGGGACTAGTGACTATTCAACAGGCTCTACTCTTGTTTTCACACGGTCAACGTACTACAGATAAACTACATAATATATTATACATAAAAAATATATATTTAATTTTAATAAAATATAACATATAACAAACAAAAAAATATAACATTAACATATAACTACTAACAATAACATATAACAAACAAAAAAATTTAAAAAAAAATATGGACAGCCCGAGGACTCGAAGTCGATCTGCACTTTTTGGAAGAGCCGGCCCTTACCGAGAAGAGCCAACCCGACGTCGAGCTACACCACACGCATTCGAACTGCACAACGCCGGAATGAGGAGCAGCAACCCGACTCGAACTCTGTCGCACGAACCTCTGCCCGAACTGCACCTTCACACCTTCACCGACTCACTACTGGTGAGTTCCACGAGTCCTTGGCTGAGTACACCGAGTGCCTGCTGGTTCCGGCGAGTGGGCGAGTGGCGAAGTCCTTGGCCAAGTGTCATCCAGTTACTCGTTTCCGGAGCTCGCTCGGGGAGACTCGCGAGTCCCCAGCGAGTGGTGCTTCACTGTGCTAGAGTTGTTGGCTTAACACATACACAAGGAGGTATCCATGTTCTTTTCTTGACTTCTCTTTGTTAAATGTTGAATGATGATGCTTGTTTATGGTTGAATGGTAGCCATTAATGCTGCATTTTGTCTAAACTAGGTCATTTTCAGCCTTTTGTCACCATAGCATTGCGAGGGACGTCCTCTAGAAGGAGTCCTTTGAAGCTTGAGCTTTAGGTCTCCAAGTTTTGCCCTAACTAGGCCTCCTTTAACCAACTCTTGTGGTTGTTGGAGAAGGCTCAAGTTTGCCAAACTTTGTAAGGACCATTCTCAAGAGGAAGGCCATCGTCCTTGATGCCCTAGGGTTAGGGTAAAACCTTAAAACCCTAAGTTTGATACTCTTCTTCTACATATTCCAAGCCTCTATTTTGTAAATTTTGTAAGTTTTAGACTAGATAATTTATTATTTGGCTAGTTAGGTTTGACTTTTATAATTTTATGTACATAAAATTACGTAAAACTCCAAAAAAATCAAAGGTTTAAACCCTACTTTACTTCCCTAAAACCCTAGCTGCAACTCAACTTAGCCCTAGCGGCCCTCCTCCTTTTCATTTTCTACCTTCGCCCTACTTTCCTTTCAACTCACCCTCCCTCATATCTCTCTCCTAGACCTTCGTTGCCTTCTTTCTTACCCTCACTACCCCTTTTTCTTTTGTTGCTCCCCTTCTTTCCTACCCTTGGTTCTCCTCTAAAGGGCTCGGCCTTCTTCCCTTTGGACACATAGGTCCTTACCCTTGCCTATTGTGCCCTCAGCCTTCCCTTTAGGCCTTTATAAGGGCTATAACAGCCCATCCTTTGGGATCCCTCCATTGCTGCAAACTTGTTAGGGCAGCAGACTTACCAACACAGAGTTCCCTTCTCTTTTCCCTCTACCTGCTCATACAAGACAAACCAAAGGGTTAAACATTACTAATATTTAGATGCCATTTGCAAGGCTGTCAGATGATAAAAGGAAGTCTAAAATTCACTTATACAGGTCTGAAAAGGTAGTTTTACAGTCTGATATACTATCTCTTTAAAGCAGCAAACAAGAAAGGTTGAAGTAGGATCATTCTCAAGTTAAACATCTTTGAATATTTGACATTTTATGATATCATTATACTGTTGAATGTATATTTGACATACTGCTATACTAACATACTGCTGATACATCTTCATTTGATGAATGTAATTGGAAGGAATTAATTGGGCCAAAAAGTGTTATGCTTAGTGGTTAATATTATTGTTGTTCTATGATACCAGACACGTCCATATAGACCATCGTGTCCTGTGTCATCGTGTCGGACACGGACACATCTTGAAACAGTGTCGAACACGTGTTTTGGACGTCTCCTGTTTTAGGACACGTCCAAAAAACGTGTCCAACACTGTGTCAGGACGTGTCCCAAAAACAGGACACCATGTCTCTAAAACGAGACACTTCTAACCCAAAAAAACTATAAAAAAATAAGTTTACCATCATTCATTCACATTTTTCAGTGAGTCTTGAGCTCTAAGAGGGGTATTTTTTGTAGTTGAAGAGCATTAGAAGGTTTTCCATCTTGATCTACCCCTTTTTGTATTTTCTAGTGGTATTCCAACATCTATGTAATACATTTTGATTTTGATGACTTAATGAGAAATATGATTCCAACATCTACGTAATATAACATTTTGATTTTGATGACTTAATGAGAAATTTTACGAGTCTGTGAGAACATAGCCCCCCATGTTTGTCACCCTTCTCTGTCTGCAGTTTCTGATGTATTTTTATTATTCTTCCATATACTTTTACATATTACATTGTTTGGCTCTTAGTTGTGATGCATTTTTATTACAAACTGCTATGAGAGGCTACAGCGAGGAGAGTTGGTTCAATGATGTTCCAACCAGAGTCAAAAGGTTTATTGAGGATGGCAGGAGGGATGCATGTACCAGAGCAGACAGATTTACCCTCTGTATCAGCTATGGAGGATGAGGGATATAGTATTGTGTTCCGAGATGGACCAAGGCTTCTATATTCAGAGGGAGTGACCTTAGATGCAGCAGAGAGGCATGGCATTAGACAAGGTCAGTTGTACAAGTTGTTGGGAAAGCCTGTATGTGGGTCCAGGAAGACCTTGGATGTAGTTTCAATATCAGTGACAGAGGGAGAGCATGATGCTTCTCTCAAAATGACATTGATAGAGGAGGAGCGCAGATCTGCATATTAGAGTGCATCAGATGCAGCCAGGAAGCCTTCCAGTTTAGAGGGAGAAGCTGTAGCAGCAAGAGATGTGTTTGATCCTAGCGGATGCCTCTACAGAAGTACCTTCCTCGCTAAGAGGAAGTATGTTGTCAGAGGGTTGGGACGAGTACTGTTCCTACTTGACTTTGGAGAACTCCTGGAGGTATCAGGAGTACTATTCAATCCAGGATTGAGAGGGAGTATACTCTCAGTGGTAGCATTGGGTGATGTCGGTTACTCAATGGTGTTCCAGAGGGAGTTGATCCAATCTTGATGGGTCACATGATCGACGGTGAGTACTTGGTTCAGGGAGAGCCCACATCTGGCACATCGGGTTGGTTGAGTGCATCCTCATCAGAGCCAGGGGAGGATAGAGAGTGAGATGCTCACAGTAGCGATGGTGCTAGGAGGAGTGATTCCTTTCAGTAGATGGGTGAGCAAGATGCTCACCATGATGATGAGGATCAGAGGAGTGATTATTTTTATCCGATTTATGAGCGAGATGCTCATGGAGTTGATGAGACACAGGGGAGTGAGTCTTTGGACTCAGATTAGATGGGTGAGCATGATGCTCATACAGGTACCAGCCGGAGACTAAATTGGTATGAGATGACTCAGATGGACTTAACTCAGGAGAGAGCCGGGTCAGCTCAAAGACAATGGGAGATCTCCTACAGGGCAATAGATCCGCTTGATGGCATATTAGGTGATTAGCTACATCAGAGGTTCAGAGGAGGTCAGGATCAGAGTTCTGTGATTGATCAGGAGGCTTCTTTTGGAGCCACATTTATGGAGTTTGATCAAGGTACTACAGGTCAAAGGGAAACAGTGACAGGCAGGACAGTTAGGCCAGTATCAACAGTAGGGGACTTGTTGGATTCAGGCATCAGTTGATGGACTCACCTCAATAAGAGGGAGTGTTAGAGATAGTGGTATCTTGGGATGTCCTCCATGATTCAGATGCCTTGCATGGAGGTACATTAGCAGTATAGGCATCAAGATGGAGTAGAGGGTGAGATGCAATGTACTCAGTGGTATGAATTTAGCAGTGGATGCATGCGGAGCTTCCAAGGTGTTTTGCCTCATGCATGCATGAGTTTTGCATGTACAATTGTTAATTAAATATTCATGCAAAAGTGACTTTTTGCATTCCCTGATATTAGGTTTTTGGTAAACCTAATTAATCAGTGAGATGATATAAGGAGGCAGAAGGTCATCGGTAAAGGTTACTCAGCAGACAAGTCAGAGAGTGATCAATCAAAGTCAGGAGGGCGCATAGTGCATGCAGAGGGCGACTTTCTGAGAGAGAGAGGAGCTTCTTCAGTAGGGAGAGTGAGGAGATATGAGTTGGATTAGACCTCATTTGATCAGAGGCACTTGGCTACCAGATATAGTGAGCTAAGAGAGCTCAACAGAGAGATTTACATATTGTTTAGAGAGAGGACGACTTGCAATTGTGGAGGGGCGCACTTCATGAGCAAAGAACCTCGTTGTGCATCAAATTGACAGATTGAGCAGCTGAGACTTTCAAAGTAGGTCTTCCTCAATGATTGCGAAAGGACTGTGACGATCAGAGCTCAGATCTATTGAAATCTCATTCAGTACGAGTTTCCGGTAGTTGGAGAGAGGGCACACTTCTGCACGCAGAACTGCAGGGGCGCATCAGACTTTGAGCAGAGCAGGCTACCATTCCAGACAGAGCAGATCAGGGTAGTGGAGTACAGAGAGAGATAGTACATCCTGAGACGGGCAGAGTCAGATCTTTAGAAGTTTCAGATCCAAACTGACAGCAGGGGGCACATTACCCAAGAGCAGCAATTGCAGCTACTGCAGATCTGGGGTTATTCTAACGCGTTAGGTTTGGTTATTTGTTTCTGAAGAACTGTATGTACTAAATCTATTCTTACTCTGCTTTCGGATCAAGATAGAAGAAAGCCTCACAGAAAGCTGGTTTGTCCCCGTTTGGGGTTTCCAGGGTATATCGTGAGTTTATGTGTGATTGTTGTGTATTTTCATTGTGGAAGTGTTAAGATATCTATAGTGTTTGTATCTTAAGTCATTATTGTATTTCTAATTTATAGAGACTCAAACCGCTTGAGATATCAGGGCATCCAGAGGGAGTAGTGATCTCTAGATAAATTAACACGAACATCTATGAAGGCCCATGGACTCCGGCTCTAAATCCTGAAGACAAAGTGCATCCTCGACTCTATCATGAAGTGATATATGTAGGCTTCTGGTGTAGGCATTGAAGTCACCCAGAAGAATGACCTCCCCAAGAGTAGAATAATGTGAGATGTCTGCATAAAGATCAAGGAAGGGGTCACCCTCGGACTCACTGTGAAGTACGAAGTGAGATGAAGCTAGGGGATGTAACACATTGCGATGTAGCTATCTCGAAACAGGGTGTTGTTATGATGGATCTGGACCCACAAGTATCTAGCGTGCTCATCTGATGATACCATAGTATCCTGACTCTAGAGGGAGACTCGTACGAGACAGACAACTCCACAAGATCCTCTAACACCGTCGGACTGTGTCTCCTATCTGCAAGACCATAACCAATGGTACCCCTAAATTGGGGGTGGTGTCCGTACGGGGTTCGCATGTGTCTCCAATAATCATAAGTATTATTTTAAAGTTTTATCCAATAGGTATAGTCATCTCCATTTCCCAACAGGAAACAAAGAACAGTTTGGATAACTATAGGAATTTGAGAAAATGTCACCTTGCTCAAGTCCTTTCTCACTTCAGGTTGATGCTTTGCCAACCACAAGGGGTTTCCTTAGGTAATCTAAGGTTTGTTCATGAAATGCATGGGGTTTATTTAACCTTAAATCTGGATTTATTAGTTGATGTTTGGTATAACTGTGATTAAAAATCAACTAGCGGAATTATTACAACAAGAAGCTATAAACATTAATTAAAAATATTAATTGCAATAGACACTAAAATTTTCACTGATTACCAACTGTTTACCTTTATTTATGCAACAAAAAGTTGCATATCAGCAAGTTGAATCAGTGGAAAAGGCTAAGGAAACGCTTGCAATCAACTTTTGATGGTTGATAGCAGGAAACCCCTTCACTTCCTATCTAATTTACTTGTTGGTTACAAATATATTAATTAAGTTTGCCTTTGTTTATGCTTCTAATAAAATAGATTGACTGCTGCCTTGTAAGTTATATGGAATTAAAGAAGCAAACTGAAAGAAAATAAAAAGGGCAAACAAAATGGTATGAATCCTATTACCTAAAAGCTGTTAGTTTTTCATCATTTAATTCAATAGATCTAGGATCTTAACTGAAAGAACAACATGTACAGCATATCAACCATAAGAGACAAGAGACGAGACACAAAACATTTCACCGGGGAAAACCAAGAAGGTGAAAAACCCCGCAACTTCCTCAGAGATAGAATAAGCATCAATACAAGGATCACAATGATCAAACCCAAGAGATAGATATCTTCAGCAGCATACTCCTCCTCCACTTGTGTGCACTCCTCCTCTCTCTCACTAATGCGAAGTGAGTGAATGAGAGAATGTGTAAAATGAGAGAGACACACTCTCTATTTATACACTACTTCACTTGTCTTTTAACTTTAACTAGGTCTGCCCCAACTTAACCACTTAACATAATGTTGACTGGGCCGACCCCCACTAGGGTGGTCTAATAACCCTTTAACCCACATGACTCATACAGGGCCGACCCCATCAAGGTGGTCTAATAACCATCAAGTATAAGGACATGTGGGTTGGTCGAAGTCTCAAGAGCGGTGTTCAACACTACACCAACAAGGATGCAGCCTAACTAGTGCCCCGAGGTCTCGTCCCAGTGGTTCTCGCGTCCTAGGGAGAATTTCCCCACACAAAAATTGTCAAAGTGCCGGATTTTCACTTATCTTAAGGGTAGTTGATTTTATTAGGTGACTATTTAAGTTAAGTGTGGGATGTTAAAAAGTGCTTCCAACTGTTTCTGGGTATCCCACAGGTGGCAGAGCATATGCAATGTAGGCAAAATAGTTTATTCAAATTGAGAAAGATAGGACCATTGTGCTCTCCAATAGAGAGTGCTCTTGACCTGCTTTTCAGCAAGGTTCAAGAGACTTTGGGTTCCTTTTATTAAACAGTTATGGTGTGAAAAGTGAAATGTCGGATGCAAAACTTTGAAAGATATCAATCACCAAGTTGATGTGTCACTTTCTGATCAACCTCCACTAATCGGCAATGCCTTTTAGGTGAAGGTGAGAGCATACTTCATGGCAACGAAACCGGTTTCATTTCTACTTTACGCTTGCAAAAGTAAATAAAGTGGATTAAAACTTATAAAGCAAAAAATGATAAGAGCATAAACCCTGCAAGCCAAATGTGTGTGTGTGTTTGTTTTTGTTTGTTAGAAAAAATCATACATGAAAATTTTACACAAGTACAGATTCCCCCTGGGGGGATGGGGTGTAGGCATTGGGGATGGGGTGTAGGCGCTGGGTATCCCATTGCTCTCGTTTAAATGTTTACAATAATGCTCAAAAGAATATGCCTCTTTAGTCCATTTTTATGGATCTAAAGGGCTTACAATAACTCGGAATGGAAAGCTAGAAGAAAGGGGTTCTTGGAAAGCCTTTTTTGATGCTTTCTCGCTGAAAACAGCCAAAGTTTCTCTCTGTATTTCTTGGGACCTGCTAAAAACCAGCAAACAAACTTTCTTAGAAAGTGATGGGAATGAGTTTAAAAAAATGAAAAAAAATTGTACTTCGAAAAATTTTGAAAATTTGAAAAATGCAAGTACAAAAGTTTGAAATCTAGCTCTACATATGAATAAGCTTTTTTTAAACAATGAAGATCTAGATTTACTAGGAATGCTTAAGAAAGTTCAGATCTGAAAGTGATAAACAATGGAAGCCCTAGATCTAAAACTTCTAAGCATGAAACAAAAAGGGAAAGAAGAGAGTTTGTTTGTAATTTTGAAGAGAGGGATGAAGCCCCTTTATGCCATAGCTTGCACTGGTGTTGCTCTTTTGAAGGGACCTGAAACAAAAGTGTAAGTAAAAGCTGCCCAAAGTGTAGAAGCTTCAACCGAGTTCTAGTCCTTATGGGTTTTGTGATTTGCAGCTTAATAAACAAACTCACAACAAAGATAAGTAGATCTAGTGTGTTAGCAATAAAAGAAAACTGAAGAGCCTAAATACAACCGAGTATTGTCGACTCCTTCTAGATCTCTAAAACTCTTTCACAAATAGACAAATTGACAACTCCAAATGTCTATTCAAATCAGTAAGCTAGATCTACAAAAAAATGCAAGCAAGAAAGAAATAAGTACAGTGTCACCTCATGAAAATCACCGCATTTGCTCAAGATGGACCTCCAAAGTCTTCAACAATATATTAAAAATGATCAATACTTTACAAACTGGCAGAGGTTCTATGCATCCACACTACATGTGAAAAATGGAGCATGAACTTGCTTTTATAACCTCAAGAGAGGAGAAATCGAGTGCATGAGAGGGCATGTGAATCCCTCGAATGGTGGAGAGACTCACGCATGAACAACACTCTAACTCCACCATTCGGTTGGTGTGATTTGTGAGGTGGCTGCCACCTCATGAGAGTGGTGCCGCTCTTACCTTGTATCCAATGCCCAATGCATAGGAATACTCGCCCACGTGAAGGAAGGGGACGATCCATTAATTTAAAAAATCAAACTTTTGACTTTATACACTCCAAAAAATGACGCTTTATCAAATTGATGTATTCGCCTTCCTCATACTAATATAATGCCACCCTTTCAAAATGATTTTTTATCATTTTTTGTCCTTTTTTATATTTGTCTCTTAGTGCAATTTTGATTTTTTTAACATTAAAATGCCAATTTGATGCATCTTTAACGAAAAATGCTCCCAGAGGCGACATAATCACTCGAAACCTAAAGAAAGCGGGCACTAGGGTAAAGAGGACGCTCTAAGCGTCAAAACGAGCCTCCCCACGACAAATTCCGGCTCCAGACAGCACTTTTATTACATTTTGAATTTTTCCAATTAAACCATTAAAAAATGGTCTAATTTACGGGAAAAAAATATATATATTTTCTTCCGAATCGACTCAAACTCCTAGGGGACCTAGTGCATGTCCATACAACTCAAAACTGATGGCTAGCATGTAAAAATCATAGACACATAGGCTTTAATAGCCCACCTAAGATCGACCACCATGGGAAATACTCCAGCTTTGGAGGTATGAGTGAAAAACTCAGGAATTATACGCCATTGAAGAATAGCACATAATTCCTAAGGAAAAAACACTCTAGAGTATCCCCTTGACGACAAACCCTAAGGTAGGCCAAGTCTTTTACAAAATAATCATGCTTAGTCCAACCTATTACAATTCCTCCGCAGGGGTCTGGACATGCAAAATTTACAAAAGGCCAAAAAATTTTGGCCTGATGGATCTCGGAACACTAGCAATGAACAATGTATGTTGTTCTAGTTTTCAACGGTTCCCTCGGAATCCACTAAGTGCAATTTAGTGGATAATAGCAAGGACGGAGTAAATGACTTCACCATCAATCACCAGATCCAAGTAAGCGTGATCTACCATTTGTTTTGCAGTTTCTCTCTTGTAAAAAGGAATCCAACTGTGATTTTAAAATTTAAAAAAATCAAAATTTTTAATTTGCACTTCATTGTAGAGAAGGCCAATTTCTCTTGGGCATTTCGTTTTTCTTTCTGGGAAATAAAAAAAAAATTACCCTAGGCATAAATACCAAAATACTCTTTGTGATTTTACTAGAAAACAAATGTTCGTTTTTTAGCATGGAGGGCCAAATCACGGAATAGAGGTTGATTTTCCCTTCGACAAATTTCAAGTGCCCTAGGTGACCCTCCAAAAATCTTCACAAGTTTGTAAACTTAGCATTTAACTTTCATTCTTTGCGGGTTTTATTAAGAAACAATTTTTTTTTTGCAAAGATTGAAGGTCAAATATATTGAAGAGGCCGAATTTTCCCTAGGCATCACTCTAAAATCCTCATAAATTAATTTTGAGCCTATTTTGTAATCAAAACGAACTAATCTGTTAAATCTTGAAGTTTTATTGAGTGGATTCTGAGATCGTGGGAGTATTCGTGGTCAAACGCAAAAAGAAAGATTTAAATCTCTTTAAGGCAAATCGCATTTGTCCATTTGGTGATCGTTTTTGTCCTAGGCGTCACTCTATCAAACCCAGTGAATTACATTTGAGCCGCACTATCATTACAAAACGATTTTATCATTTGTTTAATCAATTCGCTGCAAGGTATGACAAAATCAATTTGATATATTGCCAAGACATCTTGTATTTAGGTTTCATTTGTTCACAATTCCAAGCAGTATTGGGTCAAATCCATCACTTAAAACTTTGCTGGCATAAACTCTCCACAAACAATTTCGCCTTAGGGTTTCAAGAGATTGATTTGATCTTTAGAGTATAAATTTGTGCTTTGAACCATAATCATTTGGCATTTTGGCTTGATAATGTATGAGATTTAAAATCCATTGTTAACATTAAAACCAATAAATCCCTCCGAGTCAATTCACTCTAGGGTATTGAATATGAAATTAGTTGAGTCGTTGGCATCATTTGTATGGTATAGCTCAAAGTTAAAGAGCTAAATTGATTAGCCATAGACTCCATTTGCCCATCAAAGAGCACTAATCTATCACAAAGTTATTTTTTCCTTAAGGGTTTGAAGTCATCTCTACATGAAGTGCTTGTTGCCTTGCTTGTGTTGATTGTCTTATCTTTTGTAGCAAGTCTTTCATTTCTAGGGTGTATTTAAATTCTTCAATCTATTCCCTTAGTTTCTCTTTTTCTAGATCCACCCAAATCCTAACTTGATACTATTCCTAGGATCTAAAAGCAATCTCTCAGGGTACTGTTATCACACAGAGTGTAGTTTCCTACTTAGAGATCCTATCCAAGATGGTAGAGGAAGACAACTAATCGGTGGCACCTAAGAGGGCCTCGATTCCCAAGATGGATTAGTTGTCACGCCAATCGAGGCACTCTTCACTTCTTGTTATCCAAGCCACAGATAACAAAGGGGAAGACCCTGATCTACTCTTAGAAAGAGAGAGCTAACCCAAACACCAAATCAAGCAGATCAAACAGTAAAAGTAAAGTGAAGGGTGTAGAACCCTAGATTTAAGGAATGGAGCTATTGTAGAGGCTTAAGGAAGATGAGATATGAAAGTTAATTAATTCAATTACAATAGCTCAAAATTATGGACAAATCCAAGATTTAAGTGTTAAGGTAAATGATCAAAATCAACTGCCTTGGCAAACGTGTACTTAAATTAGGGGAAATGGTCCCAAGGAGTAGATCTGGATGGATTATGGCTTCCTAACACAGCTTGACCGTAGATCTAACAATATCAAAGCTCACAAGCGAAAATCAGGCAATCAAACAACTGAAAAAGGGGCAAACTCAGAGAGGGCACAAGAGAGAGAGATCAATGGCTAGGGATTTGGGCAAGAAGGAGTCCACTGAATATGATGCCCTAGGAAACCCTCTTCAAGCTTGGCATAAAAGTAAAAACCCAGAAATCATTCACCACAATTTGAAGTTGTTTGAGCTAGAGAATTTTAATAAATTTTAACTTAGGGTTTGAACAGTGAATTTTAATGGTGTTGATTGGAATGGATCCCAAGATAGCAAAAATACTTTGAAACACACCTGGATATGCTTGCGACCGCCTTGCTAGTTGATGATCTTCCCAAAATGAAGCAATCTAGAGTGAGATCCAACCTCCCAAGCGAAATTGCTATCCCTCCAAGATGGCCAATGCACCCTTCCCTGCCAAAACGATCTGTAATTAGAATCGATCTAGACAAGAAATGAACTCTAAAGTAAGAAAGATAAACCAAAGAGCATCAATATGATCACAAGATACAATAAAAATACTCCCTAAAGACAAAACATCTTGAGGAGGAGAGATGGAGTCTCCCTGCAATAGCGCCCCCTTCAAAAACGTCCTCCTTCTCTACCACACAGCCCCTGCAGAAAAAGGTTTGGAGAAAGCTAGATCCACAATGATGTCACGGAGAAAATATTTTACAATCACTTGCAAGAGCATTCATCAAAGCATCCAAGAGTTTTTGCAAAAGTATTCTTTATTATGCCGGAAATCCAAGAGCCCAAAGGTGCCTTTACAATGAGGAGGGGTCTCTTCCTTAAATAGGAATGAGAGAGACCAAAACCCTAACCACCTTTTGAATGAGTGGTGGAGATCAAAAGATAAAACAATAGTAATCGACAGCTAAGATGAGCAGGAAATATAATACATGGATCAACTCATTAAAGGAGCGAGTGCGCACTCACTAAGTGGCCCTAGGGGGGTCGCACCACATGATAAATGACTAAGACAAGTGTAGCAAGTACATCGTGGGGCTGGGAGGTATTAATGTCCTTCACTAGCATCTCCCCATGGCACAATGATAAATAACGTGACTTAATAACATCACAAAGTGACCAAATGACCAAATCGTGGCCCCCTCAATAGCGGAATAATACATCAAAATAATAGCCCAGAGTGTGCATGGACCCCACTGAATGTTGTAAGCTGTGCCGAAAGGTGTGGGATGCATCACAAATAACCTCTGAACAAACCTCATGCCAATTCCTTGCCTCAATTGCCCAAATCGATTTCCTCAATGACCATTTTATCCCATTTTTAATCCTCAGAAAATCATCTGTAAGTAATAAAATGCTTGTAGCTCTCTACCTAGTGCCCCGGGCACAAATCTGATTGCACCAAAGTGTCTGGGGGTATGGAAATATGGTAATAACAAGTGGTTGGACCCCATACTCCCTTTGTAGCGCCCTAGGAGAACCAAATAAAAATCCATCTGTGTTGTCGGGCCATTTTATAATGGCAAATTTGCCATAAAGTGACAATCTGAGTGAAATCTCATCCGAAAGTGTCTGCAACTGAAATCTAAGTGTCCTAATGGACATAGAAGGTCCAAATGTACTAGAGATGAGTACTCATACACCCTGTGGCTAATTGGATAGTCATCTGTAGTCTCAACCATGCCCAGACAAATAAAAATAATGGTCTGTAATTTTGTAGATAATAATAACTATAAAAATCCATCAAACCATCATGTGAAAACTGTGTCTGCTGCATGGAACCATCAAATGGGCATTAAAGGACCATAAATCATCAACCTCGAACATCACTGGTCCAACTCATCTCAGATCCTATGGTTGACTTGGTCAAACTAGGCTTGACCAGGTCAAAACTTATCAAAATATGACCCAGGCTAAAAATGCCTGATGTTGAAGTGCAAATGGATAAGGTATGCTCTTTTAATCATATTCTAATAGCAAGACTTAATGTATGAAGTATCATTTCATTGGCGGTTAAGCAAAATCATATCAAATATAAGTCCAAAAATAATCAATTACTCAAAACAGAACCTCGAGAATATACTCATTTCATGGACGTGACCATTTTGCTATCAATGGGTGAGGGTGAAAAATGCAAGGCTAGGATAAGGGAAAGACTTTACTGACTCAACACTATGATACTTTGGATAAGGGAAAAGGAATACACACTCAAGCATATGTTGGATAAAATACACATAGGGAATGGCAGTGTCTCACAAATGGAATGAGTTGCTTTGAGAGGTGCTTATTCAAACTTTGCAAATGTCTACAACTCACATCCAAGTTGAATCCAGCTCCGTGAGGATCTTTACTAGAACCGTTGTAACTAGGTGCACAGCTAACCGTAACTTGAGGTTCTATGGGGCACTTAGAATTATATGTCCCTTACTCCATCTCACATCCCAACCCGTAGGCTCCGTGAGGTATTAATCATTACATTTAATCATGGCCAGCAGTCTTTGGATTTAGTATGCATTTAACCATTGCTTTTTAGGCCTTAGGACCCTTTGGATTTTGCATGTGCTTATAAGCACAACTAATCGCAGCTTTCATCCAGGGTACTTCCACATTTCAATTTCCATAGCCCTCTTTCATTGTGTTGAGAAGCACAGTTTTAATTTGTTTCCATGGGCTTGCACAAAAGATATGATGATAGTTTACATATGCATGTAATGATGGTAGTACAGTTTGCTTCAAGTTTAGCCAACACAACTTAGGCAACTAGGGGGATCATCCACAATCGGGACCAAACATCGGGGGGCAACCGACCAAAGAGGTCAAGGTATCAAATCCAACTCACATAAGCTCAGGAACCAACACCAGTGGGTTCTCCTGGCCCGGAAGGATCAAGGCTTCGGTAAGTTTTGTTGCTGACTCAGAGCCGAGACACAAACTAACAAGGATGCTATCTAACACAGAGGCAAAAGTGGGGAGGTCCTCTATATCACAAGTTGAGGTGTAAGTCAAGGCAAAAACCAATAATGGGAGAGAACGGATGGATGGGGAAAGTGCAAGGTGATGCCAAAGCTAGCAAGCCACGTCCATACTACTAAAGAGGGTAAAACCAATGTGTATAAACAAGAGCTTCTTATTCTGAGTAAATAAACCATCTAGATAAGCATTAAACAACCATGTCCATATATATATATATATATATATATATATACCGCCGGATCATGACCACTAGATACCAAGTCAAGCTACTAAGATGAGCAAAAGAGCAAAACAATCAAAACCAATGCACATCCATATCCCTGTTGGGCCATATACCTGTACTTGCCATCTGGATCATCAATAGTCACTGGAAACACTACTACCGTAAAAACTCTAGGCACTACACTGCTCTGTATGGAACAAAAGTGGTCACCTCGATCATCAAATCTGAGGTCATGAGGCTCAGTCTTGGCATAAGGTTCATCATATCTGATCTGGGGCTACTCTGACATGTGGGTGATCATCAAAAATACTGCTCATCATAGGCTGATCTCATTAAAAATGTGTAAAGGCTTGGCTCAAAAATATACAGGAAACTGCTCTGCAATCATGGTAGCCCGGCTACTATGGATGTGATAACAGGTACTTGGCCAAATTTAGTGTCTAATCATATCTCAATGCCCTTTTGGGTCTCCCCCAAAGCTAGCTTAGTTCACTCTTAGTGTCCTAGATAGCTTAAAGTGATGAGTATCTTACCCGATGTGACAACCATTAGCATCTTTTGGGGGGTAGGATCCTCGAGGATCACAACTTTAGCAACCATCATTCTCTGTCGTCCTAGATAGGATTACTCATATTGGGTTGCTAGAAAAATTGTGACAACATGGACTTAGCACTCCCACTTTGTATCTATTGATTTTTCTGAGCAACATCAAGTGCCATTCTCTGGGAGAATGGAGGCACCTGGTCAGTTACCAAGATATTGATCCAGTCTGGGACTGGAAACTCAGCCTGGGGCTGAGAGCCATTCTCTGGGAGAATGGAGGCACCTGGTCAGTTACCAAGATATTGATCCAGTCTGGGACTGGAAGCTCAGCCTGGGGCTGAGAGTCATTCTCTGTTAGAATGGAGGCACCTGGTCAGTTACCAGGATCTCACTATAAGCCCTAGACCGGGTCTAGGCAAGTGGTGTACTCCTCCCTTTGATCTATGGGCTATGGGACCTTCTCAAGGGACTGATCAACCCTTGTGGAAATACCTAGCACTGGATCTTGGTGGAAACAAGGAGGGTGAAGTAAAAGCAATTAATAATTCTCCTAATGATGATGCACTTGGAGTGAACATGAATGGATCATTGAAGACCTTGAAGAACACCTTGATGACTTATTGTGAATCACTTGAAGAACCATGAAACCCAAGCATAACTTGGCTTGGTCCATGTGCCCACAAATTGAAGAAAATAGGAAGTAAAATATATAAAGTTGTAGGTCAGCCTCGAATGAAATAAAAAATAAAAAAAATAATCAAGCCACAGGTCGGCCCCAATTTGTGGAATTATTTGCCACTCGACTCACTATAAATAAGAAGGAAGAACTTCTCATTTGAATTATCGATTTGGTGTGCATCTTCTCTGCTCGGCTCGTGGGTATTTTATTGTCTTCTCTGCTCAGCTCATGGGTGTTTTTATTTTCTGCTGGTTCCTATTCTTTGGAGAAGTAAAAGCCCCAACTCTTTTACTGCTGGTCTAATAGCTGCCACCTGAATTCTTTTTGGGATACATCAGCCCTGCTAGGGCTCTACCTGAGTTCTGTGTATTTTGGCAGCCCTATTAGGGCACCCACAACCTACAGCAGGTCACTGCTGCACTAGAAAGGGTTTGAACAGAAATTCGGCAGCCCTGGAAAAGGCTTGGACAGGTCACGGCACCCTCAGTAGGATGTACACCAGAAATCAGCAATGAACAGGCAGATGGTATGAAGGCAGTTTGATGACAGAACAGACTTGTACAGGAAACTTGTCTTCATCAGTGTTCTTCTTGAAACAAATTCTGATTTGTTGAAAAGGCTTGTTCTTAGCCTGCTATTGTAAAAACTCAGTCGTCTCATTCAGGAGATAAATTATTATTAATTGCTTTGGGGTTTTTGTCTTTGAAAGGCTTCCCCATGAAAAATACTGTGTTCAATTTTTGTGGATGTGTATTTACTGCTAGCGATCTCTGCACTTTTTTTACAGTCTGTTACTGCTATCAAATTGTTAAATTTTCAACAGTATCGACACTTTTGTATTGACCGGTCCCATTGACCTATTTCTCGTCATTTGTTGGGCATTAATAAACTTATCTTATCTTATCTTATCTATGCAATTTTAGAAGGTGTCAAACAGTGGAAACAGTACATTTTAGGTAAGGAGATTGTTATACATTCTGCCCATCAACCTTTGCCATTTGTGCAAACACAAAGCAAGTTGTGACATGCATGCAAGCTTATGTTAATGACTTATCTGCAACAATTCCACCCAGTGATTAAGCATAAGCGTGGTTCAACAAATTACGCAACAGATTCCTTGAGTTAACATTAGTGAGCGAATTACTCATTATTCTGAAAACTTGTGGACATCAGAACCACAATTAGAGGCAGCAATACAGCACAGACCCAATGCTTGCACAGATTTATTAGGATCTCCTCTCAGAAAAACCTAGCATAGATTTCTACCTATATGATAATTTGTTGTATAGCTTGCATCGCCTTGCACAACAGATTGCTTGAGTTGACACTAGTGAGTGAATTACTCACTATTAAAGAAATTTGTGGACATCATACCCACGACTAGAGGCATCAATACACCGCAAGCCCAATGTTTGCACAAACTCATTAGAATATCCTCTCGGGAAAGCCTAGCACAGAATTCTACCTATGTGATAACTTTTTGTCAGCTTGTATTGCCTTGGAAAGTCGTGTAACGACCAAAACTTAAGGATAAACTTATCTCGGAAATTCGTTATTGCAGGTCAAAAGATCATTTCAACATCCACAAAAATCTAGCAATTTTGTACAAATATTTCCATTATCCCAACCTCCAGATGTGGCAAAAGACATCAAAGCTTGCCCTCCTTGCACCATTGCTAAACCAACTAATAGGAAGCAAGGCCTTTACACACCTCTGTCCATTCCTCAACAACCATGGGAGTCTGTCCTCGTGGATTTTACGTCAGACTTGCCAATTAATATGCATAATCATGATATTGTTTTCGTTATTCTTGACAGGTTCCCTAACATGGCAATACTCGCACCTTGTAAGAAAATTGACTTGGTGCAGTATATAGCAAAACTTTTAAATGGTCATGTATTGGTCAATTTCATGTTTCCATCATTTTGGCTTTCAGACCAAATCTCAAATTCATCAACAACTTATGGAAGTCCATTTGGAGTATGTTGGACACAAGACCAGACATACCCACAGCATTTCACCTGCAAACAGAAGTTGTCAACAAAACTAATGTTCTCCTCCTATAATCACAGGCACCCCCACACTGGGGATGAGACCACATATTTCATACAGAAAGCAAAATGGGGAAGCAGACAATCACTCCAAAGAGGGCCTCCATCTGGACACAGGTCATTGGCATGCATTGGAATCAAATGAGAGTCAGCTCTCTGGACATGTCCACACCCTTCTGTTCTGAATCTCTGATCAGTCAGTTTTTCATCACTCAATGCAGGCTGTTTTTTCAGATATTATATGATCCAGGCACAGGATTAGACTGTATAAGTAAATAGTGAACTTTTGTTATTTAAGATGACTATTTTGATGAACTGTTGAATAACAGTTTGTTTGGAAATGTATGGCTAGCTAATGGTAGATGTAAACAGTTAGTCAGATGTATGCATCAATTTTGATGATTTTGAACTTGTATAAGGAACCCATACAAGGCTTTCAGCCTTGCTCTTTTTGAATTTACAGATGTAAGATCACTCCAGAGGAGGATCAGGAAATGCACAAAGCATATGCAGAATGTACTTCTCTTTCTATATGAATGAAATTTACAATTTTTTTCCCAAGGTGGAAAAAATTATGCAACTCATCATTCTTTCAAGATTTTCTTCGTTCGTATCCACAAGTGAATACTGCTTAGTAAGTATTAGATCACATTTTTTTGTCCAACATTTGAGACATAGCAGAATATCAGCATTTTACTTACCGTCAATCTGCAAGTGGCTTTTAGTTGTGAAATCAAGATTGGAATTGAAAGAGTGCGGATGATTAATGTCGTGCCTACTATAGATGCCCACCTGGAACAAAAACGAAAAAATTAGAAACTGGGTAAAGATATCTGCAATCTAACAATATAAATGAAGTTGTGTTTTCCATGAAAAAAACAAGACCAAAATATTCATAACAATGCTAGGCAAAACCATAAATGTAAACCTTCCGAGTCGGAGAATCCATCGACAATGGAAGTATTGAAATAATGGGAGTTCAAGGCATTTGAGAAAATATGGGAGTTAGTATAAATCATTCAAACAAAGTTATTGCAGTTAACCACAAACATTCCCCACGACGGGTGCAATTATTCCAGACCCAAACGAACTGATATGGTGTCCTCATTATGGGTCAAGGAGGGACGGACCATGCAAAGCAGCACATGTCTGGTCCCATCATGCTCGTCATCATGGTTCTTACCCTGTCATCAAAGCTCATTTACGAGCTAAGTACTATCCCACAGAGATGCAGCGACTTTGGGCCTGCGATCCCATCCTCTCCCTCGTGCAAGCTTTCATGGCTTTTTATGGTTGTCCTGGACACACTAGCTTGGATGATTTCATTATACGATGGCTAATATTATGGAAAAGACAGCGCTGGCATCTTCACCAGCCCGCTACAAATGAATTCCCTGTTGGATCTCCATCCTGGCTATTTTCTTCTCTTGTTCTGCAATTGAATTCCCTCCCCCATAGTTATCAGAACACTCTGATTTGGTTATTTCGCAAGACCTTCTCCAAGATGGCTCGCAGCAAAACCACTCCTCGGAAAACTGTTAATGGCCCTCGAAGGACTCATATGCCGAGGGCCATCAAGGAAATTGAGAACGCCCGAGGTTTCTTTGAGAGAAAGGTTAAGAAGCAGGCTCACGAACGCCTGGAAAGAAGGTTGAGCACCAGCAAAATCTGTCCAGATGCAAAGAAGCTTAAGGAGGAGCTCGGAGGTATGGTTGAGAATCTGGGTTCCACCAGAACCCTTGAGACTCATTACACACATTTTGGGAATGCTCTGGAGCATGAAGGCTTTAGTCAGACTTGCCATGGAAGATTGCGCAGTGGGCAGCTCTCCTGAGATCCAGGGGGGAGGCCGTGCTGGCTGCTAGGCTAGACCAACTAGAGGATAACATGGGAAGGCTTGCCCAAAATCAGGTTACAGTGGATGAAAACATCAACACCAAGATGGGTATTCTTGCAACAGACATCAGAAGTATGGTTCCATGCAACAACACCGTGGCCCACTCCTCTGCTGCGCACAGGGCCCACGGTTGTGACCCGCAGGCTGGCTCCCAGGTTGTTTGGGACCCTGTCAAGCAGGAATCTCCAGGTTCTGGTTACCCAATCCTTCATGTTTCTGATGATGAATAGTGTTGGTTCTAATACCATAGGTCTGCTAGTAAGTTTAGTTTTTGGCTGGTATCTTACAGACTGGTTTCCTTTCAATTCTCTATTTTTGCAAATGGTGGTTATAACCCAGGAAGAAGAAGAATACCAAGACTACCAAGAAGAAGAAGAACCTAGAAGAGAATACTACCTGATCTCTGCTCTTTCTGGTTCCATCACTGGAAGTGCTAACTCTTGGTTAGTAGATAGTGGCGCATCCAGACATATGACAGGTAATCGTGGAGCACTCACCAACTATAGAAAGAAGAAGTTCACTACTCAAGTGGAACTTGGAGATGACTTCACTTACAAGATTGAAGGAATTGGGTCAACTTCTCTTCAACTTGATTCAGGTATGGTCTTGCATATTGATGATGTCTTGTATGTTCCCAGATTGAAGAAAAACCTTCTCTTTGTTGCTGGTTTAGAAGACAAGGGCTACAGAGTCCTCTTCATGGACAAGAAGGTCCGGTCCTACTATGGGCAAAGAATGAGAAGCTAAGCTCAGCAGTACAGATTGGGGTTCAAGAGGGAGTTCTGTATAAGGTTTCCGGAAATTCCACTCATGCTTTGGTTCACCACACAGTTGATCCATGTGAGTTGTGGCATCGAAGGTTTTGACACCTTCACTATGCAGCTCTTCCAGGCCTACAAGATGGTTACAGGTATGCCAGAGATTTCTCCTAAACATAATGGTATTTGCAAAGGTTGTGCTCTAGGTAAGAACTCTAAGAAATCCTTCTCCAAAAGCAAGAGTAGATCTAAAGGAATTTTGAATTTGATTCACTCTGACATTTGTGGGCCCATGTCTTCACCCTCTTTGAGTGGGTGCTTGTATTCTGTTTTGTTCATAGATGATCATTCTCGGAAATCCTGGATTTACTCTCTCAAAGCCAAAAGTGAAACTTTTGACAAGTTCAAAGAGTTCAAAGCTCTGATTGAAAATCAGACAGGCAGACACATCTATATCCTAAGGTCAAATAACGGAGGTGAGTATGAGTCTAATGATTTTGATGATTTTTGCCGAGAAGTAGGAATCAAGAAGGAGCTGACAATACCTTACAACCCTCAACAAAATGGGGTTGCAGAAAGGAAGAACAGAACAATCTGTGAAGCTGCTAAAGCCATGATCACTGATCTTGATCTTCCTTTATCTTTGTGGGCTGAAGCTGCATGTACTGCTGTGTACATCCAAAACAGAAGCCCCCATGCTATCTTGGGGGAAAAGACTCCAGAAGAAGTCTTCACCAGCAAGAAACCTGCAGTTGACCACATGAGGATTATTGGCACTCCTGTTTACATTCATGTGCCAAAAGAAAAGAGGGCTAAGCTAGAGCCTTCCGAAAAGAAAGGTATATTTGTCGGTTACAGTGACAGCTCGAAGGCCTACCGCATCTACGTTCCTGGACAGAGGTATATACTATATTGAAGTCAAAAGAGATGTGATTTTCCATGAGGAAGCTGTGTTTCGTCAAACACAAGAACTTTCCAAGGAAGATGAAGGACCTTCTTCTGAGATCCCAGATTTAGAAGTTCAGAGGGAGGAAGAGGAATTTGAGAATCAAATTTCAGATATACCTAAGGAACCCGAAAGTCCAGCAGAAGAACTGCTTGAAGTTCCTCCTTCCAAAAGGAGACCTGCCTAGTACCGAGAAACGGTACAAGAAGCTGAGAAGCATAAAGCTCCTCCCGGAACTTTCAGAGAAAGCATAAGACCATAAAAGTACTCAAATCTTATGAGCCAGCTCATCAGTGCTGAACCTTCCACATACAAAGAAGCAGCAAGTCAACAGGTATGGATTGATGCCATGATTGAAGAGTACAGTTCAATTATGAAGAATGATGTGTGGGAAGTTGTTCCCAGACCGACAGGAAAATCAGTGGTAACCTCCAGATGGCTTTACAAAATCAAGCATCATGCTGATGGCAGCATTGAAAAGTACAAAGCCAGATTTGTAGCTCGTGGCTTTACTTAGAAAGAGGGCATAGACTATGATGAGACTTTTGCTCCTGTTGCCAGGTATACTACTATCAGAACCATAATTTCTCTTGCTGCAGTGTTCGGATAGAAGTTACATCAAATGGATGTAAAAACAGCCTTCCTCAATGGCAAGATTGATGAGGAAGTCTATATTGAACAACCTGAAGGCTTTGTGACTCATGGGAATAAGTCCCATGTGTGTAAACTAAAGAAAGCCTTGTATGGGCTCAAATAGGCTCCGAGAGTCTGGTATGCGAGGATGGATGGATTCCTTCACAAATTGGGGTTTTCCAAAAGTACTGCTGACTCCAATCTGCATTTTAAGGTTGTTCATAATCATATCTTGATCCTTGTCCTATATGTGGATGACTTGTTCCTTGCAAGTGAGGAACAACTGATAGCACAATGTAACAGGGAGCTCACCTCTGAATTTGAAATGAAGGATCTTGGTTTGATGCATTATTTTCTTGGTCTAGAGGTCTGGCAAAAGCCAGGCAAGATCTTCCTGACTCAAGGGAAGTATGCAGTGGACATCTTGCGGAGATTTGGGATGCAGGATTGCAAGTCCATGAGAGTGCCCATGACTACCAACTTGAAGAAGTTGCGAGACTCAGCCACCAGTTCACAAGACGTGGACTCTACTCTGTATCGACAGCTCATTGGATCCCTGATGTATCTCGTACACACAAGACCAGATATCTATTACACAATGAATGCTCTGAGTTAGTTTATGTCCGATCCAAAGCACATACACTGGGTAGCTGCCAAACATGTACTCAGATATGTGCGAGGTACTATTACTTATGGACTCAGGTATACTTCTAGTAGTGGAGTATTGTTAGCAGGTTATGTTGACTCAGATTGGGCTGGTAGTGCAGTAGACCGGAAAAGTACCTTAGGTTACTGCTTCAGTATGGGATCTGCAATGATCTCTTGGTCCAGCAGTAAACAGGCTTCCATAGCACAGAGTACAGCTAAAGCTGAGTATATTGTTGCAAGCGATGCCTGCAAGGAAGCAGTTTGGCTTAGGAAACTACTATCTGATCTATTCGGTGGAAAGCTTGACTCAACGATCATCCATTGCGATAATCAGAGTTGCATTAAGCTTTCAGAGAATCCAGTGTTTCATGATAGATCGAAACACATTAAAATGAAGTATCATTTCATCAGAGATCTAGTACAGAGAGGCACTATGAAATTGCAGTACATTCGTATAGATGAACAGATTGCAGATATCCTGACCAAGCCTCTGACAACAACAAAGTTCGTATACTTTCGTGACAAGCTTGGCATGGCAAAGAATACCTGTCTCGCTGAAAGGGAGTGTTGATTTTTCCTAAGAAGCATTGAGAGCCATTCTCTTAGGAGAATGGGGACATCGGTCAAGGACCAAGATGTGGAACCAGTCCAGCACTGGGGAACTCAACCTTGAGTTGAGTAGCCATTCTATTGAATGGGGACATCTGGTCAAGGACCAAGATGTGGAACTGGTCCAACACTGGGGTGACTCGACCTAGAGCTGAGTGGCCATTCTTTGAAAGGAGGCACCTAGTCAGTTACCAGGAAAATGAACCAGTCTAGTACTGGGGGACTCAGCCTAAGGCTGAGAGCCATTCTCCAGGAGAATGGGGGTGCTTGGTCAGTTACCAAGTATTTGACCTTGAGTCAAATGATGCAGTCTAGGGTTGAGGCACCTGGTCAGTTACCATGACATCACTATAAGCCCTAGACCGGTTCTGGGCATGTGAGGCACTCCTACCCTTGATCTGTGCGCTTTGTGACCTTCTCCAAGGATTAGCTACCCTTGGTTAAGACACCTAGTACCTGATCTTGGTGGCACATGAAATGTGAGATAAAAGCATTAGTAATTCTCTCTATTTATGATGATGTACTTTGAGTGGGTATTAAGGATCCTTGGACCACTAAGAAGTCAAAGTGAAAACACAAAAAGACCTTTAGTACCACTAAAGGTAAAAGTCAAAAAAGGTAAAAGAATAAAATATTATTATTTTATTCTTTTGAGTTTTTGTCCACATCCAAGTGATTCAAGGGTATAAAACAAGATCAACTTCAATTCATTTCACACACTTGCTCATCATCCAACAACTGCTCCAAAAAAGAATTTTTTCGCTGGTTTTAGGAGAGAAGATTTTTGTGCCCTAAGAATTTTTTCGCTGGTTTTAGGAGAGAAGATTTTTGTGCCCTAGCATAGAGGCTTTCTAGCTAGGGCATCTCTTTTTTTTCTCTACAATCACCGGCAGCAACCCTAAGCCTGCTAGGGCTTATCTTCTTTCTGTCTCAGCCATCAAATCCAAGCTAGGGTTTGACCCTAGCTTATTTCATTTTCGGGCAACATTTTCGGGCAGCATTTTCGGGCAGTATTTTCGGGCAGCTTTTTTCGGGCAATATTTTCGGGCAGCAAGCAAAAGGTCTTGGGCAGCAGTAGAAGAAGTCTGGGAAATTTTTGGGCAACCTGGACAACAGACAGAATTTCGGGCAGCTAAGTCTGGGCAACAGAAAAAAACAAATCTGGGCAGTTGCCCTAATCTGAAATTTTCTGTGATATTTATCTTCTTGTGAAAAATTGGAATTTGTTCATCACAGAATTCTGAGATTGAAAACTCAGTCATTTCATTCAAGGGATGAATTACTAATGCTTTGGGGTTTTTGTCCTTTAAAGGTTTCCCCGTGAAAATTCTTGTGTTCAGTGCGTGTGATGTTTTGATGTATCTACTGCACTTGTCTATTGTTAACTTACAGTCTGCAAATTTTTACAGGAATTCATGCTAATGCTAAATTTCAACAATAGTTTGGGGGGACCAAATAATAACGTCGACTCTTAGCTCCAAGAAGTGTTCCACATAGAAGGTCATCTTGGGGTTTAGCTCGCCTAGTGGATCGATCCAAGTAACTCAAATATACTATTTGATGATGTTCTCTTTGATAATCATATCCAACTCATGTCTCTATTCAGTAGGAGTTGATCGAGGACATCAAGAGAGTATCTGAATGGAGGGAGGTGGTCTATCAAGATAACACTGACTAAAGTAGACAGGTAGCCTTTGCAAATCAGCAACATGCGCGAACAAAGTCACTAGTAATGACTATAGCCTCTAAGGAGCAATAGGTAAGAGAAGGATAGCAATCCTTGTCGACTAGCGAATCCACAAAGCATCGAACCTAGTGCAAAAGGGGAACCAATTCAAAGATGTTTTTAATCCTAAAGGGGGATGACACAAAGTCTGCCTAAATAATGGCCTCACGAACAATCCTCTTGCATCTAATGCTGCAGCGAAGCATGAGAGCCTGAACTTTCTCTGTCATGGCCTAGTTTGACTCCAATAAGCTAGGTCCCCAAACCACTGAATCACATAGAGAAACATGAGTTTAATGAGGTTCTTCTTGTGCATATTTTAACATGAATGTCCTCAAAATGGTTCTAATATTTTAACACTCTCCTCGTTATGGATCACAAGTGCCAATTTTGGAGCTTCCTCCTAGTCACTATGAGGATTTATTGCATAGTTGGAAGATGAAATGGCAAGATTGATGATGTGTCACATGTTTCTTGCTGTTGCACGAAACTCCTAAAATGCCCACATATCAGTACCAAAAACTCACAGAAACTCAGAAACTTCTCGAAAACTTTTGGAACCTCCAAGGGCCCACGAGCAGCTTGGGACCCATAGGAAATTCAAAAAACCCTAGTTTATGGAAAATGAAAACAAATTAACCTCTAAATTGTTTCTAAACCTACCTACAAATTAACCTCTCATTCTTATTTTAATGTGAGATAATGTGTTATTAAAAAAAATTATATACATAAATATATATACCACGTTTCCCCTTGCATACCCATTTTGGGGGGGTCACGTTTCCAAGCATTCCCATTTCCGAAACAGGTACATGTTTCCATGCTTCATGCAACTTAGTATTATTGGCTTTTATTAATCAACCTTCAACACTCATTTCCATGTTGATCCTTGGCTTGAGGAAGGGAACGCTCCACCTTTATCCATTCCCACATGTTACTCTAGAGGGGCACCCCACATGTGTAACCATTTTACTCCTTTGTTGGAGCGATTTGATGCATACATCTTGGCTCTTGTGCTAACTACTTGGTCTTCATGTTGCCACATCTCAACAGTAGTGGGAGGTTGTTATGTGGTCATATCTATCCTCTCCTAGGTGAAACGAAACTCTTGGAGAAGATTACTTTTGCATATTTTATTCATTTTTGACATGGTCCAGCTCTATTTTAAGGAGGGCGCTCTTGCCCCATTGATATCTATTGACCTTATCTTGTACATGTGGCAAGGTCAACTATTTTATTGTTTGTTTGACTTAGAAGATTAGGAGATAATGGATTGTTAATGCATCCCTAGAATACATATAAGGGATTTATTATTTTTAATTGTGGAGGTTGTTGGGCTCAATTTATATATATTTGGAGCTCCTCCACTTGTAATGGTTGTTGAAAGTGCTCATACTCTTGGGACCACTACGATCAAATTTCTCTCTATTGTGCTCATGAATGAATAAAGGTGCTTCTTATGGAATGTGAGGCGATTTGATGGATCTATGTGCTAAATTTCTCTAAATGCTTGTGAATGAAAGAGCTAAAGGTTCAAATCAAGATGTATTTACATCCATTTAAGCACATAGGTGTGAATGTTCCTCTCTCCCTACTTTACTTGTTATTTATGAATAAAAAGGATCTAAATAAGTCATATCAAATAGTTTTTCTTGTTTGGTGTTATTTCATGAGTAAATATTAATAACCATTAAATCTAAGCTTGAGAGTAAATCATAGACTGCTTTCCTTTTGCAAATCTTCCAAGTTAATGTCCAGCAAAGCTAGAGTAAGGAGGATACATCCTTGATAGTCACTCTCATATCTACAACTAATGAATAAGCCCTGTTAGGAGCCCTTGTGACTCCATTACCCCAATTGGAAATATAAGCACTGGTTTAGCCCCTTTCAACCACCCAAAATATAAGCACTGGTTTACCCCCTCTGAAGGTTAAAAATCACACTTCCAGAATTTAATTTGGTACCCCTTAGACCTCATTTAATATCTTTCATTGGGCTGAAATTTTCTGTGTTATAATTCTGGAATTATCTAGTAAAAAAGTCCAATTTCAGAATGCTTTTAGGCCATTAAATTCTGCCCTTAACCTATCTAAATAAGGACTAATATTTGCTGCTCAAATCTGTGTTGTTCCAGTATAATACCTTGCCCAGATTTGTCCTTCAGCCATTGTTTATTTGTTGTTCTGTACCTTTAAATTAACTGATTTAAATACTTTGTAAATCTGGAAATTATTCCCTCACAAGTAATCTCAAATACCAGATTTACCTCAAGCCCTATTTGCATTTCCCTTTACTCCTTTACAGACTTAGATTGCTGTAGGGACAACCCCCCTTGGGTTTGAAATTCATATGATACCAAACCCAGAAGAGAGAAAGGCAAGGCCATCGAGGTGACAGTGGGTAATTTGCTTATTGGTTATCTTTAGGTTCCGCATGTGTGTTTGGGACTTTTCCATTTAGCGAGGACTTGGGAGGTGACAAGGGGCTTTCGCAATCCAACATATGAGATATATCAATTTTGGGATTATCTGCATTGAGTACGTCATTGATCCATTATCCATATCCATGAGCATTAGTCGCAATTGACCAATTTTCTTAAGATTTTGAATAGTCTGCTTAGCACTCATTGCATACAATAAAGCTTACAAGGGTGGTGAAGTCGGATTGAAACTAGCAAAATGAATCGCATAGCCTCAATAATCACCCCCAGAGCTTGCACCTAGTAACCAAGATGTCCCAGGAATAGTCACCCATGCCAAAACTCCTTTGGCTCAAGCACACTTAACCATGGAGTTTTTCCATAGTCAAGCCCACTTAACTTGCTACCCCATTTGCAAAACCTTAGCAAGTATTGTGCCATAAGAATTATTCAATTAAAAATACCTTAATTAATGCTCATGTATGGGTCATGGATCAATTACTTACTGAATGCAGATAATCCCAAAAATAATATCACATATTGTTGGATTGCAAAAGCTGGTTGATTAGAAATTTGTAAGCATGGGAGATGCTGATTTTGGATGTAATCATTGTTGATTTTTGTAGCATCAGACAGGTACTTCTACATAGGCCAAGTGTCTGGCCAGGACACTCAAAATTAGGAGTTTCACTATTAAAGTGAATGTACTTTTGTTACTTTATGTGAGGAAGAGAGCCCATGGTATTTGCCCATAGTATTTGCATATTGTAATGTTATAAAAGTCAGCTTAAGTAAGAGGAGGCACTATCATGTCATTATCAGTGTGTGTGAGATCATTGATAGTGAGTGAGCAGATCTAAGAGGGCTTCTCTTAGAGGCTTTGGAGAGAGGGATTCTCGCAAGCTCAGAGTGATCAGTGAGTGATCAGTGAGGGAGTCTCTCAGAGGTTTTGGAGTGAGGGATTCACTCAAGCTAGGGTTTGTCATATTGTTGAGGGTTTGGGCATATATTGCAATGGGAGTGAGTCAATAAGGTCTTTGGAGCTCTATAAACTATAAGGGTTGTTTAACAAATCTACAATAAAAGACAAATATGTTGTTGGTTTTCCCCGGGGATTGGGCTTTCCAAGGTAAATCAATGTGTTAAATGGTGTGATTATTTCCTGTATTTTCCGTTGCGTGAATTTGTTAGAGTTCGGTGTGTTTCAGACTTTCAGTTAATAATTTTAAGTAAATTGTTTGAGATTGCTAACCAGATCTGGACTCGGAAAAGTTAACATGGTATTAGCGCTAGTGACAAGACCAATTCCACTCTGAGAGGAAATCGGTTTTGCAAAAGATTTACCAGAAATTAAAATCATACCGTACGGATCTAACTGCTAATCAACTGTGCATGTGATTGGGTGCTGACAGTCGACTGCACAGGTAGCATGATTGTGGCTCTGGATGGTGTTCAAGCTGAGTGTGGGTTCGAGCGTAAGGCTGCATGAGGGTTGATGGGTTGCAAGTTAGTGGATCCGCGTGGAGTGTTGGGCAATCATAGTCACCACAACAGTAGCCAGCAGCCAATGGTCTATGTCATGGGTGAGCCGCAGGGGCAATGGATAGGGATCTGACAAAGAGGAGTTGCTGCGTGGAGAGCCAAGTGCGCGGGGTGCTGAACAATTGTGTGGAAGGGAACACACAGTCCAAGCTATGCAGAAGTTGGTCCAACAGACCAAAAGGGAACACAAACGGCACAAGCGGAGGCTCGGACAAGGTAGGAGCCATGCGGAGGTAGCTAGACAGTTGGCGTGCAAGAGTTGACAAGCCTTGCATAGAGCAAGGCATGGGGGGCTGCAATGGATGTGGGATCTAGGAAGTGTCAACAAAGAACAGTGCTAGCAAGGATACTGCAGGGCCACGAATGTGGTGAAGAGCGGCCATGAATCGGATCTAGGCATGAGCAAGGCAGACGTGGAGTCCACGGTCGGTGTTGGTCGACAGAGCTGAGAAGAACGCGTGCGAGTTGGTGTGAGCACAGGACAGCTATTGCAGAAGCGTGCAGCTAGGAATGTGTTGTCGGGTCGTGAAGTTGGTCGTGGTCGAACACATGACAATAGACCCTATCGGGCGGCTGCGTGGAAGTGTGTGCTGCGAACTTGGCAAGGAGTCGCCGAGGAGCTGCTGCAGCATGAAGCTTGGGACAGACTGTCCCCGGATCAGGTCAGGTTAGCCACCAATGAAGAGAAAGACGGTTGGTAGCCGCCAAAGGAAGCCGCCAGGCAGAGAAGCTAGTCGCCGCCGGGAGAAGTCAACTGTCGAGCAAGGGCAAGATCTGCCCCTAAATTTCAAGCAAGGGAAGAAATCCCTAGCGGCAGCCCAGAAGCTACCCAAAAAAGTTCGGGCAGGCTCAAGACAGAGTTGGGCAGGCCCTAGAGAAATTTCGGGCAGTTATCCAAAGAAGTAGGGTCGTAATTCTGCAGGGATTGCAAAGATGGCATCCAATATCATATATGAGATGACACTGATGGATGAGAAGAACAGACTTCTAGATCAAAGTCCAGCGCAAGTAACAGGAGGATATTCCAGCTCAGAGGGAGCAACTACTGCTGCAGAGGATGTGTTTGATCCTAGAGGAGGTTCTTCCAAAAGTACCTTCCTCGCTAAGAGGGAGTGTTGATTTTTGTAGCATCGGACAGGTACTTCTGCATAGGCCAAGTCTCTGGCATGCAAGAGTCGTCCAGGAGACTCTCAGACTTGGGAGTTTCACAATTAAAGTGAATGTACTTTTGTTACTTTATGTAAAGAAGAGGGCCCATGGTCCATGGGATTGGCCCATGGTATTTGCATATTGTAATTGTTGGAAACTAATCCATCAGGTTGGGAGACGACTAGTCATCTTGGGAGTCCAAAAACTGATAGGATCATAAAATTTATGCAAGTTATTGTTTAAAATGGATGGAGGAAAAATATAAGGCATATGATTCAAATTCCTTTTACACAAACTGACATCCTTATTCACATCTCTAAAATATTCAATTTGACTCTCCTTGGGACTGATGATCAAATAAAAACCAAGTGGGGACAAATTAAAGCTTAGGAGACGAAAAATCAAAATCAAGCCCACTTGATTCTCAAAAATGGAGAAAAGATGAAATTGATCTTTAAACACCTTTTCTAGCCACCAAGAATGATTGATAACTTGACAACAAGCATCTTGGTTCCAAAGTGACTGAAAAGGGAAATGAAGTGTCTTTTCTCCAAACATGTAACCAGGCTTATACTTCCCAATGAAAATTTCCAAGGAAAAAGATTGACTAGAGCACCAACTTGAAGATGATTGAAAGAGTTGGGAAGGGAGGGTGGATTGCAAATATGAAAATTCTCCCAAATGAATAAATAAGTTTTACTTTGGATTTTGACAAAAGAAAGCACTCTTTATTGTAGGAATGATTTTAATCTTTTGATCAAGTTTAATATTTACAATCCGAGGACAAGATTGACCATAGCTATCTAGCTCTAAGTTATCTTGATTAAGGATGGAAAAAATTAAAGACTCATTAGAAGAAGTGGAACACAGATTAGAGCATCTAGTGTGATTCACTAATTCATCCTCATCTTGAGATTGACCTTCTATTGATTCATCATTAAAATTATAAGAGGATAAGTGATCATTTTCATTTAATTGATCAGGGGGGAAATTAACAATTTCATTTATAATATCTTGATTAATTGCACAATGATCACGAGAGATCACCACTAAAGGATCTTGGTCGATGCTTTCACTTTCCTCTTCTTCAATAAGGTGATAAGGAATTGAATGATCATTAAATATGGAATGATTAATGAGTTTCTCTGAGGGAGGAACTTCAATAGACTGATTGACTAAAAGCTCATCTTCAGAAATTTCCTGAGGATCAGGACTAGGGCTGCCTAAAAATAAATTCAAAAACTTATGATTTATACAATGATTATGAATTTGACTTTCGATTGAAAAAGTAGCGGACTCATCCTCAAAAGAAATTGGGCAGGAGGGGTCATCTCCGGATGTTGACAACTCGTTTGATATTTGATTATTAATTGATTCAACAATAGGATCAGAAAGGGGAAGGTTTTGATTTGAAAAAGATATATCATCGGATTCACTTCCCCATTTTTCTAAGAAATTTTGCTCAAACATGTCATACCCGGAAATGCTATTGGGCTTCAAATTTAAGAACCAAATCTCAGCTCTTTCTTTGAAGGACGAAGCCAATAGTTTCATACACACATCCTCATGGGTTATGGATAAATCTTTAATAATTTCCCTAAAAAGTTCAAGGTGTCTTTTAGCAGATACTTCATGACTTCCATCAAATTTAGACAACCTTTCACGGGCTTGATGAGGGATTTGATGAGGATACCCAACAATTTTTGAGAAGTCAAAAACTTTCAAACAACCAAAAGTCCTAGGCCGCTCAGAAGCAGCCATGGATGGCAAAAATTTATATTTAAATTTTTATTTTTATTTTTAAATCAAGAACCTAAATACAAAATGATGCACCCCATGGGTTCTAGATAATGATAGGATCGATCACCAGTGGAGTCGCTTATGTGGAGTCGCCAGGTAGACTTTAAAACTCTTCTACCAAGATGTATGTCGTTAATATGCAGGGAGAGAGTGAGCGACAAAAGGTATGTTGAACAAAGGTAGGCCTCTACCTTCCCCGGCAACGACGCCAAAAATGTTATCACACAACTTGTAGTTGCCCCTAGTGGTATCCCATCCAGGACGGTAGAGGAGATGGGCAACTAAAGAGGTGACCCAAGAGATGCCACGGTTCCCAATGCAAGGTGGGAGTCACGTCAACCGAGGCACTCTTCACTTTAGGTCAAGGTGAATCAAGACCAAGGGGGAGACCCTATAACCAATCAAAGATGATTGGACCCAAACAAAGGTTCCTATAGATGAGTAAATGGTAAGTTACGGAAACCAATGCAAGGTAAAGTGGACCTAGAAATTAAAGTATGGTTGAAGGTGGTTTGAGAAATGATTAGTGATTCAACCAAGGTATGATTTAGGCCACATGATTAGTTATAATGATAAGATGTAGCACCATATGTTGCACAAGTGGGTCCCACTTTCTTGGGATATGTGAAATGGCTTGATATGGACCCACAAGGTGAAGTTAAGGGATGCAATTGGCACTAGAGGATATACGATGAGTAGATCTATGGATCTAAGTTGAAAGTAGGAGTACCCATGCACCGGATCTAAGGTTTGACACAATCCCCAAGGAGTGCGACTTGCTTTGAGGAGGACTAGTGCCTTGTTGGATGGGCTAATGGAGTCAAAAGATATGTCAAAGTGCAGATCGGGACACCTAGAGGTCAAGACAAGTGGGCTAATTGAGATAGTGTGGTTGGATCTTGCTAGATCTAGGTTTCGAGGTATGCCCGTTCCAAATCCACAAAAATCTCAACCACCCACGTCCTCAAAGTGGGCAAACTCAGTCACCCAAGGGAGTGCGACCTTGCTCAAGGAGGGCTAAAAGGTGGATAAGGTGTGTCAAATCAAGTCCAATGGCCACCAAATTGTAGATCCAAGTAGCTTAGGCACCGATCTATGTGGATCTAGAAAATCAAGTCAATCCAAGGGTTAGATCTTACTAGATCTGAGTTTTAAGGTGCCAAGTAATTTAAAAGGGGGTTTTAATCCCTTAAAATGTGGAATGATGCCCACAAGGTAGAAATCACCCAAGTAAAAGTCTGGGGGTAGGTTATCAAGTGTGTAGATTGCAAATCAAGTGGGATCTCACCTACCCATGTGCTAGATCTAACCAAACAAGCCTCTCCAAGGAAGTGCGATTTGGCTCAAGAGGGCTTTATTGCCTTGAAAAGTGTGTCAATTTTAACCCAATCACCACCAAACTATAGATCCCACTAGGGGTGGATGCTATAGAGGTGGGTTTTTAATATCTCTTCAAAAGCAAGGCCAGATCTAAGTAGATCTAAGAAAAACCAAAATGAGGGTTTTGATCAATTAGGGTTTTTATGATCTAGAAATTATGGATGATTCAAGGAAGTAGAAGATCATACCTTTGGAGCATACCTGGATGAAGAGATGAATGCTAGTTGAGATGAGGATTACTTTTGCCAAAGATCAAATGGAGAATTTTTGAAGCCCTCTTGCCAAATCGATTTTTCCAAGCCACATATGTGTCCCTCTAACCTGTCAAAACCAAGGAGCAAAGCATCAATCAGTTTAACATGTTGAAGGTAGATACAAGCAAGAAAGAGATAAGCAAAGAATAGTTGGTGCAAAGACAAAACCACTCCCTGTTTAACCCAAAACGTCCTCCTCCAAGCTTGAAGGGCAAGCCTCCCCACCAATTCGCACTTATTGAAGTCTTCTCCACCTGTAAAAAGATATGGCAAATATGCAAGATAGCTACAATAGATCCTCCAGTGCAATGGACAAAAGCATTTACAATCAAAACAACCAACATCCACTCCAACCCAAGCATGTACTCCAAAAGATAGAAATTTTATTCCAAGAGCCAAGAGCCAAAAATCTCTAGATGATTTTACAATGAGAGGCTCCCTCCTTAAATAGGATGGGGAGAGAGCATAATCCTAACCACTTTTTACATGAGTGGCTAAGATTAAAAGATCAAAAGATCTAATCAATGGTTGAGATGAGCTCAACAATAAAATACATGGATCAACCATAAAATATAACAATAAGTGGATAAAATCGCCCTAGGAGAGGGGATCCCACCAAATCATGATGACAAAATATAAAAATAAGCTTATGGTGGGTCCAAGGGGTAATTTTAGCCACCCTTGGTCAATCCCCATAGCACAATAATAATAAAATAGTCATCACTATACCAAATCGTGCCTCTATGGACAAATCGTAGGCCTCAAAAGACCTCAGAAATCATCAGAAAGTGCCATAAGTGATGGATGTGGGCCCCGATGAAGCTGAAACTGCTAGAGAACGTGTGGAAGACATCTCACTCATCATCACTGATCATCCCATGCCAAAACTTTGCCTCAGTAGCCCAAATCGAATTCCTCTGTAGCCATTTCTACCAATCCAAAACTGCCTCGGGAAGCGTGTACCTGTCATCTCACTCATCATCACTGATCATCTCACTCATCATCACTGATCATCCCATGCCAAAACTTTGCCTCAGTAGCCCAAATCGAATTCCTCTGTAGCCATTTCTACCAATCCAAAACTGCCTCGGGAAGCGTGTACCTGTCCCAAACTACCTCCTGGAGTGTTTGCGCTGTCAAGGTGAGGGCACCAGTGTGTCCGGAAGGGGGGTAATATGGTAAAAACAAGTGGCTGGACCACCCCCTCCATCATCAGCGCCCTAGGTGAACCAAATAAAAAATAATCTCTGCACTGACAGAGTCTCCGACAGACCAAAACTGCACTAGGACAGCCTACTGAGGCAAAATCATCACTGTAACTGCCCGAAACTGAAAATAAACTGTCTCATTGGACTCAGAAGGTCCAAAACTATCCAAGATGTGTACTCATACACCATATAGCTCTCTGCATGATCATATAATATACCCAATATACCGGAAAAGGTGAAATAGTAATAATCTGTAAATGATCAAATAATGCTGAAAACCATAGATCATCATCATAAATCTGCATCTGATGCATAGAACCATCATGTACATGTACATAGACCATATATCATCTACCTGTGTCATCATAAGGTCCAATAATCTCATGTCCTGTGATTGACCTTGGTCAAACTAGGTTTGACTAGGTCAATATTGACCCAATATAACTCAGACTACCATCTGAAGCTGCTGCAAAGTGTCAAAGGTTAATGTATGCTCTACAACTCATTCAAATAGCAATTATAACACAAAGTAGTCATTACTGGCGATCTAAATCCAAATATATATTGTCATTAATTATTTGTATGACTCAGACTAGACTTTCAGGACCATACTCACTTCATAGTTGTGATCAATTTGCTAGTGAAGGGTGAAGGCTAAAAATCAACTGGCTAGGCCAAAGGGTGACTGACTGACTTAACATTGTGACGCTTTGGATATGGGAAAGGGAATACACACCGTAGTATATACTGAATGAGCAACAACACAGGGAATGGCGGTGTCTCACAAATGGATAAGTTGTTTGGAGAGTGCTTATTCAACTTAGGCTTCATGTCTACATCAAGTTGATCCAGGTTCATTAGGATCATTCAATTTCATTTCATGGCCTTTTTGGCCTACATAACCCTTCGGATCTCAGGTGTGCTGATAAGCACAACTAGTTGCAGCTTGCATCCAGGGCATGTTTTTTATACATACATAAGGTCAGCAATTGTTTAGATATAGCTTTTAAGAATCATTGCTTTTTGGACCTTTCTTTTATACTCTTCGAGGAGTATTTTTAGCAGTTCATCGCTCTTGCCCTTTTTAATTTCCATGGGCGAATTTAGAAGTTTCCATAAGTAGTACATGAGCTTTCAGTTTTAGCCAACAACATCTCAAGTGACTAACGGGAGTTCGAGCCAATGCCAAACATCGGGACAACCGACCAGAATGATTTAGGCCTACAATCCAACTCACCAGAGGTAAGTTTTGTCACCAACTTAGAGTCGAGACACAATAAAAAGGGAAGCTCATCCAATACAGAGGCTGCAGTGGGGAAAAGATCCTCCATTGCACTAGTCAAGTAGTAAGTCAGGGTGATAAACTAAAAGGTAGGTAATGGATGGATGAAGTCAATGAATAATGGAGCCAACACTAGCAAGCCAATGTATGGTAGAATGATCACCTCTATTCTCCCTAGGGAGGGTAAAACCAATGAGTATGAGTAGTGAACTTCTAAGTCTGAGTAAGGACAGTAGAATACATATAATAAGATCAACCAGGTCCACATATCTATATGATCGCCAGATCATGACACTAAGTGCTAAGACATGCGATAAGAATGAATATAAAAGCAATATAACCATAACACCATGATATACCTGCTGAGTCATATACCTGAATGCTCATCCTCTGAACCATCATCTGTTCTCTGAAACTGCTACTATAACTCTGGGCACTACTGACTGCTCTGCATAAATGGTATAATGGCTACATCGGTCATCTCTCTGAGTGTCCTGAGACTCAGTCATGGCATGGGGAATACATATACTGTCCAAAATCTAATAGTGATCCATAGATAGATGCTCATCTCATCATCTCAATGTAAAGGAACTGGCTGAAAAGTGCTCTGGTATCTGAAAAATAATGTATGGTAGCCCGGTGATAACAGGTCACATATTATTGTATTTATATGTGCATATCTCAATGAAATGTATTGCGCTTTCACGTTATTCTATTTGTCTTTGTGTTTGTTATTTGGCTCTATGTAAGCCAATCTGCTCATTTGCCCATTGGGCAACCTCAGTGGTATCAAAGCTGTTGTGAATCCTCTGCCTATGTTGAGCTACCGTGGAGCCTGTGTGGCCTATGCTGATATGCTATATGCGTGAGATTTCCTGTACTCAGGCCTGCGCTTCTAGTCTTCATGTCAAAGCTACAATAAGGTAACCGTTTTTATTTTCTGCACTTGCGTTATTTTCAAACCTAAAATTCTACCTTCTCGTCATTATGAATGCCTGCAATGTAACCAACGAATCTGTATTATCGGTCCTGTCCTCTACCAAATATTAAACGTTATTTGCTAGAAATTGAACGTTACCTCCTCCCCATCCGTGAACCCTAATCTTGACAGCGTTTTCTTGGCTGAAATCTGTTTCTCTGCGTTGAAAATCATTCTGAGTGAATTCTGTGTGGAGACTGAGATACTGTAAAGACTCATTCCTGTGAAAGATTGCGTGGATTCCATATCAAGAAGGTTGCTTAGACTGGAATTGTCTATGCGTTAAAGATCGGGGAGCTGGGCTAGACCAGGTCCACTTTTTATTGTTCATACCTGCGTGGAAACTAGATGCCCGAGGTCGAGCTGCAATCTGTGGGCTGCGTCCAAAAGAAAGTTGACTGCCTTAGTTGTGCGTTGAAGGACCTGTGAAGATCGTTGTTTTTTTCTTTGTGGATACACCGAAACCCTAATCTCTTTATTCTCTAGGACTGGGTGTGATTCGCTGCATTGATTATTGAGACTGTGTGCATTGATTATTGAGATGGTGTGGCATCAATTGTGTCCTATGGTTGGAGCTATCTGGCTATGAAAAGATGCTATCTCTGAATCTGGTGGTGGTAAAGATATACGGGAGTTGTGTATTGAAGCCACGGTGTAGTATTGATGAATGAAGCTGTCTCGAATGATGTTGATCCATTCAACTGTCTACTGCATAATTGCGACTTGAGAAGTTTTACGTGGCAAAACGTTTCCTCTTTTGGAGAGTGAGAGCTAGACTTGTGGCGGTGGTGTTTGATGTGATCATTTACATCATCTTTACACGTCTTACAGTAGCCAAAGCCAAAGAAGACTTATAAAATTGATGTACTATTCAATAAAGGAATAGTTGTGCAAACAGTCATTGATTGAGGCATTTTATTCCTAGAGACTGCGCCCACAATTTATGTCTGCGTGGGAGTTTCTTGCTGGGTGATTGACAGTCTCATCCATTGAGCTGCGACTTGAGCAAGCGAAAAGACCTGTTTGGTGAAGAGTTGCACACTTGCAAGAGATGTTATGTGCTCATTACAAGCTGCGACCTATCTGCAATCGTCTCCATAGTGCTGTGAAATTATTCTTTTGCAAGAAAGCTGTGAAATTATTCTTTTGCAGAGCCTAGTCCACATCGTGGTAGGAGGAATCGAAGGGAAGCTCGACCAAAGGAATCACAATCGTCAGTTTATTCTCCACTAGAGCCACAGTTGGAGTTGTGTCTTCATTGCCCGAGGATCTGAATCGTCTTTTCTTCTGACAGACCTCTTGGCATCGTGTACCACTGTGGAGCCATTGTATATTGCTTATGAGCTGCCTAGTCATGAGTTGAAGGTATGTTATTATTGGTATCATTCTATTGTTGTGCAACCACTGAAGCATTGAAGTGCTCGTGAAGCCCATGGTGAAGTGCTAACCCTAAATTGGAGAGGTGTTTTTCATCACTCATTGGAGGTGAACCATTGAGACTTCATCTCTAGTGCGTGAAGCATTCTGCTGGTGCCTTCTCTATCATGAAGCCGGTGCCTCATATTGCATACTTCTGCGTTGAAAGTGTGAAGACTCCATTGTGTTGCGTATATAGACTCCTCCAACCTACGTTTAAGATTGAATGCAACGCTCTCTCCTCCCATGAACATTGGTGCTATATTTCAACCATTGTTGCTGCAGTGAGTGCATCCTATCAATTGATTGCTGCTACAGGACATTAATCTCTGCAGATTAAAGAAAGTAAGTGCAGACTATTCCTCCTCGAGCAGGCATCATTGAAGATTGGTGTAAATCCTAGCTCCTCATTCTTTGAGCACTTCTCCATTGACTTTGTTAGGTATAGCTGCTTGGAAGCTCCTTTTAGTTCTGACTCTATTACTTAAAGAGAGAGTTACTCAAAGGGAGGTAAAGATCGATGCCTCGACACCGCAACATTCAATTCCAAAGGCCTATCTCCACGAAGGTAAAACACTCAATTTTCTGAATTTTATTTCAACTTGTAGATCATCATCAAATTTGTAACTTGCAAACTGTGGATTTTGTAAGTTCATTGGCACTTGAAATTATTTCTTGTGAGTCATTGTAAACAGGTGCATTCTCAGTTGAACCCGACACCCTTCATCATTTGAGCTCAGAATCTTAGTTTTTGAGTCTTGTTGTAAAAGGGTGGAATTGCAAGAAGCCCTTTTGTATTTGAGTGAGTTTTCAATGGCGAGATTAAGTGACCTTGTAGAGTTACTGAACACTCTACTATTTTCCTCTATCGACAAAACTGTCATGATCGACAAGAGCACTCTCACTCACATTCGAGATAATGTACGAAATTCACAAGACACTCTTGAGTTCCTACAATTTGAGTTGCAGCTTCAGCAAGATGAAAGACAATCTGAACCTGTTCATGTTCAGAAGAATCCCCTTCATGATTATATTCAACATCCTACACAGATTGATGCCACTTTAGAAGCACATGAGCAAATCAGTAGCACGCCATCAAAAATGAAAGAAAATGAAGATGCTGACATGCATGCAGAGGTTCTGCTTGTTACTTACAAGCCCACCATCAGACCTTGGGAAGAGATCATCCATAACAAGCACAGAACCGGCCTTGGATACGACAAGGAAGTGGCAATTCACATTCCTGATTTCTCCAAGCCTATCCAGTTTCAAAGTGTTGGATTCATCCACGAGAGTACATCTTCATCCACATCAGTTCAGAGTTCGACATGCCAACACTGTGATCGAGTTGGCCATATGAAAGATCATTGTTTTGATCTTCACCCTTGTAAGCATTGTGGAAAACGTATGCACGCATCAGACAGATGCTTCAGTTTGAAGAAACCTGCAAGAGAGAAGATTCATTATGGGTGGATTGCTTCTTGGCAATGGTCATCAACAACCAAGAATATTTATAAGTCATACCAAAGAGTTCATTCACGAGTATTGACACATCTTGCAATTGAGACATCTTCTTCTCCTCACTTTGTACCTGACAGGGGGGAACATGATGTCAAGCGCCATGTTTCGAAGCCTCCATCTAACAACAAGCAGCCATGGCCCTCTACAATTAAGTGAGATCAAACAAGCATGATCCACATCTAGTTTTAGAGACCAGATTCAGTTATAGAGACACCCAAGCAGAAGATATACATGACATAGAGTACTCACATGAGACTCTCCTCTCCTCACACTGTTCCTGACAGGGGGGAATGAAGACCATCAGTAACAAGCAAGCCTGTGAAGAGCTATGTTCGACTGAGCTCCAGAGTTGGTGGTCATCCTTAAACCACCGGTATCGAGAGCACCTTCATTTAGCAGAAGCATGTGCAGGCTTCTAGCTAACTTGGCAAACAATTGTCAAGATGGAAATGTTCAGCAAGTTGCAGCTGTTCACTTCCTGTTTTTCAGCTCTCCAGTTGGTTTGGTGTCAGCCCATCCCAACCATTCCATACAGAACCTCTGAGACTTCGAGCCAAGTTCCAGAGAACCTCTGAGCGATTGTTATCGCCAAGTTCGATAGTTTGTGGTCAGCATTAAACCACACACATAGTGGAAGATTCCAACCTTCTGCTATCCTATTTCGGTTGATGATCAGCCTAAAAACCATCCCTTGTGAGAGCCATTGTATTTAGCAGAAGCATGTGCAAGCTTCTAGCTAACTTTCTTAGTAAAGGATGTTCAAGATGGAAATGTTCAGTTGGTGGTAGTTGTCCACTTCCAGTTATTCAGCTCTCTTCTTTTTCTTGGACTCATATACACCCTTCGGATTAAGGGGGGATTTGTTGGAAACTAATCCATCAAGTTGGGAGACGAACAATCATCTTGGGAGTCCAAGAGATTCTTTGGAATACGAATCCAAAGGGTCACATATTATTGTATTTGTATGTGCATATCTCAATGAAATGTATTGCGCTTTCACATTATCCTATTTGTCTTTGTGTTTGTTATTTGGCTCTGTGTAAGCCAATCTGCTCATTTGCCCATTGGGCAACCTCACAGTAATGTTATTAAAGTCAGCCTAAGTGAGAGGAGGAGCTATCATGTCATTGTCAGTGTGTGTGAGATCATTGATAGTGAGTGAGAAGATCTAAGAGAGGGATTCTCTTAGAGGCTTTAGAGAGAGGGATTCTCTCAAGCTAAGAGTGATCGGTGAGTGATCAGATCTGAGAGAGGAATTCACTCAAGCTAGGGTTTGTCATATTGTTGAGTGTTTGGGCATAGATTGTAGTGGGAGTGAGTCGGTAAGGTCTTTGGAGCTCTATAAACTATAAGAGTTGTTTAACAAATCTGTTGCTGGTTTTCCCCAGGGATTGGGGTTTCCAAGGTAAATCAATGGGTCAAATGGTGTGATTATTCTCTGTATTTTCCACTGCGTGAATTTGTTAGAGTTCAGTGTGTTTCAGTTAATAATTTTAAGTAAATTGTTTGAGACTGCTAACCGGATCTGGACTCGGAAAAGTTAACAATCATTTTCTGTTGAAATAGAAAAATATGTGATTTTCAAATGATGTATATCCTTGTGCTGGTGCTGAACTGATTTAATATTCAAATCTGATTTTCAAAGTTCTCTTTACTTAGATCTACCAGTCTTTGCTGCTATAATGATCTAACCTCTTGATATGCGGTATCTACGCCCTTGAACCTTCCATACATGTTTTGGTTCGTGTAGATATGAAGTTTTGATAGATGATTCAGTAATTTTCAGATTCAGCTGTAGGGGTTAAGTTCTATGAGTGCAAATCTGCTGTCGTGAGGTGAAATTTTAACATATAAATGAATGTACAGAATGTGTGCAATTCCAGAATTCTCCTGTCATACTTGCTCTCTTCTGCTTTCTTGAGTGAGTACCCTCTTACATTCTCGGTATTCTCCTCATATACTCATATTTGCATTGAGGTGAAATCTTAACATATAAATGAGTGTACAGCATGTGTGCAATTCCGGCATGCTCCTCTTCGACTTGCTCTCTTCTGCTTTCTCGTGTGAGTATCTTCTTACATTGTTGGTATTCAGCTCATATACTCCTACTTCCATGGAGAATATCTACATGGTATCTATCCTACGAGGGGGAGAGAAAGCATCCCATTGCCTACTACACATTTTCAGAAGCTTAAACCGGCTTTAATCTTTTCAATATGTCCCCGATCTCAGTATAGTTTGCTTGTTGAGATTTGGTATACTTTTAACATGATAACATATTTCTAGCGTCACACGTAAAAAATTGGTAAAAACGTCTAATTATTATATTATATATTATTTTCCAACCTTAATACTTAAATAGCTTGAGTTCACCATGCAAAAGATATGTGTTCAAACCTCGACGAACTTAGAGCACCATTCGAGATGATGTACCACAAAGAAATCAGAGAGCCATTTTGGATACCACGTGGCCAGAAATCATCTCATATGAAAGAAAAGAATTTGGAAAGGAACTGAGGTTACAAATAGACAAAAGCGCAAGAAGAAAATTCATGATTAAAGTGGTTAACCCGCATGCAAATTTCTGTCTCACTTGTAGACATCTAGCTTGGCATGGCCGGTTTAAAACCAACCTTTCGGCTCTTGATAGCTGCCCCTGTTAAATTATAGCTTCGGAAGCTGTTTTTCATTTTACAAATTACCATGTAAACTTGTGTCAAGTGTCAACATTGGAGGGCAGCTTAAGCTGCTTAGGGGAGGGCAGCTTAAGCTGCTTAGCTAGAGGGCAGCTTGAGCTACTTAGGGAGGCAAGCTGGGGGACAGCTTGAGCTGCTTAGCTGGAGGGCAGCTTGAGCTGCTTAGGGCAACAAGCTGGGGGGCAGCTTGAGCTGCTTAGGACAGTGGAGTTGACCAGATAAGGCGGTGGAAAGGGGCAGCCTTTGACTACCCCAAAGGCCAACCTTTAGGGGATAGCCCTTGGCTGCCACATGGGCCATTCGTGGGTGGAATATCTAGCTATAACTCTTCCTTTTGGAACTATGGCTTGTAGGTCCGTGAATCAGTTAGTAGAGGTTAGCATGTTAGCCCATTCATTGGATTTGGCACCATTGATCTTGGCCCTATTATTATTGTTCTTGGACCAGTTATTTGTGCACTACACTATTTCTCTGGCACTATTTTATCTGGTACTATAGTAGTTCCCATTAGCTTGGTACCTGAGTTTACTGCTTCAGTGAAGATTGAAGAAGGCTGTCCTAGATTCTAAGTTTGCTGTGTTAAAATTTAATGACAAATGTCTTCCACACATGTTTTGTGTTTGTCATGGGGGGGACATAAAGTGTCTTTTTCCTAGCATGTTATAACTTGAAAGTGACTTTTATAAAAGCACTTTTATTAAGTTACTTAAGTGAATGTAATTTTTCTCCTTAAGTTATTTATCCTATTTAAAAGGGATGCATGAAATAACCACCCTCAGATTAAAGTGATCTCAGCTCTTAGATTAAAAGGGTCAGTTAGGTTTTCACTTAGGGTTTTGGAAGGGAAAAATATACATATACATGCTTAGAGGAAGAGAAAACACACAGCAAGAGAAACAAAGAGTGAGAGAGACATTTTATTAAGAGCATTGGTGTTATCAAACTGAAAGGCACAGTTTCCCAGGCTGCAGCAGCAAGTCCGTACAGTGTTTTTTAGCATCCGTACAGCACGAGGTACACACAGAAATTTTCAGCAACTTCAGGCACGAATCCCGAGGTATTTCCTTGCAGCAAATCCGTACAGAAATCTGCTATCCAGATTGCAGGCCGTACTGTACTATCCAGGCACGGATTGAAAGGTATTTTTGCTCTGGGTTTCTGCTATTGTATTTCTGTCTGTTGCTGATATATCACTGTCAGTTTGGCACGAGTTCCCAGGCTGCTGAGTTGTGCTACACCTGTGGACAGTTTGTTTTTTTATTTCTGTTCTTACAGTTGTGAGGAAAAGACAGAAGTAAAAGTGTTTTTTTACCTTCAGAGTTTGCAGACACTAAAAATTCCTTGTAGAAGAATTCTGATTTTGCTCCAGAATAATAAAAGAAGATCTCTCTCTGGGTTTTTTCCCCCACCTGGGGTTTTGCCCTAGGCATTGGCCCTAAACTTCCTGTGTTCATTTATTGCAGAGATAGTGTTTTAAATGCTACATTGAGTACTTGCATTTAAAGTTATTTCAGTTTTGATAACTCAGAAAAATCTAAGTCATTTTGTGAAGCAAGGATTGAGGAAATATTTTAGTGCATATTTCCTCAAATTTCTACATGCTGGTCATACAGTCAGGTATTTATTTTCTTGGCAAAACTCATTGAAGAGCATAGTTCATGGTGATTTTGTAATCTGGGCCTGATATACTATTTATATAAGGAAGATTGTTTGCTGGAGTTTTTTCTCCCTTCTAACGGTTTCTCCAGGGTAAATATATGTGTTCATGTGAGGTCTATTTGTGTACTTTCTCTACTGCTGATTATCATTTCAAGTTTTATCTATCTACTGGTTTAAAGTTAACAAATTTGTTGAAATAAGAAGTAAATGAAATAACAGTAAAACTTAGACTATGTGCTTGAATAAAAAAAATTCACAGCCCCTAGGGTGCAGTCATGTAGTCAGTTTTGTATCTCATTCTGTGAACTACAGTTTTTGTATACTCGTTTTTTTCAAATAAAAGGCAATATTTTGACTCGACACTTGATCTAGAAACTTGTTCTCAGGTGATTGTGTGAAATGTTTCAACATTTTGAGATATATTTAAAGCGAAAAGACAAAATTATCACTAGCCTTCGTTATTGATAGATGCTATATTGATTATAAATAGTTTAATTGCAGGACAAAGCAATAGGTTGAATTATCTGGTAAAAAGAGTTTAAAATATCACCACCTGTTCACTGAGAGATGAGTACAAAGCCTACCTATAAAATAGTCAATACAAGGTTAATAAAGAAAGAGTTATTCATGTGGTTTTGGGAATTAACTGCGTCCATTGTTTCAGGTGACACCTTCACCCATCATCACAGACCTCGGCATGATAATGGGTGAAGGTGTCACCTGAAACGTCGGAACAATCAAACAATGGACACAGAAAACATATGAATAGCTCTAGGAACAGTGAAAGTCTACATCATTCAAATAAAGAATTGGAGTAAACTAAAATTTAGTATGCCTAACTGGCTGAGTCAATATCATACCATGGTAGTCCAGAATGCACATGAACAGCTTCAATAACATATTGCAAAGCTGCAACTGGATATGAACAATCGGCAGCTGCAGCTGCCACCTCACTCACAGCCTGGGTTTTATTCATTGTATCCATGGAAATGCTATTTTCACCCAATACTTGTGCAACATCGTTGATGTATTCAGGTATGGTGTCCACCTTGTCTGATACTTCTCCAATAGTGCTAACATACCTGACTGATACATTTGCAGTCAAGCCACCTGCTCTTCCTCCAGCTACCAAACCTCGATGCAGACCGGACATCGCAAACCCTGGCGCAAGCATACCATGCTCCATAGACACCTTATATGAAGCTCTTTGAGATAGAATCCCGACCAATTTATCGTTTGCTATTTTCCAGGGTTTCTTACTCTGCGTGTCTGAATTCTCGTCGTCACGACTTCCATACAAGCCAAGTGTAGTGAGTTCTGGACTCAAATCCACCTCACCGCAACCCTTAAAACCCTTGCTGCCGCGCTCTGAGTGTGTATCATCCCCTTCAGATAAAGCATTGTAATTAAATCTTCGCAAAATGGAAGCTGTTGGCGATGCATAGGACGTTGAATGAATGCGCCCATATAGGCTTAATTTGGCTAACGGAGCCATCTCTTTATTTACTATGAGGCTCACTGTTTCAGATCAAAAAATGCCCATTCGCAAAAAATCCACGCCTCTATGCATAAAAAGATCCCGAAATCTGTAACCTAATTTGAAATTTTACAATGGTTTAATGGCCGATCAGCTTGTATTTGCAGTAATCAGTGCTGCTTCAAACACTTTTAATGTCAAGCATTGAATAGCCTTTCCATCGATTTTCTACCGAAATGCTTATTACAAGCTCCGGTATTCATCAATATTTTGATAAAATCATGGAATTTACATCGATGCCGGAGCGGATCCTTCGCTGGGATCAGGCACTAAGGTTTAGGGTTTAAGCCGATATCTTCTCATCGTGTATTCCGAATATGCAGGGCCCCCACGACTTCGCCGCGAGTTTCAAAGAGACCTATTTTAAGAATCCTCATTGTTTATCGATTCTCGTTGGTCACTGCAACTCTCAGGCTTGACGTCAATAAAAAATATTTTGATGGTAAATTAAATTTATTTTTTTTTAAATGGTAAAACTTAAATTATCATAATTCAATTATTGTTAAAGTAGAAGTGATGACATACATCATTATTAGCTTTTATTTACAAATAGCTTTTATTTACAAATGTGAGTTGATTCATCATTGTTATCTAAGGAAAATCAAGCAATCTGAAAAAATTCACATGTTTCCTTGCGTCTAAGGAAGACGAGCTCAAGCCCCAGATTTGGGTGTTAACGTGGCATCGGCCTCGGTTCCTGCCCACACAGAACCGCCTTCACGTGGCTCTGGCCCTAGCCAGCACGCTCTAGGCCATGTGACGACGAGTACAACCCACCTGTCAACTTGCTCCACTAGCCAGCACTCCCCCACGGCAACGGCGATTATTTAAGGCTGGAGGATGAGCCCCAAGATCCAACCCTCATTCCTCTGATTTCATGACGATGGACGTTGATTGCTGGTGCAAGAAGCCATTAATTCTGCCACATTTTCCAAGAATGACAGCCTGCAACATTAATGACCTCCATGGGAGGAAAATAGCTTGACTTGGCTCCTTAAAGCCAACTGTCGACATGCATTCCTGCTCTATTGTCGAGTTCTCTGTCTGGTTTTTCCTCGTGGCTCACTCTGCTCGACTCTTGAACGCTCTTAGACGTCGTGACGCCATGACTCGCTCTAGAGGCACCCCTCGTCGTGGTAGTGGCAGAAAGGGCTCCAGCTCTGGTAGGCAGCCTAAGGTTGCCATGGACTAGACAGTTATGAATGGATACGCAGACCGCATCTCTGCGCTGACTCGCAGTCTCATTGATGGTTGGGAAGCTCGTACGGTAGCGGCCCTCCTGGCCTCGGGCAACAATGGGGGAGCCATTAACCATTGTTGGCTGCTGAAAAACATGATGAGTACCTTGGTTGAAGAAATGGAAGTGAGCTGGGATGCCAGCACCAGAATGGTTCGAAATATCAAATTTACTCTGACTGAAGCCTCGGATCGCCTGAACACCTTGGACGCCAATATGACCTGGGATATCTTCTCCCTGGGGCACAATTCTGAACAGGAGACTCAGGGTAATAATGCAGTGGCCAATGAACCTGAGGTGCAGAACGATGGCTCTGATAAGGAAAATGCCATGGTGAGAAACGACTTGGCTCCGACACCTGCAATGTTGGCCAACCATGTGGCGCAAGAAGGTCATGGACCCTTAGGATCATCTCCCCCTGCTCTCCCCTCTCTAGGACTTTTGAAGATTTCGACACTAGCTGCCCCATCCTTGAGGAGGAACGTGAAGAACCGTCGACATGCCCCTAGCTGGGCCATGCCAGCTCTGGGTTATCTATGTGATTTTCAGCTTTTTTGTTTTTATTTGCTTTACAGTCTGATATCTTGCACTCATAGACAGTATGTTTTATTTTTTTGGAAAAAGTCCCAGTCTTTTTTATGGGCAGGCCTCACCCAGGAGGTCTCAATTTTGTATAATGACAGTAATTTCAGTGTTTTTGAGCAACTGTGATGGTGGATTCATCACCTGAGGCCTCCCCATTCTGCACTAGACTCTTCGGTTCTCTATGTATTTCTCGCCATCTTTTTTGGCTTTGTTAATTAAATTTTAGTCTGCAACTTACAACAACAAAAAAGGAAGACGAGCTCAAGCACTTTTAGGTCTTACTCCGGGACCAAAATTAAAAATTATTTTATTTTTCAAGAGGAAAAAAAGCCGCACTTTGTTATTTTTGAGGAAATCAAAAAGTACATAGATCTCTGATAGCAGAGATTGATCAGTTCGTTCATACAACTCTATACCTTGAGACAAAAATCATATTGTCCAAAAAAACATCAACCAGACTATACAAGCATAACAAAAACCATGTTCATCTATGTTGTCTAAAGTAGTCTAAAAAACATCATCTAGGAACCACATAGAGCCATTTTGAGTGTTTGTGCCTTCCACCCATTCTTCTTAGTATAAAACCCCAGCTTCTCCATGGAGCGCCAACTTTGATAAAGAATCCGCCACATCATTGTATTCCCTGTAAATATGATCTATAGATAGATCACATAACCAATTCATCAAACTTTTGACTATGTCACTCCAATGTTTTAGTTGGATAGCTTTCATCTGCCAGAGATCCTTTGCCCAATTAATGATAAACAAAGAATCAACATAGATCCTGAAGGTACCCAGACCGCAACATATAGCCACTTTGAGAATGCCCAAATTAATTCAATACTCATAGTTTAAAAGTTTTATGAATATATTTTTTTTCCTTTAGATAATACTAAAAAAAAAATTGGATTCAAGAAATTGTAAATATCAATGGTTGACATTGCAAAATCAAGGTGTTAAATCCATCTTTGCATTATAAAAAACAATTCAACAATGCATAATTGCAATTTAAGTAAGAATTTAATGGTCTGATTCGGATGATGAGAAACCAAAAAAAGGTCAACACTATAAAACATTTAGCCTTCTTCATGATCAATACATTAGTCCATCGTCATGAGCAGTTAATTGAGTAAATGAAATATGAGCACAGTTGTAGCTGCCATCCTATTCTTTTTCATTCGATGGTGGATTCACAATCGTTGAGGAGAATATTACAATACCACTCACCCCTCACTGAAGCAAACTGCATAGCTAGTTCACCCATAAATAATACTATGGACAATTCACGAGTGGCTACCAATTTAGCTAGACCCAATGAGCTACTCCTAGCAAGGACTATTATAGCCCCATTATTCCTTGAAAAAGTGGTTAGCATACTTCCACAAAGAGGTGGTTTTTTAGTGGTTGAGTCATCGTGACCATTAAACCGAGTTAGGTGGTCACATGCTCCACATTGTAAACGCCATATCAACTCTTAATAGGTGGTAGATATTTATCACTTGCATATGAAGTATGCACCTACAAACTTTCAATGTATTGGATGATCACCCATAACAAGACAACTTTGTCTTTTATTGTTGACCATTTAAAAAAAGCGCAAGTCATTCCATACTTGAATACTTCTCATGTTAATAATCATTCACCTCAATCTCATCACCTCACAACAATTAGTGTTAACCTCTACAAACATCCTTTAATGGTTTATGAAACAAGTAAATCTATAAATTGGTTAAACCAATGTAGATCAATCTTATCTTCTGATTTATGAAGCACCAGTAAGGATCAAACCCCGATGCATGACACATCCACAGTTAAAATAGATCTAGACTGTTGTTTTTTCATTTATCGTCATGACATTGTTAGACATGCACACACATCGAATTTTAAGGTCATGGCCTAGCGAGACACCAAATTTGTGTATGAGACCCCCTCGTTTGTGGGACAAGGGAGCCCCTCCACGCAACGATTTGAATATTAAAGTTTATGGAGGTGTACATACCCTACACCCCTCTAGATTTAAACTTGTGACCTCCTAGAAGGAAACACATGTTCTTAACAATTAAGCCTGCTCAACTTATTTATTGGTTTATTATTAAAATACGAAGGCGAGCTAAATGTTTTTTTTTGCCAACTTATGTCACATCCATCAACATTACATTATGGTACACATCTCCCTTATACTTAGTTGTAGAATGCACTTCTCAATGCTACAACTTCGGAAAATGTGAAAATTATTTATAGATCATGATTACGCAGAGAATATAATAGTTCAAGCGGAGCTGCATTAAAGGTGTTTCAATGCTCAATGTTTCAATCCATTGTATTGGATCATCATTAGGAGTCTAATGTGCTCAAAGGAAAATGATTTTTTTATTGTGAAAATTATTGTTTTATTTGACAACACTTATTTCATTTCGAAAGAATCACTAAAATGCACATATCAGGCAAAATAAGTGTTGTCACTTTGATCCAATGAAAGTTGATGAGAGGACACTTACATGACTCATGAATGGTTGATAAAGTCAATTTTGATCACTAAAGAGAAAGAAATCCATTGATATTTCAAAATTTTATCGAATAATAGCCATTGTTACACGCAATGCCATTAGGGAGGACCAAAATGGATATAAAAATCCTCCTTCACATTGATTCACATATTTTGGATTGTGCTAGAGTTATGTTGCAAGAATTATAAGTGACCACTTTTATATGGTGAAAAAAAGCAAGTGAATCGGTAGATGGTTATGTTTGTGCACTAGTGAACCAATCCACTAGTTTACCACTCTCGAGCAATCAATCATTCAAGACAAAAATTGAAATGAAACTAGGGTTTTAAGAGGGAAAGAAATAAGTTGTTATCAACCAATTAACCAATCAAACAAAAGAAACACCCAATCTAGTAATGCCACACCTAGATGAACTTAAAGAGTGAATTAATAAGAAGCCTCTTTGATGGATTTACCTCCTAATACATGATATTCAAATACAGAACATAGGATGATTATTCAATGGTCTCCTTGTATATACACGATATGAAGAGGGTTAAAATGCATCCTGCAATAATAAGCCTACCTATCTATAATTAGTATATAGACTATTAGTGAGGGTTAGGACTGTTAAGGTAATTTTAACTTCGGAAGATATTCACTTGTATATTTAATATTGTAATTGTATTTTATTATTGTACCTCCGACGGAGATGTTTATTCCTCCGGTCGGAGAAGTCATTATTGTATTTGGGTCATGTAAAGTCAATGAAGTTAACCCTCCATTGTATGACGGGGCATTGACCCCAGAGTTGAGTCTTCCATGGGTTATTAGACTCTCCTAGAGAAGTCGGCCTAGTCAGTTACACTTAGGGGCCGACCTGTTTAGGGTTAAGGCTAAGTGAAAAGTAAAGTATAAATAGAGAGGGTGCTCCTCTCTATTTTATCATTCACTCACTCATCAAGTTCGCATAAGTGAGTAGGAGGACAAGTTCGCACAAGTGAAGAAGAGAGAAGTTGTTGGAGACCATTTCTACTTTTGGGGTTTATTGTATGGTTGTTTATTTTATCTCCGAGGAAGTTGCGAGGTTTTCTCCTTTATGGTTTCACCGATGAAATTCTTTGTGTCTCTTATCTCTTGTGTTTGAATTGATGTGCATGCTATTCTCTCAGATAAGATCCTATATAATCTTGAATTAAATTGTGAAAATCTAACATGGTATCAAAGCTAACCTGAGAAGAAGACTTTGTGCGGCTGCAGAAGCTAGGGCTTCTTAACTTTTGGGTTTCTCTCCACAGATCATCAGCAAAAGGAGGCTAGGCTAACTAACCTTAGGAGGGTGCCTCTTTCTGTCGAAACAGAATTTGATTTCGAGCATTTTCAATTTTTAACCTGTCACTACTACGAGAAATTATGGCTTTTTGCAGAAGAAGAATTTTGGAGTGCAATTAGCATAGGATTGTTCTCCTCCTCAAAATCGAAGTTTTTGGTTGGGTAGAACCCCAGGATAAGTCAAACCCTAGTTTGACTGTGGACCAAAAAAAGCCAGAAACTGCAGATTCGAAATTCGCAAGTCAATTTTCAAGGGTCGATTTTTGGAATCTTCAGAAACCAAGTGTACCAACATACTCGCCTCATCCATGCAAATCTTCCTATGAAAACATAATTCAATTCCGAGGATTTTCATTTTTCAGCCCGTCACTACTACCGGAGAAAAACTAGGGCATCATATTTATGTTCACTGATTTAGAGAAGTGAGTACATTGGACAACTCTCCTTGAGGAGGCACATATATCTGTCCAATTAGAAGTTTCAAATTCCAAGTTTGAAATTTTAGGGTTTCTCTGACAAACCCTAGCCAACTCCAGAACCAGCTTCAACAAGTCAAGTGGTAAGACCTAAAAGCCTTTCTATTTCCATTTGAAGTACTCTTTAAAGATGTCTCACCACACCAAGCTTGAGGATAAGCTTGAAGGGGTTGATAATTTCCGAGCATGGAAGTATGGGATTTCACTAGTCCTTGAAGAGAATGAATTGAACACCTACATAAATGAAGAAATTCCAGTTCCAGAGGGAGATGAGGCTAAAGCCTTACACAAGAAGAACTTGGTCAAGGCCAAGAGGATTATTGTTGATTCTATCAAGGATCACCTTATACCACATGTGTCTTCCCTAAAGACACCTAAAGAGATGTTTGATTCCTTGACCAAGTTATTTGAAGGAAAGAATATAAATCAGAAGATGACATTGCGAAACCAGTTGAAGAACGTGAAGATACAAAATGTTGAGACCATCCATTCTTACTTTACAAGGGTCTCTCAAATCAAGGAGCAACTTGAAGTTGTGGGAGAAAACATAGAGAATGGAGAAATTGTGATGACCACTTTGAATGGTCTCCCTAGGTCATGGGATTCCTTCATTTAAGGAATTTGTGCTAGAAAGAAGTTAATCACATTCAGTAGGCTATGGGAGGAATGCTCACAAGAAGAAGCTCGACTTGTAGCTTGAGAAGAAAAGATGGATAATGAAGACCAGGCTCTCACAGCACACACCAGGAAGAATAACACCAAGAGGGAGCATCCTCATCACAATAAGAAGGAAAAACACCACCACCAGAATCAGAGGGAGAACTTTAGAAGATCCTGAAGAGATGTATCTACCATTCGATGATATACATGTGATGAGAAGGGACACTACTACAGAGATTGTCCCAGAAACAGAATTGGCTCCAACAAGAAGAAGACCAACAAGAAAAGACACCTTGCTCACATCGCGGAAGATGATGAACCTGCAAGAAAGAGAACCAGAGAAGAAAGTGAAGATTCTTCAAGTTATGAAGAATATGTATTGTAATGAAGGTAACCAGTTACATGGGTTCATTTAGAAGGTTCCACCTCATAAGGTGAAACTAGAGATGACTTTCAGTATTCCATGAAAGGAGTAGGAGAAGCTCCTACAGAGTTGGACTCCGAAAAACAAATAAAGATTAATTCTCTATGGAAGAACCTCTCAACATTGGTGAAGGTGCAGAAGAAAGGAGTACAATATCGAAGCACACTCCAGTAGCTTCGGCAAGGAAGCAAATATCAAGAGGGAGTCCACCCAACAACCAAACAAAGATAAGTATTTGAATTGTTATTTCTTGCATGTGTGACTACTTAAATGATATTGTTGAGTCATGTACATACTTATGTTCCTATATTTAGGATATGTGTTATGCATGTTAGAAAAGTTGTAATAATGAACAATATACTACTAATATGCAAGTAATGGGTAAGTGGCCTATGGTACTGTACAACATTCCATTGCTACTTATCTAGAATGAAACCTCTTTGTTGACATGTTGAGAGTAGTGCACACTCTTAACAATGTTTTGGTAGAGATGGAAGGCATCTAGAAAGTTACCGTATGAATGCGGGATATGGATGAATGTTGTATTGAAGCATTGGCTAAGATAATTGCATGATTACATGGCCAATGTCCTTATGCGTAAGAATTTGTTCTAAAAAATATGAGATGTTTCTAATCATGTAATTGAACTTGTCTTGTAGGAAAGATCATGTACCATCACCTACAAGAGAGATTTGCTTCAAAGAACAAGCGACGAAGATCAAGAAGGATACCCATTGAAGACATTGAAGAATCAGAAGCACCCAAGATCTGATATACAACAATGAATGAAGCAAATCCAGTCGATCATGAAGAATGATGTCTGGGATGTGGTCCCAAGACCAGAAGGGAAGTTTGTGGTGACTTCCAAGTGGATCTACAAGATCAAGCATGCTACAGATGGTAGCATAGAGAAATACAAGGCAAGATTTGTGGCACGTGGATTCTCCCAGAAAGAAGGGGTAGACTATGAGGAGACATTTTCACCTGTAGCCAGATACACTTCCATCATAACAGTACTTGCTCTGGTTGCAGTGATGAAATGGAAGATACACCAGATGGATGTCAAGACAACGTTCTTGAATGGTGTAGTGGAAGAGGAAGTGTATGTGGAGCTGCCACTCAGATTTGAGACACATGACAGGAAGACTCACGTGTGCAAATTGAAGAAAGCCTTGTACAGTTTGAAGTAGGCGCCTAGGACATGGTACGCCAAAATAGATAGCTTCCTGACTAGATTGGGCTTTACCAAGAGTAAAGCGGATTCCAACCTTTACTAAAAGGTTGAGGAAGGGAACCCAGTGATGCTCCTACTGTATGTAGATGACCTGTTTGTGACAGGTGAGGACGGGTTGATTGCTGACACGAAGAGGAAGCTTGCTTCCGAGTTCGAGATGAAGGACTTGGGTATGATGCACTATTTTCTAGGTATGGAGGTGTGGCAGAGTGCATATGCAATCTTCCTTGGACAAGGGAAGTATGTAGTAGAGATCCTGAAGAGGTTCGAGATGATGGACTGCAAGGGCATAGCCACACCTATGGCATCAAACATGAAGTTATTGAGTGAAGCTTCATTAGATTCGGTTGATGCCACGATGTATCGTTAGATGATTGGATCTTTGATGTACCTAACGAATACGAGACCAGATATCTGCTTTGGTGTGAACACATTGAGCCAGTTCCTGACGGATCCGAGACATGTTCACTTAATTGCTGCAAAGCATATTCCGAGGTACCTAAAGGGTATAATTGATTATGGGCTCAAGTATGATGCGAATCAGAAGATTAACCTGGAGGGTTATGTTGATTCAGATTGGGGAGACAGTTCCATTGATAGGAAGAGCACTTCGGAGTGTTGCTTCAATATGGGATCAGGTGTGATCTCTTGGTTTAGCAGGGAGCAGTCCTGCGTGGCACTGAGTACAGTCGAAGCAGAGTATGTCACATCTTGTTCGGCTAGTTGTGAGGTAGTATGGCTGAGGAAGCTGCTGTCTGATTTGTTTGATCTCCAATTGGACGCGACGTGTATATATTGCGACAACCAGAGTTGTGTGAAGTTGTCTGAGAACCCGGTGTTCCATGACAAGTCGAAGCACATCGAGATCAAGTATCACTATATCAGGGATATGGTGCAAAGAGGAGCAGTGAAGCTCCAGTATGTTGCGGCAGGCGAGCAGATAGCCTATGTGTTAACCAAGCCGCTAGCCAGAGTGAAGTTTGAATACTTCAGAGAGAAGCCTGGTGTACTTCAGATCTAGGTTCCTTCCAAGGGGAAGTGATGAGTCCGGAAGACGCAGATGCACATGGGACAGTCTCGCATAGTGGTAGGAAAGTCCTCCTATGTTCATAGATGTAAGGGCCAATCCATTCTCACATAGTGGTAGGAAAGTACTCCTATGGTGTAGATGTAAGGGCTGAGCCATTCTCACATGGTGGTAGGAAAGTCCTCCCATGGTGTAGATGTAAGGGCTGGGCCATTCCGACATGGTGGTAGGAAAGTCCTCCCATGGCCGTTGATGTAAGTGCTGAGCCTTTCCCGAATGGTGGTAGGAAAGTCCTCCCATGTCGGTTGATGTAAGTGTTTTGTCTCACATGCTGGTAGGAAAGTCATCGCATGTTGGTAGACTGGGTCTCGTATGGTGGTAGGAAAGTCCTCCCACACTGGATACATTGTGATGTGCATTTGGGCTGTGCTCCGTGCGACGATGAGATGATCTGAAGATGATGAAGTGACAGTAGGGTACACAGGTTTTGCAGTGGCATATAATCAATCCTGGGAGATCCTGCAGGTTTTGCAGAGGCATATAATCAGTCCTGGGATGCTCCTTCAGGTTTTGCAGTGGCATATAATCAACCCTGGGATGCTCCTTCAGGTTTTGCAGTGGCATATAATCAGTCCTGGGATATCTTGCAGGTTTTGCAATGGCATATAATCAGTCCTAAGATGCTCCTTCAGGTTTTGCAGAGGCATATAATCAGCCCTGGGAGATCTTGCAGGTTTTGCAAGAGGCATATAATAAGTCTTGAGATGTACCTACTTGATGGCTTGCTCACATAGATGATGAAGACCTACATGGAGGCCAGGTCTACATCCAACATGAAAAGGGGATGGCTCTGTAGAACTTCCTATGAGGAGTAGATTGGAGATTGATCGTCGAGATAGCAGCAGTAGTGATGATGATGATCCAGCATTAAGGATGATCCAACTTTGTTGATGATCCAGTGACGAAGACTTGTGCTGATGAACTGTGTCAAGAGAATACTTTCCTAGTTAAGAGGGAGTGTTAATGTAATTGTAACCTCGGAAGATATTCACTTGTATATTTTATACTGTATTTGTATTTTATTATTGTACCTCCGACGAAGATGTTTATTCCTCCAGTCGGAGAAGTCATTATTGTATTTGGGTCATGTAAAGTCAATGAGGTTAACCCTCTATTGTATGACGGCGCATTGACCCCAGATTTGAGTCTTTCATGGGTTATTAGACTCTCCTAGAGAAGTCGGCCCAGTCAGTTACACTTAGGGGCCGACTTGTTTGGGGTTAAGGCTAAGTGAAAAGTAAAGTATAAATAGAGAGGGTGCTCCTCTCTATTTTATCATTCACTCACTCATCAATTTCACATAAGTGAAGAAGAGAGAAGCTGTTGGAGACCATTTCTACTTTTGGGGTTTATTGTATTGTTGCTCATTCTATCTCTGAGGAAGTTGCGGGGTTTTCTCCTTTAAGGTTTCCCTAGTGAAATTCTTTGTGTCTCTTGTCTCTTGTGTTTGAATTGTTGTGCATGTTATTCTCTCAGATAAGATCCTAGATAATCTTGAATTAAATTATGGAAAACTAACAAGGACTAGGGGCTTAGCATGTCCCTCCCCTTCAAACAATTGATTCTATCAATGTTGATCAATTGTGGATGTTTTTATATGAAGAACTCCTATTCCCAAGTCGCATCTTTAGTTGATGGATTCTTCCACTTAATGAGGTATTCTATAATTGTTCAAGTCCTTAATTGTTGAATTGTTTTTTAATGACTATTTAAGGTTCTAATATGACATTTTCTTGTTTCAAAGTTTATGAGAGGACACATACACGACTCACGAATGGTTGATAAAGTCTATTTTGATCACCAAAGAGCAAGAAATCCATTGATATTTAATTTTTTTATCAAATAATAACCCATTGTCACATGCAATGCCATTAGGAAGGACCAAAATGCATATAAAATGCCTCCTTCACATCGATTCACATCTTTTGGATTGTGCTAGAATTATGTTGCAGGAATTGTGAGTGTCCACTTTTATATGGTGAAAAAGAGCAAGTGAACCAGTAGATTGGTTATATTTGTGCACTAGTGAACCAATCCACTTGTCTACCATTCTCACGCAATCAATCATTCAAGACAACAAGTTGAAATGAAACTAGGGTTTTAAGAGGGAAAGAAATAAGTTGCCATTAACCAAATTATCAATCAAGGAAAAGAAACACCTAATAAGAATAATTAATAAGAAGCATCTTCAACAGACCAACCACCTCACACAAGATATTCAAATACACAACATAGGATGATTATTCAAGAGTTCCCTTGTATATATAGGATATGAAGATGGTTAAATGCATCATGCAATAATAATCCTAATATCTATAATTAATATAAACAATATTAGTGAGGTCTAGGACTAGGGGCTTAACATGCCCCTCCCCTCCAAACAAATGTTTCTATCAATGTTGATCAATTGTGGATGTTTTTATACGAAGAACTCATATTTTCAAGTCACATATTTAGTTGATGGACTTTTCCACTTGATGAGTTACTCAATAATTGTTATGATCCTTAGTTGCTTGAGTTATGTTTCAATGAGTATTTCAGGTTCTAGTATGACATTTTCCTCTTCATCAAGCTCTGGAAAAATAGTATGAACTAGATTCTTGTCACCATTTACCTCCTATAAACACGAAACGTGGAAGACCAAATGGACATGTGAAAGAGGTGACTCGAGTATGCAAGCCATATTGCCAACCCTCTACCACACCTTATAGGAACCATCGTACATGGGTGTTGATTTAATCTCCTTTTGTTGCTCAAGGGGCATCTATTATTATGGTTTCATTCTCATAAATACCCAACCCCCCACTTGAAAATTCATTTCACCGCAATATTGATTTGCTTGGTTCAACATGTTTTGTGTCATAGTGAAGTTGTCCTTCAAACATTGGAGAACCTATTGATGTTGACGTGGGTGTGATCCTCCACTATTTTAACCTTAGGTTTCCCTCTCAAAGGTGGTGTGGTGGATGGAGTATGATACATATAAAATTCCATAAACAAAAACATTTTGGATGAAGTATGGAAGGAAGTGTTGTACCACCATTCTACCAAAGGTAACCACTTGACCCAGTATTATCATCTATTGGATGCAAAGAAACAAATATAACCATCCAAACATTTGTTCACAATCTTACCTTTCCCATCAAATTGGGGGTGGTAAAAGGAGTTGTGAGCTAGTTGGGTACCCAAAAAGGAAAATAATTTAGCCCAAGAATCAACATTGAAAATTGGATCTATGTCACTTACAATGATATTTGGGTTTCCATGTAGCTTCTAAATTGTTTCCATGAATGATGTGGTTATCATGCTTGCTTTACAAGGATGAGATTAAGAGATGATCGCCACATGCTACCCAAGGGAATTCATTTAAGACACTCTCAACTCCCTCATGCATTAAGAATCGACGCAAAAACAAGTCTACCCAATGCAATACAAAACATCATTGATAATAAGATAGTTTTTGTATTGGTTGTGAATATGCTAATGCTCGTCGTGAGATAAGTGAGAAGGACACCACTGAGTTTGAAGGTATACCAAGATATCTACCTAGGATTGGAAGAGGCAATGAGGAACAAACTTTTGTCCGATGAGGATTTATTAACAACAATGTCCTCAGTGTCTCTAGGTTAGTTGATACATTAACTCATAAAAATACAAGGATTTCATGGATTTGGAAGTAGCAAACTCTAATTCAAACTCTTGCAAGATGACTATTCGCTTGAATATTTGCCCTTGATTATACGTTGGGTTAAAATATGTTGCATTGGGTTGGAGTTAGCTCAAATAATGGTTCCGCTAAGAAGTATATAATGCCCAAGTCTCTTGACAACATGTACCACTACCAACGCCAATTTCTTGAGATGGGAATGATGCAATTCAGGGCCAACAATGAATAGCTCAAGTAGTAAATTGCATGCTCTTGTTGCAATTCATACCATACTAGTGGTTGACTCAACACAACACGATATAACGAAAATTATTTATTGTAATCCATAGGACTCAATAAAGGATTGACATAGGGACTTCCTTTAAGGCATCGAAATATCATTGGGCTTGGTCATCCCATATAAATGGTACACCCTTTTTCAAGAGACACATAAAACCTTTTGCAACTTCAACATAATTCATGATAAACCTTCACAACAAGTTTTCCTTCCCTTGCAAACTTTGAAGTTATCCAATTGTACGTGAGGGCGACAATTGAACTATCGTCTCAACCTAAAAAGGATCAATAACAATAACAAACTTGGATATGATGAAACCAAACAATCTCCTAGATATGGAACAAAATATGCATTTATGAAGGTTCAAACGAATGTTACAATGTCTATACCATCCGAAGCAAAGGTGAGTTGGATGATCATAACATTGTTTTAAGCTAGCAACTAAGGCATTTAATTAGGATTCAAAAATGTGTTTAATGTCAAGAAAATCATAGCAAATGGCTCGCTAAAAATTGGCTCTAGATTTTTTGAGACCAAACAACATCTTATGATAAGCAATGGTATCACAAGGGCAGATGAAGGTTGTTTTGTATAGGCCTACCTATTAGATTTGTATTTGATTATAGCTAGAAAAACCATCCATAAAAGAAAAGATAGCATTCCCACTATATTCATCAATTATATGATCAATGAATGAGGTAGGGTAATTGTCCTTTGGACAAGCTTTGTTCAAATATCTAAATCAGTACATACCTAAATATTCCCTTTTTTTTTCTACAGGCACTGGGTTGGATACCCATTCCATCAATGGAACAAAGTCATTTCTCCACCTCTACCTTGATGGCAACTGATTTCTTTGGATTAACTAGTTGTAGATTTTTTCGAATATGTTTGACATTATTGTAAGTTCAAATTTCATGTTCAACGATCCCGGGATCAATGCCGGGCATTTATTCCTAGGACCAAGCAAAAGTGTCGCAAAAATATTTGAAAAGAGAAATCTAAATTTTGATCTCATTAGGAGAAAAATCTATAATTATTATGTTTTTAATTATGCCATGTTTGACATAAATGTGGACAAGTATAGTTTTTTAAATGTTTGCCAGATTAGCCACTGCAAATACATATTGTGTAAGGGTGGGACGATTGTACCAATCGATATCCCTACAACAAACAAGCATTTTATGAACAACTTCCATCTTCTCTAGTCTAGGAAGAAGGAATAATCAATGATGCATATCTTCTCAAATATGTTATAAACTAGTCAATTCTTGTAAGACGGCCTCATCTAAATGCAACATAGTATTTAAGAAGTGATTGGAGTTACGTGGATTTACTATCCAATTAGGTGAAGTAAGCTAATCATACTCCTCTTGGGTGGAAATATTGATCAACATCTATAGATACCATATGAATGGTTCAATAAGTGATTTAATGTAGACAAAGGTGTGCTTGGTGCTATAGAGCCAATATTTGATGGATTGGGAACCACCCACATGTCATTTCCAACAAAGATACATTTAGAGTGGATTGAGTACAAAGGCTTAAAATACTCAACTGAAGTCACTGTTGTGGAAGGGCCAATAGATGCGATGGAAATAGATGATATCATAATTATAGGAGAAAAGTCAAGGTAGCATATCGACAAAGGAAGGGTGAAAGTACCCATAAGAGATGAATATTTAAACATACCCACGTTGATACTATCACACGTGGGCTTAGAATCACCAATGCTTGGGATGTTGACTCAAAGTTGGATCTACAAGAGTACGGTAATATAACTAGTCAATGGTGACTACCTTTTCTTGACAAGGGAAATAATTCATGTGGAACATAGTAAGACACAATTCTCATCATCCCATACATCCAACTTCATCCCAAAAGAAGGTTATAGTCAAAAGGAGCATCAACCACTTCAAATTTTATTGAGATTGTTTTACAACCCAATTTGATTGGGAAGGAAACAATGACACCATGTGATCTGAATGAATGGCCATCAAATGATTTTAAAAGCCTCACTGATGGAACAAGTTTGGGAGAATCTAAAATCCTCCAATAAGTCAAGGACATGACACAAGTGGAGTCTCCTCATAAATGACACGCTAGACGATGTTCATTCCTTGCAAAGATACTTGGTTTGGAATGTAATGACATGAGAGATCCCATGCCTAGCTTGGTTAAGGTTGAATGTAAGAAAATGAGAGTCCGAGGGATCAATTCCACCAATAGTTGTCAACAATGCATTTCACTACAATGGGTAGCTTTGAAGTATTTGCAGGGCTAAAATAACACAAGGAACCTAAGTTAGATAGTTAACAATATTGTACTTTTGAGCTATTGGAGCATTGGGTTGTGTGTTGATTGAAACAAGGAATTCTTTGGAATATGAGACATTGCATCACTAGAGCGCTTCTCTATGTGTAGAGGGCCATCGAGCTGTGACATTAAAGGATAATTCTCAGTAGATCGAGTGGTAGGGTTATTGTAATTATGAGTGTTGGTCTATTTATCAACCTCTTGCCCACACATGAAAATGTTAGCGGTTGAGGAGTTACCCCCTTGAAGAGGTGGAAGGTCGACAACCACAATTTTATAATATTGAGGAGGAAAAGGGTTCATGAGGACCACATGTTGCTATTGAGATCGTTGTTGGGATAAATATCAACGAATCTTATCCTTTTTAGGAAATTAATGGGTGCGATGGTTGTGACTACAAAATTTGCATGAAAATATGAGCTTTCTCTTCTCCTTATTCCCCCCAGTGGCAATGTTGGGATTCAGAGCTGCCCCTTTGACAGTGTTAGAATTGTTTTTCTTTCCTCTAGGTTATCAGTTGTCCTTTTGATATATAGATTGGACATAATGGATATCAAATATTTGAACAATGGTGCAATGTTTTGTGACAATTGAATAGGTGTGGGTGTTCAGTTATGATGAATGGACACTTGTCCTATTTGGTTTGTTAGATAATCAACGATGGAATGACTAACATAATCATTCACACCATTAGCGGGTGGTCATGGCACAAGTTTAGGAAGATTTGAAGAAGATTGAGGTCAATGGGGTATAAATCCATATAATGTTCCATTTGAGAACAAATCAAATCCATCTGTCGATCACACAAGATGACTTATTCTTTTGTAAGGGACTTGGACATAGGTACATCTTTAGCAATGTTTGTCCTTTCACCTCCACTCATTAATATGATCAGATATATGAGTAGAGGTAGATTGTCAAAACGATGTCAAACATTTAATCCCTATATTCTAATTGATAGGAAATTGGAAATGGGCTAAGAAGGACATCATCAAAGATGAGAATTTGACAAAGGAAGTACAAGGTAACTCAATGTAGCATTTGGATACACTCCCCATTAAGGCGTGTTGGAATAGACGCCAATGAACACTATAATCCACTAAGGAGTTGGACAAACACCATAGATGGAAAGTCATGAATCTCATCCAAGGATATTTGTTGAATTGACTATCTAACTTGGGAATATCATATGTAACTTAGTTAGGTATTTGGCTATGAACGATGATTATAGATTGTGTCACTTGTTAGCCTCGACAAGTCTAGTAAGTTCAAAGTCACAAAAAGTGGTGATCGAGGGTAAGAAGGGGAACTTAGGTTAGTAAATGATGTTGGAAACCTAGTCCTTGTGGTTATGGTAAATTACTATTCACATTCAAGAGTCACAAGGTAGTCCAGGAAACCTATTGGGAATATGAAACCAAGGGTCATATTTTGATTTAAAATAGCATCTCACGTTTATCTTTATTTTGGTTTGTTATTCTCATTGAGACTGATTCCAATAGTGGTATCAAAGCTCCATAGTTCTTAGGGCCTTAAGGATCTATGGTATTTTTCTAAAATAAGAGAGCACCGATGTTTTTATAACTGCATGATCTTGCCTTGCTAGAATGTTGTGGAGAAGATTGGTGTTGGCATCGAGGAAATTTGAAGGCTTGCTTACTAAGGGCATGGACCTCCTTTAGCCATTGTGTATTGTGTATCTGGTGAGAACCCTACAAAGGGTTTTAGATGTAATTGTTATAAATGCCTTATAAATACAATCGACAAGGTCAGGTTCCATTCACATGACAATACCAATATTTATCTCGATCAATTCGATCATTTTGGGTGAAAATTTGTAGAACAAACATATATTTTTATCTAAATTTTGGTGTTTAAATATTATTTGGATAGGCTTTTCTCTGACAAAGCTTTCAGTTCGATCTTTCTTCCATTAATCAACAATTAGATGATGGAATCTATCACAAATTGTACAAAAAAATAATTGTGTGAAAATGGCGACTTGCAATTGAACTTTATTATTCAGGAAATATAAGGATTCTTTGCATGATGTGAGGAACCATCGTCTTCATATTCATAGTCTTCAACGTTTGAGCATGGCGAAAGAGGCCCTGTTATTGAATTGTTGAACTTTTGAGCATGGCGGAAGAGGCCTTGTTATTGAATTGTTGAATACACATCTTTAATAGTCCAAAGCACTCGAAAGGCATTCAAAGCTCATTTGGATTGCAATCTTAGGGAATATTGTGAACTAAGAGACTTGTGTTCGGTTCCCTTTGTCCACTATATCGGCCTCTGGGAGGACTTCTTAATATTCCACCATACCCGCTCCTTAGGGGACTTGGGCTATGCCTCCTCATTGTGGGTCGATTTGATTGAGAAACCTGTCAAAATAACTCGATTTTTGTAGATTGAGAAGGCCGGTTTGAGAATCCAACAATTAATTGAGCAATATTTTAGTGTGAGAAGAATCAAAATCAACTACAATCCAACGATAACGCTCCAAGGATGGGGTTCTATTATAGGTTCTGGAAATTAATTATGTGAAGCTAGATTCCATTCAACCCAATTCTATCATGTGATTTCATGGAAATGTGCAAGATATGTTCGAGACCGAGTTTTATGGTGGCATTCATTTGAAGCTAATTTTCTATCGATTTTTTAGGATTGTATCAAAATTGATCGTGGGAAACTCGTAATGGCTTCTAAACAAACAAAATTAATGAATCATATGTGCCTCCATCTTCTCCAATAGAAACAGGTCTAGGGATCAAATATGTGAGTGTAAACAATGAGATTCTGTCAGAATTTCTTGAAAAATATCTTTATATTCCAACCTTGGTATCACAACAGTGCTACAATCATTGGAGCATTGTCAATCACCAAAGGACTTAGAGGTAAAGCAACTTTTTGGAGATCATTTCAACTTAAATAATTGTAACTTTCACACAGTCATTGTGTATGTTTACTTGTATTTTTTGGAATCAAGTTGAATTGTATCAGGTGCATTCTTGGTAGAAACTGTCACCCTTCATTTTTATGAGTTGGATTATCGAGTCTTATTGTTAAAGGGTGGAGTTGCAAGACGCCCTATTCTTCATTGTTGAGACAATTGTAACCTGTACCTACCTACACAAGGAGGGTTATTGAATGCTCTAATATTCACTATTGTCAACGATTCAATCGCAATCAACAAAGCAACTCTCTAATTTGTGCTAACCTATTTGCAAAATTCAAATCCAAAGTGGACCTTCTCTAGACTCAATCACATCTCCAACATGACGAAATATAGGGAAGGAATCGACATTTTGAACTAGTTCATGTTTAAAAAAACCCTATCTTTCAATTTGACAACGATTCCCATCAGTTGTCAGCATAGGGCCAACTCAATGAAACAATGTCAAATGCCGAAGATGAATCCTATCATGAACATTATCATCGTAATCTTTCCAAACCTATCATCGGACCTTGGGAAGATATTAGGAAGAAAAAAATAAGAACATGGATAGGATATGATAAGGAAGTGACCTTTCATATTTCAGATTCAGATGCTAAGACAATCCAATTTCAAAGTTCTAGATTCTTCAACAATATTCATCTTCACATTTTCCAGTTTAATATTAGTGCCAACATTGTCACTAGATTGGCCACATGGAGGATCAATGTTTCGATCTCCATCCCTGCTATCAATCAGGGAAGCATAATCGTTGTTCAAATAGATGCTCGAAACTAAAGAAACTTGCAATACTAAAGATTCACTATGGGTTGATCAATTCTTGGCAATGATCACAGACAACCAAGAAAATATATCATTCATATTGATGAATTTAGTCTCGAGTCTTAATGCAACTTGCGGTAGAAAGTCTTCATGCTTCTGCGGTTGTACTTGACATGGAGGATTGTCAAGGATTGAAAGTATTTCTTCAAGTTTCGAATCCTTATCAATTAGACATAAAATAAGTGAGCCTGAGCCATAACTAGAACTAGAGCCAACAGGTAGAGCCTCGAGCTAGAGCCACTGCAAGAGTCAGAGTTGTAGCCATAAGACAAAAATAGAGCCTTGTTCCAAATCATCTATTGTTTTGTGGGAATGCTAAAACCATCAATTGGTTTGTGGTCATCCAAAAACCACCCATTTAGTAGAAGAAATCAACTTTTGCTAAATTTCTTGGTTTGTGGCAAGCCAAAACCACCAAGTTTAGGGTCATCCAAAACCACCCATTTAGTAGAAGACGTCAACTTCTGCTAACTTTTTTGGTTTGTGGTCATCCAAAATCACCGAGTTTGTGGTCATCCTAAAACCACCAGTTCAGAGAGCACTTATATTTTCACCATTTAGCACAAGACGTTATCTTTTGCTACCTTACTTGGCAAATTCAAATTGTTAAGAACTGTCAAGCCATTGAAGTTGTCCACTTCTAGATTTCATCTCTCTTTCAAAATATTCTTGGACTAAAAAACACCCATTCAGATTAAGGGGGGGGGGGGGAACGTTGGAAACCTAATCCTTATGGTTATGGTAAATTACCATTCACATTCACCATAGGTGAATATGAAGAGTCATAGGGGAGTCCAAAAGACAACAAAGGGTCATATCTTGATGTATTTATAAATGTATCATCTTAATGAAATTTGCATTTCTCACTTATCTCTATTGTGATTTGTTATTCTCATTGTACTACAAGGAAAACACCTTCTAGCGGAAGTTTTTGCAGATCTTGCACAAAAAAATCCCGTTGATTTGTTTATAGCGGAGGTGAGCGGGTGGAGCTTTTAGCGAAGGTTTTCAATTGGTGCGCCAAAACATCAAACACACACCGATGCATTTTATGAAAAGCCACAACAGTGTGATATATATATATATATATATATATATATATATATATATATATATATATATAAAATTTTCCCGTCAAAACTTGTCGGTTTGTGATGTGGAATCCGACGCATAGGTGCATGTGGGTGTTAAAAGGCACCAACCTAAAGCCCCAAAACATAATTTTCTTTTTAAAAGTGTATGGTGCTCCAGATCTATACACATGTATCGGTGGACATTGGTAAAAAAACACCAGTGCCGAAAAAAAAATGTTGTCATCAAAATCAGCAATGTGTGATGACGAAACATATGCACTGGTGCAGGTGAAAGTAAAAAGAACTGAACAAAGACCAAAACAAATCTATGATAAAAAAATGTATGGTGCTCCACATCTATCAAAATGCACCGATGCACATCATTTAAAAAACACCAATATCAAAATAATATGATGGATTTTTTTTATAAATATATTTATTTTATTTTCTTGGCATACCATGTCCGGTGCTTCTAAATGAAATAGACACATCGCTGCATGCAACGTTACAACACATTGCATTGGAAAAACCTATTTTTAATTTACCCGTTATTGCTCTCCAGTGCGTTATAACTAGAAAGACACACTGGTGCTTAACATGATACAATGCATCCGATGATATGTAAAAGCAATTTAAAAAAAAATAGATTACTTAGTGGTACTTACTATTAAACAAAGCGCACCAATGTGTATTCTAAACACGTGCACCGCTGTGCCACGAAATCAAGTGCATCGAAATAGGGTTAAAAAAATGACACCAAAATGTCATTTTCTCCTTTTCTCAGTGTCAGAGACCGCCTTGGCCCACCCAAGCACCAGTGTTGCTTTCTTTTACCCACACCCCCTATACTCGACGCACCTCATTGGATTTCTCCCACGGTTTGATTGGTTGGAGGAGTTGAAAATTTTCAACGTGGTTGGAAAATTTGATTTCTTCTATGTGTGGCAACCCTGCCTCCCAAGCAAGCAAGATTCCATGTATTTTGTTTATTACCTTCTCATTTACTTTTTTAGCAGATTAAAAATTGAAAAGTTTCTTGAATTTGCCAAAATAAATAAATTGCATGGTGTGCTTTTTCTATTTGGCTCGCATTGGCGTCGATGGTCAATGCACTATGTTTAAACGCAAAGCACACTAGAAACACACGCCTTTTTATAAAATTAATGCATTCTTTGTGGTGCTTTCCCATAAATCGCAAGAGTTGTTTATGGTGCATGAGCATAAATCAAAATGGATCGCTAAACAGATCAAACAATTATTTTTTAAAGAACACACGATGTGATTTAAATAAATTAACACACTGTTCTCGGTGCTTGACCATAAACATGATGCATCGTCCACAATGCATGAACCTAAACACAAATTCACTGCTTAAATGAAAAAAACAAAACATACACGGTGCTATTTAAATATTCAAACAAACTGTCAAGAATGCATTCCTGTTCATAATGTTCACCGTATAAATTATTTTCAAGACACGTTAATAAATTTAACACCCAAACCATTTAATATCTTTTACAACATATCCGTGTTCACTGTATACACAGATGCACTGATGCTAAGTATACATTGACACACCATCAGCGGTGTGTATTCATAATAAGCATCATTAAATATACTATTAATTTTTTTTTTAATCAGTGCTTTGTTTATATACAGATGCACTGGTGTTGCAATTTGAAGGATACTCCCACGTGATATGACATCGCTTATGTGTCATATATTGGGTGCGTTCAAGTTACTAGAGAGGTGGCGACCAATTAAGAGTTCTAGTTTTGATGCATTTGATGAGGGTTGTGATCCCCCACCTTCTCCACCTTATGCTCCTCCTCCTCCATCTTCTCATCCTTCTCTATAGGTCGACCAACCACCCTCTCATCCACCATAGTACAACCAACCACCCTCTCCTCCACTACATGTTATTTGATCACCCTCTTTTGCTCACCCAGTCAACCCACCATAGGTAAATCGACCACCCTCTCCTCCTCACCCAATCGACCCACCACAGGTCGTCTGACCACCCTCTTCTCCTCACCCCGTTGAACCACCATAAGTCAACTAACCACCCTCTTCTCCTCACCCAGTCATCCCACCACCATCCCATTCTCACCCAGTTGAGCCACCACCCTCTCATCCTCACCCGGTCGACCCACCACCACCTCCTAGTACATTAGTGCCCAATACTCTTTTGTATACAATAAGTGCCTTGGTTTATATAGATCATTAGGGAGATACATTTTAGATGCTTTATTCTACATTTGTACATGGCAGAGGTACTAATGCCTATGTCCCTGCTGGAGGAGGTACTGATGCCTCTGGATCCAGTGGTGGACTGCTAGCTCATAGAAGTTACTCAGCACATGTACATATCCGACTCTTATATTTGTCTTGAGATATATATATTTGTCATATATTATGATTTTCATATAATTGTTCATATATATTAGGCTTGTTTCATTTCAATTTATGTTGATGTTGATGTATATCATGTTGCAGATATCGTTCATGTCTATTTCTATCATTTTATGTTAAGTTGATGGTGTTTGATTTATAAAACGTATTGTGTGTCAGTGATCTTAATTAGAGATGCAATATAATGTTTAATTGTAGTTGAAAATAATTTAATGTCATTTCTCTACAGTAATGATTTAATGTCATATACGATAACAAACTGATTTTTTTAGTTATTTAAATAGATAACTGGCGAAGGTATGATTTTACTATGTTAATAGTTTATTTGGATAAAATTATTTTTTTATTTAAAATAGTCTAAAATTTATATAAATTTTAAATTATAATTTGTTCTGGCTTTGACACGGCTTAAATGTATGTACTTTTTAAGGTTGATTAAGTGTGAATTTAATGTTTATTCAAAAGTTTATGTGAAACAATAGTGACAAATTTCTTTAAAATGATTTCAATGTTTTTTCTGTCATTTTTTACTTTGTCTTTCTCTAAAAAAATTGTTCTCTTTATATAAAAAAGCACATGGTTCAAAGAGTGAATAATTTGGTCATAGACTTGTCATGGTAAAGTTACAAATAGTATGAGTTATCGACATTGGATGCTATTATTGTATTTTCACTCTTATATTAACAAGAGCCACATGGGGGCATGTTCTCCCTCTTCTTTTGATAGGCGTGCATTTTTTAATTGTGAATAAGAGATGTTGTTCTTTGTTTGATTACAATGCGACTGAAACATATAAAAAAAAGTAAAAATGATGTGAATTATCTTATGCTTGTATCTTAAGTCTCTAGTCATAGTCATACTTTTAATGGGAAAAATACCAACTTTTATAAGAATGCAATAGAACTTACTGCTTTCAATTTTATATAGATTTTGTTATATTTTGGGATTTAATTTCTTCAAAAAAACATTACACCTCTTATTCAAAATAAAACAATGTTTTTATAACATTTTACGTTTCTTCAAATGAAAACACATTGGTTAAAGCATTCTAAATATACAATAATTTTGATCAAAATTATATAGAATTTTTTGCATCAAAATATACACTTAACAAAGCATTTTAAATTTGCAAATTTTATATCAAAATTATAAAATATTTAAATTACATATTGTTATCCTTAATTTCACAAATTTGAATTCAAGTATATAAATACTGACACATTTGGCAAGTTATGCCATAAAATTTTAATGCCCTACTTGAATTCTTTACCAGTATACTTGGAATTTATATTGATGATAAAAAATGAGGGAAATGAGCTATCGATAGATTTTATGAGATCGGGTCGTACAAATTATGTTCTTACTCCACTAGAGAATAAAACATATCCTCTAGTAAAAGGTTTATCTAATTTTATGTTAGATATATTGGCAACCGACACCTCAAAAAGAAATTTTAATATACAAATAGTCACCCATATTTTGTTAATATTGTACTGAATTCTTTTAATTTATATATATCTACTACATCAAGGATGATATACACATTTCCAATATATATTGTGAATTCTTTTTATTTAAATTTCCAATATATATATATATATATATATATATATATATATATTTTTATTGAATTCAAATATGCCAAGGAGGATACAAATTTTGAATAATATCCCAAAGGTCCTTAGTGATGCACATGGGATTACTATCCAAATTTTTGATAAGGATTTCATAATCTACTTTTTTACTTTTGATATAAAGTATTTATGGAAAACCCCTCAAAAAACAACTTTGTGAGAATATTCACCCATATTTTGTTAATATTGTGAATTCTTTTTATATAATTCAAGTAGATCAAGGAGGCTATACAAATATCCATTACACATTGTGAATTCTGTTGATTCAATTTTCCAATATATATTCTACTTTTTTTTATTGAAATCAATTAGAGTAGGGAGGATGTACAATTTTTGAATAATATCCTGGAGGCCCTTAGCTATGTGCATGGACTTACTATCAAGTCTTTGTAGGAAGCAGTTGTAAATTGATCATGATGATAAACAACCCTCCTTTGGGTAAAGAAACAATCAACTATTGCATCCAAAATAATAGAGAGGAAATGCTCTTGAGTACTTATATCATGATTAGAATGGATTTAAGATGACATTTAGTAAGCGATTAAATCTTAAGGACTTTAGAGAAGCAAATATGATCATTTTATGAGATAAGGTTCAGGAGAAGCCTTCAACATAACTAGTGTAATTTAGTTTGTGTAGGGCCATATTTGAATAGAAAGTACAATGGGTTTAAAACTTGTATATTGTAAGGCAAATGACAACATTTACACCCAATCCATCATCAAATAGGAAACATTTAACATAATACTAACCAACTTGATGTTGTATGATGAAGATATAATTGAAACGAACTTTCATAAGTATACAACACAACCACAACGTAAATGTTGAAATAAAACATGTACATATCACTATTCGTCGCCATCACCTAGATTATCTTCCTCATTTGGCATGATAACATTGTTGTTCTCAAAAATATGTTTCGATCTCAGATCGTGTCTTAGTACAAACCACCAATCCCTATCCAACACATACGGATAAAAGAACACTTGGTTGAAGTGTTTTAGGTAAACATAAGGGTCTTTCTTTTCATCCCACATATTTTTAGAGTTGATACATATTATCCTACTATCATGATCTTCCTTTACATTATTCCGGTCGAAAGTATCCGACCACTTGCACCTAAAAATAACACATTGGAAACATGAGAAGTTTACTTGCATGATCTCTTGTATCTTTTCAACGTAACCTAGATTCCCCTATAGTATGTTTTGTTCACGATGGCTTGCACGACTATATTGGTCAAAATCAACCTCCAATCCACAATTAAATGTGACACCTCCATCATCAGTATCCTTAGTGCGGAAATGACGTCCATATGCCCACATGGATGGGAACAAATGCACCTAAAAAATGTGAAGAATTACCGTTAATAAAAACATAATACATGCTATATTTCAAACATGCATTATAATGAACAATGTAGATGGAGAGATTATTACAGAGTTGTTGCACCCAATCCCTATGTTTAGTGCATCCTTTTCAACACATAGGTAATGACCAGACGCTCCATATTTCTCTCTGATAGGTCAGTCACCCAACTATTAGGATAAGATCGTTGGAACATTTTCTTTTAAATGATCAATATAAGGCATGCTTATACCATTCAATAGTTTGGATTCTTTCTTGTCACTGTCCCATTCTTCTCTTCTATTCATACAATGCAACCCATGGTTGCATTGCCTCCACATTGAAAAGAACAAATTTATTGATGGCATCAATTTTTGCATTCCTTGATGTGATCATGAAAGGAAAACAATGAGTATGAGGTTAAATATATATTATCAATTTCACTGTAAATAATTACTTTATAGAAAATTGAAAAAATATAAGTGGCTTACTCTTTACCATGCACCTGAATTTCATTTGGAGTATCTCTCCTTCCCTTTTGTCCTCATCTCATTGGCCATACCAAACCACTCCACCTGGTGTGTCGTTTATTTGCATGATGTATTCATTAGTGTAATAGAAAGACTCATATACTATGTACCCCTCCACCATAAACCCCTCGGTTTTTTCCCTCTATCCAAAAAACCCCTTCAGATTTTTCATGTACCTCTCCAAGAAGAACAACCAATGACATAGGAGCAACCCATCTAATTCAACCTCATCGGGTAGGTGAATTAGAATATGGATCTGTAAGTCCATGAAACTTATGGGCAGTTCCTTCTCAAACATACAAACAATCTCAATGGTCTCTTGACGCCACCATGGAATGCTAGCCATGCGAATCTCGTTTGATGTAATCCAACGTACACATGCAAATAATTTAGACATGGATCCTTGTAGATCTTGGGGTAAGTCATGGTTCACACAACCACACACGAGCAAAATATAATGGCACTACAACACAAACACGTAAGAAATTAATTGACATAAAACTGTGAATGCATGGCATATTATAACCTAGCCTTTGAATCCTTGAGATTATAAGCATGTGCCTTAGTATAATATGAGAAGGGCCATGTGCCTTACCCTTTTTTATGTCTAGTACTTGTCATGCCCACATTTAGGACATATCTCTTTGTCCTCATATTCAATTCTATATAAAAAGACAATCATTCAGACAAGCGTGATATGATATGTACTCAATACCCAACTTTTTCAGCAATTGCTTTGTCTCTTTATAGATATTTGGAAGGACGTTATCAACTCGAAGTACTTTTTCTTTGAGTAACCTGCAATTAGTGATAAATATAAATGTACATTTTCACTAAGCATGCACAAAATCTATTTTTATCGTTGATTTAATGGGGACTTAATGGTTAGTTAGCTCAATAGTGCGGAGAAGCATGCATCTCACATACCATACATTACTTTTAGGTTGTACAAAAACATTGTTGTCCCCAGTTGGTAGACCTTGATCCATGCCCAAAGAGAGGGGTGGTGGAAATAGTTTTCAGGATTTCGAAGAAGGCATCGACAATATTAGCATCATTCCCCAGCTCATCTTGTTGGAATGCATTTAACAACATTCCCTCCATGTCATGGGTATCCTGTACGAAATCATCCATAACAACGTCTATATCATTGTTTTCATTTCCAGCCTGTGAAGAACTAGTGTTACTATAGATGTTTTGAATTGGTGACTCGGAACATAGTGGGGATTTAATAGGTGGTTGATTCAACCATGCTTTGTATGCTTCCTCTCCAAGATCTACCCATTTAGTGTCCTTATCTTGATTTGACATCATACTGGGGTGCAACGGTAGATGGTAAACATGTTGATCGTCATCGGAATCTTGGTTTCAAAAATGTTGAACATTAAATCGATGATCTTAGTAAAAATAATGGATTTAGCATGTTGAAACATTATACCAAACATTTATTAGAAGCATATTTTTTTTTCCAATAGTATACATATGCAATCAACCACTTTATAAAATAAATGTGGAATTATGAAATACATTAGCATTAATTCCATTGAAAATCCAAAATACAACTACTTAATGATATTTTTCTTGCACCCCAAGGGGTTGTCTAAAGGAAACCCCAATGCAAGTCATTTTTAATGAGCATTTGGTGGTTTACGAAAGTTATAGGTTATTAACAAATCACCACAAGGAGGAAAACTATGTATTGCATGCACAACAACAAATTTGGATGCCTTCTTTTACATAACTATCTCTTTGTCATTAGAGTGTTCCTCAAACGAACAATTTACACTGAACAATGAGCACCTACATCTATTTATGAACCCTGCAATGTTCCCATGAGTGCATGGATGACCATCAATATATAGCAGGTCCTTCTATTAAAGTTTCCTAAAGCACAAGAATTCATGTACATACTATACATGGAAATACTGTGTTTGTATTTGAAAATATTCAAGTAATCAGATCGACTAAAAAGAGGACCACAAAATGGCATAAGTGCTACTAACTGCTTGGGAGGAACAAACACATGTGAAGGATAAACAACCCCATATTTGCAACATCTATTTTAGACCTTGCAATCATGTAACTGTTACCAGGAGAATTAGATCCCAACATCGGGCACATGCAAGGAAGACGACCAAGTGCCATACAAAGAACAATTGTAACTGGTTTGGTATTTACTTTGCAGATGGATGGGAAGAGAGAATTATCACGACCCTCCAACAATTGAACCGACCTTTGTTTGTACTTGGACAATTTTGCTCTTATCTCATACAACTTTTTGGATCTCCTTGTGGATATGTTTTGGGTAGTATTGGTATCACACATTGACTCACTAGAATTCTTAGTTGACCCAACAGAAGAAGACGGGTTGGTCAATTTAGGACGAAACATGGTTGATTTGGATTCCAACTTTTCAAAGAACGAGCATATGGAAGTGTTCCTACATGTATTTTGTATTTCACCTATTGGATCATTGACTGCAGTGGGGGGGTATTACACCATCAACTTTGGGTAGTCGATCATTAATATAATGGGACAATGTGACTTGCCTAGGGTTCACCTTCAACCCTTTACATTTTGAACAACCACATACTACTGGGATGTCATAAAAGAGATCTAGTTCACGATGAAGTACCATTGGTCCAAGATGGTTACTAGATGATGGCATGTTAAAGTTGGTGGGGTAAAGTGGCCTTCTATTTTCATCTACCATCTGCCTATGGTATGTTGCTCTAGATAAGACCTTACATATTTTTTGGAGTGGTGGAATATCATGTGCATCCGAACTTGATCTGGAATCAAGATCCTGCAAAAGACAATACACAATTATTCAAATGCATATGAAAAGACAACATAAAATCAAATATAAATAAATATGCACTTACCAGTGACGGCAATGGTTAGCTTGAAGTTTGAACAATATGGAATGAGATGGAATTTGAAGAATCAAGCATTTGATTTATTGCTCTTTTTTCCCCTACAATTGAGTGAAGAATACAATCAATGCATGTCTTCACTCTTTAAAAAATAAACTGGGAAACATGCTACATTATGTTTTCATATACCACAACCGATGTGCCAAAAAATTTATAGGTGCACCGGTGCATCTTAACAATAGATACGCACAAATACTTGTTAGTTGAAAGTTATAGGGAGGGACTGAATAATCGCTCCAAGAATGCTTTCTTTGAGCTAGGGTTTATTCCATAATGGAGTTGGTTGGTGAAGATGCTCTAGATGAAGACGCCTTCAGACATCTTATTGCTTACATGTAAGAATTGGGAATCAGATCATAATCCTCTCATTTTATCAAAAAATTGGGTATTCTAGAGGTATCTTTACCCACCACAACAACCAGACGTCAGAAGGCTTTGGCAATGTTTGAGCGAGGATTAATTGATCATTTCACAAGCATTTGGCCTTCTCCTAGATCTATGGAGACCTGGCACTAGAAAATTGGGAAACTCTTATCAATGGCAGAATGACTCACTATTTATGCGACAGAGGCTTCTATGCTTTCTTGTTCGAATTCAAAGAGGATAAAATTTTAATTTTTAGAAGTGGACCGTATTTATTTAGTAATATAGGTATGTATCTTAACAGATGGACTCCTGACCTTGATCCATAGTAAGATATTCCATCCGTTCTTCCAGTCTAGGTAAGAATGCGACATCTTCCTCCTCATTGTTGGGGAGATGATTCTATGAGAGATATTGGAAACAATCTAGGAAAATACATTGACAAGGCAAAACCTAAACAAGGAATGTTTTAGTGTGCAAGAATCTGTGTGGAGTTAGATTTGGAGAAAGGACTTCCTGAATCAATTCACCTTGTGTTGGACAATTGGATCCATTATCAACAATTAGACTATGAATAGATACCTTTCAAGTGTAAATCATGCCATACTTACGGTAATTTTGCTAGAGACTGCAAGAAGGTAGGGAATATAACCTTAGATTCCCATAAACAAGATGATAGTTGGAAAACAGTAAGCAAGAAAGTTAAGCAAGCTATAACATCAAATGCAAAAGATATTTCGTCGTCTTCTTCTTTGGCTGTAATCACTAGGAATCCAATAATAATTGAGAACATGTTCGAAGCTTTAAATCAAGAAATTCCTTGTAGTTCCACTAAGGTTGTAGCCTCACAAGTGAGGAGCTTGGCTCATCTATCTCTTTAAGATAGTCTAAGAATTAGTTGGAAGCCATAAATCAAGAAGTCCCTTGTAGCTTCAATGAGTTCATGGCTCCTCGGGTGAAAGAACTTGGGTCAACTTTCCCTCCAAGATTGTCGTCTATTATGTATGGAATTAATTTACCCACACCAGAAGGTAGCAAAGAAGAAAACCCTATGGATATATTAAAGGAAGGTGAAGGAATTCCTAAAACCCAGACAATAGCAGCAGTGGTTGTTACTAAAAAGCAAGCAAAGCTTGTGTTAATAGAAGAGGAATGTGAATCAGTCGAGGGAGAATAAAAATCTACACGAAAAGGAAGATATCCCATAAAAGAAGTTCATGAGGAAGTAACAAATCGAGAAAAAATGTTGGGTCTCCAGACAACCTTGGATCGTTCATTGATATATGCAACTAAGGTTAAAGAAGCAGGAAATTCAGTTAGTCCAAGTTCACAAAAGGGAGGATCCACCAAGCCACCAATCAAATAATGAAGACAATCTCTTGGAATTGCAGAGGGATGGGAAGTATGGGTAAAGAAGAAGCCATCATACACTTAATAAAGATGGAAATGCCTTCAATTCTTCTTCTCCAACTAAGTGAAAGTGTTTTAGTAAGTTCGAGAGGAGCATTAAGAGGGATTTGCACTATGTGGGATAATCATAAGCTAGAGTTAATAGCTACGTTGCAAACACAACACTGGATCTTCACGGAATTGGTAAGCATATAAACTAGAAAGCATTTCAAAATTTTCAACTTGTATGTTGCAACTCACTATAAAGAAAAGGATGATTGCTGGAAAACCTTAACTTATGAAAGAAACAAATTAGGGATTAGGAATTTAATAGTAGCACATGTTTTAAATATTGTGTTATCCTCGAAGGAGAAGAAGGGAGGATCGAGTGTTCAAAATGATTCGAGATAAAATCCAAAGGATACCATATTAGACTGGGATTTGATAGACATAAATCCAAAAAGAGGGAAGTACACTTGGACTAATAAAAGATTAGGTTCCGGAGACATTTCAGCCAGATTAGATAGATTTCTAACCAATAGCAACTTTATTGAGGAAGATCTTGAAATATCCTCCTTTTTAATACCTTCAGCTACCTCGACTCTTAGGCCAATAAGGATCTCCCTATCTAAGAAATAAAATTATGCCCCCCTTCTCTTTAAATTTAACCCTCTATGGCTCAATCATTTAGAGGCTAATGAAGTTATTAAATCCACCTGGAAAAAGAAAGTAGAAGGATATCCAAGCTTTATTTGGGAGACAAAGCCTAAAGCTGTGAAGCATGCTCTAAAAGATTGGTCCATTTTTTTTTTTTTTTTTTTTTTTTTTTTTTTTTTATTTATTTATATTGAGCCTTTTTTAGAAAAAAAATAGATCTATGAACAATTAGCCTCAATTCAAATCTAGATAGAACAAGAAAACCTCACCCTTCAGCTGAGAACAGAGGAAAAAGAAACAAATATTAGGCTTCAAACAATATACAATAAAGAGGAAGAACATTGGCGTTTAAAATCTAGAAGTTTATGGCTGAAATCAAGAGCCAAGAATACAGCTTTTTTCCATAGGCACGCAAGACCAAGGCAAAGCAAGAATAATGTCAAAGAAATTACTAACCCTCAAAGATATAGAATTTCGTATTATAAAGATATAAAGGTAGAAGCCTTTCAACATTTCAAAAATATTTTATCAAGGAAATCAAAGATAAATGAGGAGAGTACAAAGGATATGTTAGTCAATATCCCTACTTTGGTAAATCAAATCGAGAATACATAGTTAGGCAAAGAAATAGAGGAAAAGGAGGTTATCTCAACAATCTGGGATCTAGAGCCAAATAAAGCTCCAGGAACAGATGACTTCACCATTTCTTTTTACATAAATTTTCGGGGTCTAATAAAATTTGATCTTTGCAAGATGATTAAATGGTTTCTAAAGAAATGAAAGTTGGGAGGCAACACAAATGATTCATTTTTGGCTCTAATTCCAAAAGAAAAGAACCCAAAAACTTTCTTAAGGTTTAGGCCAATTTATCTGTTTAACTCCTCTTACAAAATTTGAGCAAAGATTCTAGCAAATTGAGTCAAGCCACTTCTATTTCATTTGATCGCAAACAATCGAGGAGGATTTATTCCTAAAAGACAAATACTGGATAATATTATCCTTGTGCAAGAAGCGATCCACTTTAGTAAGGCCCAGAAAGAGAGATGAATGGCGTTAAAAATGGATATGGCCAACGCATTTGATCAAGTGAGACACTCTTTCCTTAATTCAATTCTCCCTAAATTTGGATTTTTCAAATCTATTTATAAACTAGATTAAAGCTTGTATATCAAACCCCGGGATAGCTCCTGTAGTTAATGGTAGACACATTGATTTTGTTAAGGGGGAAAGAGGGTTGAGATAGGGTTTCCCCCTCTCCCTTTTGTTATATATTCTTATGGTTGATTCCCTTAGTAGAAAGCTAGAGCAAGAAAGGAGCTTAGGCAGTCTTCCCGGAATAAGAATAGTCAGAGGTGTCAATGAGCTCAACCATTCTCAATTTGTTGTTGACACCCTGTTATTAGGGGGAGCTTCAAGAGTGACAACAAAGAGATTTAGAAACATTATGGATAGTTACTTAGGGGCTACAGGTGGTGAAACTAATAAACATAAATGTTGTGTTTACGGTTGGAATGTGCTAGCCTCAAATCTTAACAATATAGCCAGTAAATTAGGATTCTTATCAAAGAGTGATTGGAATTTGTTCATTTACTTAGGAATACCCATGTTTCTTGGGAGACCTCAATCTCTAAATTAGAAAGTGGTTGTTGAAAAAATAAAGAAGAGAATGGAGCAACAAGGCATCAATGGTTAAATCTAGCAAGCATAGTTGTATTGATCAAATCAATATTATCCTTCGTAGCTATATATCAGAACTCTATCCTACTAGCACCGACATGTATGACAAAGCAGATCAACATATTACACATAAAATTTATGTGGAAGGGGGGTAAAGCGAATAATAAAAAATTTCATTTAGTTAACTGGAAACAGGGCATGGACCCTCTGAACAAAGGTGGTCTAGCAATAAGGGATTCTTGGATGCTAAATAAATCCCTTGGGGCTAAAATTCTTTGGAATATTGTTACTGGGAATGAAGCTTGGTGGAAAATGCAATAGCTAGGAAGTATTCTACTTCGAATCGTAGCAGAATTATAGATCAAGAGTTTAAGAATAGTAAGTGCACAACAATTTGGAGCTTATGTAAAGCTTCTGCAAGCATTATCAAATCTTAGGTTTCATGGTTGCCCCACAATGGTAGTAGAGTAAAAGTCTGGGAGGATAGAATTCTAGGTAAGAAGGAACTTGAAAAAAATGTTGAGCAACAACCACTACAAAATTGGATCGTAGACAATCAGATCCATTGTCCAACAAGCATTTCCTAGTGGGATATTAAAGGAAGATGGAAATAGTGGAAAAAATTTAACTTTTTAGAGGACCTATGACATTAGTGGGAAACAATGCAAAAAAATCTAAGTGGACTGGCTCCAACTGAAAAGATTGTCAGTGATAGGAGGGTTTGGGGTCCAAAATTCTGTAACTATACAGTTAAGGAAGGGTATCTACAACATAATATTGATAGATATGACTCTCCAAGGAATTCCCTATGGAATATCATATGGAAGAGCGATGCCCTCCCAAAAATAAAACTTTTCACTTGGGTGCTCTGTCATGGGAAAATATTAACATATGACATTCTGAGACGTAGAGGCTTTCAAGGTCCTTCTCAGTGACCCCTATGCAAGCAAGCAGAGAAAAGTGCGATACATATTTTCCTAAATTGTGAGTTTGATGTAGAAGTCTCGAAGCATGCTTTTGAGAGGTTAAACATAGATCTATCTATTCTGAGTACTTGGAGAGAGGCTTTTGTAACTTGGCATCAAAAATATTAAAAACAATGTTCTTCAATAAGCCCCTTCTAAAGCAGGTATGGAAATCTCTCCCTCACCATATTATTTGGAAGATATGGCTAAATAGGAATGACTGTACATTTAAAAGCCAGAAGAAAAAAGTGGTACGAGTTGCAGTGTATGCATGGGCCATGATGCAAGAAGTAATTAAAATCAAAGGGCAGGTCAAACAAAGAAACACATATTTAGACATTGAAGAAAGGCAATGGCTCCATAATCTTTTAGCTCACTCAGAGCAAACAAGTCACGAGGTTATGGAAAAAGCAAAGGAAAAGGTAACTTGGATTTTGAGAGTAAAGTCGACAAAGTTGGATGATTGGATTGATAACCATATATACCATATCTTTTTCTTTGATGGGTCTTCAAAGAATAACCCAGGGGTGGCCGGTGCCGGGGGGGGGGGGGGGGTTTGATCCCGGAGGAAAACTAAAGCATAACTACTCGTAGGGACTGTGAGAAATTTCCAATAATCAAGCTGAAGCACTTGCTCTTTGGCAACGCCTCATGCAAGCTGAAGAGGAACATAAGCTAATTGATCATAGTGGGCGACTGTATGATATTCATTCGATATCTAATCACTAAGCAAGCTCCAATAGATGGACCCTAGAGTCAAATAATAAAGATAATATTGCACTTGATGTTAGAGTTTGAAGATGTAAATATATTTCATGCTCTACGAACTCTAAACCATCTAGTTGATAGAAACACCAAATTTGCTTGTAATCTTGCCCAAGGTAAGTTGATGATCTGCACAAATGTATAAGGCTATTGTCAAATTCCATAAAATGAATTATACTTTGGATAAAAATGAAATGACGAAGCCCTATGGATCTCAAGATTTGGACTCCAGGTGGCAGATTATTAGCATGCAATTGAAATATAATCAATATCCTGTATTAATCAATTCCAATGATAACAGACTCGATAAAACGCTCGAGCGTGAGAACAGGTATGGAAAATCTTCCTCCTGTGTGTTCCAGATCGAAAACTTGATGAATATGGTATGAGGTAATCAATTACATATTGATGAAGAAAACATGGAAGGCTCTAGATTCTCTATTAAGATTGGTTATCTGGATGATTTAATATTATGGTATGCTCCTTCCTGGAATTGTCGCTCTCTCTATCATCTGCAAGAGAAATGGAATGGTAGTTAGTCAAGGTGAGGTGTTCATGAGAATCCTGGTAGCAGTCCAACCTTTTTATAGTCGAGCAGTAGAACATCCCAGTTGGGGATTGGAGGACATGAGGTAGGGGTTCTGTTTCAAGTCTCCTCAATTGAGTTCTTCAGTTGTTTGTTATCCTTCAAAAATAACATAGTTGTTTTAAAGACTATCAAGACGTTGAATTCTTTTGAGATTTGTCTTCCTTCATGGATAGTAGATAATGTTTAGAAATATGAGGATTATAATGGTAGCAATGCATGTTACTCTTTAGGGACTGTTATGTTGAATCTTTACATTCCTGAAAACTGGTTTGAACTTCTTCAATGGACTTCTAAGTCGTGCTTGGAGTTTTCACTTTGGGTAATTTCTCTCTGTAATAGTACCAAATTTAAGACTGTAGAGTCTGCGTGGAAAGTAGAGTACAAAATTGGTCATATTGTTTGCAACATTAAGATTGGAATTGTATTAAGTGTGTGTATCGAGACTCTGTTGCAAAAAGTTCTTTGGGGTCTATTTGGTCTGTGTTTGTTGTCTTTCATACTTTTCAACATTAGGATTTGCCACCGGTTCCTTTAATTTAGCAATTCTCATCTTTATCAGTTTGTAGCTACTGTTGCAATGGACTTGGAAATTGATCACAAGGATAAGTTTGATCAGTTATCCAATAAAAGTGAGGAAAGGAAAAAGAGAGATAGAGACATTGAGATTCGGGATTTAGTGAAAAGGCATAAGGTTTGGGAGGATCCCACTGTCAAAGACTGGTTGTTTGGTCATATTCACATCATTATCTGGAAGCTCAGGTCTACCATCTGAGAAAGAGACCGTTAAATGTAGAAATTGAGATATAATTTTGGAAAGGTAAATTCATGACTTTTGAACAAGAACTTAAAGAATTGAAAAGTATTGGGCAGGGTCCTACTTCATAGCTGACTCCTTGGAAGCTAAAGAATGAAGTAGGGCAGGTTTGTACTATGAGCTCAGATGAAGATGTGAGGATCTCAGATGAGAAGAATGATGTTGAGGATGTCCTCTCTCCTCAGTTCTCACCAAAGACAGAATAATTTACAATGTTCCCAAAAATTCAGGACTCTCACTTTTGTTATGTTGATAAATGAAGTGTAAATGCATTTTGTTATCTAGTACTTTTATCAAAATATATACCAGTCGGGGTTTTAGTTACAAGTGGAATATGAAAGAATGTAACTCTTTTGTAATAGTTTTTTATTATAGCCCTAGAAAGACATATGAACTACTTTGCTCAATTTGTATGGAGCAATTTTGTAACCGTAGGTCTTCTGGTCCGGCTAAAACCTTTATTTTTGAAAAAAAAACATTATCCATTTGTGTTAAAAAGAACAAGAGTGACCATCCCTAATGAGAAATGAAATGGCATAAAAATGTGAAGAATTATCAACATCAATCGACCTAACATTGAGCTACAACAAAAATCAAGTCTCTTGGGCATACAATTTGCTCACCTTTCTCCTGTGAAGAATTATCAACATCAATCGACCTAACATTGAGCTACAACACAAATCAAGTCTCCTGGGCATACAATTTGCTCACCTTTCTCCTTTTAAGTAAAATATAACATCGGAACTTACCCATTTTGTGCTTCGAATTGAAAAATCCATATAAAAGAAAAATGGTAAAGAATACAGATTGATAGAATAATGCTTAAACACCAAATCCAAGGCACCCAACCCATTACCCACATCCACATAAGCCTGTTGGTTTGTACATATACTCCACGTCCAAATCCAAAGCACTGAACCTGCAGGTATGCTTCTGCGCACAACCATCAAAAACACTGAATGCCGTCTCTAAATGACCCAACTATCAATACCATGCACCAAGTCTCATGATTAAATCAGCCCGTGCATAAGGTGGTGAACATAGACACATTGTACAACGCGTAAAAAAACCCATCAAAGATTAACCACATATGGTAGCCACAAGTGCTCAAACCAAGCGAAGCACCAAAGTCGTTTAAAAACAAAAATCCAAAGGCCTTGAACAAAGTGCATACTTATGGACTCCTTGACGGGATCAAGTTTGATGGGTGATGTTCAGGTTGGCATGTTATTAAGAATGGTGACATAAATAGAAGGCCTTAGGTACACGAACCCATGAGAGTATTATGCAATACGCAGCAGCCCAGAGCCAAACCCATACTCCAACAACCCTCACGCGAGCCCCAACCATTCACTCATTGCACTCAGCCATTCCCTTTACCAAACTTAGAACATACAACGACCGTCTCTACGAACCTTTTGCATGCTAAAATGTTCTATTTTCTTCATAGATAAGGTGTTCCACGCTTGTGGACAGTAAGGGTGATTTCTTGATTAAATGAATGCGTTTGTTTTCTTCTTCCAAAATTTGAGGTCGAGAAGATAAAGAATTGGTGTAAACTCACTGCTACAACTCTATTCGGGTGGATAATGCATTGAATTGGTGGGGAAACCAAGAGAGGCAATTGCACTTTACCCCAGACATTGTCCCATGGGAATTGTTTATGGATAAGTTTAGAAGGAAGTACTTGCCTGCATTCTACCAGGAAGAGCAGGCAGGAGAAATCCATGACTTAGTACAAGGGAACCTATTAGTGGAAGATTACGAGACAAGATTCATGGAATTGGTAAAATATGTCTCCTACATGGACAACGATTAAAGCTAGGCCGAGTGTTTTGTGTACAAGCTTAATCCTATAATCAGGGACCAAGTACGGATGTGGAAACTGAATTCAGTTGCTAAGGTAGTCGAATATGCTCGTTATACTGAAGAGATGTTGGGTGTGAAACACTTGAGATCATACAATACTCAACATTCAAGGTTCATAGGGAAGGCCCCTTGAAACTACTCTAGGGAAGGATATGCTAAGCCACCTCTCTATGGAAGCGAAACCACACATAGAGTCATAGAAGTAGAAAGATCAATAGCAACCAATACAATATCCCAACCTATGGCAGGGACACACTAGAGTCCAAGGATTATCAAGGATCAGTTGGCAGGGGTAGGGGTTACAGGGGAAGGAACTCACCTCAAAGGTTGCAGCAATTCATCTCACATCCTCTGTCTCAGGTTGCTTGTTGGGTTTGTGCGGGTCCACACTATCAACATGATTGTCCTAAGTTATGATATGGTATCGTAAATAGAGAGGGAAAGTCCCCGATGGGTAGTGGAACCAGTAAACATTAAATCTCTGCAACAATGAATAACCATCAGGATGAACATCACTCCACTACGGTGGAACCATCGAGCTTTGGACGAGGGCATCATCAAGGTTGAACTATTACGTATATTGGACCACAGGATTCGACAACTTAGACGCCATTTGGTGGACCGGGTTAAGGTCCAGTGGGACAAGTATAGCCCAGGTTCTGCTACCTAAGAGAATGTAGTGGCCATGCGTCCGATGATTTTCCCACACTATTTTGACAATAACTTCGTGACGAAGTTTCCCAAAGGATGGGTGTATGTAATGCCCCGTTTTAACCTTACCATCTAAACTACCATTACCTATTTTGTATTTTGTTGAGTATCTGTGGAACTCAGTTAGTACGATGACACTATCGACATATGGACCTACTATTTTGAGGAAGTTAAATATATGTGTGTTTATGCTAATATTATTAATGATGGTTGTGAATTAATTTCTTCTCTAGCATGCAAATTTAAAAGAGATGTCGGGTATGTGGATACAAATTTAAAATTTTATGTTGAATAAATGAATGCGATACCACTTGCATGGTACGTAGAAAATATTGTTGCATTGTTTGTTGATTAGTAATGAAATATGGATATGTCAATGATTGTATGACATTGTATGATCTTGTGTTGGGAGACTAACCTACGGGTTTAAATGAGCTAAGACATAGCTGGAGGCTACGATACAAAAGTTCATGGGTGACAGGGAGCTTTCTGGAAACTAATCCTACTTTTCTATAGTTATTTTCCTATTTATGTTTTGCTACTTGATTTTTTTGGAAATTGTTGAAAATATAAACTGTAAATTGCAAGTGGATGCGTTAAATTAAATGTTATAGTCAATATTTGAATGTGTTATATTTCATATGTTTAATTTGAAATGCTATCTTTAATAGATGTTAAAGAATTAGGATAAATGCTTTGAACGTGAACCAAAAAAAATAGAGTTGCATGCATAGATTTAAAGTTTAAATTTATGAAGCTTAGTATTGAGGACTTGTGAGAAAGCTCACCGATGGCCCTCACAGATAATTCATGGAGCTTGTGTTTTCACACACAAGTTGTCATTCAAATGGACATTGCTATAGAGATGGAGTGTTGTGCAAGCACTCGAGAATTGATTCCATGTTGGAAGCAATTGATCCTAGTGAAGAGGGCCGACTACATTTCATTTCATGGACCTGCTACATGATGGAATATGCTTGTTGGGATCTCACAAAACAAGTGAATACAAAAATTTCAACTTGGCTTCCATTGACTACCAAGATCGTCCATATCCAAGTTTGAGAATGAAAGAAACTTACACCCTGAAGATTGAAATGAATTCTAATTGAAGAGTTTGGATATGAAGATTGCTTAGAGTTGAGAGTCAATGATAAGACTTCTACACTATAGGAACTATTGAGCCAGGAACTAGAGCCATAGCCATAACCAGTAGCTAGAACCATGAGTTAAAGCTAGAGCGGTAGCTAGAATCCAAAGTTAGAGCCATATTCTAGAGAAGCAAATAGAAGGGACATTGATCAAGAGATTGGTTTCCTAGAAGCTTTTGGAGACTAAAATCCTCTCAATGGGGAAGTGTGATATGAAATGGATCCGAACAACATGAATGGTTGTAAGACTCAATACACATAATCAAAGTAAAAAATTAAAGAAGGTAGAAAACAAGAAAAGACATTGAAACGACAAGGAAAGGAAATGTAAGAAAGAACAAATGAAAGGAAAAACAAAGAAGTAAATGCAAAAGAAAAATAACAATATGAGAGAAAGGTGGGGATTGAGAAATGAAAGGACAAGGACGCTTGGCCTTCCCATTACTCTAGCTTTGCCTATATTTTTTTGCAATTCCACTCATAAAAGGGATTTTTGTTGGCCAAGAGGTGAGGATGCACAAGAGCCTGTCTATGTAAATGATTGAACAACCATATACCCATGAGTTGTATTATACCTTGAGATTGCAAAATGAAGTTGAGCAACTATTCAAAACTGATTTTCCCATATGGGTTTCCAGAGTAAACCCTTTGTGTTCATTGTGATTGATTGGTGTGTATATTGTTGTGGATTTCATTTGTATGAGTGCATAGATCCAAATTAAACTCCATTCACAATTGATAGTGTGAAATATGATCAATTATCCACAATAAAATGAATTAATTGCCTCTATGGTGAATTATAACAAACACCATATCTAGAGCAACCCATTTAAATTGCTTAAGTGACATCTATGGGTGTTATAATTTGGTTCTTGCATTCTTTTAGTCAAATTTATATTTGTCTACCCTCGAAGAACAACAAATTGGAGAATATTGAGGCTATACACAACCATTCTTCCTTCCTAAAGTTGTACGCAACATTCCTTTAGACGAGGTGCACCCCAACAAATTTGCATGAAACTATTTATGGATTTTTGAGGTTGTATGCACTATTGTATATGTTACACACCAACGCACACATTGTTTGCAATTCAAACAAGTCTTACACCATCCCTTTTGGCTGTAGGTTGGGCTATGCATCCCTTTTCACTGTACAATGGGCCGATAGTTGATGTTATTTAATTAACCAAAGGTGGTTTTAATTATTTCTTTCCAATCGAAATGTTTGGCATTTCGTGGTTTTCCTATTCCTTCACTAATCATCATAGATACACATATATTTATGAGTGGTCTAAAAATGCAATGATTTGGACCCTTTTTCTAGCTACTTTTCTAACCATTTTCCCCCAAAATCCAACCTGAATTGTTGGAATCACATATATATAAGGTGTTGAGATTGCACAATCAAGGTGGAATAGGGGTTTTTGAGGGCATTGAATCCATTTATGTAATAAAAAATTGATTTGAAACAATGAAAATTTATGATTTGGAAAAATATTAGATTGTCGAATTCCATCAATAATAACCGAAAAGGTCTAAATTGTTGAATCTTTAGACAACTCCATACATTTATTGTGTGTTGTCTTGTATTGTAATATTCACACACACACACACACACACACACATTTCTATTTTATCCACAATGGAGTTTCATATATAATCATATGTCTTTTCCAGAGTGTTATATTATATACTCATGTGGGGTTGAATTCACCTCTAATGGAGCTATTAATATTGTGTTGAATGTTGGTAGAAACAAATGACAATAAAACATTCGCTCTCCTGGAAATAATAAAGCATTCTTCTATATCCAAATCTAAATCGGAGTAGTCCATTTATCGTTGAAGGATTGTAATAAAGGTTCTAGGTTAAAAATTTTGGTGTAAGCAACCTTGGAGCCGAGAAACCAATTCAACCCAAGTGTAGATTTATATTCCCATTTCCCTGTTTCAATCGAGAAAACTTTAGACTCAACATTGTCTTGATGGAGAAATGTTGGTGTGATGATTATCATATAATGGGACATTAAACATAGTTCATTTATTTCATAGATTGTTGAGAACCTTGAGTGTTGGGTGGAGCGTGTAAAAGCCATATTGCAACCTATTTAATTGAGCAAGGGTTGTTTTATTGTTATAGGATATGGGGCGTAATTGTTTCCCACTGTTGGAAATAGACTTGGTGGTACAAAGACAACAAGCTAGAACATCTTCACATACTTGTTGGAGAATAATGGGTAGAGAGTTTTTGCACATATAGAATTGGAGTGTGTCATTCACTGGGCACTTGAACATAGAGAATTGCAAGCATGAAAGAGCCAAGCCTTGAAGTAGAGAAGCATATCATATCCCTGTGTGCCTACCTGGTTATAAACAACAAAGAAACCAACTCAGAGTCTTGATTTGAATTGGCAATGTCAACTAGTTTCTTATGTGCACATTACACCCAAGAACACGCCATAAAACCAATATTGAGCAGAGATAGCAATGAAAAAATATTTTTCCTAGAGGATCCATGTTGCTGAAGTGAGTGGGATCTAAGTCCTTTGTTTAAGGATCAACAAAAGTATAAAGAAAATCACTTTAGTACCAATATGATTTGTAAAGCACCTGGCCCAATGGTTTGCTCAATGGAACATATCTTAAACTTATTGCTAATACAAAGAGCTTAACTCATTAATATTTTTCTTATATTTTGAATTAAAGATAAAGATGAATCACTCCATACATATTATGTGACATATAAGCTCAGTTTGGATTGATGATACACTGGTTTTCTACAATTGCTTACATATTGGATTTGTCCTATGCCATGTTATCTCCACTCCTCTTAGTGGGTGTTTTGCTATCGAACATCAAATCCCTATAATAGAAGTTGAACCTCTTTCCATCCTTTTAGCTAGGCCTTTAACACCATTTCTTGGCCTTTAGGGTTTGAAATCTTTTAATGTTCCTAGAAGTATCTTGTTAATTCCAGGTGTTACTAACTCAACACAGGTGTGTCATTGGGAGATGAACTAGCTTCCACATATTCCTTAGGGGAATAACCAATGGTTACTTTATCGGGACATAACTTCCACATACAAGCTCCATTGGGGGTGCTCTTTCTTTTTGCTAGAATATTCTCAACCAATACGATAATGAATCAAAATTGTTATGTCATTTTAACCCAATGATATATATATATATATATATATATGATTTTTAAGGCCCCAAAGAAGAGGTTTTTCAATTTTGGTTCATTAATATAGTTATAAGAATTTGACTTAACACACCCCTACATATCCCAACTTCTCTTTTATCCACTCGAGAGCATCAATAAAACAACATAGTAACTATATGGATCCATTTTGGATCACTGTGTTTCACTCAAATACCTTCCTCTAATTTGGGGCATGCCTAACTCTAACTTGGGCCATACATGTAGAAAAAATAAACATCATGTAAGCTAAGGGGTCCAACATAACTTATTATATTTAAGCAAATCACAAAAACATGGTCTAATGGATTGTCGTAACTAGATTAGTAGTATATAAAAGAGGCAAAGTACTATGTGATGTATTTAACCCCAAATTACAAAGCAAAACAACGAAATGTGATAAAATACATAATATACAAGTGTTTAATATAAAATATGTGAGACCCCCACAGTGGGTGACGAAGGCAGCGACTGGCCCCAGGCCCAGCCACCTGCCTGCCTGTTGTACATGCCTCGCGCCTGTTTGTATTATGTGCCATGCGCCCGCCTCCAGCACCGCCCACTAGCCCGCTTGTGAGCTTGCCCATGAGCCTACCCACACGCTTGATCACGTGCCTACCCACTTACCTGCCTGCTCCACCTCTGGGGATAAGCACGAGCTGTCATCCACTCTCCACGTTCCCCATGCAAGCTCTTAAATTCCCTTGTTGGTTTCCTATCCGGAGCTCTACCTCCCGTCGAAGGCTGGACTACTCTAGCGTGTGCAATGTCCCGTCGGCTTCTCTCGCCCTGATTTTTGTTCTGATCATTATGGCTCCCACGATTTTGGATGAGTCGAGCTATACTCTTGCCTTCATGACCATTACTGGCTGTTCTTGTCATATTACTGGAATGCACTTGCACTTCAATCAGAGACTCATTCCTATTGATGCTCGCCTTCGAGCTCTGTTGTGCAAAGGCTCCACCCCTGCTTCGCTCCACCGAGAGTGGATTCTGATCTTTCGGCCCATTAACTCCTCGCTCTTCGAAGCCAGGCTCTCGGCTCTTGCTGACTCTCTGCGGCAGGCTGCTCTGCTCTCGGCCCCCGTTGGATTTCTCATTCTCCTGGCTCCTGCTAGTTCGCTTCTCTCGAATGCCTGGCTCTCGGCTCTAGCAGATTCTCTGGTTCTCTCGGCTATTGCTATTTTGAGATTTAGTTCTCTGGTTGCAGGTCGTTGGGTGCTGGTCGTCGATTCTCGGGCTCTCAGGGTGGTGGTTGCTGGTTGTTGGCTCTTTGGTTCAACCTTCACCGTTGTCATGCCGCCCATGAAAAGGGTCCACACCCGTAGTGCTACCCAACAGGATGCTGCTGCGCAACATGGTGACTCTTCCTTCACTCCACCTTTTCGCCTCATGCGAGGAGTGGCAGAGAAATCTTGAATGTTTCATAAAGAAATCCCAATTCAGGCTCAGGCGGAAATTCAAGACGCCGAGGACAACGCCAAGGTCTCTCGTGGGTGCCTGACCGATGATGAAATCTGTGAGGAGTTTGAAGCTCTTGTCCCTGACCCTGGCAACACCAGGGGTCGGAACACCCTATATCAAAAAACGCTAGATCTGCATTGGTCTCAAAAGTTGGTGCTTGGTAAAGCTCTCACCAATAGAAATGAAGCTCAAGCCGAGATCCTCATTCAGTAGGATGAATTGCATGATATGATGAAGCAAATTTTGTTCAATCAGATCCAGTTCGCTCGACGCTTCGGTATTACCTTGGCCAAAGAACCGACCACCCAACCCGAACATAAGGAATACAACAGCAATTAAGCATTGCCTGCTTTCTTTTAGTTATGTTTAAATATTTTTGGTTTCAAACTTGGTGCCTTTTGCATATCAGTAGTTTTGTTATTTCTCCTTTTACAACAAAACTTGGTTTCCTTTGTAGGATGATACTTATAAGACTTGTCTTAAACTATTTTTTGGGGTCTGTTTTCTCATTCATGAGAGGGCCTGGTACCACCCAGACACTGTATATTTTGTTGTATATTTCGTTGAAGGCAATATAAGGTTCTATCTCTAGCTTACAAAAAAAAACATAAAATATGTGAGAGAAACAGATAAACTTGGAGAAATAACCCATGTATTAATGACATCCAAAAGAACAAAAAATGTTCACTTGTGTCACAAGACATAGACTTGTTTTCCCTCTCGAGCGTTCCATACTGTCTGAAAGCCTAATCGTTGTGTGGTACCGATGTGATCTCGCTAGTTGGGCATGACCATCAACTACAAGTATCACCCAGACTACTAATCCAGATTTATGTGAGAACAAAATGAAAGAGCATATATATATTCACATACACAAATATATGGTAAGAAACATAGTGATACAGTAAACTTAGATTCTATTAAATGAATGAAACATAACAAACTGTAAAATAAAAGCAGCTAGAATGGTGGTAGTTATTCTCTAAGAAGAGATGTGGCGGCTATGCTCATTTGTGACAAGCTTAATACAAAATGAGGCCGAAAGGGCTTATTTATCATAAACATGAGGGAAAGAACCCTAAACATCCAAAAAACTAACCCTAGGAGATGAACCGTCATAAAGTTTGTGGCCCCAAAGTGGTTAGTTGAATAGTCAACTTCTCGGGGTCATAAATTTTGCATACGATCTCCATTTGGGGCACTTGGTAGACCGTTGGAAAGATCTATCTGAGGAGTACAAAAGTGAAATGGACCTACGCAAGAACCTACACTATGAACAAAAAAAACATCGTTTAGGGCCTCAAAAGGGCCCTGAAGTTCAGGACCCGAAAAACTGTAAAAAAATTACTAGAAAATTTCCAAAATGGAAAACAGTTTTGAGCCAGTGGAATAGGTGAGTGGCCACCTATGTCCATCTGGATCAATATCCCCCCATTAGGAAGCAATGGTATCCATAGCATTGAGTGCCCCCATCAAATGGGGAAACTTCTATTGAACTTAACACCTGGTGACTCCCTTGGTGGAGTAGTTGCCCTGCTTTGACAACCCGATATAGTTGGATCTTCTGCTGGAAGGTGCCCTTAACCTGTGTGTCCATGATCTGATCAATTACCAGTTCCATGTAGTCGGGATTAATCTCTGTAGGTGTCAATTGCTCTACCACCTCCGAGGTGTCCAACAATGGTGGAAAATATGGGCGAAGGAGATCCACATTGAATACTGGGTGCATGCCAAGGAATGGAAGAATGCTTAATTCAAAGGCATTGCCACTAGTTTCCTTGGTGATGGTGTATGGCCCATATCAAAGTAGGCGAAGCTTGCGATGGGGTCCTATTAGCCTCTATTTCTGCAAATCCAACCAAATCTTATCACCCACCTGGAACTTGTGTGGAACTCGATGCTGGTCATGTCGTTGCTTGTACTTAGTATTGGCCTTTTCCAAAATGTCATGGACCTGTTAGCAGATGTGATGGATTCGTTCAACAATTCTGGTGTCCTTATCATCCTCGGTCTGAGCATGGGAATAATCTTCTCGTCTGGAAGCAATGGGCAGAGCTACATCAATTGGGGCTAGTGGTTGGAACCCCAGGTACATTTAAAAAGGGCTATGGACGGTAGAGCTATGAAGGGATATGTTATAGCTATGCTGAACATAAGGAAGGATCTCATCCCATGTGCAGGGATGTCTAGAATTGTACATTTTTAGAATATGCACAATCATCATGTTGACTACTTCTGTTTTTCCATCGGTCTGGGGGTGGAAGGAAGTCGATTTGGTGAGCTTGGTATCCATTAATGACCATAGGTTGGAACATAAAGTTCTTAGGAACATGTTGTCTCGATTTGAAATGATAGTCCGTGGCAGCCCAAAATGAACCCAAACACGCTCAAAGAAGAGCTTAGTAGTGGATTTGGCAAATATGTTCTTCTTGGAAGCTATCAGAATGGCCATCTTAGAGAATTGATCCATGACCACAAACACACAGTCATTACCATACTTGGTTGAAGGTAGTTTTGACATGTAATCCATGGAGATGGATTCCCATGGCCAATTAGGAGTGGGCAGAGGGGTGTATAACCCCTACTTTTTGATAGCAGGTTTCACGATGGCAGAGGCAGTGCAAGATCTGATGTATCGACTAACATCTTGTCTGAGTTTGGGCCAATAATTATACTTCTACAATATGGCCATTGTATTTTCGGTGCCGAAGTGCCCTGCCACCCGACTGTAATGTGATTCCCAAATCATCTTCGCACGCTCGATTGAAGGAAAATAGAGATGGCCCAAGTGGCATAACAATCCTTCCTAGAGATGAAATTCTGCCACAGGTGTGTCTGCACATAGGGCTTGATAGATGGGAGAAAACTCAGGATCATTGTTATATATTTGAGGCCACCCAAAGGTCTCATTGCCACAAGAGTTGAGCACCATGGTTAGTGCTTCTACTGGAGTTCAATTGAGGAAATCAACGACATGATTGGTGCTTCCCTTCTTATATTTAATGTTCAGGTGGAATTGCTTCAAGTAAGTGGACCACTTCTCGTGGCGGTCATTCTGTAACTTTCCTTGGGTTTGCATGAACTATAGGGGCTTGTGATTAGTGTGGATGACTGTTTCTTTTCCAAGGATGTAATGCTTCCATTGGCGGCATGCTTGGACAATGGAATACATTTCCTTGTCATAGGCGGGGTACTTGAGAATTGTACTTGAAAGTGTCTCACTATGATATGCCACTGGATGGCCATGTTGAGTGAGGACTGCACCAACAACATAGTCCAAAGCATCTGTCTCAATCTCAAAGGGTTGTTGTAGATTTGGTAAGGAAAGGATGGGCACCGAACATAAGTGTTGCTTCAGCTCCTCGAATGATTATTGCTATGGCTTGGACTAGACGAACTTGGACTTAGATCCCACTTTCATCACATAGATAAGGGACCAAGTAATATTAGAGGAGCCCAACACAAATCTGCGATAGAAGTTGGCAATGCCTAGGAAGATGCGAAGCTCTGTGAGGGTTGTCGGGGTCGGCCAATCGTGAATGGCTTGGATCTTGGATGGATCCACATGAAAACCATGTTCATCCACGATGTATCCCATATACTGAACCCTCTCCATGCCAAATGAGTACTTCTCTATATTGGCATATAACTCGTGTTGTCGCATGGTGCTTAGGACATGGTGGATATGCTACAAACGTTCCACCCATGTTTTGCTATAGATGAGGATATCATCTAGATATGCGACCACAAAAGTTTTTGTGAATGGCCATAGAATATCGTCCATCATCCTCATGAATGTCGCTGGAGAATTAGTCAAGCCGAAAGGCATGAACAACCACTCAAAGAGGCCTTCCCAATATTTGAAGGCAGTCTTCCAGACATCAATATGCTCAATTGGCACTTGATGATAGCCAGACTTTAGATCAATCTTACTGAAATATTTGGCACCCTTGAGCTGGTCAAGAAGGTCGTCGATTCAGGGAATGGGATACCGATTCTGGACTGTGATCGTGTTTAGAGCTCGATAGTCAATACAAAGTCGCCATGTCCCATATTTCTTCTATACCAACACAATTAGGCTCCCAGAAGGTGAGGAGCTAGGTTGAATGTGCCCCTTTTGGATTAAATCTTGAATCTGGAATTTGATTTATTCATTTTCCAATAGGGAACGCCTGTATACTGCCTTGTTAGGTAAAGGCATGCCAGGTATCAAATCAATGGAATGCTTGACCTGGCAATGTACTAGCACCTCGACAGGTGTGGTGAAGATGTCTTTGTTTGCTTCCACGATATTTTCCACCTGTTTCTGCTGTGTAGAGGGGTTTTATGTTGAGGTGGTGGATGTTGTTGTGATCTTTCGTTCACCTTCAAAATGAACCATGAAGAGGATGAATTTCCCTGTATGGGGATTACCTTCCTGCACTGCTTAGCTGTGATGAGGGACACTATAGTAGTGGGAAGTGTCTCTAGTATCTTGTATAGTTTATTTTCCAAAGTAATAATGACACTACGAGGTCTATACTCATACACAACATGACATTTCCATATATATGGTTGTCCTAAAAGAACATCACAAACTTCAAGCGGGGCAACATCACACACTACCTCATCTTTGAAGGGTTTGATGACGTAGGAAAGGTGAAACTGTTGATTGACATGGATGTCTCGTCCCTGGCTTATCTAATCAATGTTGTATGGTTGGAGATGTGGAATCATTATAATCTTTAATATTTTGACGACCTCGACCGAGATGAGGTTCTTCTGGCTACCACTATCAACAATGAAATGTAGCGGATACCCCTGCACCCACAATTATGAATGAAATAGGCGCTCTGCTTCCTCTGGATCCTATGAATCTTCTAGTTGGATCTTTGTGGTTGTTATGGTGGCATTAGGTTCCGCGTCAATGATCTACTTTCCCCTTTCTTTCTCTGCATCAGAGTCTGAGCCAGGGTCTGGATCCAAGGATTTCGTCTTAGCCAACAAACATTGTTTTGAGCGGCATTCATCAGTGTTGTGACAGGGGATCTTGTGAAACTCACACCATTTGATGGTCTCCTTCTTTGATTTCCCATTACCCTTCTTTTCCCGTGACTTGGGATGATTTTCGCGGATTTGTCCGTCCTTGATCTATCCTTTGATTTGTGAATTAGGGCCACCTTTTCCAGGCTTCTGCTACTGATTTGTAGACCCAAAATCCTGCTTATTCTTTTGCTTAAACTTTTGCTTGATCTTGACGGCGTACCAATAATCTGATCCTAGTGAGGATATGTCCAAGAAATCCATCTCCGTCTAAATGTACCTATGCAAGACATTGTGGTACTTTAGGACCAAGTGTCGTTCATAGTCTATAATACCCAGTTTGGAGAGCAAGGTATTGAACATGTTGGTAAACTCCAGCACTGTCTGGTCTCTCTCCTGTCACAAATTCATCCACCTAGTGTACTGGTCATCTTAGTTTTCGACTGGGTAGAACTCCTCCCTGAAGGCATTGACAAAAGCCACCCAAGTGTGTTTTGTCCTTAATATTTCAGACTCATCTCTTGCATGCCTCTCGTAGTACCCGTCCCACCAGTATTTGATATAGGGGAGCGACTTAAGGGGCGTGAATGTGATCTTTTCTCTATCGGATTTTTTTTGAACAGAGAAGTAACCCTTTAACAAATTTAACCTAGTTATCCAAAGCATTTGCATTTATCTTGCCTTCAAATAAGTGAATGTCAAAGTTAACTTGTACCTTGAAGGGAGTCACACCTCTAAAACGACTGCTCATTGAGTGTGCATCCGCCGTCATCGGTATTCTTCGAAGGATTTGATGAAATTATCCATCATCTCGTTCCTTTGTCACACGAGGGCTTCCTCAAGGAAAAACTTAATAGGATCTCCTGCTATGCCATCTCTCTTTTCTTCTCCCTCCATGTGAGTCTGCTTGGGCCGACGGGAGGGGTTTTCCCCAAGCTCAACTAGTTCGAGACCCAACTCTCGATATTCATATCTCGTCGGGGACATGCACTGAGAAACCACAAGAGCAGAAGGATCTTATACCACTAATATGGATTTATGTGAGAATGAAATGAAAGAGCATATATATATTCACATACACAGATATATGGCAAGAAAAACAATGATACAGTAAACTCAGATTCTATTAAATGAATGAAATAGAACAAACTGTAAAATAAAAGCAGCTAGAATGGTGGTAGCTTTATCTCTGAGAAGAGATGTGGTGGCTACGCTCATTCGTGACAATCTGAATACAAAATGAGGCTCAAAGGGCCTATTTATCATAAACATGAGGGCAAGAACCCTAAACATCCAAAAATCTAACTCGAGGAGATGAACCATCATAAAGTTTGCATACGATCTCCGTTTGGTGTGCTCGGTAGACCGTTGGAAATATCTATCTGAGGAGTACAAAAGTGAAATAGACCCAGAAGAGAGCATATAACTATCATTTGGGTCACTGCGAACTAAAAAAACATCATTTAGGGCCTCAAAACGGCCTCAGAAGTTTAGGATGTGCAAAACTATAGAAAAATTACTAGAAAATTGCCAAAATAGAAAATAGTTTTGAGCCAGTGGAATAGGTGGGTGGCCACCTATATCCATGTGGATCAACTATGCCTCATCAAAACCAACTTGACTGAACCTAAGACATGCACCTTAGACTATGCAGAATGCCGAGTTTTCGTTTCACCGTAGGTGATGTAGTCCATCGCATCACCACCCAACCTTAGACAATGTTGTACCATCGCATTGCGTCCCCCGAGCCAATACTTGAACAATCGACTGCCCAAGGAATGATGATGCACTCGCCCATCTATTCTCAAGACTTAATGGTGCCCAAAGGTTCTGCCTCGGCTCCACCTGACCACATGCCTTCACTGGATCCTAACACTATTCTCCTAGCATGGTTGACACATTGCACATCACATTGCCAATCACGCCATCCTCCGTCAAGCCTATTAAGTAGCGTCTCACTGGTTTGTATCGTCCTACGCGACTCGACATCATCCTTGGTATTTCTAGTGAGCCTACTCACTAGTACATAGTCCCGTTCATCTCATGGCCAACAACCATGAGATAACCACCAAGGCTACCAAAACAATGTACTTGTCATGCACCCTTAAGTAATGCATCCTGACACGCCTTCCGTCACGCCATTACCAATGGCACTTAGTGTAGGGTCGTTATAATATCCCCCACTTAAAGATGTTGACGACCTCGTTAATGCGACTCCCTCGACACATCCAATGAAAGGTGCATTGGTGGTGAAGAGACACTTCCATGCATGCCAATAACCAAACGTGGATCTGATACCACCTGTCACAAGGTTACCTTGTCCCACACAATTTTTTGTTTTTGGTAGCCCATGTGGCACTACTCAGATCCTTTCCGAGGGCGAGACCAACCCAACAGGTGTTCAGGTAGACTACGCCTACCTGCGAAAACCTTTTCACTTATGTCTTGTTCAATTTCTTACTTAGCCAAATTTCTTATGTTATGCATCCAATAATTAACACATTCTATACTTAGCCAATTTCACAAGAAACACAAGTAGATGGGTGGCACCCCAAATGGGCATGCCAAGAGTTCAATATATATAACAAGTGCAATTTACAACATTTCCAATGGTTACAATAGTACAACGGTCGGAGGGTTCTTGTAGGCTAGCCCAACCGAAGGAGAGTCCAATTGGTTAACTCCATAAGTAGAAACCCCAACAATTATTCCACTTCATAAAACTTCCTCATCTCTCTTGCTACTGCTGTGAACCCTGCTTTTCGCTGCTACGAATCCATACATAGAACTACCTGCCACAACTTCTGTGCATTGAACGAAACTCCTGCCAATGCGAGCTCACAACAAGAATCCTCATGGCATGTTCCTTAGGAAAGCTCCTAAGGCAAGCTCCCAAAGTGAGCTTCCACTTGAGCTTCCAAAGCAAGCACTCACCCGAGCTTCCAACACGAGCTCTCCAACTGAGCTTCCAAATCGAGCTCTCAACCAAGCTTCCAAGGTGAGCTCTCTAATTGAGCTTCCGAAACATCTGTCAGCTCAACTTCCAAAGCGGTCTCTCCAACTGAGCCTTCGAAACGAACTCTTTGTCAAGCTTCCCACAGGAGCTTAGGCCAAGATTCCAAGACAAGTTCACCAACCAAGCTTTCAAAACATGCTTCTCTGTGGAGCTTCCAACATGATTTGCAACCGAACTCCCAAACCGAGCTCTCTAGCTGAGCTTCCGAAGCTTGCTCCACTGAGCTCCCAAAACGATCCCTCTAGCCGAGCTACTTTGTTTTGGCACCAATAGTTTCCCCAAGACTTCGTGCTCCCAAAACAAACTAGGCTCATCCCTACGGCCTGCTCCCTTCCAAGAACACTGCTATGCCTGAACACTAGGTCACACTCCTCTATTGTTTCTTCCTTGGATTTTTTTCGTTGCCTTCTCCACGCGCACTTTTATACTTGGAATTGGCTTGAGGTGCACCCGAGGCTTCACCCTTGTGGCGCGCACCTCCCACACACTAAGTCATCCCAAGATCTTGCGTTATGAATATAAAATATATATAAAATAATATAAATAATACTATAATAAATGAAAATAATAATAAATTAGGTTGCAACTCTTATGAAGAGTCATTGTATACCCTTTTGACGATTATATATATGGGCCTTGTATATTTGTAAATCATCATTCACATTTTACTCATTTATATTTAGTGCATTATGGATTTTACTTATTTGACCTATTCTTGGAGAGTTGGCGTGTGAACTAATTTAGCTCACTACACTGGTATCGGAGCAGGGTCTTGATCCGGGCCTTTGGCCATATCTTAGCTTTTATCCATCATCTCATATTTTCTGAATCACTTGGTCTTTCACCCCAAAAAAATAAAAAGAAAAAAGAAAAGAAAAGAAAGAGAGCGAGAAAAATAAATAAAAAGGAGAAAAAAAGAAAGAAAGTTAAAAAAAGAAGGGGAAAAGTAAAAAAAAGAAAAAGAAAAAAGAAAATAAAAAGAAAGAAAGAAAAGAAACCAACAAATGGTTTTCTTTAAACCACACATGGTTTAACCCAACATATTACACCTAAGTAACATAAATAAGGAGAAGTAAATAAACAAAGGATTTACAAAAAAAAGATATAAAAGTGAGTTTGTAATAAAAGAGAAAGGGATTATTCATATATTAGAAGAGAAGAGTAATTTTAATAAGTATTTTACTACTTTATTAGTGAAGGTGTTATTTAGTTAATAGTGGGAAAGTAATTACTCTTTTATATTGGAAATTTTTATTAAGTGAGATAAAAAGGGGCTCTTTATATAAAAGTCAAGGCTATAAAGCGAGGTTTGAACCCGTTTGGGAAAGGTAATAATCATTCCTCCCAACCACCCAATCTACACACAATCCACAAAGAAGTTAATCTAAATCAAAAGGTTAATCAACGTGGAGATCCAAGTACCTTTTGAGCACAACTTTCTCTATGTGAGCCTGCATTGTGTGCAAAGAGAGGAAAAAACTGTTGTGGTTGGTTGTGAGACGAAGGTGGCAATGTGTATAGTCATTCTTCACCATTTTCACGAGCTGGATTCACTCGTGTAGTCAGAATTTGGATCTGAGCAGCGCATTTTCTCCATCATCAACATTGAGTCATCGAAGAAAAGATCCCAGATTTAGAAATGTTTAAGTATTAAAGTATTAAAGAAGTTTTAAGAAGAATCTATTTTTTTTAGGAAGTAAAAGAAAATGGATCTCCATGGCGAAAAACAAGGAAGATTCCCTCAAGCTTTTAGAATATTTGCGGATTCCATATTAAATGTTTATGGGCTTATTCAAGGAAAAAAGGTCTACATCGCTATTTGCTTGACCTCCCATAAAAATCACATAAGCGTTGACCTAGCAAACCTATTAATGCTTTCAAAATAATATGTAATTGAAAATAACACGATTCTTTCTAATGAGAAATATGAAATTAAGAACCTACAACTATCTATTGATGATTACAAGGTCGTAGCTCAATTTAGTGTCGTATCAATGTATCAAGACACATTTGATATAATTTTAGGGTCACCTTGGATGGATACTTTAGGTACCTTCATGTTCAACACAAGGAAAAGGTTTTTGATACAAAATATACATAAAGAGTTTGACAAAGTTATCACAGATAAAGAAGAAAAGATCATCTCGTAAACGAGATCATAATCGGAAATTACTTCTTCAAATCAAGAAGGCGAAGGATACAACACAACGCAATCAAAAGTTAGAAGAGGAGAATCGAGATCTTCAAAAATAATTATCAGATAAGGATGAGGAAATCTCTTCTTTAAAAAAGATTAATCAGCAATTGCTAAAGCAAATAAAAACCTTAAAAGAAAGAGAGCACAAAAATCAAGACAATCAAAATGAAGTCGACAAGTCAAACTATAAGGAAGAACTCTTATGTTTAAGGAGACATAATTAGGACTTACTTACAAAAATTAGAAAGCTAAAACATGATAAGAAATATTTACAAGAAGAATTAGGTCACAAGAGATGATTAGCTAACAAGGAAACGATGAGAGACCCAATAGTCAAGTCATCAAACACTTAAATTCAAACACAAAAAGGGGAACCAATACATATTCAAATGGCGCTCAAAATCAGAAGAATGTTTATACTAACAAATCACTACAAACATCAAGACAATATGGTTATGAAGAACAATTACGAAATTTTATGATGCCTTATCGTCATCCAAATCATAAGAATTGTTACAACCAACGACAAAGTCAACAGGAGAATAAACAATATTCTTCTTACAAACAAACCAACTACAACATTGAAAAAGAGCAAAGACAAAATAATTTTTTTTATGGAAGCCTAGAATAAGAAGTTCTATCCCAACAATCGATCATCTAACAATTCCAATGAAAGTATATTTGGGGTGGATCAGTCCCCAAAAAATGCAACACATCAGTTCAGGTATTCGAAGATTATATCGGTCTGTTTCATCAAGCATCACACTTACAAGATTATGCGACAATGTCTTTCAAAAAAATTATGCTTTGAGGACAAAGCAAAGTTTTGAAGAGGAAGGAAATGTTACGAATATAAAACATATATAACAATAAATATATAAAAAATAATATAAAGAATAAATAATAAATGAAAATAATTATAAATTAGGTTTCAACTCTTATGAAGAGTCACTATGTTCCCTTTTAACGATTATATATATGGGCCCTGGATATTTGTAAATCATCATTCACATTTTACTCATTTATATTTACTGCATTATGGATTTTACTTATTTGACCTATTCTTTGGATAGTTGGCATGTGAATAAATTTAGCTCACTACAACTTGCTTTCGAAATACTCCAAGTCATGGGATTCCAACCCGTCTTGATTCTCCCATCATACTTGGGCATGTGCCCCATACCGACGCATTCCACCCAACTGGTCCGTCCACGCTTTCGTGGAGTGTGCCCAGCTAACACATCTCCCACGCAACCTCATAGATATGACTTATTGTGCGACACCAGTGATGTGTGCTCGACTTGCCATGACACGGGTGACTAAGTGTGGGCACACGACCCATGTTGGTGATGCAATTCACTTGGCGCGGGCTCTGATCCCGGCACCAGAGTAGAGGTGTTACATCCTCCCCTACCCGGCTTGTTGTCATCCTAGCAATGTCTTTGTCTTGCCACCTGCACTTGGAAACCTTTTGCTGCAATCGTCACTGCCATGACCACCATCGCACCACATCTTTACGTATCGATTGTACATAGACAGTAACCAATATCGCAACTTGAGTCTTCCTAATAAGCCTCTCTGACAAATGCATCTACCCAACCTACTACTGCCACAGTACTCAGCCAGCTCTGTAATGCCGCTGTTAACCCCCATGTGCTGAACTAGTTGGGTACTCGCCAGTTTGTCTTGTCCTACTTGACTTGACATCATCCTTGGTCCTCCTAGCGAGCCTACTCACTAGCACACTGTCATGTCTGTCTTATGGCCAACAACCATGAGCCAACCACCAAGGCTACCAAAACAATGGACTCGTCGTGCACCATTAAGTAATGCATCCTAAAGTGCCTTTCGTCACGCCATTTCCAATGGCACTTAACATAGGGTCATTACAATCTCCCCCACTTAAAAATGTTGACGTCCTCGTCAACGTGGCTCCATCAACACATCCAATGAAAGGGGCATTGGTGGTGAAGAGACACTTTTGTGTATGCCAATAACCGAATGTGGCTCTGATACCATATGTCATGGGACATAGACTCGTTTTCCCTCTCGAGCATCCCATATCGTCTAAAATCCTAGTCGCCGTGCGACACCGACGTGATCTTGCTAGTTGGGCATGACCATCAACCACAAGTATCACCTAGACTACACCTCACCGAAACCAACCTAATCAAACCTAATCCAAGCACCTTAGAGTATGCAGAATTCCAAGTGCTCGTTTCACTGTAGGTGATGCAGTCCATCGCATCGCCACGCAACCTTAGACAATGGTACACCATTGCATTCCCACCCAACCTTAGACAATGGTACACCATCACATCGCCTCCCCCGAGCCAACACTTGAACGATGGACTGCCCAACGCATGACGATGCACTCACCCATCTAGTCTCAATCCTCAATGGTGCCCAAACGTCCTATCCCGGCTCCATCCAACCACATACCTTCATTGCATCCATTAATAGAATTGTCCTAGCATGGTTGACATACCGGACATCACATTTCCAACTGCGCCATCCTTCGTCAAGCCTGCTAAGGAGTGTCTCGCCGGTTTGTCTTGTCCTACTCGATTCGACATCATCCTTGGTCCTCCTAGCGAGCCTACTCACTAGTACATTGTACTGCTCTTCTCATGGCCAAAAACCATGAGCCCATCATCAAGGGTACCAAAACAATGGAGTTGACGTGCACCCTTAAGTAATGCATCCTGATGCGCCCTCTGTCATGCCATTTCCAATGCTACTTAACATAGGGTCGTTACAATCTCCCCCACTTAAAGATGTTGACGTCCTCATCAACGTGGCTCCATCGACACATCCAATGAAAGGGGTATTGGTGGTGAAGAGACACTTATGTCTATGCCAATAAACGAACATGGCTATGATACCATATGTCATGAGACATAGACTTGCTTTCCCTCTCAATCGTCCCATATAGTCCAAAATCCTAGTCATCGTGCGGCATCGACGTGATCTTTCTAGTTGGGCATGACCATCAACCGCAAGTATCACCCAGATTACGCCTCACCGAAACCAACCTAACCGAGCCTAAGCCAAGCACCTTAGAGTATGTAGAATGCCAAGTGCTTGTTTCATCGTAGGTGATGCAGTCCATCGCATCGCCACCCAACCTTAGACAATGCTGTACCATCATATTGCCTCCCCCAATCCAACACTTGAATGACCGACTACCCAATGCATGACTATGCACTCACCCATCTAGTCTCAATCCTCAATGGTGTCCGAAGGTCCTATCCTGGCTCCGCCCGACCACATACCTTCACTACATCCATCAACACTATTGTCCTAGCATGGTTGACACACCGCACATCACATTGCCAATCGTGCCATCCTCCTTCAAGCCTGCTAAGCAACGTCTCGCAGGTTTGTCTCGTCCTACTCGACTCGACATTATCCTTGGTCCTCCTAGTGAGCCTATTCACTAGTACACCATCTTGTCTGTCTCATGTCCAACAACCATGAGCTAGACACTAAGGATACCAAAACAATGGACTTGTCGTGCACCCTTAAGTAACGCATCCCGATGCGCCTACCATCACGCCATTGCCAATGACACTTAACGTACGGTCGTTACAACTTGCCTCTTTGATGGGGCAACATAGCTCCAAATATAATAACAATCCATATTCACATTACACAACCTTCTATTCTTTATATAGTGCATCAATGAAAAAAACCTTAACTACCTATGATCCCATATTAAAGAGGATCGATCATATGGTGGTTCTTAATTAATAAAGATGATCCTTTTATATTGAGTACATCAATAAAGCACTCCTAAGTATTCTCAAAGTAGAAGGTTTATAGTATAACCCTAACTTACTCTTAATTGTACAAATACTTGTGTTTTTTAAAGAGAAATAAATATGATGGACATCAATTAATTTTAAATTTAAATTATTTAATATTGAAAGGGAATATAAAATATATGGTGCCATTGATTAAATAGCTTCATGAAAAACCTCCACCAACTTTTCGGAAATTTGTAGATAAATAAAAGATCAATTAAAGTTAACATTTGATGTTAATTTAATTATTTATATATTTACATTATAACATTTTTTTTAAGATATCAAATATTAAAAAATCAAATTTGATGTTAATTTAATTATTTATATATTTACATTATAACAATTTTTTTTAGATATCAAATATTAAAAAGTCAAAATTACATATAGACATAACACATCCTTTACTCACTAAAATAACCACAACTCGCTTTTCTTGATACAATCAATAAATGGTAAGAAAAAGTGTTACTTTGGACAACTTCCATGTTGAAGTGTTGAATTCTTTTTTAGTGGAAAAAAGTCGTACTACTGATATTCATTAAAAACAAATCAAATAGTACAATAACATAATTCTTATCCAGACTCAAGTTCAAAAAGATGCCAAATATTTGCATACTTAACCCATTCTCTATGATGGATCAACCAAAAACATCAAATTACAAAAACCATGTAAATATATGTTCATCACAACTAGCATTGTTCAAACAGATTGACCATGCCCATTTCACAACATTGATCCTCCATGAATTCTGTCCAGTAGAAACAACCTTCTGCTCCTCCATGAGCTTCCTTAGAAAGTGTATCAGCAGTCATGTTGTGTTGCCGGTAGATGTGTTCAAAAGAAATGTCTTTGAAAAGTTGTATTTTTTCACGTACTCTGCAGCACCACTGATGTAAAGCAATGATATTTAGATTATATTCTTTGAGAGCCTGTTTGATCGTCACCCAAGAGTCACCAAAAATAGACAAAACCTGTAGTCCCATGATGGCAACAACAGTAATAATACACCATAACCCAAGTAGCTCAGCTTTAGTGTTTGTTCCATTTCCACAATTCATCATAAGTTTAAAGTAGTGTTCTTTGTTGATGTAGAGTACACCCCCAACAACACATGATCCATCAATGGCTGACCCATCAAAAAAGCCCACCGGTATGTGATAAGGAATAATGAAAGATCCAAGTTTTCTAGTGAGCTTCTGTCAAGTACTAAAGTTGTAGTCTTTAATTAATGCCAATATACCGTTGAAAGAGAAATAAATATTGGGGACTCTATCTTCAAATAATGCCATGTTCCTTACCCACCATATATGCCAGGAGACCAAAGCTGGGAGATGTGGCAAGCTCCTGCAATACTTCTACTAGTTATAAACATTAGTCACAAAAATATCCAATTCCCAAATCTGTCCCAGCTGTAGGTGCGTAATGACCAGATGCCACAGAGTTCTTGTAAATCCACAATCCACCAATATATGCTTAGTGGATTCAATGTTATTCTTTCAAAGATAGCAAATACTTGGGCCAACCCATCCTCTCTTAACAAGATTTTCCCAACTCTTCAAATTTCCCTGTAAGGCGTGCCACATAAAGCACTATACCTTCACTAGAATTTTCCATTTCCAAATAGCCTTATACCACCAATTTGCAGGATACATACCACAGTGGGTGACAATTGCTTTGTATGCCAATTTTGCAGTAACTTTGCTTGTAGCATTATTTTTTTCCCAAATGACGATGTCATTCTCATATGTAAGTCTGCAACCCACAGAGTTGAGTTTGTCAATGTAATGTTTCCATTCAATAGCCTCATTCCCATCCAATCCCAATTCCATAGCAGAAATCCAGTATGTTTGAGAAGATCTATAATTCACTCTCTTGATCTTACTGAGTGTGGCATAATCAAAGCGATGCAGAGTTTTGATGATTTCATCTGAAAGAATGTAATCTTCCTCCATGCCCATAATTGGGTCAATCCCTACCAATATATTTTTTCCATTTCCTACCTTCCAGGATAGGTCATTTGCCAACATATTATATACTTTGATAAACCCAGCCCAAATTGGTGATGCACCCTTGATTTTTTTAAATGGATACCGAATCCAATTAAACACATCCATCTTGATATATTTGACCATGATCATCTTAGTCCACAGGGTAGGGCCAAAAATCCCTCTCCATAAGCTTTTCATCCTGAGAGCACAATTGAATAATGACAGGTTCCTTATGCCCCAACCTCCCCCACTTTCAGGATGGGCAATTTGTTCCCACCGAGCCATAACCAGAGTACTATTTGACAGCCCCCCAGACCAAAGAAAGTTGAAAAATAACTTTCTGATACAGTTAATGATAAAGAAAGGGATCTGCATAAGTGAAAAGCAATAAACAGGTATACCTGTAAGTACAGATTTGATCAGAGTAAGACTTCCACCAGTTGATAGAAGCCTATAAGTCCAATGATTTATGTTTTTTTCAAACTTCTCAACAAGCCACAACCGGTCATTCCTCCTGTAATTGCAAGGCTTAAGGAAATAGCCAAGGTATTTAAAACCTGTCTCCAGATGGCAAAACTGAAAATACAACAATATTTTGAAAATATCCAGTTGTGTTCATCAATCCCATAATGGTATATGTTGGATTTCCTTCGATTGACTAACATACCAAAAGCATTACAAAATTCATTGATGATAGAATTATACTATTTCCATTCAGCTTCCGCGTCCAACCCAGCTAAAAGCACATCATCAACAAAAAGGGAATGTGTATGTGACAAACCTTCAGAGAAATCAATTCCTTTGTTACTTCCAGGTGTTTTTGCAGCCCTAATCAACCTGCTAAGACCTTCAATGATCAGAAGGAAAATTAGTGGTGACAGAGGACAACCTTGCCTCACACCTCTAGAAATTTTGAAAAAATCTGAGGGTGCACCGTTAACCAAAACATATATGTTAGAAGTTGTAACACATGCCATAATCCAGCGTTGAACCAAAGGGGGAATACCAATTTGTATAAGAATTAAACGTAGGAAATCCCAATCAATTCTATCATATGCCTTTTCCAAATCGATCTTCAACATTAATGCAACCTTCTTCCTTCCTTTCACAGTATGAATAACCTCTCGATTGATGCCAATGGCATCCAATATCTGTCTGTCTTGAAGAAAACCAAATTGTTCCCCTAAAATATGCTGAGACAAAATTGGTTTGAGCCTGACAACAATAATCTTTGAAATTATTTTATATGCCAAGTTACATAGTGCTATAGGCCTGAAATCACCAAAAGTGTTTGGCTTTCCAACTTTGGGAATTAATGTTATGAAGGTGGAGTTTAGGCTATTAGAAATATATCCATCCACCCTAGAGAATTCAACCATTTCCAGAATATCATGCCCCATGACATCAAAAAACGCCATAAAAAGTTCAACTGTCCACCCACCTGGGCCAGGAATTTTGTCCTTAGCAAAACCCTTCAGTATCATCTCAATCTTTTGAAGTGTGACTTCTTTACTCAAATCTGCAACAAAATTATCTTCAACCATAAATGGATAGTGTCTAGCCACCCGAAGCTGAGTAATTAAACTGTGATTTCCAGAATTACTATAGGCAGTGTTGAAATGTTCTTTAGCAACACCTAGAAGTTCATTCATACCATAGATATAATTCCCTGAAGAATCCTGTAATTCCCATATATTATTAATATTTTTCCGATGAGTAGTAAAGGCATGAAAGAACTTCGTATTTCTGTCTCCCGCTTCAATCCATAATGCCCTACTCTTTAGTCTCCACTCCAATTCTTCCTGAGTAAGAAGTTCTTCCTTTTTATTTTCAAGTTCCTTTATTTTCTTGCCAATTTCAACATCACATTCTTCCATAATGTTTAACTGAGCCAACACCTGAAGCTGATTTTCCAACATCTTGATATCACAACGGTCTGCTTCCTGTTTTCTCTTGATCCAGTTCGAAACAATACCCTTGAGTCTATGGATTCTGTCAACAAATGAATCCATAGGATTCAAAACAGGGTCCCTTTCATCATTAACCCATAAATCTCTAACCGTCTTGCAGAAGTCCTCATTCATCAACCATGAGCTATTAAATTTAAAAGGATATTTTATTTTGCACACAGTGTCATCAAACTGAAAGAAGATAGGCAAATGGTTTGAAAAATTTGAATCTCCAATCCATGACCTATGCCTTCCCCAATGATTTAACATATCAGCTTTAAATTTACGTGGATTATCTCAAGGGAATATAAATAGGGAAGTTGTAAAAATGTGCTCTTTGAAGCAATGCCATACAACGGGTTAAAACACTTGTCAATACATATTTGATCAAAGGTTTAAGAAGTGGTTAAAACCGAGAATGAATTTAATAGATCTCTTAATTGAAATCAATTGCTAAATATCTTACAAGTTGGTGCCTTAATGAGGTGTCATTAAATATAGGGTTATGCCTTAATGAGGTGTCATTAAATGCTTTTATAAACCTGTTATTCTTTTATCTTATTAGGTGGATAAGAGGCGAAGGGAAGTTCTTAAAGTTGCTATCAAGTTTATATCTCAAACTAGCATAAACCAATTCAAGGTCTAATAGTGAAATAATAATTAAATTTTTCATTTAAAAAATAATTGAAATTGTATATTTATTCAAATTTTATAATTTTTATACATTAAAATTATATTGCATTAAATATATTCTACATTTTCGATTTTTTTAGAGTATGTTTTTAGGTTTATTTTGTTCGGACTTCAGTTATAAATTTTTAAAAATCCTTAGTCACATATATTAGCTGTAGAAATTGCATAATATGAGTGCTATATGGGTATTTGAGGGTGTTGAATCCATTCATGCATTAAAAAATACAATTTAAATGCTTCCAAATTTAACCAAAAAATAATTACGGGATTCACCAAAAACCATTGGAAAGTTGAAAACGTAGAATAAATAGACTATTCCTTTATCAAGCACCAAGAGGAGTCAAATTTCTAGAGATGTAATTTTTTTTTATGTGTACAAAATTTAAGATAAAAAAAACTACATCACAAGAAATTGGATCCCCAGAGTACTTGTGTTTAAGATATATATATATATATATATATATAGAGCGAGAGAGAGAGAGAGAAATATCTAAAACTTTATTAGTTTTTAAATTTTTTCCCATATATGAATTTAGATTTAGATAAATCAAAATTAAAGTTAGATACCACTTCACTTGATATTAATCATATAAATTAAAATCAAATTATTTTATTTAATACATTTATCAAGGATTTCAAGTTGAGCAATGTTCTAGAATCATAAATGTAAGACTTCTTGATAGATTACTCCCCCAAATGGTCACTCAACCATTTAGATTAATTTCAAGTTAAGAGATGGCTATGTAGTAAAAAGTATTAACTATTTTATACTAAAGATTTAGTAATTGGGCTAGTGAATGCATGTACTTTTATAAGATAAGTTTCCCGTTCATGTCATTGATGAATTGTTAGATGAACTAAATGGTGCATTTTACTTCAAAAAGTTGGATCTTCATTCAAGGTATCATCAAATTAGGATGAAGGAAGAAGATATCCCAAAAACAACATCCAAAACTCATGAAGGTCATTATGAATTTTTTTTCATGCCTGTTGTCCTTACAAATGCACCTTCCACATTTCAAGTTTTGATGAATTTCATTTTCAAGCCCTTCCTTAGAAAATTTGTGTTAGTATTTTTTGATGATATACTAATCTATAACAAGTCTTGGGAAGAACATGTTCAACATGTTGATAGGGTGCTACAGCTACTAAAGGAGCAACAACTATATGCAAAACCTTCCAAATTTTGGGGTAAAGGAGGTAGAGTATTTGGGTCATATTGTGTCACATGAAGGTGTCAAGGTAGACCCTAACAAAATTAAAGCCATGATGGATTGGTCAATTCCCAAAACCTTGAAGAATCTTAGAGGATTCTTAGGTTCGACAGGATACTACCGCAAGTTTGTTCAAAACTATGGAAGAATAACATCACTTCTGATATCATTATTGAAGAAGGATTCATTCTTTTGGAATCTAGAGGCAACTCAAGCTTTTGAACAACTTAAAGAGGAAATGTGCAAAGCCCTTGTCTTGACCACACCAGACTTTACAAAAGCCTTTATTGTGGAATGTGATGCCCCAGGATATGGCATTGGTGTTGTTCTAATGCAAGAAGATGGAAGGCCCCTGGCTTTTGAAAGTAGGTCAATCATGGGAAAGAACTTACATGAAACCATTTATAAGAAGGAAATGATCACAACAATACATGCACTTGTTGATGTATATGTAACTTCGGAATGTATTTCATCTGTATATTATATATATATTTATTGTACCCTTATAAGAGATGTGTTATTCCTCTATAAGGAAGTGTCGTCATGTGGATTGACAAGTGTCGCAAGTGTGTGTACTTGCCGATGGGTTATTAGACCACCTTATGGGGTCGGCCCTGATTAATATATAATATAATGTGGGTGTATCAAAGTAGACAAGTCGGCCCCAGTAGGTTAATGGGCAAAAAGGTGAGTATAAATAGAGATAGGAGATCTCTATTTTACTCACTCGGAAAAAGTAACTATCTCTCTCTCTAAAAAGTGGCGCACTAGTGAGGAGGAGGAGGATCATCTGCTAGGAGACTATCTCAGTGTTATTTGGTTGTATTTTGGTTGAGCCATTGCTCTCTCTATCTCTGAGGAAGTTGTGGGGTTTTTCACCTTAGGGTTTTCCCCACGGAAACTCTGTGTCTCTTGTCTCTATGCTTTTGATTCTTGTGATGCTTGTGATGCTTGTGATATTATGATTGTCATGCATTGATATACTGTAGATGTTATTCTCTCAGCAAAGATCCTATAGTATTGTGATTTAATACTAAAAATTTAACATGGTATCAGAACTTAACTGAGAAGAAGACATTTTGCAGTGACGGAAGCTTGTATTCCTTGTTTATTGGGTTTCTCTCCACAGATTTTTGAAATTCAGTATAGTAGATTGGATCTACTCATCAAGGCGCATCTATCTGTCTAATCAGAATTCAGTTCCGAGCATTTTCAGATTTGGCCCTAAAAATTAGGGTTTCCACAAAAATAGGAATTTCTGGAAACTGAAGGCACAACTGGAAGCTCCTTGCAAAAATCGAAGGTTTGAGCTTTGGATCGAGATTTTTGGCTGGGTAGATCTCCGGGAAACTCAAACCCTAATTCAGGGCTCTCCCTAGTGAACCCGGGAGGACAAAAAGGCAATTTTGAAGGGCAAGACCTTGCTGATCTCAAATTCTGAATGTACTAGGCTGATCAGCTCTCCAAGGCACATCTTTCTATCTTTTCGGAATTTTGAAATTCACATTTTGAATTTTTAGGGTTTCTCTGACAAACCCTAATCCGGGATCAGATCCAGTTTTCAGCACTTCAAGTGGTAAGTCCTAAATCTTTTCTATTTCCATTTGAAGTACTCTTAAAGATGTCTCTCCACACTAAGCTTGAGGATAAGCTTGAAGGGGCTGATAACTTCCGAGCCTGGAAGTATAGGATTGGGTTAATCCTGGAAGAGAATGAGTTGGACTCATATGTGAAAGAAGACATCCCTATCCCAGAGGATGAAGAAGCCAAGGCATTGCACAAGAAGAACTTGGTCAAGGCAAAGAGAATCATTGCTGATTCTATCAAAGACCATCTCATTCCTCATGTGTCTTCTCTTAAGACACCCAAAGAGATGTTTGAATCTTTGACCAAGCTATTTGAAGGAAAGAACATAAATCGGAAGATGACCCTGCGGAACCAATTGAAAGCAGTGAAGTTTCAGAATGGAGAAACCATTCAATCTTACTTTTCAAGGGTCTCCCAGATCAAGGAACAATTAGAAGCAGTAGATGAAATGGTGGAGAATGGTGAAGTGGTGATGACCACTCTAAATGGCCTACCCAGGTCATGGGATTCCTTTATTCAAGGAATTTGTGCAAGGAAGAAGTTGATCTCATTCAGTAGACTTCGGGAAGAATGCTCTCAAGAAGAAGCTAGACTTATAGCTCGTGAAGAAAAGATGGGAGGTGAAGATCAAGCTCTTGCAACTCACACCAAAAGAAGCAAAGCCAAGAAGGATCACTCTCGCCACAATAGATCCTATAAAAAGAACAAGAAAGACCTAAGATGCTTCACATGCAATGAGAAGGGTCACTTTACTTCAGATTGTCCCAAGAACAAAAGGGATAATAACAACAACTCCAGTAAGAAGAAGAAGGGCAACAAAAGAAGGTTTCATGCTCATGCTGCCGAAGATGATGAACCTCCAAAGAAGAAGGCTAGGGCAGAAAGTGATAGTGATGATGACTCATCAAGTGAAGAAGAGTATGTTCTGATCTCTGCTCTCACAGGTACTATTTCTCATGGTTGTAATGATTGGTTGATTGATAGTGGGGCCTCCAAACACATGACTGGGTTCAAGGAATCTTTTGTGAACCTTTCTGAACATGAATCACCCCATAAGGTGAAACTTGGGGATGATTATCAATATCCAATCAAAGGAAGTGGTGAAGCCTCCTACAACCTAGATTCTGGAAAATCATTGAAGATGAAAGAAGTACTGTATGTACCTGGACTCAAGAAGAACTTACTCTCCATCTCTGCATTGGATGCAAAAGGTATGAGGGTTGCATTTGTGGATGGCCAAGTCCTAATGTGGCCAAAGGGAAAGAACATAGATGATGCAGTAGTGATTGGAGAGCAAGAGGGAGGCTTGTATAAATTGAAGGGACAACCTGAACATGCCATGGTACATGAATCCATGGAGCCAAGCGAACTTTGGCATAGAAGACTTGCTCATATGCACTATAGGGCACTTCCAATTGCAAGCAAGGCAGTAGAGGGTCTTCCTGAAATCAAGACCAAACATGAAGGTGTTTGCAAAGGATGTGCAAAAGGAAAGAACACTAAGAAGGCTTTCCCAAGCAGTGAAAGCAAGGCAAAAGACATTCTGGAAATCATCCACTCAGATGTATGTGGCCCCATGTCATCCAGTTCCCTAAGTGGGTATGTTTACTATGTATCATTTATTGATGACTTCTCTAGGAAGACTTGGGTATACTTCTTGAAAGGCAAAGATGAGGTGCTTGACAAATTCAAGGAATTCAAAAACTTGATGGAGAATCAAACTGACAAGAAGATCAAAACATTCAGATCCGACAATGGTGGAGAATTCACCTCAAATGACTTCAAGAAACTTTGCAGTGATTCAGGGATTAAGAGGGAGTTGACTGCTCCTTATAATCCTCAACAGAATGGAGTTGCAGAAAGGAAGAACAGAACTATCATGGAAGCAGCAAGGGCAATGTTGCATGATCAAGATCTTCCTATGCATCTATGGGCAGAAGCAGCCAGAACAACTGTATACGTGCAAAACAGAACACCCCACAAAATATTGGACAACAAGACACCAGAAGAGGTCTTTTCTGGTAAGAGACCTGAAGTCAGCCATCTCAGAATATTTGGTTGTCCAGTATATACTCATGTCCCAAAAGAGAAGAGGACTAAACTAGATCCTTCAGGAAAGAAGGGCATCTTTGTGGGTTATAGTGAAAGCTCGAAGGCTTACAGAATATACTTTCCAGGATTCAAGAAGATTGATGTCAGCAGGGATGTAACATTTGATGAAAACTCAGCATTCATCAAATCAAGGAAGGCACCTACCGAAGTTTATGAAGAACCTAAGGAAACAAGATTTCAGGACACTACCATGACTGAAGCAGTTCCAGAAGTTGTTCGTGAGTTTGAAGATCCACAAGAACCTGTAGATCCACCCCGTGAGGATAACTCTCACAAGAGGAAACCTGTATGGGCTAGAGAGCTCATTCATGATGCAGAAAGATTTGGCATTCCAGAAGAAGAACACAGAGCAAAGAAGAGAACCAGATCACACACCAGTTATGTTGCCTTACTCTGTGACATTATGAACAAAGAGCCTTCCAGTCATGAAGAGGCAGCAGAAAAGAAAGAATGGAAGGATGCTATGGTTGAGGAATACCAATCAATAATGAAGAATGATGTTTGGGATGTAGTCCCAAGACCTAAAGAGAAGTCTGTTGTGACTTCCAAGTGGATCTACAAAATCAAGCATGCTGCAGATGGCAGTGTGGAAAAATACAAAGCAAGATTCGTAGCCCGTGGATTCTCTCAGAAAGAGGGAATAGATTATGAAGAAACTTTTGCACCTGTAGCCAGGTATACTTCCATCAGAACAGTACTTGCCCTAGCTGCAGCTATGAAATGGAAAATACACCAGATGGATGTCAAGACTGCTTTCCTGAATGGTGTAGTAGAAGAGGAAGTATATGTGGAACAGCCACTCGGTTTTGAAATACATGACAGGGAGTCATATGTGTGCAGATTGAAGAAAGCCTTGTATGGCTTGAAGCAAGCTCCCAGAACCTGGTATGGTAGGATGGACAGTTTCCTATTTAGTTTGGGATTTACCAAGAGTAAAGCGGATTCCAACCTTTACTACAAGGTTGAGGAAGGGAATCCTGTGATTCTACTACTGTATGTGGATGACCTATTTGTGACAGGAGATGACAGACTGATTGCAGATACTAAGAGGAAGCTTGCAGCTGAATTCGATATGAAAGATTTGGGAATGATGCACTATTTCCTAGGTATGGAGGTGTGGCAGAGTGCAGGTGGGATCTTCCTTGGTCAAGGGAAGTACACAGTAGATATCCTGAAGAGATTCGGGATGATGGATTGCAAGGCCATGGCCACACCGATGGCATCGAATCTGAAGCTTCTATGTGATGCTTCATCTGAGCCAGTTGATGTCTCTATGTATTGTCAGATGATTGGGTCCTTGATGTACCTGACGAACACGAGACCAGACAGTTGCTTTGCTGTGAACACATTGAGCCAGTTCCTGACGGATCCGAGGAGTGTTCACCTGGTTGCTGTAAAGCATGTTCTGAGGTACCTGAAGGGTACAGTGGATTATGGGCTCAAGTATGAAGCAAATCAAAAGTTTAACCTACAGGGTTATGTTGATTCAGATTGGGCTGGCAGTGCTGCAGATAGGAAGAGCACATCTGGGTGTTGCTTCAGTATGGGATCAGGTGTGATCTCTTGGTTTAGCAGGAAGCAGTCCTGCGTAGCACTGAGTACAGCTGAGGCAGAGTATGTTGCAGCCTGTTCAGCTAGTTGCGAGGCAGTATGGCTACGGAAGCTACTATCTGAGTTATTTGATCTCCCATTGGAGGCTACTGGTATCTTCTGTGATAACCAGAGTTGTGTGAAGCTGTCCGAGAACCCAGTGTTTCATGACAGGTCGAAACACATAGAGATCAAATATCACTATATCCGGGATATGGTGCAGAGAGGAGCTGTGAAGCTCCTGTATGTTGCGACGGACGAGCAGATTGTAGATGTGCTGACGAAGCCACTAGCCAGAGTGAAGTTCGAGTACTTCAGAGAGAGGCTTGGCGTTCTTCAGATCGAGGACACTTCGAGGAAGAAGTGATGGACACATTTGCTGAAGCCATTCCAAGCATGTTGGAAGGAGGATCCTTCACATGGCTGTGGATGTAAGCGCTGGATGATGAGCATCAGGATGATGTTCTGGTTTCTGCTTGATATGATCAGTTGGATCATTTTTATGTATGTATGTACGCATCATGTTGGATGCTGGATATGATCAGTTGGATCATTTTTATGTATGTATGTACGCATCATGTTGGATGCTGGATATGATCAGTTGGATCATTTATGTATGTATGCATCATGTTGGATGCTGGATATGATTAGTTGGATCATGTGTACGTATTGGATGCTTGGACCATGTATCTGTATATGTATCAGGTGGATACATTGTATGATCAAGTGGATCATGTATGGTGATATGTATCATGTATTTGTATTTGTATCAGGTGGATACATTGATGATCAGGAGGATCATTTATGATGATATGTATCAGGTAGATACTTGGTATGCATCAGGTAGATGCATTGATGATCAGGAGGATCATGTATGATGATATGTATCATGTATTTGTATCAGGTGGATACATTGATGATTAGGAGGATCATGTATGATGATATGTATCAGGCAGATACTTGGTATTCATCAGGTAGATGCATTAATGATCAGGTGGATCATGCAGCAGGATGTTGCGGTGATGATCAGGATGATCATAGATGACGAGCTTTAGGATGTTGCTCCAGATGTCATGCAGCAGGATGTTGCAGTGATGATCAGGATGATCATAGATGACGAGCTTCAGGATGTTGCTCCAGATGTCATGCAGCAGGATGTTGCAGTGATGATCAAGATGATCATAGATGATGAGCTTCAGGATGTTGCTCCAGATGACATGCAGCAGGATGTTGCAGTGATGATCAGGATGATCATAGATGACGAGCTTCAGGATGTTGCTCCAGATGACATGCAGCAAGACGTTGCAGTGATGATGATCAGGATGATCATGGATACATCAGGATGATGTATGGTGAGTATCAGGTTGATACTCTGTGGCCATGGATTAGGTTGTGCAGATGAGCATGTAATCCGGTGCCCTGGGAGATTTGCAGATGGTCTTTCGAGGTTTTGCCTATGGCATGTAATTCGGTGCCCTGGGACATCTGGCAAATGCTCTTTCGAGGTTTTGCTCTGGGAGGACATGTAATTCGGTGCCCTGGGAGATCTGCAGATAGTCTTTCGAGGTTTTGCCTATGGCATGTAATTTGGTTCCCTGGGATATCTGGTAGATGCTCTTTCGAGGTTTTGTCCTATGGCATGTAATTCGTTTCCCTGGGAGATCCGATAGGTTGGGCTGTGTGCCCGTAATCAGTCCTGGGATGCTCTTGCGAGGTTTTGCCATGACCACATGTAATTCGTTGCCCGGGAGATCCTATAGGTAGAGCTGTGTGCTCGTAACAGCCTGGGATGCTCTTGCGAGGTTTTGTGGTGAGGTCACATGTAATTCGGTGCCCTGGGAGATCCTATAGGTAGAGCTGTGTGCTCGTAACAGCCTGGGATGCTCTTTCGAGGTTTTGTGACGCACGTAATAAGTCCTGAGGATTCCACAGTATGGCCAGTGATGATGAAGACCTGCAGGTGGTGGGCCTACATCCAATATGAAAAAGGACTGGCTCTGTAGAACTTCCTATGACGAGTAGAGTCAGAGATTGGTTGAGATAGTAGCAGCAGTGATGATGATGATGACGATGCATCGATGACGATGATCCAGAGAAGAAGACTTGTCTAGCAGATTTGTGTCGAGAAATACCTTCCTAGTTAAGAGGGAGTGTTGATGTATATGTAACTTCGGAATGTATTTCATCTGTATATTATATATATATTTATTGTACCCTTATAAGTGATGTGTTATTCCTCTATAAGGAAGTGTCGTCATGTGGATTGACAAGTGTCGCAAGTGTGTGTACTTGCCGATGGGTTATTAGACCACCTTATGGGGTCGGCCCTGATTAATATATAATATAATGTGGGTGTATCAAAGTAGAAAAGTCGGCCCCAGTAGGTTACTGGGCAAAAAGGTGAGTATAAATAGAGATAGGAGATCTCTATTTTACTCACTCGGAAAAAGTAACTATCTCTCTCTCTAAAAAGTGGCGCACTAGTGAGGAGGAGGAGGATCATCTGCTAGGAGACTATCTCAGTGTTATTTGGTTGTATTTTGGTTGAGCCATTGCTCTCTCTATCTCTGAGGAAGTTGTGGGGTTTTTCACCTTAGGGTTTTCCCCACGGAAACTCTGTGTCTCTTGTCTCTATGCTTTTGATTCTTGTGATGCTTGTGATGCTTGTCATATTATGATTGTCATGCATTGATATACTGTAGATGTTATTCTCTCAGCAAAGATCCTATAGTATTGTGATTTAATACTAAAAATTTAACAACACTTAAGCAATGTCGTCCTTACCTAATAGGCAGGCACTTCAAGGTCAAAATAGATCATGATAGTCTTAAATACTTCTTGGAACATAGACTATCTTCAGAAGAGCAACACAAATGGGTACAAGATGTTGGGATATGTCTTTGAAATCATCTATAAAAAGGGGAAATAGAATATTATGGCAAATGCACTCTCAAGAAAACATGAGGATGTTGAGGCATTACTTTGTGCTATTTATATTATACAACTTGGTTGGATAATAGAAGTAAGGGAAGAATGGAAGAATGACCTATCGGTGCAAATGTTGATTCAAAAGCTACAAAATGATCCCAATGTATTAGATATTTTTGTGTGGATAAATTATTCAGTATGGCATAAGGATCACTTATATATATGTAAGAATTCCCAAAATCAAAGAAAAATTCCTTTTGGAATTACACACCTCTCCTATAGGAGGGCACTCATGATTCTTGAAAACCTACCATAGGGTCATGAAGGAATTTTTTTGGGAAGGTATTAAATCTGATGTTTAAAGGTTCATGGAAAAATGTTTGATTTGCCAACGAAATAAGGTTGAAATAGTGAAGACCCCAAGTCTTTTACAACCATTAGACATACCTTATCAGCGTTGGGAGGAAGTCTCAGTGGAGTTTATCACAAGTCTACCCAAGTCAGAAGTGAATAATGTTATTACTGTGGTTGTTGATAGACTCACCAAGTATGCACACTTTTATGCATTCTCTCACCCTTTTAACACAAGTACAGTAGATAAAGAACTCATGGAAACAATTCAAAAGATACATGGAAACCCAAAGATTATTGTAAGTGATAGAGATCCAATTTTCACTAGAAAATTTTGGACTGAATTATTTTCTTGTTTGGGTACCTAGTTGGCTCACACTTCATCTTATCATCCTCAATCCAATGGGAAAACTGATATAGTGAACAAATGTTTGGAAGGTTATCTTTGCTTTGCATTTGATAAACAAACACAATGGGTGAAACAGTTATATTTTGTAGAATGGTGGTACAATACTTTCTTCCATTCATCATAAAAAATGTCCCTATTTCTGGAACTTGGTACCAACCTCCATCTATCACATATCTCTCTCGAAAAAAAATCTAAAGTTCAAGTTGTGGAAGATCACCTCGAGCACCAGCAAGAATATCTCCAACTATTGAAGGACAACCTGGTTATATAAAAAAACATGATGAAACAACAAGCATATTAACATCTCAGTGAAAGGATTTTTGAAGAAGGGGATTGGGTATTTTTTAGGTTACAACCTTACAAACAAATGTCCCTCAAGCAACTAAATGAGGACAATAAATTAGCACCCAAGTACTATGGTCCTTATAAAGTTTTGCAAAAGATTGGTAGTATGGCTTACAAATTGGAACTCCCTTCATCTTTAATGGTACACCCAATTTTCCATCTTTCTTGCTTAAAGAAAGCAGTAGGAGACAAGATCCCAATTCAAACTATCTTTCTGGAGCTTGATGAAGAAGGAAAAGTCATATTGGAACCTAAACAAATGACTGAAACTAGGACCAAACAACTATGAAATCGGCCTATTAATGAGTACCTCATCGAGTGGAAGAACTTACCAGCAGAAGATTCAACATGGGAGTTGATTCCTTCATACAAAAGCATCCACAACTAACCAAGTGTTGAGGACAACACTTGTATGAAGGGAAGGGGCATTTTAAGCCCTAAATGGTGGCACATTACCCCCTATATTGCGGCACATTGCATTAGTATTGTCATATTATTGATGTCGACTTGGGTCCATTAGTGGTAATTGTCATTAGTATTATTATATTATTGATGCCAGCTTGGGTCCATTACTTGTAATTGTACCTCTTTGTTTACTATATATTTTAAGGAGACCTTTTCATTTGAAGCACCTTGTCTTGTCTTGTGTATTCACTATATTGTATAGGGAGGTTGACCCCTTGAAGAGGATTTCTATTCATTTCTTTTCTTCATTATTAAGGCGTGGATTACTCTCTCTTGTCTATTTATGTTCTTTTGTGGAATTTGATGCATAACAAGATTTAAGAATCCTATAATAGGAATTCATGGATGATATTACTTTCCAAGAGGATGTTACTCTGAGGCATGAAATGGGGTTAGATGCTTACAGATTTTCCATCTCCTGATCTCGACTGCACAATTTTCCACTGTTGACAATGTTTTTACGGTTTTACTTTTTCAAACATCTGTTTCAAAATTAGAAGACACTGCCCAACAACTTTCATGTAGAGATGGATAATCTAAGATGATTCACAAAATACAATATATATTTTTACAGAAGCTTCCAATTTTTTTTCCAAACTTTCATTTCATTTGTTTTTCAAAGGAAGGGACTTTGCTACTTGCGACCCTCATTTGTAATTTATTTAATTTTAGAGTTATATAGAAAAATAACATAATGCGATAAAATACTATTGTTGAACAGAAAATTCAAGAGAGAAATATATAAAATTCAAGGAAATATCCTTATATTAGTGATATCCAAAAGAGATAACAATATTCACTTGTTTTTTGAGGGGCTAACCGCATTTGTATAAAACTTCAAATACAAAAAACAATCATTGATCACCTTACACAACCATTTACTCTATATATAGTGCATCAATAACAAAAACCCTAACTACATTTGGTCCCACTATTAAAGAGCGCTAACCAACTAGTGGGTCTTAATTAATAAGGAAGATCATTTTGCATTGAGTAACTATCAACTAACTATATAATAGTCCTTATTCAAATAACATGGCCTCGTACATGAATAAAGTACTCTCAAGTATCCTCAAAGCAGAGGGGTTAGGGTAGGACCCTAACATGCCCTAAGTGGCATCTTCTGGTTGCATATCCTTCCAATGGATTAAAAGTTATTGGATAATTTGCTAGCGGAGGCGATGCTCTTGGGTGTCCAAAATTGCTTTCGGATGGAGCCAATTGGATCCTTCTTCATCGATTTCCGGTAAGGTAGTTTGAACTCAACAATTCTGCCCCATAATCTTCTTCCAAAAAGAACCATAAAATATTGGATGGAGCATGGAGTGTGTAGGAAGGGAAAATTTGTAATAAACCTTTCCAATGTGTTGTATAATTTAATTACATTTCCAATGTGTTGTATAATTTAATATGGTCCATAAAATTTTTGTGCTAACTTTTGACGACCTTTATCTTTGAGAGATGTTTGCATATAGGGATAGATATGAAGGAACACCTGATCCTTTACTTCAAAGGAATGTTTTGAGTGATGTTGTTCTGTTTGTTGTTTCATGCGATTTCGAGTCATAACCAAATTTTCCTTAAGTGTACGAAGAATGGCTTCGTGATGGTGAAGCATATTATCCACTGCATGCACCATTAAGGCCCTTGGAATATATGAAACTAATTAAGGTGGTTGTTGGCCATATATTTCTTCGTATGGGGTCATTTTTGTAGTATCATTGTAAGTGGTATTATACCACCATTCGTATAGAGATAACCATTGCACCCACTGGTGCTATTTTTTAGAGGAAAAACATCTCAAATAGGTTTCTGGACACTTGTTGATTGCTTATGTCTGTCCATCTATTTGACAATGATAAGTTGTGCTCATTTGCAATTGGGTGCGTGTTGTTTGAACAACTCTTGCTAAATTTTGTTGGCGAATGTGGGATCTCTATTAGACACAATGGAAGTGGGCATACCATGGAGATTAAAATTTTGATCCAAAAAACTTGGGCAACAATTATTGGTGTAGAGGGGTGTTGTACAGCACAAAAATGGCCATATTTGGAAAGTTAATCAACTACCACCATGATAATTGATTTGTTGCCTGCTTTTGGAAGGCCTACTATAAAATCCATGTAGGTGTTTGTCCAAATAATGTTTGGTACCAACATTGGTTGTGATGCCCTTGGAGTCTTCATTGTCTCACCCTTGTTCCTTTGACATGTGTCACATTTAGTCACAAAAGTATGGATATATTTTTTCATTCCTACCCAAAATAAATGTTTCTTAGTGCATTCAAAGATTTTTTGAATTCTTGAATGACTTACTATAGGAGATGAATGCAACTCTTCTAGTATCCTTTGTTTCAAATATGTATTTGGTACCAAAATAAGATGCCTTTATATGAAAATTCTCTTGTTTCCATGTGTAGCCTTTGGTAGGGCTAGGGTCCTATTGAATCCATTTGATGAGCCGAGACACCTCAAGATTGGTCAATCAATCCTGTTGTGCTTATAATAACCATTCTAGTACTGATGAGGATAAAGAAAATATAAATCCATATTCCTTATATTTCCTAGACAATGTATGTGCCATTGCATTGTATTTTCCCTTGTTATAAACCAACATAGATCCATCCTAAACCTAGATATATCAAGCACTGAGACGAATCCAATTTCTTGAGGTGTAATTTTTTTATCTTAATTTTTTTACATGTCAAGAAAAATATTACACCTCAAGAAACTTGATCCTCTCGGTGTTTGATAGATATGAGTTTAGATGGATCTATGTTGGTTTTATTTTTTTCATTTTATAAGCCAACATGATTTGTTTTAAATTTTTTTTACTTAGTTTTAATTTTTTATTTTATGACTAAACATGAAACTTTTTAATTAAATTTTATTTTTGGTAACGTAACGTTACGTGACAACATCTACCCCATACTGGGCTATACAACACCTCGATATTGTTGGTGCAATGATCTCATAATCATACCCTAATCCACTTGTTTTTCTCTAGGGATGGCAACCTTTAAAAAAAATACTTCAAACTGTGATGTTCTATTTTGATATGAAAATGTATTCAAATGAGATAGGGGTGTCATGTTTCAATTGCAAGAATGATAACCATCATCTGTTTCTCATAGGTGGATTTACCTAAATTCCAACCACATAATCGATTAATAGTAAAGGCCAAGGATTTCCCTTCTTGCATGATTACTACTGCCAGACAACGACCCCATTCGTCACATTCTACTACAAAACTCTTTGTGAAATTAGGTACTACTAAGACCGCATGTACTATTAAGATCAATGTGGAACACATAGATTCTTTTAAAGTTGAAAAGGCTTGCTTTGCATCCTCAATTCAAGATTATTTTTTAGCAGGGTTGTTAATGGGCCAACAATCTTCCCATAATTTTGCACAAACTTTATGTAGTAACTTGTGAGCTCTAGGAAGCCACATAATATTTTTAGTGTTTTGGGTTGTAGCCAATCTTGGATAGCCTCAATTTTCTTATAATCCACTTACACTCCATGTCGACTAACAACGTGACCAAATTATTCAACTTTAAAAGCATAAAAAATGCATTTGGACCACTGAGAAATAACTGATTGTCCTTGAGTAGCTGTAATACTTTATCAACACGTGCCTACCGATTTTCTCTATAGATCAATATATCATCAAAGAATATAGTACAAAGTAACATAGGAAGGATATAAATATCTTGTTCACAAGGTTTTGGAAGGCGGATCGGGAATTTTAAAGTCCAAAGGGCATCACCAAAAACTTATAACGGCCTTCATGTGTGCAGAAATCAGTATTGGGGATGTCAACATCCTTCATTTTTATTTGGTGGTATTCAGAGCAAAGGTCTAGTTTGGTGAAGAAGATGGCACCATGAAGCTCATTAAGGGAGTCATCAATTACTAGAATTCTAAGTCTATCCTTTATTGCTAGCTTATTGATGTTGGAATGCCCAGCTGGGAAGATAATGAATGACTAAACAAAGCCAAGCATATACATAGAGAATCAAGCGTTAAATCTCTATATTTTTGTAATGTCCCTTGTTAGGAATTTTATTAAAATGACAATTTTTCACTTTTTTCCCTAGTTAGACCTTTGACTAGTTTTGATCTCTAGGTCCCAAATTTGCCCCAAATGATCCCAAATCTTCTGAGAACATATATGAATGATATTAGAATATAAATATGTGTTTCATGGATGCCTTTGGACCTTTAAAATACTTCTGCAAATCCTCTTTCAATTCTGGTCAATGTAGGTAACTTTACTAGTGATTTCCCTTTGACTAGTATTGGTGTCTAGGTCCCAAATTGACTCCAAATGCCTTCAAATATTCAAGGAAGGTGTATGAATGATATTAGGACTTGAATATGATGTTCAGGTATGACATATGGCCACCAAAATAGCTCTGCAAACTCTCTTAAGATTCTGGACCAAGTATGCAATTTTACTAGTAATTTGGGGTTCAAATCCCCCTGGGGTAAGTACTGAAAATGGCTTCCCAAATGCCTCCAAACCCACTCAAATTTATGAAAAGAGGTATGGAATGTATTAAGTATGTTATTGAGGTCTCATGTACACCATTCATTTATTATTATATCTGTTCCAACCCTCTCCCATTCAACTGCAAAAATCACCAATTCGGCCCTTGGGGAAATGGCACTATTTCTTCTCCCAATGCAATTAAACTGAGTAAAAATACTTCAAATGCTCAAGTACAGTACATGAAACTTGTAAAATACATCCATGGCATTCCATTAATCACAAATTCATCAGATAATCATCCATTCATTCGAAATCATCATCATCACATTGATTCACAACAAGGTAGTGGGGAAATGGCACTGTTCTTTCATTAAAATTGAGATTTATACATTTCTACTTGGAATTTAGAGCTGAAAATTTCTGGAGATGAAGAACATAGTATTTAATTCATATTAAAAAAGAAATGGGGCATTGGAAGATTCCCCAAAGAGTAGCATAGCTCACCAAAAACGCCCTCCCTCAAGGATCAAGAATATGCCATAAAAACTGGAAATGGTTGAAGGGGTGAGCTGCAATAGAAGAAACCATGAGATGCCCTATAGCTTACACTTGCAAATAAAGACTCCATTAAAGCTCCAAATGAAAGGTCTGAATGGCCTTTCCAATTACCAACTTGGATGGGAATCCTTCACCCTCGAAATTGGCTAAGGCAAGAAACTAGTCATCCACTAGCTCTCCCTCTTCACAAATGCAATTGCAAATTCTACAAATGATCAAAAGATGCTTTCATTCTTTTTTTATTGACATTTATAAAGTTCTAATGTACTCCATGGGTCGAATTCCTTCCAAGAGACTCATGCCAACTCAAGTTGGGAAGAGATTCCAAAGAACGCCACTTGTACAACAATTCCTAGTCTCCCACTTCCACCAAATCACATGTGGAAGCATATTAGCAGCCCTAACACCCTTGAGCGCCCTCTTGGAGTCTATTTTTAGCCCTGAAATGTCATATATGTCATATGTCATCCTTCAGGTCTGATTTGTGTCATAGGTGTCATAACATCTTCATCATTGTTGTCATAGAGCTAGGGAATCTAGCCCAAGTGTCTCACTAGCTCCAAATTGCCTCTTCCTCTTCCATGGGAGTTACTCTTCCTCTATAGTTCGACCTTGGATGAGTCGTGCCATGAATAATACCTTTTGGAATCCCCCAAGACATTCACCTTGAATTCGAATTGGTGAGAGAATGATGCCAAGTGTAGTAGGGAAATCTAGCCATATGTGGGTCCCACTTCCTCCATGTGTCTTCATGATCAAATGCCACTTTGATTTTCACTTGTATATATTTATTTAGATCCTTTATTAAATATTTATGCCACTCTAATGTTCAAACATCATTTATTATCCCCATTATGCCAAATCCCAAAGCTTCCACCCCAAACCTAGGAAACTAGTAATCTTCCTCCTTGGCAATTATTTGACCTTTAACATCAATTTTACAAACTCTAATGAATATGGCCAATGTGATTAGGCCATTGTGACCCAATTCCAAATTTGGGACATGAAAAATCCTCCCTTCCCAATATTGCTTGTCCTCAAGCAATTTCAAACATGGGTGTTGAAGAACCTGCTTCCTATATAATTCTTTGAAGTTGCCATTGAATTGCCCAACCTTGAGTCTTTGAGTTTCCATGAAGATTTTAGAGAGGAACCACCATGCTTGCTGCTGCACTACTCTGATAAAAATCACTTTATTAATTGGGAAATCCATCTCCCATACTGCTTGTTTCCCCAAAAGATTTGAAACCAATGAGATCAAAATTATTCCAGGGTCCCATTGCTTGTATTGCACCCCAACAATTAAGAGTGCTCTCCAACCCACACCATTAGATAAGAGGATTCCTGGATCCCATTTTCTTGTATGCATTCTTCCAAACATCATGAGTGCAAAATATATATCATCAAAGTACATAACAACATAAGGAAAATGTACACCGAGAAGATGATTCATCAAACAATCATGAAAGTGCTTGTACCTCCAAATAAGTATACCATCATTTTTCAAGTGCATACAAGCATCGAGTGAACGATCAAATCTGATCCAATGACATAGGTGAGTATCCCATGTCCTATAATGCTGCTCCAAAAATATGTAAGATGCATCAAAACAATCAGCCCTGTATTCTTTCATCCACATAGTTAATGAAGTTCCTCCAACATCAATTGAACTAAGCAAGGAGCAAGGAAGATCATGAGTCTTCAAGTGACTCAAGTTAACATCATAAGTGTGTCCATGAAGATATGTATCATCACAAGAAAAAAAAATATTCTGCTGCAAATGTAAATAATGAGGTGCTCTATTCATGTCATCCTCAAAATGAGAGGTAGGAGTTACATACCCCTCACGCGGCACCATTAGAAAAAAACCTTTCACCCAATTTTCATCCCCAATTGATGTGGCTGAAAAAGAAGTAGGGAGTGAGGAATTATGAACCAACCTTAAATCCTTACAACTCTTACCCATTGAAATCTTTAATTCATCCTCTCCATAATTGGCTGGTCCAACTATTGTGAGATCATGTGCCTCCTCCAAGGATTTGCAATTCTCTCAATGAGGCAACTCATAATCCCTCTGAAGAAGGACAAGTGCTTGTCCTTCTTCTTGTTTTAGTGTAGCATCTTCAAGAACCTGCATATCAACATATACCTCATGTTCCACAATTACATTAGGTTCCTCTTTTGTGACATAAATTATTTCATCCTTTTCCTTGAAAAGAGAACCATTGCTCATTATTTTTTCCGAGTTGCTTCCAATTTCACTAAGCAACAATTTGAACTCTTGAAAGTATTGCCTCCACTTGTCTTCAAAGGATGGTTTAAGTAATTTTCTAAACTCCTCATTCTCCTCTAAGGTTCCTTTCTCATCCTTACTCATGGTGACCAATGAATGCACTTCTTCTCCTACTTCTTCCCTTTCACCAAAGTACATCCAGTTTCAGTTTCTAAGGGTGGTGGATTATTTCTTTGACTCCTGGTCTTCATTAATGTTCTACCACATCAGGTTCCAAGACCATGCTCTGATACCACTGTAATTTTCCTTGTTAGGAATTTTATTAAAATGGCAATTTTTCACTTTTTTCCCTAGTTAGACCTTTGACTAGTTTTGATCTCTAGGTCCCCAATTTGCCCCAAATGATCCCAAATCTTCTGAGAAGGTATATGAATGATATTAGAATATAAATATGTGTTTCATGGATTCCTTTGGACCTTTAAAATACTTCTGCAAATCCTCTTTCAATTTTGGTCAATGTAGGTAACTTTACTAGCGATTTCCCTTTGACTAGTATTGGTGTCTAGGTCCCAAATTGACTCCAAATGCCTTCAAATATTCAAGTAAGGTGTATGAATGATATTAGGACTTGAATATGATGTTCAGGTATGACATATGGCCACCAAAATACCTCTGCAAACTCTCTTAATATTCTGGACCAAGTATGCAATTTTACTAGTAATTTGGGGTTCAAATCCCCCTGGGGTAAGTACTGAAAATGGCTTACCAAATGCCTCCAAAACCACTCAAATTTATGAAAATAGGTATGGAATGTATTATGGAACATTAATTTATTATTATATCTTTTCCAACCCTCTCCCATTCAACTGCAAAAATCACCAATTCGACCCTTGGGGAAATGGCACTATTTATTCTCCCAATGCAATTAAACTGAGTAAAAATACTTCAAATGCTCAAGTACAGTACATGAAACTTGGAAAATACATCCATGGAAGTCCATTAATCATAAATTCATCATAGAATCATCCATTCATTCGAAATCATCATCATCACATTGATTCACAACAAGGTAGTGGGGAAATGGCACTGTTCTTTCATTAAAATTGAGATTTATACATTTCTACTTGGAATTTAGACCTGAAACTTTATGGAAATGAAGAAAAGAGTAATTCATATTACAAAATAAATGGGGCACTGGAAGATTCCCGAAAGAGTATCATAGCTCACCAAAAATGCCCTCCCTCAAGGATCAAGAATATGCCATCAAAACTGGAAATTGTTGAAGGAGTGAGCTGCAATAGAAGAAACCATGAGCTGCCCTGTAACTTACACCTGCAAATAAAGACTCCATTAAATCTCCAAATGAAAGTTCTGAATGGCCTTTCCAATTACCAACTTGGATGGGAATCTTTCACCCTCGAAATTGGCTAAGGCAAGAAACTAGTCATCCACTAGCTCTCCCTCTTCACAAATGCAATTGCAAATTCTACAAATGATCAAAAGATGCTTTCATTCTTTGTTATTTACATTTATAAAGTTATAATGTCCTCCATGGGTCGAATTCCTTCCAAGAGACTCATGCCAACTCAAGTTGGGAAGATATTCCAAAGAACGCCACTTGTATAACAATTCCTAGTCTCCCACTTCCACCAAATCACATGTGGAAGCATATTAGCTGCCCTAACACCCTTGAGCGCCCTCTTGGAGTCTATTTTTAGCCCTGACATGTCATATATGTCATATTTCAACCTTCAAGTCTGATTTGTGTCATAGGTGTCATAGCATCTTCATCATTGTTGTCATAGAGCTAGGGAATCTAGCCCAAGTGTCTCACTAGCTCCAAATTGCCTCTCCCTCTTCCATGGGAGTTACTCTTCCTCTATATTTTGACCTTGGATGAGTTGTGCCATGAATAATACCTTTTGGAATCCCCCAAGTATGTTACCATTCACCTTGAATTCGAATTGGTGAGAGAATGATGCCAAGTGTAGTAGGGAAATCTAGCCATATGTGGGTCCCACTTCCTCCTTGTGTCTTCATGATCAAATGCCACTTTGATTTTCACTTGTATATATTTATTTAGATCCTTTATTAAATATTTATGCCACTCTAATGTTCAAACATCATTTATTATCCCCATTATTCCAAATCCCAAAGCTTCCACCCCAAACCTAGGAAACTAGTAATCTTCCTCCTTGGCAATTATTTGACCTTTAACATCAATTTTACAAACTCTAATGAATATGGCCATTGTGACCCAATTCCAAATTTGGGACATGAAAAATCCTCCCTTCCCAATATTGCTTGTTCTCAAGCAATTTCAAACATGGGTGTTGAAGAACCTGCTTCCTATATAATTCTTTGAAGTTGCCATTGAATTGCCCAACCTTGAGTCTTTGAGTTTCCATGAAGATTTTAGAGAGGAACCACCATGCTTGCTATTGAACTACTCTGATAAAAATCACTTTATTAATTGGGAAATCCATCTCCCATACTGCTTTTTTCCCCAAAAAATTTGAAACCAATGAGATCAAAATTATTCTAGGGTCCCATTGCTTGTATTGCACCCCAACAATTAAGAGTGCTCTCCAACCCACACCATTAGATAAGAGGATTCCTGGATCCCATTTTCTTGTATGCATTCTTCCAAACATCATGAGTGCAAAATATATATAATCAAAGTACATAACAACATAAGGAAAATGTACATCGATAAGATGATTCATTAAAGAATCATGAAAGTGCTTGTACCTCCAAATAAGTAGACCATCATTTTTCAAGTGCATACAAGCATCGAGTGAACGATCAAATCTGATCCAATGACATAGGTGAGTATCCCATGTCCTATAATGCTGCTCCAAAAATATGTAAGATGCATCAAAACAATCAGCCCTGTATTCTTTCATCCACATAGTTAATGAAGTTCCTCCAACATCAATTGAACTAAGCAAGGAGCAAGAAAGATCATGAGTCTTCAAGTGACTCAAGTGAACATCATAAGTGTGTCCATGAAGATATGTATAATCACAAGGAAAAAAAATATTCTGCTGCAAATGTAAATAATGAGGTGCTCTACTCATGTCATCCTCAAAATGAGAGGTAGGAGTTACATACCCCTCATGCGGCACCATTAGAAAAAAACCTTTCACCCAATTTTCATCCCCAATTGATGTGGCTGAAAAAGAAGTAGGGGGTGAGGAATTATGAACCAACCTTAAATCCTTACAACTCTTACCCATTGAAATATTTAATTCATCCTCTCCATAATTGGCTGGTCCAACTATTGTGAGATCATGTGTCTCCTCCAAGGATTTGCAATTCTCTCCATGAGGCAACTCATAATCCCTCTGAAGAAGGACAAGTGCTTTTCCTTCTTCTTGTTTTAGTGTAGCATCTTCAAGAACCTGCATATCAACATGTACCTCATGTTCCACAATTACATTAGGTTCCTCTTTTGTGACATAAATTATTTCATCCTTTTCCTTGAAAAGAGAACCATTGCTCATTATTTTTTCCAAGTTGCTTCCAAGTTCACTAAGCAACAATTTGAACTCTTGAAAGTATTGCCTCCACTTGTCTTCAAAGGATGGTTTAAGTAATTTTCTAAACTCCTCATTCTCCTCTAAGGTTCCTTTCTCATCCTTACTCACGGTGACCAATGAATGCACTTCTTCTCCTGCTTCTTCCCTTTCACCAAAGTACATCCAGTTTCAGTTTCTAAGGGTGGTGGCTTATTTCTTTGACTCCTGGTATTCATTAATGTTATACCACATTAGGTGCCACGGCCATGCTCTGATACCACTGTAATTTCCCTTGTTAGGAATTTTATTAAAATGACAATTTTTCACTTTTTTCCCTGGTTAGACCTTTGACTAGTTTTGATCTCTAGGTCCCAAATTTGCCCCAAATGATCCCAAATCTTCTGAGAAGGTATATGAATGATATTAGAACATAAATATGTGTTTCATGGATTCCTTTGGACCTTTAAAATACTTCTGCAAATCCTCTTTCAATTCTGGTCAATGTAGGTAACTTTACTAGCGATTTCCCTTTGACTAGTATTGGTGTTTATGTCCCAAATTGACTCCAAATGCCTTCAAATATTCAAGGAAGGTGTATGAATGATATTAGGACTTGAATGTGATGCTCAGGGATGAAATATGGCCACCAAAATACCTCTGAAAACTCTCTTAAGATTCTGGACCAAGTATGCAATTTTACTAGTAATTTGGGGTTCAAATCCCCCTGGGGCAAGTACTGAAAATGGCTTCCCAAATGCTTCCAAACCCACTCAAATTTATGAAAAGAGGTATGGAATGTATTAAGGATGTTATTAAGGTCTCATGTGCACCATTAATTTATTATTATATCTGTTCCAACCCTCTCCCATTCAACTGCAAAAATCACCAATTCGACCCTTGGGGAAATGGCACTATTTCTTCTCCCAATGCAATTAAACTGAGTAAAAATACTTCAAATGATCAAGTACAGTACATGAAACTTGGAAAATACATCCATGGCAGTCCATTAATCACAAATTCATCATAAAATCATCCATTCATTCGAAATCATCATCATCACATTGATTCACAACAAGGTAGTGGGGAAATGGCACTGTTCTTTCATTAAAATTGAGATTTATACATTTCTACTTGGAATTTTGACCTGAAACTTTCTAGAGATGAAGAACAGAGTATTTAATTCATATTAAAAAATAAATTGGGCATTGGAAGCTTCCCCAAAGAGTATCATAGCTCACCAAAAACGCCCTCCCTTAAGGATCAAGAATATGCCATCAAAACTGGAAATGGTGGAAGGAGTGAGATGTAATAGAAGAAACCATGAGCTGCCCTGTAGCTTACACTTGCAAATAAATATTCCATTAAAGCTCCAAATGAAAGGTATGAATGGCCTTTCCAATTACCAGCTTGGATGGGAATCTTTCACCCTCGAAATTGGCTAAGGCAAGAAACTAGTCATCCACTAGCTCTCCCTCTTCACAAATGCAATTGCAAATTCTACAAATGATCAAAAGATGCTTTCATTCCTTTTTATTGACATTTATAAAGTTCTAATGTCCTCCATGGGTCGAATTCCTTGCAAGAGACTCATGCCAACTCAAGTTGGGAAGAGATTCCAAAGAACGCCACTTGTACAACAATTCCTAGTCTCCCACTTCCACCAAATCACATGTGGAAGCATATTAGCTGCCCTAACACCCTTGAGCGCCCTCTTGGAGTCTATTTTTAGCCCTTACATGTCATATATGTCATATGTCAGCCTTCAGGTCTTATTTGTGTCATAGGTGTCATAGCATCTTCATCATTGTTGTCATAGAGCTAGGGAATCTAGCCCAAGTGTCTCACTAGCTCCAAATTGCCTCTTCCTCTTCCATGGGAGTTACTCTTTCTCTATATTTCGAACTTGGATGAGTCGTGCCATGAATAATACCTTTTGGACTCCCCCAAGTATGTTACCATTCACCTTGAATTCGAATTGGTGAGAGAATGATGCCAAGTGTAGTAGGGAAATCTAGCCATATGTGGGTCCCACTTCCTCCATGTGTCTTCGTGATCAAATGCCACTTTGATTTTCACTTGTATATATTTATTTAGCTCCTTTATTAAATATTTATGCCACTCTAATGTTCAAACATCATTTATTATCCCCATTATTCCAAATCCCAAAGCTTCCACCCCAAACCTAGGAAACTAGTTATCTTCCTCCTTGGCAATTATTTGACCTTTAACATCAATTTTACAAACTCTAATGAATATGGCCAATGTGATTAGGCCATTGTGACCCAATTCCAAATTTGGGACATGACAATTTTCCATTAAGAGAATGCACATATAAATGCAATCTAAGTTGATGCTTGGTTTCATATTCTGATATTTCCCTTGTTCTCCAAGATGACTCTTGGTATTCACTTGACGTGAATATGAATACAAGATACAATGATGATTAACCCAAATGGATTAATGTTTCCAAACACCCCCCCCGCCCCTTAGTCCAAAGGGTTGTATAGGAGTCCAAGCAGAGAGATGAAATCTGGAGAAAGATAGCTGCAAATGGTTGAAGATGCTCTTTGTTACTAGACAAATGTAGGGAAAATGTGATCACTGTTATCTTAGTCACACTTCCAAATTATTAGGAGTGTAGTAACCTCCAAGGGGAGATCCCTTTAGCTATTCTGCAAGACACTTGGAAAAACAACTATGTCTTCTCCACAAAGATATTAGTGACCAGTGCCTTCAATGAATCAAATTGAGAATGAATAACATCATCAACAAAAAAGTATAACATAACATATGAGTCAAAGATAATTCAGTCATGGAGATAATTCATTCATCAACAAAAAAGTATAACATACGAGTTTTAACACTTGATTAGCAGTGGATAGTTGATAACACAGTAAATAACCAAGCAATTAGCAAGAAAATGATGTATCCAAACAATGATTCAATGCACTCAATATATACCAAACAATTTTAACTTGAAACGATATGTTCTACCAGCATAGGTCAATCAATTAAGTCTGATATATATCTTTTATGGCATGCACATAGTGTAAAGATCAATCTTATAAGAATGCAATTGATGTAAAATCTCAGACCTTTATACTAGATCATTCAACAGTAATTAAGACCACTTTTTACTAACCTTTTGATGTTGCTTGTCTTATGTTTCATGTAGGTGTTAAGACTATGAAAACGGGACAGTCTACAATAAATTGCAAACCTCAGGAACAATTGTTAGGAGGGAAGGGAAAGGCTGCTACAACCTTGTAAAAGGCTGCCCAAAGGTTGGTCGAGCCTAAGGAAGACCTTAAGGAGGGGGGTCAAGCCAATAGGAGGGAGGCCGAGACCTTAATTAGGTAGGATGAGGGTGCTAGGGGATAGGGGTGAGGCAACCAAGGGCATGAAGGGTTTAGGGTAGGACGAGGGAGAATAGGGAAAGAGGAGGGAAGGACGAGGGTTTTAGGACTAGGCCGAAGGTAGGAAGGGAAGAGAGGAGGAAGGCCAAGCGGTTTAGGAGGTAGGGAAGGATGGAGGAAGGGGGCCGAGATCCTTAGGAGCAGGCCGAGGGCTGCCTAGGAAGAAAATAAGGGGGGCATGAGGGAAGAAGAGGAGGAAGGGTTAGGGTTTAGGTCTGATTTTAGGTTTTTAGGATTTTGTACTTTTTAGGGTTTTTATGACATAAAACATAAACAAATTAATCTAAAACAATAGACAAAAATTTAGACCTAACTAAATTCCCTAATCTAGCATGAAATGCAATATTTACACATGTACATGCAAGAATAATTTGGTAAAGGATGACAACTTAGGGTTTTTATGGATGAGATCTGTTATCACCTAAACTGTAGTTACCCCTATGGATGTATCCATTAATGGATGGCAATAGGGAAGGGAAACTCAAAAGGTGCAACCACGATCACCTCGATCTCCAATAGATGGTTGTCACGCCAGTCAAGGCAACCTTCACTTTATGATATCTAGCCCAGACAACAAAGGGGGAGACCTAGATCTACTCCCGACAGGAGAGATCAAACCAAAACACCAAATCAAAGTTAAGTATGAGTGAAGTATTGTAAGGTGTATGGTGTATCCTAGACCTAAGGATGAAGTCACAAGACAAGCAAGGGGTTCAATGAGTATAGCTTTGGTTCATTGTTGATGTGAGAGTGACTTATAATATTTGAAATGAGATCCATGATTAAAGTACTAGTCAATTGTTTAGAAAATCCACTGCCTTGGGAACCGTGTCCAATGCAGAGTAGTTTAGGGGTACATGTGACAAGCTTGATCATGAGATATGACAACATCACAAGGGTTTAGTCCACTAAACAAGGATCAAACCACAAGTTAATCAAATAATCTAGGAAAGTCGAATTGACTTGGAGAGAGATCAATGCCTTGGGAATTGGGATAAATGGAGTCAAGAAAAGATTAGCTTATGTTTGATGACCCCTATGGCATAAAACAAGTGGGCTTTTAAAGGTTTGATGGATGGATGTGTCTAGATCAAATAGTTCATGATGTGACCCAAGTGGACCACAATCCCTTAAAACAAGGAATGCTATCCCCAAGGCAAGATTTCACAAAGTGAGCTACTAGACCTAGGTTTCAAAGTGTGCTTGTTCCAAATCCACCAAAATCTCATGTACCCATGTCCTAGAAGTGGACCAACTCAATCTCCCCAAGAAGTGCAACTTTGCCCAAGGAAGGTTAAAAGTGTGATAAATGGGATCAAGACAAGTCCAATGGCATCCAAACTTTAGATCCAAGTAGTTTAAGCAAGTAACAATATGAATCTAGAATATCAAGGCAATCCAAGGCTTAAATCTTACTAGATCTGAGTTTTATGATACCAAGTGGTCCAAAATGGGGATTAAATTGCTTAAAATGTGGAATAGGACCCACAAGGTAGAAATCAGAAAAGTGACAATCTGGGGGTAGGTTATTGGATATGTAGATTGTAGATCAAGTGAAATCTCAACTACCCACGTACTAGATCTAGGTTAACTCACCCAAACCAAGAAGTGCGCCCTTGCTTGGAGAGGCTAAGTGCCTTGGGAAGAGGGTCAAATGGAGGCCAATCCTCACCAAACTATAGATCCAGGATGCCGTGGATACTATAGAGGTGGGTTTTAAATATCTTACCCAAGAAGCCACTGGATCTTAGTAGATCTGAAAAAAATGTAAAAATGAGGGTTTTGATTAATTAGGGTTTGAAGTATTTTAGACCAGTGGATAGATCATGGAAAGAGATTACCTTGAGATCATACTTGAGTGATGTGAATGAGATGCCTTGTTGTTGAGGAAGATTCCTGCAGAGATCAAATGAGAGATTGTTGATTTTGCTTGCCGAAATGATGCCCTAGCCCACAGTGCACCCTCCTCTACCTGTCAATCTAAGGAAAGCGATTTCAATTAGAGAGGTCAATTATGGAGGAAATACAAGCGAAATGCAATAGTAACATGAAATAGAAGGTCCTGGGACAGTAATACTCCCTGTTACCAACGAAGAGATCAAGAGAAGAAGTAGGGAGAGTCTTCCCCTACCAATACTTCCTCCTCAAACCAAATCGGCCTCCACTTGTAGATGCAAAAAACGTGGTACAAAAGAATATGGCAAGACAAGATCTCCAATAACTCAGTGCAAAGGAAGAATCAACGAACGAACACCAAAAACATTCACCACAACACTGGAGATAGATGCAATAATAATTTTATATTCCAATAATCTAGAGCCACAAGTCCCTTTTACAATGAGAAGCTCTCTCCTTTAAATAGGAGGGAGAGAGTCCATAATCTAACCACTTTTTGAATGAGTGGCTAAGATTAAAAGATCAAAAGATCTAATCAATGGTTGAGATGAGCTCAACAATAAAATACATGGATCACTAATAAAATATAACAATAAGTGGACAAAATCGCCCTAGGAGAGGGGATCCCACCAAATCATGGTGGAAAAATATAACAACTAGCTCATGGTGGGTCCAAGGGGTAATTTTAGACACCCTTGGTCAATCCCCATAGCACAATAATAATAAAATAGTCATCAAAGTACCAAATCGTGCCTCTATGGACAAATCGTGGACCTTAGGAGCCTAAGAAATCATCAGAAAATGCCATAAGTGATGGATGTGGGTCCCGATGAAGCTGAAATTGCTGGAGAAGGTGTGGAAGACATCCCACACATCATCACTGATCATCCCATGCCAAAAATTTTCCTCAGTAGCCCAAATCGAATTCCTCTGTAGCCATTTCTAGAATCCCAAACTACCTCGGGAAGCGTGTAACTGCCCCAAACTGCCTCCTGGAGTGCCTGTGCTGTCAAGGTGAGGGCACTAGTGTGTCTGGGAGGGGGGTAATATGGTAAAAACAAGTGGCTGGACCACCCCCTCCAAGCACAGCGCCCTAGGTCAACCAGATAAAAATCATCTCTGCTCTGACAGGGTCTCCGACAGACCAAAACTGCACTGGGATAGCCTTCTGAGGTCAATCATCACTGTAACTGCCTGGAACTGAAAATAGACTGTCTCATTGGACTTAGAAGATCCAAATCTATCCAAGATGTGTACTCATACACCATATGAATCTCTGCATGATCATATAATATATCCAATATACCGGAACAGGTGAAATAATAATAATCTGTAAATGATCAAATACTGCTGTAAACCATAAATCATCATCATAACCGTGTATCTGCTGCATAGAACCATCATGTACATGTACATGGACCATATATCATCTATCTGTATCATCACAAGGTCCAACCATCTCATGTCCTATGGTTGACCTTGGTCAAACTAGGTTTGACCAAGTCAACATGACCAAATATAACTCAGACTGTCATCAGAAGCTACTGCAAAGTGTCAAAGGTTAATGCATGCTTTACAACTTATTCAAATAACCATTATAACACAAAGTAATCATTACTAGCGATCTAAGTCCAAATATATAGTGTCATTAATTATTATTATAACTCAGACTAGACTTTCAGGACCATACTTACTTCACAGTTGTGATCAGTTTGCTAGTGAAGGGTGAAGGCTAAAATAAACTAGCTAAGCTAAAGGATGACTTGACTGACTTAACGTTGTGACACTTTGGATATGGGAAAGGGAATACACACCATAGTATATACTGAATGAGCAACAACACAGGGAATGGCGGTGTCTCACAAATGGATGAGTTGTTCAAAGAGGGTTTATTTACCTTTAACAGATGCGCACAATCCATAATACAAATGAGGCCAACAATTATTTAGATATAGCATTTAAGTTCCATTGCTTTTTGGGCCTGAAGTTTCCATAGCATTTGATCTATGTGTGTTTATAAACACATTGCATAGATTTACATTTATTTAGGCCTTTTGCTGCAGGTGTGTTTTCAAGGCACTTGTTTACCTGAGCACTTCTAGATGTGTCACAGACAGCTTTTTTACCTAGGTATTTTACATTTCACAAAAGATATAACATTTTATTTCTTAGCCATTTTCATTTGGCTTGCTTTTCATTCACGTGTGTTTAAAAACACATTGCATGAACGGGCTTTTCATACAAGATATAAAATTTCATTTTCCAGATTTTGTATTCATGGAAGCACTAAAAGTTTAAGGTTTAGCCAACACAACTTTAGTGACTAGGGGGAATTCACAAGGAAATCCAACTCACCATAGGTAAGTTTTGTCACCAACTCAGAGCCGAGACACAATAAACAGGGAAGCTCATCCAATACAGAGGCTACAGTGGGGAAAAGTCCTCCATGCCACTAGTCAAGTAGTAAGTCAGGGTGATAAACTAAAAGGTAGGTAATGGATGGATGAAGACAATGAATAATGGAGCCAACACTAGCAAGCCAAGGTATGGTGGAATGATCACCTCTATTCTCCCTAGGGAGGGTAAAACCAATGAGTATGAATAGTGAACTTCTAAGTCTGAGTAGGGACAATAGAATATATATAATAAGATCAACCAGGTCCACATATCTATATGATCGACAGATTATGACACTAAGTGCTAAGACATGCTATAAGAATAAAAATAAGAGCAATATAACCACAACACTATGATATACCTGCTGAGTCATATACCTGAATGCTCATCATCTCAACCATCATCTGTCCTCTGAAATTGCTATTGTAACAATGGTATAGTGGCTACATCGGTCATCTCTCTGAGTGTCCTGAGACTCAGTCATGGTATGGGGAATAAAAATGCTGTCCAAATCTGATAGTGATCCAAATAGATGCTCATCTCAGCATCTCAATGTAAGGAAACTGGCCAAATAGTGTACTGGAATCAGAAAAATAATGTATGGTAGCCCGGCTACTATATATGTGATAACACGACCCTTTAACCCTAGACCTAGAGGAAGGTGACCAGCCTTCCTCTTGGAGTAAATTCTCCTTGTCTACTAAATTAGGGATTCTTATAACAATCTCTATGGTTCATTATAAGAGCTTAATCTAGGGAAAAATTGGAGATCCAAGGCTAAACTTGGGAAAACCTCCTCTAGGGAGCGTTTTCCACCATGCAAAGAGGATAGAATTTAGACAAAGGCCCTATTCAGAAAAAATGCATCCCTAAGGCCACCATTCAATCATTCAATAAGTAAGAAACTCACCTACCTTTCACCAAGCAAGGCTAAAAAAGACTAGACTTACTTGAGCATGTGTCCTTCCAACAATACTAGCATCCACTAAGCATGAGAAAAACCAAAGATACACATCCAACTTCATCCACAAGAGAAAGAATAGACTACTTCAAGACGTGTGCATCACTCCAAGAGAGCTATCTAGGGTAAAAAAGTAACATAATAGAGTTTTATCCCATGAGTTATGATTTAAAAATGAAGCGAGGAGTCTAATTTATAGTGTTCTCAAATCACTTTAAAAAAATAACCAGGCCGACAGGACAAACAAATTTCAATGTAAAAATATAACATGAAATATTATAAAATAATCTAAAGATGGCATAAAGTAGGCTTAAAGTAGGCTACCTGGGGCATTTCCCCCCTAGGTGCCTAAAAACTGCTAAAAATGACTAAAACTGAGCATAAAGCTTCACTCCTAGAGGTGGAGTGAGCAGGGGAGGATTTTTATGCCCCTTCTAACTCCAATTATGTTGAAAATCCCTCAACTCCCCCCTCAAACAACCTATGGGCCTTGTGACCAAAGGTGAAGTCATCAAGGAAACTGGCCCAAGGAAGGAGGGTGCTCTACTGGAAAGGGACCATGATGGGTGCATAAGGTGACTGGAAGGGAAGGAAAGAGCCTTAGAGCTAGAAAAATGTCACCGGTATAGAAGAAAAATAATGACCCCTCTCCTTGGGCAAACATTTGAAGGTGCGTTGGTACTGGTACCACGCAACATTGGCTCCAACTGCGAGACAAGTGCTCTTCTTGGGAGTGCTTGAGAATCTGTGAATATTTTGGGTACCTATAGACCTACACACACACAAAATATCCAAGGATGTCAAAAGCATCATCGGGAAGACACTTCTGTCCTGCCTTGCTCAGTAATGACATGAAATATAGACTAAATAATAATCAAACTAAAGACATGAAAAGACCGACTAATCAAGATACAACATACTAAGACACCACAAATCAAGACACAACAGACTAATACACCACAAATCAAGGCACAACTAAGAAACGACTAACTAACCAACCAACTAATCGAAAGATTACAAATGTCAGATATTACCTGTAAAATACCTCTTCAGTATTTGCCCATTGACACGAAGAGGAATCTTTTCACCATCCAGGTGGCTTAGGAGAAACGTACTAGGACCTACAATGTCAGTAATTTGATATGGACCTAGCAACAAACTTTCAAATTTACCATGATTACTTGATTGTTCGTGTTGAGACATTTATCTTTTGGAGGTTTTGTTGAAAAGATTGTGAATGATTTGAACAAAGCAATGAAACCTTATAACTTGTTTCCACATGACCGAGAGTTAATGAAAAATAGGCTAAAGGAGGGAGGCGCCAAGTCCCGAAGAAAAACATTCCATATGACCATCGGGGATATCATAATGGAGCTAAAATGGTTAATGAAATAACTTGGAAACATCGCGTGAAAAATCAACGGCCCAGATTAAAGCGGGGGATAGGATCAATGACGGAGGTAGGTTTCGCCGGAGAAAAAGAAAGGTATATAACACAAGTGAAGGATTACGAAGGGACCGTTGGAGTGTCGTTAAAGGGAAGACGAGATCAATGGTTAGTTGATCGGTTGACTAGCAAATCAATGACTCATATCCATTTCGCGCTGCCAACATGCACGCAAAAGCAGAGTGCTTGGTGGTTGCGAAATTTTAAACCGCTATCCACATGTCAACACCACAATATTTCGCAACTTAGGAGAGTGGTAAAGGAAATCACCTCCCACCGTTGCGAAACCACCTTTGGAGGGTATAAAGGGCCAAGCGCACGTGAAAATGTGACATTTGTCACTTAGCATTGAATGACCGGGGGGTGTCGTGTGCAGTGACAAGACGACAACATACACTTTTTCCAGCTCGTCCGTTGCGAGGTAGGTTTTTCAAAAACTCGTCCGGTTATTTCAGAAAAGCTTCATAATGGAAAATCACAATGAAGTTGGATTTCAAGGTGATGAATTCGTAAAGTTAGAAGAAGTTCTAAAGGATAGGGATGGAGATATATATGACACTATTATGACCAGAAATTCAGTTATAGAGATTAAAAACAAGCTGAAGGTTTTGCAAAAACAATATATATATATACATAATGTTCATAAGTCCAATTTTATCCATTTCTGCCCTGAGCAAGTCCTAGGTTTTCTCGACTTCGTTTCCTGGTGCACTAAAAGCTACTCCCAAACTGAAAGAGTTGTTATGAAATCGAGAAGAACTAAAATTATCTATCCTGTCAATTCGTCGATTGTCAAGAAGTCGCTAGAAATTCCTTTATCCTTCTCCCAAAACCAAGAAGAATTTGCTGAAGAGAATTTGGTCAGTATGTACATACAATCGCTACCCGAAATCAAGCTAGCTTTCCTGTCAAGTAACCTTAAACCATATATTGTAGTTGACAACAAACCTTTCCCATTAGACATTACCCTTTTCAATGAAAATTCACAGCTTGTTTTGTCATTAATTTGTCAGTTTTTTGGATTTGATAATGACCTAGTGGTCACTGAGGTTCAATTAAGTCTGCTTTTTAGATTGATTTCAGGTTTACCTGGGATGGATTCCAGTCGAAATCCGTGTCTTAAGTTTGATGAATTCCTAGATGAGAATATTCATTCTTAGTTAGTGAATTTCCACAATACAAAACACTTCAGATTCCAATCGTATTTGATGAAAATGTTTATGTTTTAAAGTGAAGGAAACCTGCATTTTCCACAGGAGGTTTTTCAGCTACAATAGAGAATAACATGTTCAATTTTATGAATCTTGTACTATCAGAGATATATAGGGTAATTTTTTAGGAAAAATTTCCAAGAGTATTGCTAGAAATGAAGAGCTTATTACAGTTTAGTCCAAAAAAGGCAGTCGGTGATTGGTTCTTGCTAAAACAACACATAATGATCAAACTCTATGGTTTTGTAAAAGAATCATATGTTTTACCATCATTCTTGACACCAAAGGTATTTGCCTTAGAGTTCATTAGGCATAAGTTAATAGTTGAGAATGATCATTTTTTGGCTTTCAGAAAAGCTTTAGATATGAAATTTCCATTAAAAGTAGGTCCTTTTATCATAAAAGATAGAAATGCTCTTTCATTTTTGGAAAAACAGTTGCAAATGATGAACTTCAATAAGGCCATTGCTATCAATTATGATCCACGCCATATCATCTTACACAAGAGACAACAAAACAAGAGTAGAGCATTCGATCATCAGGAGGTTGAAGGATTAGCTAGAAAAGCTAATTTGTTGCAATATGAATCTGATACAGATATCTCAAAAAGTTCACAGTCCAATCCTTCCACATTAGCAAGATCTTCAACTGAGTTAGTGCCTACCCTTAGTAAATTTGAAATTGCCAGCAAGATAAGTTTTTCTGAAACCACTGATATGGAAGTGGAGGAACAAGGAGGAATCAAGAGACTAAAATCAGGTCAAGAAAATGAATCAATTATGTTAGACAGTGAAAAAGGGAAGGAAAAAGAAAAATTTGAAGGTCCATAAGTTCAAGTATATGATTACAAGTTTGATGAAGCAAAGGTTGCATGTGATAGTGATAAATTTCAGTCTAGGGTTGAATTGTATGTTAAATATGGCCAAGATAAACAGGTTGCATCGAAGAAAAGTAATAAATTATTTCCCAAAGTCAGAAATATAACAGACTCAGAAGTCACTTTGATGACTACCTGGGATCCTACAGAAAATACCTTAAATTTGGCTATACCTTCTAATGAAAGAGTTAAAGAAATGAAGATAAATTTGCAGAAGATACCAATTCCAGACAAAATCCATTTGCATAGGAAAATTGGAGAAGTAATTTATACAGATTTGATGAAAGCCACTCTGAAGATTGCAAAATTACAAAATACAGTGAATATGTTGGATATCCAACTAAAAAAAGAGATGGATATCCAACTAAAAAAGAGAAGACAGAAAATAAAGCTCATCGACAACATATTAAGAAGCTGCAAATTGATTTAGTGGAAGCAAATGATGATCCAAACAAGGGTGAAGCAAGCAAAAAAATTCTAAATGAAAAAGAAAATACTATCCAGCTGCTTAAAAATAAACTCAAAATTCCATCAACCCAGTTGATTCAGGCATCTGAATTGACAGTTTTAGAGCAAGAAAGGGAAACCTTGTCACAAGAGCTGGATGAATGTAAAGAGAAGCTACTAAAATTTGAAGAAAAATAAGTAATCTGGGAAAAAGAAAAGCTAAATTTCAATACTCAAGTTGTAGATTTGAAGAAAAAATTAGCAAGTGCAGTACAGGAAAAGCAGGGAACAAGGCAAGAAAGTGAAGAAACAAATACTGAAGATTTGGTTCAGGTGATGTCTCAAGTAAGCTTAAAAGAAGTAGAAATCAAAGAATTGAAGGAAGAAAATTAGAGATTAAATGAATAAAACCAGAAGAAAGAAGAAGAAAGAAGAAGAAAGAAAGGAGTTAGAAAATAAAAATAAAGAACTACTTGATAATAATCAAAAGTTAATATCTCAGGTTACAAGACAACTTCCTTTGCAAGGTGCAAAGCATTTAATTTTGGATTCAATAATAAATGAGGCTGGTAAATTTAGTATGTTTTTAAATTTTATGAAAACAAAAGAAACAGTGGCGAATTATAGCATACGGAGTTGTACAACAATGAGGGAAACTTTGGATAAAAAGCCAAAGGAAACGACCCAAAATACAATCAACTTCCTAAACACTCTTACGAAAGATGATTTAATGGCATTGGCAATCAAAAACATAATAGCAGTAATAAATTGTGCAAGAAGAATCTTGGGAAAGCATAATCGTGTTGAAAATGTCCAACTAAAGTAGATCAACTGAAAAAACAGGTTGAATCTTTCAAGAGATCATTTGCAGATCTGATTCAGAAAGGAATTCCTTCCTTTTGGGATGAAGATGATAAGTTGATCTCCCAAAATGAGTATAAGAATTTGCTGTTTGAGATCAGGATGAATCACCAGAAGTTTGATGATATGACTCATGTTTTGACAGGAAAAATTGTATTCGAAAAGCTCGCAGATGAATATAAAATCTTAAATCAGTTGGAATCAATAGGAGCAAATCTACCTCCAATATCTATTGCAGAGCATGTGGATATTAAATTTTTAGTTAAAGAGATGACCAGCTATGAAATCCCCTCCTCAGAACAGTGGAAAATAGTAGAGAAATATGGCAAGATGAAGTACAATTTGCACACATGAAGACTCTTGTCCGAACAAGAGATTTGTACCTAAGCTGCAGCAAATAAAGAAGACACAAAATGTTATATTTTGAAAATTATAAAATACATATTTTGACAAAAATAGTATGTAATAAGTAGTTCAAGTTTCCTATTTTTAGAAATAGGTAGTTAGGTTTTGCCTCAAGATGCATTTTATGTATAAAAGTATGTTTTTGTAATGTAATAGGGGTTGGAACCCTTGAAAGAGACACTTATTTTGTATCGAGCTTCTTCATGAAATAATAGATATTTCCTGCAGAGTTAATCACATTTACCAAAGCAAAGATTCATGTGTTATTTATTTACAGTCTGTGCTTTTCTCCCTCTTATGTTATTCGTGTTTCCTGTAATATCTTTTCCATTATGTTTTCCTTTTGTGCTTAGATGAGATTTTGTTCAAGTCAGAATTCATGTTATCATGCTCTGATTTATGGTATCTAAGTATTCATAATTTTTCTTCTAAAGTTGGTGTTGGATTCATCTACAATCGATGCCCAATATTAATGGACTGTTTCTTTTTATTCTATTATCACCTGCAAACAAGAACTTGACTGTGAAGCAATAACTACCTTGCCTTTGTAAAAACCTACATTGTTTAAACTCTGTTATCTTTAAAATATTTCTGATTTTGACTCCATGCCCAATGGTATCCCTGCGTTTCAGCCTTTTACAATATTAAAGCATAATCATTTTGATATATTTCTGGCCATTGTATTTATTGTATTTATTTCTAAGAGAACCCTCTCTGATAGGAAAAAGGCTAGTTTTCCTCCTAAATATTGGTTTGAAATATTTACCTTAGAACTATCCTTCCACAACAAAGGGAGAAATTCTGAGTGCTAACAGTTCGCTTCTTTTGTTCCACAGGAGGACAAGGTCACCTTCTGGAAATTGTGCTGGCGGGATTTCTTGTCGAATTTACCTTTAACTTTGTCTTGATGTTCTGTTAGGTGATCAAAGGCCTTTCTTCGGTTCTTGTTAATTTCTATCAAGCTGTTGATTCTTCTCTGGAATATATTTGGATCATTAACATTCTGTTGGAGGATTTTATATGCAGGCAGCTTTAAATTGATTGGTAAGGTGACATCCAAGCCATATACCAGCTCAAATGGGATTTTATTGGTTGATTCCTTCATAGTAATTCTATCTGTTCATACTGCATACTTCAATTTACTATCCCAACATCTCTTATTGTCGTCGATAGTCTTCTTTACAATACTCATCAAATTCTTATTACTCGACTCGGCGAGTCCATTTCCCCGAGGATAATAATTTGAAGAATGTGATAGTATAATGCCATAGTCAAAACATAAAGTAGATAACTCACCCCCACCGAAATCTTGTGAATTATCTATTATAATATTAGTCAAGGTTCCAAAGTGGGTGATAATTCTGTCTTCCAAGAAGTCTATAACCACTTTTGTCGTAGCTTGCTTCGTCAGGATAACATTGACCCATTTGGTAAAGTAGTCTGTGGCTATCAGTATCCACCTGTGGCCATTACTTGAATTCTCTTTAAACTCACCAATGAAATCGAGACCCCACTACTGGAATGGTGCTTCAATTATGACTGGCTGGAGCAGAAAGGTTGGAAGTTTCTATTTTCCCGTGAACAACTAGCAAGGCTGACAACTCCGCACATACTTATACACATCCTAGAAGATTCTAAGCCAATAGTATCCTGACCTCAAGATCTTATGTGCAATAGTAGAAGCTACATGATGGCCTCTACAAAGTCCTTGATGAAATTCCTTCATTAACTCTTTTGTTTTGGAGGGTTCAACACAAGTGAGAATGACCCTGTTTGGATTCCTCCATCCAAGACCCTTAACCCATTCTTCTTCTCCACCTAGATCCATGAAAAAGTACTTAGAAGCTTTAAATTTTAAGGCCCTCTTCTTATGATCTGGAAAGTGACTAGGGCATGAAAGATTCTATAGATAGTATACAATGTATTTATACCAGTCGCATTATGCTATTCCTCTCATAACTACCGAAACCATAGGCGAATGTTCTTCTTTTAAGTTGAGAGCATCTTCATTCCCTTCTGCCAACAATTGAGCCAAAACTATGCCTTTAACCAACTTGGTAGGTTGAATTTCCATGTCATATTCCTGAATCTTTGTAATCCATTTGGCTCTGGAATCTAAACCATCATGTTGCTTCAATATTTTCTTCACTGCTGGATGTAGACCATAAGCCATGATCTTCGAATAACCAACATACACCTTGAAGTGTTTTAGTGACATCACCAAAGCATATGCTTGCTTTTCCATGATGTGATACTTCATCTCTGTACTACTAAAGGCTTTACTCATAAAGATCGACTGTTCTTCATTATAATCATTCTTTTGTAGGAGGACTCCTGTAATAGTGTTAGTATATGCAAAAGAAATATCTGAAAAGGTTTGGAATAGTCAAGAATTACCAATACCAGAGCTCGAGTGATAGCATCCTTGATATCTTCAAACTCTTTTTTGGATTCGTCATTCCACCTAAAATTTGCATACTTTTTAAGCAACTTATTCAACGATATAGTAATCTTAATAAAATTTGGAATACATCTATGAATAAAATTTATTTTGTTTAGGCAATGGAATTTATTTATTATATTTAACTCTTTTTGGATCTATTTTGACACATTCTTTAGTAACAACATGACCAAGTAACTCACCTTCAGTAACTCCCAAAACATACTTTTTAGGGTTTAAATAAATACCATACCTGCGACATCGCTTAAATACCCATCGAAGATGCTTGATGTGGTATTTTATTCTTTGGAGTAGACAGTGAGATCATATTCATATATCTCTAAGATATTTTGCATAATGTCTCTAAAGGCACAATCCATGTCTCTTTGAAATGTGGCCCCGACATTCATCAAACTAAAAGGCATACGTAAGTACTGATAAGTGCCCCATGCAATGTTGAAAGCTGTCTTTGGCTGATCTTCTTTCTTCACAACCACTTTATTGAAACTTTAGAAGCCATCTACGAAAGACATCATCTATGAACCTATAATCCTCTGTAGCAAGGGCTCCATATTCATGAGCGGATAGCTGTCCTTCTTGGAAACTGCATTAATATTTATGAAGCCCACTCATACTTTGACATCACTTGTCTTCTTTCTAGCTGGCACTGGATTTGAAATCCATTCTGAATGCCCTATTGGAGCTATGATCTTGGCTTTGACCATTTTCTGCAGTTCCTTTTTCACTAGTGGAGCTAGCTATGAAATTCCACAGGAGGAGATCACTTTAGCTTGAACAATCCTCACAATTTCACTTAGATAATTGCAGAGAAGAATAGATAGAATATGATCAAAATTCACACATGAAACTTAAAATATGTGAGAAACTGTTGTTGATACATTCATCAGTTGTAAGCTAGAAAAAATATGACAATACAATAGAATGAATTCAATATCATCCAAGGTGATTCGAATTCTCCTCAAGGCATGGCTTGGACTGTATTGGAACCATCTCCCAATCAGGTGTAGTGGCCACCGATAGACAAAGATCAGTCAATGTGAGTCTAATTGAGTCTAACTAATGCATGTGAGCACAAATCTACAGAAGGAGACTCCAAGGAGGGCGCATACTAGCTATCAGTGGTAAAGTAGAGATACTCTAGTCTCTGTAGCAGTCAATCTAAGAGCTACAGTTAGTTTAATGAGTAATCATTGCTCAAATCAAGGAACTAATCCCCAAATCATGGAATTGTCCGATAGATCTCCTAAATCAGTGGAAGAGGGCATAATTATCACTCAATGATGAGAACAAGGGCGCACCAGTGGCTAGAGGGATAATACTGAGCAAAAACAAGCTCTAGGGGGCCCAAAACTAGGGACTAGGTGCTGGGAGGCTACCATATTGATGACTTGATGCATGCAAATACAAATGATGATGGTGAGAATATTCCAACACTAGCTTCGGGTTTATATTTCTTAAATTCTGTTAATGAGGCTTCACATTTTCTTCCAATGGTATAGCATGCTGGATGATGTTCTTTTCGTAAGTTTTGATCTCATCATATGACTAGGCGAACACATCTTTGAATTCAAGAACCAAGTCTATAAATTCCTTTCTTTCTTGAGAATCCATTACTTTACCAACTTTAATCTGGTGAGGATCTTCTTGGGAACCAATGCTCACTTCTTCATATTCAATATCCTAAGTTTTTTCTCGCTTTTTCTTGAATTTATCATTTCCGTCAAATATATTTTCTAAGGAGACCCTTTCCATTGGGATCGGGTTGTATTCAGGCTCTTCTGTGGACCCTTCTTCTCGCCAATCAATTTGATTTTCTGAATATTCTTCCACATTTGCCATGAATCTGCGGATCTGTTTATCATCATCAAATACTTCCCAATCATCGAAATTGTTGGGAACTGAAGGGAGGAACACTATTTTCACTTTTCTTGTATCTTGGACTGCATTAGATGGATTGAAAGTTGAGGCAAAAATGCAAGTGCATCCACTGTTTGATTATATTCTCTTGGAACTTCCTGTAATAATAAATCTTGGAAATCTTCTATGGATAGTCCGACTGCATCCCTGGTACCTTTTTAATTGTATATTTTTACAAGAAAATTTGTCTTTGACTTGACATGCAATTAGGTCAGAATCACCAATAACATGTAACAATTTTATACCATAATCCTTTGCAAGATTGAAACCAAGTAGAAGGGATTCATATTCAGTAGTATTGTTAGTACTATTAAATTCTAATAGAAAGGAAAAACAATGATCTTCATGCTTAGGGGAAATCAATACAATACCTGCACCCATACTTGCTTTGGACTTATCCCCATCGAAATGCATGGTCCAAAATTTATCAGTGTCCATCTGGGGAGCAACATCTGTAGCGAACACTGCATAAGACCCGATGTCATTCTCACAAATACACTCATTCTTTGGCTCTGCAGGATCTTCAACATGGTGATTTCTCATTGTTTCCATTTGCAAAGTGATATAGTTGCCTCCAATAGTAGGAACTGTAGCATATGATAAATCCATTTGCAAACTTCCTCCCAAGTCTGAACCAAATTTTCTTGATAGAAACATCCCCCAATATTTTGGCATATCGATGACCACTATGTCCATCTTTATCATTATGTTGGGATGAACTGCTAAAATTTGTTGGGACATCAACAACAACTCCACAAATTAACTTTCACTTCCCAGGAATCCATGGCACAAATTTTCCTGTATGGTCTGGATATCTTCAATCCTAAACTTTTCATCACAGCTAGAGGCATAACATTAGTAGATGCACCAAAATCAAACATACAGTTACGCAAAACCAAATCACCAATGCATAAAGAAATAAAGAAAGGTTTGTGTCGAGGATTCTTATTCTCAGTTGGAAACATGTTGGACAAGATGATTGGTGTGTCCTCGCTTTCTTCAGCTTGGTTGATCACTAGTTGCTTTTCCTGGAGCTTTCCTTGAAGGTGAAAGTGTTCAATGATTTTCCCTCTTACTGTAGGAATCTTTTCCAACTCAAATAATGGAACTGGAACCTTCATTGAGGTTAGAGTACTTGTGATGTCAATATGCAAAGCCTTACCGGTAACCAAACCAATAGGATCCTTACCTGTACTTACCTGTGGCGGGAGAGGTGCATTTGTACTTGCTGAAGGGAGCTTCCTGCGTCTCTGGTAAGTATCACCTGTAGTTCTGTTTTCATACCACTTTTTAATATGTTCCCGAGGAGGCAATTCCCCAAGAAGCTCATTTACCTTTTCAACATTCATGGAGCCTTTCTTGACTTCCTGCATATGATCGTTAGATAAAATGAATTGTTTTCTTTCAAATAAATCAAATGCCTCAGAGTCATCTTCTTCGAATGGGATGTTGTTTATGATGTATTCCATGTATTAAGCGCACATTCGTTCATCATGGAAACCGCGGCATGCTTTGCAGTAGCATGGAAAATCACTTACCATATTGGTTGGTTGCAAGGACGATCGAGGCCTTTGCTGCTGAGGAGGACCCTTGTTGAATTTATTCGAGGAAGTCTGGGTTGTTGATTTCTTTCCAACTACACAATCCGGTTCTACATAGTAGTATTTTTTTGGGTCATATCGACTCTTAATTGCGTCATCTATTCAATTAGTATATTCATTGGATCGGGGGCATCTTTGGAATAAGAAGAAGCTTTGTTCTTTGGTTTTGGTCTTGTTCTTGAATGCCTAGATGTGTGAGGCCTTCCATTGGCCTTCCGATTGTCATCTAGAATTCTTACCTTCTTTTTCATAGATGCAAGGTCATGAGGCCTATACAAATTTAGGTGAAACATAAAGTCACTTGGGAATGCTTTCAATTAATATGAAAAAATACCCTGATCAGGAGGATTGCAATTGGTAGGAAACTATTTCACAATCCTATCAAACCTGTGATCAAACTCGTCAATTGTTTCATTTTCACCCCTTTTAATATTCATTAAAGCATTATTCAACAAAACATCATCCTTCTTTTCTTGCCACATATCAAATAAATTCCTTTTTAAATCATCATAAGTAGATATACTTTGATCAGGTAAAGACTTGAACCATTCATATGCCTCACCCTTTAAACAAGAAGCAACAATTTAAATTTAACATCAAGATGAGTAGTATCAGTAAGCATAAAACAATGTTCAAGCTCTTCCCAATGTTGGGCAGTAGTATTAGCATCTGTACCAGTAAAGACGTGAAACTATATGATATCTTTAAATTTCAATATTGGATGAGGATAACCAACCATGTTAGAGAAATCAAAAGTGATGAAAGACATATTTACTTGAATAGTAGGATCATGAAATAGTTTGTGTATATCAAGTAAAGTATCTAAGGTTTGTTGATCACTTACCAACCTCTCCTGAAAACTATCTTTTCTTTTAAGTAATATAAAACTAAAATAAGGGAGGAGAGTACCTTTGAATTTTTCTCTTGTGTAGTACATTTTTGGATTATGTCATGGTGGAGTTGCTAGGAGAGACCCGTAAAGTCAAACTAAACAAATCTACCAAGGTATAGGACAAAGAACATACCAGATTTGATGGGCTGAGTTCCCGGTGGGGTCGCTAGATAAGCCTATCAAGTTAGTCCAAAAATATATATGTATTGATAACGAGTACGTACCTTAAGACTTACCAAAGTGTCATCCTTGCTCGGATAAATCACCTCAATGGATCTTGAGGTCCCCAGAAACGTCTCCACAAATGTTACCGGACAAACTAGCAGGGCTAGCGTCTGATAGAAAAATGTAGGGAAAATGTGACCACTGTCACCTCAGTCACACTTCCAAATTCTTAGGAGTGTTGTAACCTCCAAGGGGAGATCCCTTAATCTATTCTGCAAGACACTTGGACAAACAACTATGTCTTCTACACACATATATTAGTGACTAGTGCCTTCAATGAATCAAATTGAGAAGGAAGAAGACATACTATATAAATGATAATGCTTGTATAAGTAACAAGCATGCCAATCTCATTAACATATAACCATTCAATTGAGTATGTATAATGCTATAAGGTAGACATTGAACAATCAATTCATCAACAATAAAGTATAACATATGAGTATTATCACTTGATTAGCAGTGGATAGTTGATAGCAACAGTAAATATCCAAGCATTTAGAAAGGAAAATGATGTATCCAAATAGTGATTCAATGCACACAATAAATACCAAACAATTCTAACTTGAAACAATATGTTCTAGCGGCATAGGTCAATCAATTAAGTATGATATATATCATTTATAGCAGGTATATTGTTAACACCCAAAAATTGTTCACCAAGCTCATCCCCCTAGTCACAGAAACCATTTATCCCTTTTTCCTACAATTTTTGGCCTCCAAAAACCCAAAAATCCTTAAGTTGGTAACCAAATGGGAAAAAAAACAATTATTTCTCTCAGAAATAATTAAATTCCTTCAAAAAGTCAAAATCCCCTAAAAATAAAATAAAATAAAGAAGAAAAAAGGGGAAATTATTCAAAATAAAGGAAAAAGGAGGGAAAACTCAAAATACCACAAACTAATACTAGTGGTTTCCCAATACCATGGGTTAATAACCCACCACCCAAAATTTATATAAAAAGGTGATGGAGGCCCCCCATTTCATGCGCAAGAACACATTCACTCTTCCCTACCCTTATGCTGTCGAAATTCCCATTGAAACCCCAGCTACCCTTTGAGCTTGTGTTTCCCCTTCTTGGTTGAGTTTCGGTCATGATCAAAGCATTTGGAGAAGAGCAAGGAACCTTGGATACCCAGAGCACCACTCTTCGTACGGCTGCAAGGGCCCCATCTACTCACCTTTTGAGATAACCATCTATTGTAAATCCATTTTTACACCATAATATAAAACCAACATTTGATTCACGGGTTCCAGTTTATTTCTTGTTTTACTGCAGTAATAATTTAGTTTAGTTGTTTTTATTTCCATTTGCATGCACATACACCCATATTCATGAACTGCTATTAAGTAGCTCACAATTCTTAGTAAGTGCATTTCTGCACTAGCTGGTGTGAAAACACTAACTCCAGTTTTGATGACTCCCACCAGGTTTGATATTTGCAGATCTGTGGTTTCTTTTGACCATCCTTACCCATTTGTTTTTCATTTTATCTTGCTTGGTTTGTTTTATTTTTAGCATATCTGTGGATCTGGGTCGCGATCCCTACCAAATCTCTCCATTTCGAGTCAGATCTGTGCCCTATTGATCACAATTTATCATATCTAGACCCAATGACACTGTATGGTCACAATCTGATCACACAGTGTGGAGACATATCATTTCCAAAACTTTCGTTCCGCACGAAAATCTGCTGAAAAATTACACATTTTCAAACTCAGATATCTTGGCCTCCGAGACTCGAAATTGAGTGATTTTTTTTAGATCAGTTATTTTTTAGAGAAGAATTCAAATTTGTATTCTGTTTTTGAAAATTCTACATAAAATCTTACAGAAATTAGTCTAAGTTTCGCTGCACCATTTGCATGTAATTTTTTTAGCAGTTAGTCCTTTCATTTGAAAAGCAAAAGTAAAAGTTTATTTCAATTTCAGTTCTTTATTTCAGCATTTACTTTCAGCGTATCTTGGGCTTGTTCACACCACTTTTGCACCCACACACTCCTTAAGTTCCAAGTGAGACTAAAATTGGTTTAATTGAACACACATTAACCCCACTTGGGGACCTAAAAACAACTTTGTAGCTAGGTAGGACATTGGGGTTAGGCATCCAAATAACACCCCTTCTATTATGCACATTTGATACATAGTTGTTGTCCTTTAGGGAGCCAAAATCCTCTTTGATTAGAACGATTGACACCGATTTACCGGGGGCCTCTCCCTTAGGAGGACAAGTAGCAGGACTAGTTTCAGAGGTCTGGGTGGAATGTCACTCTCCACTCTATACTGAAGGAAACCAAATCGTTGTTATCGTCGCACATGCTGGCCACCATACCGGGTGGGCAACAACCAAAGAAATTAAATTGCGGTTTACCTTTTCAGACATGCTTTGAATGAGGTAGCTTAGTTTCCATTCTTCTAGGAATTTTTTACATGGTATCCCTCTCGGTAGAGGGATATCTCTTAGCTATTTGGTTCTCTATTTCGTATTCCCTGACTGCGGATTTCATCACCCTGCAGAGGATATGATTTGTGTGAGTTTCCATACCTTTTAGATAGGTGTTTGCATGCTCCTATAGCCCATAGGTTAGTGAGTCTTTTTCTTTCTAGGAGTGTTACTTGTTGGTATTCTGACCATTTTATTGCCGCTCCACCTATTGTATAACGTTGTTGCAGTAGGTGTTTTTTGAGCTTGTTGTTGGCCCGGGTGTCATTTTTTTAGAGCTCTCCTTTTGCACGCACGGTTGCACTAGGATTTTTGAGCACATCTTTTACCACATCCCTTTAGCACTTTTACACCTGTCTTCATTGATTCCATAAGACACTCTTGTTTTCTATGGGGGCAGTCCCCACAGTTCGGTCCATTGGACCCTTCGCGTCACGCTCCATTGAGACTTGCGTCTTTGTCACCGGATCTCCATCCCGATGCTCCTTACTTCACTTCTGACTCCTCTAAGCCGAATACACCTACACATACTTCCCCATCTAGCCCTATGGCCGGAACCAATCCTGACATGTTTTTTGGAGGGATCGTCGGCGGTGGAACCGCTAGTGGCCCCATGGATACCGCCGCTTCCATTCCCACCATGGCCTCCATAGGACCCTCCATCCCTGCTCCTCCAGGACCTACTCTTAGTACTGCAGTGCATCCAGATACCACATCCATCCCTACCAGTACCAGATCTATTCCGAACACCGTTCTTCCAGCCATTGGCGATACCCATGGGGGCACTGACCTTTCCTACCCGATCCCTCCACCGTTTACCGGTTGTACCTCAATCCCCGTTATGACTACCTCCCATGTACCTGCATTCGATAGAGGTGGCCCCATGATAGCCTCCATGGCCAGCGCATCGGTTGGTCCGACCATGTCACATCCTCCTGCAAGATTTCCATTCATGGCAAGTCTCAACCTCCCTAACCTAGCTAGATTGACTAACGATCCGATCCAAAATGACCTCACATGGCCTCCCATGCCCACCAAACTCCCATCGGACATCCCCAAGTTTTAGGGGAAGGGTGGTGAGGACCCCCATAACCATATCATGTCCTTCCACTTATGGTGTTCCTCCAACTCCATAGTGGATGACTCGATCTGCCTACGCCTTTTACAACAAACACTCAATGGCATTGCAACCAAGTGGTATAATGATCATCCCCATGGGACACACTCCACTTTTACATCCCTTGCCTCGACTTTCTTGCAGTTCTTCCAGCTACCAGTCCATTATGACGCTGGTGTTGATATTTTACTATCTTGTAGGCAGAATACAACCACCCATATCAAAGATCATATCCATGAATGACGTAGACGTCGGAGTTTGTGCAAGATCAAGTTAGATGACTGTATCTTTTTAGATTGGTTTTTGAAGTCTCTCATACGAGTTATCGCAAAGTATGTGGCATTCGAACGAACCCAAACCAAAGAAGAATCCATACTTAAATCCCAATAGTTTGACCTTATCTACGCACAGTCAGGCTATCTTTACACCATACTTCCTGATGCTCCTCATGGTGATTCCTCCTAGAAGGACACGTCGGGGGCATCCCACGCCGCCGATGGAATCATTGGACATGTTGCATCTACCAGTCGACCATATGTCCATATGTCTCCCCTCAATTTTGCACCACACACCACGAGCGGTGGTCCGGACCTTTCATGCGCTGCGAGCCATTCAGAAGCAACACCTTCGTATGTTCCACCGACCCAAGCCCCTCACATACATGGACCTGCTTGTCTGGCGCATTGCTATGATCATACTCCGCTAGCATATTCTCCACCTACAACACCCCCTGTCTACTACCATCCACTTGTCGCACCCACTCCCACCCAACCTCAAGCTCCCCCTTCATACTATCAACCATTGGCAGCCCCCGCACCTACCCAACCCCAGGCCCCTCCAATCCCGCAAGGACAATTTTATGCCCAAGAAAACCAATCGCAGAACCCACCTACTCAACAAAAACCAACAAGGGAAACAAAATCGGAGACGAGGTCAAAATCAGGACAATAATAAACAACCCAGAGGCGGAGGATAACCTCCTAATCCTCTTGACAATAATGGTGCCGCATCGGCTAACCAGAACCCCGATCAGCAGCCCCGGTAGGGAAAGAACCCGCAGTTATGTAGAAATCATCCTTGTTCTTTCTGCGGAGTTTACGACCATTACACGCACCATTTTCCACATTTGGAGAGAGCCAAGCAACTTTGGAATGCCGACAACCAACAACAAGCGACTGTTGCACCTCCGACATTGCACAACCCACCACCACCGACCACGCAACCCATGGTGTTGCAGAACCCCCTCCCCACGCAAGGGGTTGTTGTTACCCAAACTTTGGCACCCCCTCAAGGGGTTGCTGCACCACAATAACCAATTACTTATGTTACTCCTGTTAGGCAACCCACAGACTTAGGAACTCACCATCTTTTAATGATGTCATCAGTCAATGTCAATCTCCAGACTCATTGGAACCAATATGGTTCAGCTACAAAAACCATACCTGTTAATAAGGTCACTACGTTAAACCCCATTCACCAGTCATTACGCCTTCCACCATCGCTAGACAAAGGAGCCCCCAAAGCTCCTAGATTTCCTCTACATCGCATCAATAATAACCCCAATGCTCGTGCTACCCCCAACTACAATATCGTGGATGATTTATCCCAATCCCCCGGTGCTATGTCAGCCTTAGAAGTTTTAAATAATTGCCCAACATAACGTAAAACATTGTTGTCTGCCATAGGTGCGATTGACCCTTCTGACTCATGAATGATGGCATTCAACTTAGACCAATCTGAAACCCGCATACCCTGAACCCTATCATTTCAGGTCTTCGTTTCAATCTGGAACCTCGTTATCCATCGATGCATTATCGATAAGGGTGCCTCTACATGCGTCATTTCTACAATCGTGTGGCATAAGCTCAAATCCCCTCCCTTGCAGCCATCCACGACTACCTTATGAGCTTACGATGGTTGTGCATCCCATCCGCAAGGCCTTCTTTCCAATGTTCCAGTCCAATTAGCTGGAAAAACTGTCCTTATTGGCATTGAAGTCGTCAACACACGACTCGACTACAACCTACTCCTAGGATGAAGCTACATGTCCACAATGAAGGCCATTTCCTCATCTGTGTTCCGACTTATGATGTTCTCCCATGAGGGACGGGTTGTCAAAATCGACCAGGTCACTTACTATGACCCTAATGTGCCCGCTACACCAGAGAATGTTCTCCCCATGGTCGAAAAACTTGTTTTCGATGCGTCTGCCCCTTTGGTCTCCCCTTTGGTCTCCCCTATAGGACATGGACTTTACTCCGAGGATCCAATGGTCTCCACATTTCATTCCATAACCCCTCCTCCGCCGAACATTGAGATCTCCTATTTGTGCACAATTTCATCAAGTAAATCGGACACTACCTCATAGCCTACCACATCATGGGAAACTAAACCGCCACCTCAGTCTCAACCGCCATCGATACCTAGTCACGTGTGAGCCACACCGATCCACACAATCCCTTTCTTGTTTCCACCATTGGGGGTAGTAAGTATGCCTGTCATGGCCACACTCAATCTCTCGGGATTTACGTTAGGACTTCCTGTATGGTACTTACCTGAACCTAATCCCACTCCGATGCCACAAGTCATTCTTCAATCGGTCCAACCGATCACCACCGCTAATCATCCACCTCTCGGTGTGTTGGAAACAACTTCGTCCAACACTACCCCGCAGTCTTCCAAAAATACTGGGGCAAAAATCACCCAAACCAACACTGCGAAAAATGCGACTAAAGCCGTGAACCCCCCTCCTCCAGCACGAGCACCCCCAAAATGTTCTTTGTGCGATGTTTTGGGTCAAGCTACTCATAATTGTTCGTACTTGCCTGATATTCAAAAGCATATGTAGACATTAGAGGGTGACACGAACATCCCAATTGTTCAATTGCCATCCCCTCCTCAGACATGTAACAAAGCATTGCGCACCAACCAGGCGTGTGCAATCTGTGGCATTTATGGCCATTATTCCCATTACTGCCTCGAATTACCAGAGTACCGATTGGTGCTCCATGAGCTGTGACAACCATCCTTAGAGTCCTTGATCACTATCATTAAGGAGATCCATCCCCTGGAATCCTCATTAGTTGAGGTTAACACCATTTACATGGTTTCCACTGGTAACCCCTCTGTCCCATCGACCCCTTCCATTGATCCATCTAACCCACATGTTCAACCTTTTGAAATTGACAAGGAAATCACATGTCCATAGCATGAGGGCAAGCCCAAAAACTTTCTTACTCATCATCGTCATCATTATCGTTGGCGATACTGGGAGAATATACCCCACAAGGGTAATCTCCTATCATCATATCATCAATTCAGTGTGCCACCATGTCCATTAGCCTCATGGTACACCCCCCTTCCAGTAGTTGATCGATGCCCTGTTGATACCTCTCTGAGACAACATCTGCACCATATTGATACCTCTAGGCTAGGGGGCATAATAGATTACCTCGACCTTGGGATAGGAGGAATACTCAATCATTTTGACCCTGCCCCATCACATATATCTTAGTATTGTAATGAGCCCATCCCTCAAACCAACACATATGTGATCCACAATCACCAACCCTATGCCGATAGCATGAGGGGACGACCTTAACCCTGCTCACTTTTTCACATGCCTGATCTTGACCATTTTCGAGGTCATGTGTATATTTGATTTGATTTGATACACCTAGTATCTTCCCCCGTGGGTCATCATTTCTCCCCACCACCGCATCCTTGGCTTGGTGGGCTCCCTTTCTATTTATAGCCCATTTTGGCCTCTTTTCTCTCTTTGACCATTCCAGAATCATCCGAACTCCATTTTTTGTACCGTTTGCACCACCGGATTCAAAATTCTGTGCCCGTGATGATGCTTGAGATATTTTCTCGCTCTCACTCACTCCTTTTTTCAAGCATTTTTTTCCACGACCCCCTTCCTTGATTTATGTGCCATCAAGGATGTCGGCACTTTTCAGTCCACTTTGACCATTTTAGATATCTCAGCCAATTCACGAACCCTCCACTCCCTCCATACTATAGTTATTGCATTATTTTTCCGCCATTCATATACCCGCAAGGAGACCCCATCAGTGTTCCCCTTCACCTTTTTCCTTTTTCCACTCATACATGGCCTTCGTTTGAACACTTCTTCCTTGCTTGACTTTCCCCACTGTTCGGTATACGTTTATCCCTTTTTCGGGCCGAGCAGCTCCTTTACGAAAAAGGAACGTAGGGAGTTTCTGTTAAGCTCTTTTACGAATCCTTAAAGAATGAAAAGATCCCTAAGCAACTTTGCTTCCTTTCATGCTTGTTAAAGTATCTAAAAGGGCGTCTATCTGGTATAAGCTTAACCCTTTTCCTGACTTGGTAGACTAATTACGAAAAATGAATACTCTAGTCTCTTCGGCTAGAAGAGTTCTCCGTTGCACACTTTTATGTTTTTTCGGGCTTTGGGGACTAACACACAGAAAAGAAACCCTTCAAAGTCTTCTTATTGCTTTCAAACTCCTTAAAATTGAAAGCACCCATGAGCATGCACCGTCCTGGGCTCGTACAAATCCACATGATGGTATCATCTCGAGCACACTTCTATCCCTTTTTCGAGCTCCTTAAACCATGAAGAAGGCCCACATGGTGCCACTCGACGCCTAGACAAATCACATCTAGTACCCCCATTATGGCAGCATCCCTAGCATGGTATCCTTTGTTCTGAGTATTCTGTGATGTGTCACCTTTGGAGTCTCCTGATATCACTCATTAGTTCCCTCCCAAGGATTCCCCCCCCCTCCATTGCTGTCATAGCTCCTGATCCCCTAATCTATGGTCCCCTTCCCTCAAGATCGGTTTCATATGTTGCCAGGTCATCCCTGCCGTCATACTCTGAAAAAAGGAAGTTTGAGTCCACCCACTCTGTGACCCTCGTACCCTTCCCCAATATATCAGTTACATGTCTAGTACTATCAAATCTTGGTTGTACACCTCAAGTTCCTATCAAGGAAACATCATTGCCTTGGTAGTTGCAGGTCTCCCTCTGTCGACGCTAACACATCTATTCCAAAGGATAGACCCAAAGGTCCTTGTACCTTGGATTCATCTCCACCAATGGTGAGTGACTACATACCATCTGAGAGGAGTCTTTAATGCCTCTTAGAATGGTTGTTTCTCATGTGCTTGACTCCAGCACCATCATCGCACCGTTGAGATTCGTACAGGGTATTGGTCCCTTCAATTATTGGTTGAAGACCCTGGATGTCCCCTGACTCTAGCACATCGATGAGTCTATTCGGAACTCCTAGTTGTATGTTCCTGCGAATATCCAGGCTGTCTTGGTGACAGTGTTTGGAATCCCTTCATCTATATGCTTCTTAGCGTATCAAATTCAGTGTACCTCTGAGATTCCGACTCTCAGTCATTGATTCCATATAGTTGTTGGACACCTTTAGATCCAGCAAAGCATCAGTTGTTATGATACCACATTCATGATGGATGCCATTGTTCCCAGTTCCAGTTCTTCAAATTAGTCATGGTTGGACCATGACTATGTCCTAGATTTGTGTCCCCTCTGGACCATTATGTTGTACACAACAGGTCTCTATGTATTGTTTAGGTCCCCTTTGGGCCTCACCATTATTTGTATACGATCAAGGGGTATATTCGCCTCATCCATATATTTGAGATTACATGTTCCTCATCCACTATTGAGGTGATGCATTTCCAGTTTTATCCCTTGCAGTTCGTATGAAGCACTAGTTTTGGTCTCCAACCAGTGTTTGCTCTCCGCCATAATAATGCTCACACCCCTAGGAAAATTCAGAACCTATGATGTCTATCGGCCATACAATGAGCTCCTTCCCTCACACATCAGGGGGCAATCTATTAACACCCAAAAATTGTTAACCAAGCTCATCCCCCTAGTCACATAAACCATTTATCCCTTTTTCCTACATTTTTGGCCTACAAAAACCCAAAAATCCCTAACTTGGTAACCAAATGGGAAAAAATCAATTATTTTCCTAAAAAATAATTAAATTCCTTCAAAAAAGTCAAAATACCCAAAAACGAAAAATAAAATAAAAAAGAAGAGGGGAAATTATTAAAATAAAGGAAAAATGAGGGAAAACTCAAAATACCACAAACCAATACTAGTGGTTTCCCAATACCATGGGTCAATACTCCACCACCAAAAATTGCTATAAAAAGGTGATGGAGGCCCCCCATTTCATGCGCAAGAACACATTCACTCTTCCCTACCCTTATGCTGCTAAAATTCGCATTGAAACCCCAACTACCCTTTGAGCTTGTGTTTCCCCTTTCTAGTTGAGTTTCGACCACCATCAAAGAATTTGGAGAAGATCAAGGAACCTTGGAGACCCAGAGCACCACTCTTCATATGGCCGCGAGGGCCCCATCTACTCACCTTTTGAGGTAACCATCTATTGTAAATCCATTTTTACAGCATAATATAAAATCAACATTTGATTCATGGGTTCCAGTTTATTTCTTGTTTTACTGCAATAATCATTTAGTTTATTTGTGTTTTATTTCCATTTGCATGAACACACACCCATATTCATGAACTGTTACTAATTAGCTCACAGCTCTTAGTAAGTGCATTTTTGCATTAGCTGGTGTGAAAACACTAACTACAGTTTTGGCAACTCCCACCGGGTTCGATATTTGCAGATTTGTGGTTTCTTTTGACCATCCTTACCCATTTGTTTTTCATTTTATCTTGCTTGGTTTGTTTCATTTTTAGCAGATCTGTGGATCTGGGTCGTGATCCCTGCCATATCTCTCCATTTCGAGTCATATTTGTGCCCTATTGTTCACCATTGATCAAATCCAGATCCAATGACACTTATATGGTCACAATCTGATTACACAATGTGAAGACATATAATTTCCAAAAATATCGTCCGTACGAAAATATGCTAAAAAATTACACATTTTCAAACTGAGATATTGTAGCCTATGGGACTCGAAATTGAGTTCTTTTTTTTAGATCAGTTATTTTTTTGAGAAGAATTCAGATCTGTATTCTGTTTTTGAAAATTCTGCATAAAATGTTACAGAAATTAGTCTAATTTTTGATGCACCATTTGCATTTTTTTTTTTAGCAGTTACTCCTTTCATTTGAAAAGAAAAAACAAAATTTTATTTCAATTTCAGTTCTTTATTTCAGCATTTACTTTCAACGTATCCTGGGCTTGTTCACACCACTTTTGCACCCACACAATCCCTAAGTTCCAAGTGAGGCTAAAATTGGTTTAATTGAACACACATTCACCCCACTTGGGGACCCAAAAATAACTTTGTATTTAGGTAGGACATTGGGATTAGGAATCTAAATAACACCCCCTATGTTACACACATTTGAGACAATTGTTGTCCTTTAGGAAGCCAAAATCCTCTTTGATTAGCAAGGTTGACACCGATTTACCGGGGGGCCTCTCCCTTAGGAGGGAAAGTAACAAGATTGGTTCCATAGGTTTGGGTGGAATGCCACTCTCCACTCTGTACTGAAGGACACCAAATCGTTGTTCTCATCACACATGCTGGCCACCATATCGGGTGGGAGACAACAAAAGAAATGAAGTTGCGGTTTACCTTTCCAGACGTGCTTTGACTTAGGTAGCTTAGTTCCCATTCTTCTAGTAATATTTTACCTGAGATCCCTCTCGGTAGAGGGATATCCCTTAACTATTTGGTTCTCCATTTCGTATTCCTTGACTCTGGATTTCATCACCCTGTAGAGGATATGATTTGTGTGAGCCGAGTGATTTAGGAGGTAGGGAGGCTGATCCCTTAGGAGCAGGCCGAGGGATGCGTAGGAAGAAAAGTGGGGGGCCATGAGGAAAGAGGAGGAGGAAAGGTTAGGGTTTAGGTCCGATTTTAGGTTTTTGTAGTTTTTAGGGTTTTTATGACATGAAACATAAACAAATTAATATAAAACAGTAGACAAAAATTCAGACCTAACTAAATGCCCTAATCTAGCATCAAAATGCAATATTTACACATGTACATGCAAGAATAATTTGGTAAATGATGACAACTTAGGGTTTTTTTTATGGATGAGACCCTTTAACCCTATCCCTAGAGGAAGGTGACCAACCTTCCTCTTGGAGTAAATTCTCCTTGTCTACTAAATTAGGGATTCTTGTAATAACCTTTAAGGTTCGTTATAAGAGCCTAATCTAGAGCGAAATTGGAGATCCAAGGCTAAACTTGGGAAAACGTCCTCTAGGGAGCGTTTTCCGCCATGCAAAGAGGATAGAAGGTAGACAAAGGCCCTATTAAAAAAAAATGCAACCCTAAGGACACCATTCAATCATTCAAGAAGCAAGATATTCACCTACCTTTCACCAAACAAGGCTAAAAAAGACTAGACTTACTTGAGCATGTGTTCTTCCAACAATTCTAGCATCCAAAAAGCATGAGAAAAACCAAAGAGAAGCATCCAACTTCATCCACAAGAGAAAGAATAGACTAATTCAAGAGGTGTGCATCACTCCAAGAGATCTATCTAGGGTAAAAAAGTAACATAATAGAGTTTTATCACGTGAGTTATGATTTACAAATGAAGCGAGTCTAATTTATAGTGTTCTAAACTCACTTTACAAAAAAAACAGGCCGACAGGACAAATAAATGTCAATGTAAAAATATAACATGAAATAATATAAACTAATCTAAAGATGGTATAAAGTAGGTTTAAAGTAGGCTATCTAGGGCATTTTCCCCCTAGGTTCCTATAAACTACTAAACATGACTCAAATTGAGAAGAAAGCTTCACTATGATAGGTGGAGTGAGTAGGTGGGTATCATCATGCCCCTTCTAACCCCAGTAATGCTGAAAATTCCTCAATGTCCCCCCTCAAACAACCTGTGGGCCTAGTGACCAAAGGTGACATCATCAAGGAAACTGGCCCAAGGAAGGAGGGTGCTCTACTAGAAAGGGACTATGATGGGTGCATAAGGTGATCAGAAGGGGAGACAAGAGCCTCAAAGTTGGAAAACTGTCACCGGTGTAGAAAACAAGCATGGGGTCATTTGACCTGGTGACCCACCCCTAGGAGTCCCGGACACCAACCTCGAGTCTACAAGCTCTAGAATGAGGCTGTCAGTAATTCCATTAAGACTTATTACTCCTAAATGAAGGACCAAAGGGTTTGGCCATAACCACCTCTCAGAAAGTATTGGTAACACCCATCATGGTCCTAAAGAAAAAGAACGACCCCTCTCCTTGGGAAAAATATGAAGGTGCGTTGGTACTGGTACCACGTAACACTCTCTAAATAAAATGTTAGCAAAAGATGATGTCTTCTACTAAATGGGTGGTTTTGGATGATCACTAACCAACCGAAGCTATTAAAGGTGGTTTAAGGATGGCTACAAACTTTGGAACTTGGCGCTCACTTTGGTATTTGATCAATGATTCCTTCTAGAACTTGAATCTAAATCAGGTTCTAAATCAACGGTTCGCTCTTGAAAATGGTGGTTTAAGGACCACCACAAACTGATGTCTAGCAGAAGTAAATGTATTCTGCTAAATGAGTGGTTTCAAGAATACCAAAAACCAAATCATGCTCAGGTGGAGCATGGCTCTGAATTTGGCTCTATCTATAGCTTTGACTTTGTCTAGGTGGCTCTAGAAAAGACACAAGATTTTGGATATGGATTTGGAACTGGTTTAGGCGCAGTTGTTCTCACTCACTTGTTTATGACTCTCAATCACTTCCCCTGTTAGGAATAAGGTGAAAACTATAAAATATTACAATTGCAAGATGTGTCATCACTTGAGAACAAACTCTTCGATATGGCATATATATCTTCTTGGCTATTGATGGCCATTTCCAAGAAGCAATCCACCCATAGTGAATATTCTCTCTTGCATGTTTCTTCAATATGAAGCATATGTATAAATAATGAGTATGCTTTCAACAATTATTACAAGGATGGAGATCAAAAGACCAATCTTCCATGTGACCAACTATATGGAATCGTTCGCATTTTGAAATCTGATGGAAATTTGAGGATGAATTTTCATGAAAGAATCCAACACTATGGAACTAGATAAGTTTGGAATAATAAGGAATGTGAAAAGGAACTTCCTTGTCATACCCAAGAGTGGTTCTATGCTTTTTGTGGTTGATTTATTTCCAAGATATGAAGATGGGCTTGATAAGTGCAAGAGGAACTTGTGTATGCCAAACTTCATCTTCATTTTCTTTTGAAGTGGCATCACCAATATGATTATGTACTTTCGAATGCGCAAGTTGCTGATTTTTTTGAACAAGAATAGGTTTAGAATGTTGATTCTATTGTTGTATTTCCTCATGTTGGAGTTGTGATTCAACCTAAAAAAATTCAACTGTCTCTTGCGAGTCTTGTAAAAAAGTTAGTATAGATTTTAGAGTTTTCTTGTTGATTGAGATTGTGTCATCAAGAATGGTGAGTATTAGAGTGTTAAATAACTCTAATAGTCTTCCAGTCTAAGCCATATAAGAACTGATAAAAGAAACAATGGGTTTCTTGCAGCTCCACCCTTTCACAACAAGAATCAACAACTTAAAAAATGAAAGGCATTGGATTCTAGCAAAAGTGTACCCGAAAACAATACAATTCACTCACAGAAAAAACAATTGCAAGTACAAGTGAACTTACAAAAATGACAGTTTGCAAGTTACAATTTGATATTGATTTAAGTTGAATTGATGAATGGTTTACCTAAAATTTCTTCAATGATGATACTTTGATGTGGTGCCAATTCTTCTAGAACAAATAGGCCTCCAATGTATTTACATCATTGTCCATCAACTGCTCCTTGCACACCAAGCATGTGAGCAAATTTAACAATGCACTTGAGTCTTGGCTAACCACAATGGCACCACTATACACAGATGTCTATTTCTCAACAACTCTTCTTGGAGAGGATACACATATTGGTGATTGTTGTACACACACTCCCACAACATGACATCTCTTTGGCACAAGAGGTTTAAACACAACACAAATGAAATCCAAAAACTCAAACAATCAACTCCCAACAGAAAGATAGTACTCTAACTATCTTTTTGATTGAATGTGGTTGCAGGTGAAATGGTGCAAGAAAAATACAATACTCTTATTGTTGCATCTTTTAAAGTTTCTAATGACTCTAGATCTCTGCAATTTGTGTTGATACTCTACATCCATAAGAGATTCCTCATATAAAAGGTTGTGGGAACAATTCATGTGTAACCTGCATCATTGGATGGGCTTCCTTGTCAGGTAGAGTGGAGAACATTACTAGATTCTTTGGATTAAGAATTTGATAATTCTTTGTGATGTGTAACACACTTGCTTTGTTCAATGAGTCTCCACTATTAGTTACGCAGTATCTTCTTGCCTTTAGAGAGGAAGAAAGTGAAAACACCAACTTCGATGATGATGAACTGCAACAAACAATTAGCTCTAAAAAATGTCACAATTGAGGATCATCCTCACATGTTTTGAAAGCATGTGTTTTTAAACCAGAAAAAAAAATCTCTCATCAATCGCACAAATAAATCCCTTTCCTGAATTTAATTGCAACTTCTAGTTGTCAAAATCACACAACAAACTCTAGACCAACAACAACTGTTATTGGACAATCTACTCGAGCAAACGCGAGCCAGATCTCCCTAGTTCAATATGAATCTAGAACAAATAAGACAAAATATAGAATTGCTTTCCTAGATCTAGTTAGAGATCAAGTAATAGACGTCTTACCTTCAGATCGTAGATCTTCTTCTTCTTCTTGTTGCTCCAAATCCCACAATCGTCATATCTTTAGCTGCAAGACCTGCCAAGACATATGGAAACAATGAAAGCAGTAAAAATATGTCTAAACAATAGTTGATCTAAGTAAACAATTAAGGAAGTAAACTAGAAACAATATAAACACGATAACATTTGTGGAAAGAGTTTATATTACTGTATAAAAGAGGGAAAATACAAAGTAGAGGTATGATCACAACCCAAGCCTTAACATCGCAATCCTCCTCCAACAAGCCAAGCCATTGCCTCCAAAGGAAGTATGGGTCTCCCAAAAGATGAGTAGGGATCTCCTAAGATAATTTCACCAACATGTAAGTGCTATAGACTTCCTCCCTTTGGAATGGAGAGGGGCCTTGTATTTATAGGACCAAGTGGATATAGTAGGTTGAGGATCATGGGGAGAGGGATAAGGGATCCTCCCTTGAGTTTAGTGAATTGTTGGAAAACTCACCTAGGAGTTAGGGATAGGGATCCACCTCATCCAACTTCTAGAATTCGCTCGAAAGCTCCCTTTATCCCATTTAACCAAACCCGACGTAGGTTGCATGAAGACAACTAGGGCCTGAGAAGGGAAACGCAGGATGTATAAAGATACTCTGTGCCGTGGGCACACGCTGGTAGTTTACATTCTGCGCTGACCCTAGTTGGGCGCTTCTTGCTCAAGGACAATGTGTGTCGACCAAACTAGAAATGTGGACAAATGGCATCAACTTGCTCTAACATGACTTGCTTGAACTTCATGGAATGAGGCATTGAGTTAACAAGGGTGCCATGATGACGAGATTTAGGTGTAACAAAATGCCCCCCAAAGCATGAAGCTGTCAAAACAAGACAGGTGAAGTGCTTTGAAAGATAGACGACAAGGAATTGCTAACTGGAGGATGCTGCTACAATACAACTGACTCTGAGATACAAGTCTCACATGACTCACAACATGGCTGCCGACCAATACATTGCAGATCCATGGTAGTAAAGACCGACTGAACACAATCATGGCTACTAGACATAATCGTAGATCCACGATGAGATGATAACACAGCCATGACCAATACAAGGTGGATCCGTGTAATATGAATCAAACAATCTCCATCGCAACCTGGGTAGAATATGACTTCCCCAGGGTCTTCAAGTTGAACCCGCAATGATATGAATCTATCCATCTGATTACAATGTTCTGGATTCGAACATGGTAGAAACCACTTGATTACCGGTCATTGGTGTATACCGTTAAAAAGTGCGAGGGAAATCACCATTAAAGTTGATGATCCCCATGGTATCACAATACATATCATTGAGCATGAATAAATGAGTTGAAGTCGAACGCTCGATGAAATATTTCAACCAAGAGTCAATGATGTAAACTCATGTTGAAAGCGAGGTAACCTGCCATTGAGGCATGCAGACCCAAGGTAATCGATTGGTTTCTAGATTCAATTCTCAGATGATGTGTTGAAGTCGACAAGGATGAATCCGTCGAAGGAGGGCCATAATGAATCCCCCATCACCGACATGAAACTCGATGACAAATGTTTGGAGTAGATCAGACAAGAGAGTAATGTGCAAGACTGACTCAAGGTAGACTGACATGATAAAAGCTGTACTAACTGCAGATGATGAACATCTCTTGAACATGGGCATGTCATGAATTGGCAGTATTGACATGACGAGAACTGTACTGACCCCTAATGCAACTGATAATGGAAGCATTCTTTAGATGACCCAAAGGATTGACATGACTCATGAAATCAGTATAACTCGAAGACAAACGGATGATCCAAGTGTTGTATGCAAATGCAAACGAGTGAAATGTTCAAGAGAGACATTGCAATTCTGTGAATAAAGTATAACACAAAATCTTTCCTTTTTCCCCATCATGACTGATGAGTGCCTCATGTGTTTTTTAACGAGCTTGAGGAGGGTAACCAGATACTCGGTATAGCTCATATCATAAATGAGTCCAATCCCAAATGTTTTACTAACCTGGGAAAGGAGGGGTTCGTCCCATGACGGGCCCTTCAATGTCATATTTTAACGAGTCCATAGAAGGCAAACTCGACGTCATTTCATGTTTAGAGAGTCCAAAAATAACTAAAGAAGACTCCAAAGATCTTTTTTTGTAAAGTTAGCCTCTTCGATCGGAAAATGGTAAAACAACGCGGGAGAGGACTCTTCCGGTCATGATTGGATGGAGTATTCCTTTTTTGTAAGTAGTGCCCCCTGGTCCGAAAAAGGGGTAAACTATCACCAAGAAGACGATCATTCAAATACTTTTACAAGCGTGAACGCATCAAGTTTGCTTAGCGATCTTTTCCTATTTAGAGAGCCTGAAAAGAGCTTAAAGAAAAGACTCCGGGGGGTTCCTTTTTCATGGGAGTTTAACGAGCCCGAAAAAGTGATAAACTATAACTCAGTGACTTATTCTCATCGTTTTACGAGCATGAGAAAGAACAAAGAGTTAGCTCGGTGTCATTAATAATTGAATTTAATGAGAGAAATAATGACAAAAAGACGCTCGATGAGTTGTTCATACTTGAGAACACGCGTGAAAAGACCACGACCGCTAAAAAACAGGATCAAAACGGTACTTAGCTTCACCTGCAAGCTTAAAAACTAGGTAAAGAGTAATTAACCGGCTATAAATGACTCCAACTATAGAAAAATAACCCACATTAGAATAAATTAAAAAGGGAATACGCTCTTTTTCAATATAAATAGGGGTAAATAGTAAAAAGAATTACTATTTGTTTTTTACCAATTTGGAGAGGTGAAAAGTGCCATGGAGTTGTTCTTCATCTGCTGATTCCGGGAGCTACGATCCATCATTTCAGGTGCCATCAGCGACATGTAATCCTAAACTTGTCTCTTTAACTTTCTAGTGGTTTAGACATTTTTTTTTCTTGCATTTAGGTAGGTTTTGGGCATGTTGGGTTGGGGGATTTGCGCTCACGGGTCGACGTAGGCTTCCCTTTCGGGATCTGCGCCGGCGCAGAACCCGAAAGGGAGTTCTACGCTGACGGCGCACTGTCCAAATGGACATTCTATGCCAATGCAAATGGCCAACTCAACCCCAAAACCTAGCCAAATAGAAGCTTTTTTTATGGTTGGGAAAAGTTCTAAAGGTGTTAAAATGTCATTGTTGATAGGTTTGGAGCGAGCATGATGCTTCTTGAGTGGAGAGAACATGAGCACGAGCTTGATGATGCACAAGCGGAAAACGATCCGCAATGTGTTGCAGTGTTGAGAAACTGTGGGCTACTCAAGTACTTTCGAGTGCCGGGGATGAGGTCCCAAGTATCACTGTTGACGCACCTGGTCGAATGCTGGGACCTGTGAGGAACCTGCAACAATTCATTAATGAAAATACACGAGATACCAGAAATAACAGAACTCAGAATCGCTTTATTGATCGCAGGCCACTTCGAGGGGGCAACCTCCTTTGAGCAAGCTCAATACAAATAACTTCACGGTGCCTTCATTGGCATCAACACAAACTTATATACTAGTCTATGCAGCAATACTATGGGTCAATACCATGGGACATATAATACTACAAGACGAACTACAAAGCATATGCGTCCAAGTGACTATGGATAAATACTATGGGCTAATACAAACTCTGGATCAACAAATACTACGGGACGTCTTACAAAGCATATGCGTCTAACAACAATATACTAAAGGTGATCTCGGAGCATCCATAGTTACAAGGTTACGAAGTTGATGTTTCGAATCCATATCAGGATTCATCATCAGGACGCAAAGTCAATCTAGTGGATAGCATGAGAACTAAGGCATTAGTAGTGTGAGGAGTAGAGATAGATTTGCAACCAATTTCTTCCCTGTTGAATAGATTGGAACCAATTTGGAACATGGATAGAAATAATTGAAAGAGAAACTTGGTAATCAAATGTGCGAGAAAGACCATCTGCCGTGAAATTGTCTTGACCCGTAATGTAAGTGATATCATAGACATAACCTAGGAGTTAGCGAACCCATTTCAATTGTGCGGGTGAGGAGACTCATTTTTCCAGGAAATATTGCAGACTCTGGTGAGCAGTCTTGATGCAGAAAGAATTCCTGAATAGGTATGGCTTCCACGTCTGTACTGCATGCAAAACAACCATCATTTCCTTCTTAGATGTAGAGGTGGCTAAATTCTTACCTGAAAGGTCTCTTGAAGGCGAAAATCCCACTGGTTCAGCAAAGACACTTGCATATCTATCCAAAATTTGTTGGAGATCCAAGAGAGTAGTGGAGTGGGTGCATCTGAATGGAATGGAGTTGAGAGATGACACCATGTGAATTCTTCTTAAGGAGCTTTTCTAGGCGATGTGAACTGATGATGCGGAGAGACCCTGGTTGTAAGCCTGTAAATGTGTGTTTTTTCCCATTGAGTGAAAACTGCATCCAAAGTTTAGCAAAATCCCATAAGATGGGTCCAAGTGTGCATAACCATTGAACACCAAAAACCACATCACATCCGCCTAACGCCAAGGAAAACATGTCAGAACGCAACAATTAAATAATTAAAATACACGAGATAAACATAAATAACATAACTCAGAATCGTTTTATTGATCACAGGTCACTTCGAGGGGGCAACCTCCTTTGAGAAAGCTCAATACAAATAACTTCACGGTGCCTTCATTGGAATCAACACAAACTTATATACTAGTCTATGCGATAATACTATGGGTCAATACCATGGGACATATAATACTACGGGATGACTTACAAAGCATATGCGTCCAATACTATGGATCAATACTATGGGCTAATACAAACTATGGATCAACAAATACTACGGGACGTCTTACAAAGCATATGCTTCTAACAACAATATACTTACAAAGTAAAGACATGGGTTCCAAGTACTTTCAAGTGCCAGGGATGAGTTCCCAAGTATCACTGCTGACACACTAGGTCCAATGCTGGGACCCTATACAACAACATTTCCAGATTGGTGAGCACACGCCGACCATAGATGTCGAGGACATCTACTTTTTGACAGGGTTATCTTGACGAGGAAGTCTATGTCCTTGACTGAGTCACAAGGTGGTGACCGCTCAATAGAGGACATGATTGAGTAGTGGTGTACTCTAGGTATGCCGATGAAAGGTGGGAAGATTCCCATCAAGGATGTCAGGGATCGAGCTCTCCAGATGATACTCTTTACCATTGTGTGGGTGGCTGGCAGCCGATCCGCTCATCTTGCGAGCAAATCACAGATGATGTATGTTGAGGAGTGCATGGATCCTAACGTGTTCAACTGGTGTGAGGGGCTCCTCACCAGTCTCAAAGATCAGTTGATCAAATGACAGCGCGAGGCGCTGAAGAAGTTTGGGTATGGTTCAGTGGTAGTGACCTTTATGTTGGAGCGAGTGCCCCACTTGCGCCTGCAAGCAGACCTCGAGGATCGGGATGCACGTGATCCTCACATGACTAGGTGGGCAGAGGTGATGGCTCGCCATGGTGGCGGGGGTCCCATCATCAGTTTTGGTACAGGGTTCTTCACGTGGTTGTAGGGACAGACCCTCATGGTGGAGGATTACCCATACCATGGTACAGACTTCCGAGGAGACCCAGACTTGGTGCTTCCCAAGGGAGTGCAGTGGAATGATATCGGTAAGAACAACTGCTTGTGTTTTTTTATTTTATGTATTTTATGATTTTTTTTGGAGTAGTGCTAATAACTTTTACATGTTTCTTGCAGACGTGGGTCCAGAGTGACCAGTTGGAGTTTCTCGCCTTGTGTGGAGAAGAGAAACACCGGAGGTGGGCCCTATGGCCCGTGATGCTCTGGAGGAGCTAGAGGAAGTGGAGGATAACCTCGAGAGGATTACCTTGGACATCCTAGAGCCGGGTGTCCATGACCTAACCCGTTGCTATCAGAAGATGACAGTTGGAGTATCAGTTCGTTTCGGCCCGCTTCTCCGAAAGGTGGCGAGGGTCGTAGTCTGCTTTCATGCGCAACAAGCAACCTGGGGCTTCGAGCAGGGTAATTTTTAAGGGCGAAATTTCGCCAATTGGCTATTTTTCGAGCTTTTTTTCAAAAAATAAATTCACTATTTGGTCATTTTTAGTCTCTAATATCACCTATATTTACATAAAATCTATTTTTTTTATCATAATATTCGCCAAAATTTACATATTTTAGGAGTAAATTGTATGTTTCATATTTAATATTCGCCTACCTATCTATATACATGTTTTTTTCAATCCAAAAGAGTTGCCTAAGATACTATACTTAAGCATGATATTAGAATCCTTAAAAAATACTCTAGCTTCGAGTCCTAGGGATGCGCGGCCTAGGGCTTAAGCAGATATTTTACTATGTATATACTGAAATCTTATGAGCTTCATATTTTGTAGAGATGACTCTTACTAAAAGCTAGTAGGCTTCAGACTTTTGTATCAACACTATCATTTTTTTGTATCGATTTATATATATACATACACTATTGGCAGTTTTATACATCTTGTGTTCTATGGATGATTAATGAGATCTTGTTTACATGTCTTCTTATACAATGGATGATTTACATGTTATGTATGCCTTTATATTTTATAAATATGTTATCTGTGTGCAATGTACCAATCTAGAATGAAGTTGGCCATCGAGTCAACAACTGTATTCATGTCTCGTGGAATGTGTAGGTATTGAATAGATTCAAAGGACCTTTCCAGGAGACGGACTCGTCGGAAGAGACATAGTAGTGTAGGGTCACGGATAGCGTAGATCCAGCTGAGATGGGAAACCACTAGTTGTGAATCTAGGTCGATAACAACGTGGTTCATACCCAAGGAAAGAGCGTCAGTTAGGGTTCCAATCATTGCCTGGTATTCTGCGACGTTATTGGTTGCGTATCCTAGACAACTTCCTTCTGAGCTGATAAACTCATCGGTGGGAGAATAAAGTACCCAGGTTGTCGAGGTAAGGTTCGGGTATGCCGGCTAGCGCCGTCCGCGAATCCGTAGCAAGTTCCCATCTGCACATGCAGACAGAACATGGTATAAGTAGAAAAACAAGATCTAGACACACTAAAACAAAGCGTCACACCACACAAAAGACACGCCATGTACAGTATCTACAAGATACCCATGCGTGAAAAAATCAGGCATAGTACCTCTTCAGGTAGAGCCCATTGCGGGGCTCACCCAAAGATAGTCCATTACAGTCCTCTAGTTCGTAGGCTTCCTTCTCCAAAACACGTTTCACTATGCCACATGGACTCGAACTTACCTGCCCCCAACTTATCATGTTTTTGGTCATATGTGAGGACCAAATCACCCTAATTAAAGACACGAGGTTTAACCGACCTATCATACTGTGCTTTGATGCATTTCTTATGTGCCTTGTTGGAAAGAGCAGCATCGTGGCGGGTCTCGTCGAGTTTCTCTAGGTAAAGGAAGCATTCTTCCTCGGCAGTGATGTTTGGAAGAAGTTCAACTGCGAGTTTGAGAGATGGAATCTCGCACTCTATAGGTAGGACTGCCTCCAATCTGTAAACTAATTGGAATGGTGTGAATCCAGTGGAAGTCTTGACGGAGGTCCGGTATTCCCATAGTGCGGAAAAGAGCATGTTATGCCAGTTAGACTTGTGCATACCCAGCATGCATTGAATCATGGTTTTCAAGACCTTGTTGATGGCCTCTACTTGTCCGTTGGACTGTGGGTAGTACGGGGTTGATTTTTCACGATGAAAACCCAGTCTAACGCTCAATTCATCGACCATATGGTTCTGGAAGTGAGATCCATGGTTGGTGACTATGGCTTGTGGAACTCCGAACCATGCAATGACATGGTTGAACATGAAGAGTGCGATGGTTTTTCCATCCTCGTTGTACGTAGGCATAGCCTCGGCCCATTTATTAAAATAATCCACAGCTACTATGACATAACCATGCCCCCCGACCGAGGTAGGCTTATAGTGCATGAAATCTATGCCCCATTTTGCAAAGGGGCCAACGGTAATAACCGGGTGTAACGGGGTTGGGTGGGTGCACTTTTTCATTTGAAAATGCTGGCATGGGGGACATTTCTTAACGACCTCGATGCAATCCTTAAAGATGGATGGCTAGTAATATCCCGCGCATAGTATCTTCTGGGCTGTAGCCATCCCAGAGAGATGACCGCCACAAGCCCCAGAGTGACAGTCATTCAAGATGTGTTCAACCTCCTCGTGTGTCAGACAACGTCGAAGAAAAGAGTCAACACCACGTCGATACAGGGTATCACTAATGATCAAGTAATACTTGACATGGTGATGTATACGATGACGATCGTCATGAGACAGTTGGGGGTTGAACCTTTGGGTTTGAATATATAAGGTAATATCTCCATACCATGGGTCGGACGTGCTGATGAGGAACAACGATTCGTTAGGAAGAGAATCGTTGGGCTCAGAACCTACATCAACATGGGGAAGATCGCAAATGAGCTCAGCAAACACCAAAGACTTCTTAGAATTAGCTTTCTCGAAGAGGAGATCGAATTCATGAAGTATCACAATCCAGCGTGAATACTTGCCCCCGAGTACTTGACATGTCGGAACGTGGTACATGGGGTTCGAGGCGGCGATAATGAGCTCGACAAACACCAAAGACTTCTTAGAATTATCTTTCTCGAAGAGGAGATCGAATTCCTGAAGTATCATAATCCAGCGTGAATAATTTCCCCCGAGTACTTGATGTGTCAGAACGTGGTACATGGGGTTCGAGTCGGCAATAATGGTGGTGGTGCGGAGCAATATGTAATGACAGAACTTTTGGACGAAATGACTTCCGCGAGAGCGAGTTTCTCGACATGTGAGTAACGAGTTTTAGTGTCAATAAGACCCTTACTGAGGTAATAAATCACATGTTCCTAGGCATTGTTGTCCTCCTGGACCAAGACCATGGCGATCGTGGTGGCAGAAGTAGCAGGATAAAGGATGTAATCCTTGTAGTAATTGGGCGGTTGGAGCATAGGGGAGTGCGTGATGGCATGTTTCAGAATGTTGAAGGATTTTTGCACTTGATCGTCCCAAATGAACGGGATGCCCTTCTTTAGTAATATCATGTAGCCCTGTGTCTTCTGGGCGAAATTACAGAAAAAATGTCGAAGGTAAGTCACCTTCCCTTGCAAACTTTGTAGTTCTGTAATGTCAGTAGGAGGTGGGAGAGCGACAATGGCTTCCACCTTCAAGGGATCAATGTGGATCTTATCCTTCAAAACAATAAAAATTAGGAGGCATCCGGACTCGACGCAGAAAATACACTTGTGAGGGTTCAAGTGGATGTTGTACCGCCTACATCTGAGGAATACGCTGTCAGATGATCGATGTGGAACTCACGCTGTTGTGAATGAGCAGGGAGATCGTCAAGTTAGGGTTCCAGAAAGTCCTTCACATCATGAAAAGCGTACGACATGGCTCATTGAAATGTGGCACCAGGATTTTTGAGACCAAAAGGGAGCTTGCGATAAGAAAACATACCCCAAGGGCAGATGAAAGCTATCTTATGTTGGTCAGCCGGGTGGATCTCAATCTGGTTGTAATTGGAAAAGCCATCCATGAATGAAAAGATGACACTTCCGGCACAATTGTCTCAGAATTGCTTGAATAAGGCTGTAAAAGTAGTAATCTCTTTAGAGGAACATTTCTGGCCTAAACGAATATGTTCCACTACACCAGGGGTAACCAAGATGTCAATCGGAGTGGTTGGTTCAATGTTTGCCAGGTTTCCCTCAGTGACAGTATGACACGTGAGTATCAGGGACTGGGGGTAAGGATAAACATCCAGTGTAAAAATGATGGTGATGTGGTCCTCCACAAAATCCAAGGGGGTAGGAAAGATGATCGGTGCTGGAGGTCTTCCCACGGAGGGTTGTATGCACTCATAATATCCATAATGGAATCATCGGAATGAAAAATCTGGAGCAGAAGATCTGGTAAGGATGAAATCCACTGTAGAGAATAAGATGTAGAGGCCATAGCCAAGTGGTCCGCTGGTGCTGACTGGATAGCCTCATAAGTGATTTCGATGGGTGAAAGAGGCATACTGTCTCCAATTAAATGCATGGTGGCTTCATCGGGTACAAGCCATTGATCGATAGAGTTGGTAAAAGAGGTTATCATGTTTACCGTAGCAACATGGTTAGGGGGATCCAGGGTTGGAAATACACCCATAGGAGATGAGTCTTTTATGAGGCCGACCCCCACGCTCTCATATGGTTGCGAAGACTGCACGAGTAACGAGACGTTATCGCCGGGATGACTACCTGTGTCCGGTGTACATAAATCCAGTTGGTCGACTGTGACAATTCGACCTTGGTGGGGGAATTGCACAATGCGGAAAACAGATGATGCGACCGCAGTCATGGCATAAAACTAATTACGACAAAGTAAAAGATTATAATCCAAAGGGGCTGTGACCACTTCCATGTTAATGGTTGCGGTCTTACCCCCCAACTCTACTGCCAAGGCTTGTAACAAGCCATGGGGTTGAAAGCCACGACCGTCGAATGATTTCAGGGTAGTGGAAGAACGGTTTAAATCGGGAGAGCTAATGGCTCTCCAACACGATATCAACATGACCGAGGTAGAGGCACCTTCGTCTAACATAGTACGATGGATAGTTTTCCCAACAATTTTCGTGGCAACTTGAAATGCCAACTGGAGGGAAAGCCTCGGTTTAAAGTACTCGAGTAGGAACATGATTGTGTTAGAGGAATCCAGATCAACTGCGCCAATGGCAGCGAGAAGAGTCTTACGCTGGTTGGGACAGTTCTGCAAGACTTCTAGCGTTGAGATAGCACAAGGAGCTTGTGCCAAGTCCTCTACAATGTTGTAGTTTTGAGCTGCCCGAGCATTGGGATTGAAAACTGCTTGGCGAATCGTGCTCTTAGGAGGATGCATTACTGACTCTAAGGAAGGCTTATCAATGGTGAGAGAAGCCATGGCACGGTGACGTCGAGAATATAAGTGGAAGATTTTTCAGTATTACTTCCAATGGGTTCCTTCGGAGGGACCGAGTCGTACGAGCGTGAGCGTGTGTTCAAGTTAACCGTGTCACTACGCATCATGAGAACATGCATGGTGGAGGATGTGTATCTGTGTGAAGGAGAAGGTTGAGCAATCATTTGCTGGTTCTGAGTGGGGAAGGGATCGTTGAGAACTACGGGAGTAGGGTTTCCCTTGAGAAACTTCTACACTTCGTCTCAGTGAGGACATTCCTCTGAGAAATGGTCACCACCACACAGTAAACAAGGATACTTCAACTTCCTCCTATGTTTAGTGTCTTCAGGGGTGGTCTTGGGCTCCTACTGGTTAGAAGGTTTCTTAGGTTTACCTTTGTTTTTATTCTTACCACCGGATTTCTGAGGCAAATTTGATTGAACAGAGTTCACCTCTTAGGTGGAGGTAGGAGTGGGTGACTTGGTGGTGCTTCTACTAGCCTATGGTGGGGATGGGGAAGAACCTTGGGGGTTCGATGGTCCACTAGTTTGAGTAGAAGGCTGGGAGTTAAGGGAATCAATGATGCCATCGGCCTGAGGTCCCTTAGGTGGTTTTGCAGGGTCATACGTGGGGTGGGGTGCATCAGGAACAATGTCATACAACGTGCCGGATTGAGCATAGAACAGGTCAAAGTAATGGGCACGGGAAATAGCCTGTTCCTCGGTGACGCCCCCTCCCATGGCCACATATCGAGCTATGACGGGTAAAAGAGACTTCGTAAACCAGTCAGCTAAGAGCTGGTCTGGAATGGGAGCCTTAATGAGACATCGTCTCCTCCGCCACTCATGGATATGATCAGAGAAATGAGTTGCTGTGGTTTGACGGAGCGAAGTCAGAAGGTCCATACCAGTTTCTTAGCATATGGGTAACTAGAAACGAGTCAAGAAAGACATAGCAAGAGAGTGAAAATCGAGAAAGGAGTGCGGTGGTAGTTCGATATACCACTTGGCAGCTGGGCCGGTGAGGGTCCTTTGAAACAACCTTAAACGAATCGAGTCGTCCATCAAGGAATTAGATGAGCACCATAAATGGTAGGTCATCACATGGTTTTTTGGGTCCTCACCGGGTTTGCCATCAAATTTGGGAATATCAGAGGGTAACTTGACTGGAATGGGTGGCCAATTATGGCCATGGAAAATGGGATCGTTGGTTAGACGAGACATGTCGGGTAGGTCCAAAGTAGCCAAAAATGGTAGTTGTTGGTTCGGCTGCAGATACTGATAGTATTGATATGGCATATGTGGACCAGTGGGACCTTGAATCGACTGATTGTAAGGTGTTCCCGACAGGAATTGGTCGTAAAGGGGTGGTCCTCAGGGTTTGGGTGGTGGAACATATGTAGGTCCGCCACCATAATAGGGTGGGCTGCCACCGGAATAAGGTGGACCTCCAGGTGGGGGTCCTCCGCCTCCTCTGCTAGAATAGGGTGGGCCACCGCCTCCTCCACCAGGATAAGGTGGAACACCACTTCCAGGATAAGGTGGGCCTCCTCCATAAGGTGGGGGTCCGCCACTACCAGAAGGGGGTGGTCCTCCGCCACTGCCAGAATAAGGTTGGAAACCGCCTCCAGAATGAGGAGGGCCACCTCCATAAGGTGGGGGGTCCTCCTCCTCCTCCACAATAAGGTGGCCCTTCGCCTCCGCCGGAAGGTGGAGGTCCGCCCCCTTCGGAAGGAGGTGAACTAGACGGTGGTGGGTGTGGTGGGGAGTGCGGGAAAGTTGGTGGGGGTCCAATTGGTGCAACATTAAAATGCCCCCATGGAGTGTATGAGTATATGGGATAAGGTATCCCGTAGAGTATGTTTCCGGGATTAAGTTGTCCCGACACAGGGTTAATATAACTTGGATACGCTTGAATCCATGGTGGTTGAGTTGGGTTGGACGGTCCCCCACCATGGGGTAATCCCATGGTGGATCCCACAACAGGTAAAGAGCTGCCAAGGGAATGACCAATTGGCAGTCCTCCACTCGAATTATGGCTAGAAAATGATGGTTTCCCCCCAGTGACAACGTATGGACCACTTGTGGATGGTTGAATCAAAAAGGGTTGTTGGCTACTAACTATTGGAGGGACATTACGTGTAAGAAAACCAGGTGGTAAGGAGAATCCTCCCCATGAGTTTTGGGGTGGCGGAGGAGTGGGTAACGTTCCAGTAGTAGTAGTAGTAGTGGTAGGGGTGTTGGACTGTTGTCCTTCAACATTCTGAGTCATTTGAGGTGTGGAACTAGTCCCCTGACTGAGAGGTGTGCTCGCATGAAATGAAGGTTGACCAGGTTCGTAAGTGGTGTTGACCAAATCCTGACCTCATAGTCGACAGGGGTTCACCAATTGTCGACACATACCGCAGTCTCCCTGGGCACCGGCCTGGGCAGGTTTGAGCCCACCCAACAACACCCACAGAGCGGATGAGGTCTCACCCGATGCGTCCAGGAAGAGCAGACGGAACCATGTTTCCGCCAAGGGAGGAGGCGAGTTGCGGTAGTATGATACCAACAACAATTCTAAATATTCACCATGAAGTTATATCACATCACTTTAATGCATTTAACATTATAGTAAACATATATCTATAACATATTATTGCGGCATACACATCATAGCGACAGAAACAGATAATGACATTAAGAAAAGGCAATAACATGAATATCAAGCAACATTACACACAGATTGGACCAAATCATCATCCTTATATTACTGTGGCAAACCAAAAGCAGTACATAAATCTCTGCGCAACTCCCCGTATTATCTTTCTGTCAATCTCTGCATACATCTCTATTCTTATCTTCTATCCATCGACTTCTTTTCTAACACTTACAATTCTCATCTATTTATAGGCTTCCACCTATTACAATACTTGTCCACTTTCCTAACCGACACTATGGACAATCGACTAACTGACTTGGTCTAATGACCCAAAAATACGCATACCGCGGTACAATTGACTCGATATTACAAAATAAATGACCCAAAACCCGCTAACTACGATATACTTGACTCAATATTACAAGATACATGGTCCAAGCGACCCAAAACCTGCCAACTGCGGTATCCTTTGGCACAAAATACTCCTTTTGCGCCTTCATCCAATGTGTCGCGACGTTAGTAGTACCGCGATATTTCCTCATCAAACCACCTACCAACAGGCCCCCAACACAATATTGTGGATCACTCTCGAGCCACGTCAACTGCTAGACAGAGTACACGTCGCGGTCCTTGCCTTGAAGTTTGCATACGGCTGTTCGACGTTCCTCACCAGCTCTTGAGCCTCCTGAGCTGCTACCTGACTGCTGACCACATCTTCGGTCGATGGGTGGTCGACAAGCTTGTCCATGACCTGTTATCGATACTTCTGTACTGTGGGAGTGCTTCACTGGCCTGCAGCATCAGTTTCCCGTTAGTGTCCTGGAATTCTTCTAACTGGGCTACACGCAGCTTCTGGCATTCATATGCCTTGGCGACCCATTGTTGCAAGTCCTTTAGTTCACGCAACTTAGTGACTTGCTCCATCGGTGGTAAAGTTCTCATCGCAGCCTTCAATGTGGCCACCTAGCCCTTCGCTTCCTGCTAGGTCTTAGTGAGCTGTTCAATTTGCTCATCATGAACGATGCGGCCCCAAAACTCTACTGTTTCGGCGGTGAGCCTGGTTGCCTTCGTCTCCAGCTCCTCCATCTAGGTGGAAACTTCCTCAATTTCCCTTCGTCGTTCATCCAGCTCGGCCTGAGGCGTACTAGGTTTCAATTGAGCCTTCAAGTGGTCATTCTCCTGTCGCAACTGAAGAATAGCAGATCCCAGCCGCTGCACCCAATGAAACACATCTACTTCTTCAGTGGGATCCGGGACATGTTGATAAGCCTTTGCGATCACTCGGTCAACCCGAACACTGTCATCCCACATGCGAGCCTTTTTTGCAATAATGAAGTCTTGTTCCTTTTTAAGTTCTTCAATGGTGTGACTCGTCTCAGCCCGCTCCTGCTTAAGGTCGGCTTCAAGGTCATCCACTACTTTTCATGCTGCAGCAGCTCTGCTTGTAAGCGCATCAATCTCGGCGGTCGCAGTTGCCTCTCTTGCCTGCAGGTGTTGAAAGCTCTCGCTAATTTCATGCATTCTATCCACCATTTCCTGGGAGGCGCCCCTCTGCATTGTTGTCAGTGCCATTGCCGATAGTGCATTAACATTGACAGTCACCTGGTCAATCAACTGCAGCACCTTTTTCAACTCCTCATTATCGGTCACAACCGCAGTCAGGGGAATGTTGACATTCTTTACTCGGGGCGTGGTGCAGATCATGACCGTCTCCTGCATGGGTACACTACCAGGTTCCGTTTGTAACACTACATTACCCAGAGAGTCCATGCGGGCAGCAAGCGTAGAGAATCCCTCCTCCACTTTGACGGACATATTGTCTACAGCTGTCGTGGCGGCATGGTTAATGGCTGTGATTAATTGGCCCAACTGCACCTCCGTTTGTAAAGACATCCCACTGATCGTGGCATGCTCGTGGTGTCGTTTTGTCTGATTTTCCTCCAGAGCATGGTCACTATCATCCGCAGTTGGTGTTCGGAGTGACTCATGATCGTAACTATGATGAATCTGCTGATCCTGAGCTGATACTCGATCTGGAGGGCCCTCCAGTGGACCTCCAAAATCAATTTCTGCAGGACTCATGGGCTGTCGCCAAGTCTTCATGGGCTGTCGCCAAGTCTCCGGCCACTCATTCACAATAGCCTCCAATTCTGCCACCGTCACTCTATACCTTGTCTGCAACCATTGTTGATTAACATCACGGTGAGCCTGTATATGTATGACACTCGGTCGTATTGCAAATGCCATGACCGGTGTGAATCGTGCCACAATGTCTACGGATATCCGTGGGACCTGGGTTGCGGTGTCACAAAGCATTTCTGAATACAGCCAAAACTGTAATTGGCACTCTCGGATGCACTCAAGCTCTCACACAAACCATAGATTCTGATAGCGTGCCCCTTGTCATTCCGCTGCAGCTGGGCAGTCCATACCCTGGTAGGTGTCGGGCTCTTTCCATGCAACTAGAGCAATCAGTAGCAACAACCAACTATATGAGAAAGCGCCTCTACCCACTTGGACATCTGCGACGTCCTCCATTAGCTGGTTCAAGAGATATAAGGACCAGTTCATCTAAACTCCTTCTGCACATTGCTCTGCGCGAGCAACTATCCCCGAATTAGATTGGTTAGGGAAACCTCCCCTAATCACTTTACAGAACAGGATCTTAATGCCCGTGAGTACCACCTGATTATTGCAGCTACCGGTGCGATACCCACGCCCATCGGATTCCAAGGCATATTTTTGTGCCAACCGACGTGCTCACTTTTTCTCGTTGTGCTTTCCTTGAATAAACTGTGCTGGATCAACAACGTTCATGGGCAAGCCGGTAATGTGAGAAATCAAGTCAATAGTAACCGGGACCTCTCTATCCAACCATAATGAACCACCGTGGAAACATGAAAAAAGCTACTTTACACAAGAGCCAACTTCCATTAGGCGCCCAAAATGCGGCATGTTAATTATCCCTAACAAGCCAGCCTGCCGCAATCCTAACGCCCATTCATGTATCCGTGGGTCCGGTGAATTGCGTGTCTCAGGCACATATGGTGCAGATGCAATTTCAGGTTGAGCCACCATGTCGTGGTCCTCATACCGCAGGCGCATCAGTGCCAGCCCAATGTCCACCGAGCACGTCATCCCAGCCGGGAGTGCAGGCATGTTCACACTGAATTTTGGTTTCGTATTTAGATTACGCGGGGGGGCATTCGACCGAACAGGAGGGATGTAACCGAGGATATTACTCGTGGAGTGGCCCAGCCATTAGGAAGATGTAGTTGTAGGGCGACTGGACTACCCCACCTGCTCTGGAGTTTCACCGGCCGTCACGGACCGAAGCAATCTCTTACTCTGCGGAGAGGCAGAAGGTTGACCCCCTCGGCGCTTCTTAGCAACGCTTGATGCTCCCGCCGACATATTGGTAACTGTTGGCCCGGTTTTGCAACCAGGCTTAGTGCTATGGGCACCTGCTAACTAGTAGCAGCAGTTTCAATAGAATTAAAACAAGAAACTAATTTAAACAAAACTAATCATGGATCTATGCAAGAATATAAGCAAATAATGTAAACATTTAAAAAACAAGAACAAGAAAATATTAAAGAATGAATTTGTATTGAAAAATGGGGGGCAAGCAAGTGCTTACGATAATACCTTCAATGGTGAAGGTTGATGTTGAGCAACTCCCAAGATGAGTAGCTCCAAGCTCCAAGAGGTCTCCTTCTCCAAGGTTGCTTACAATGGCCAAAATGCTCAAGGGAGATTTCGGCAGCATGGGGATGAGATAATGGATGGATGTGAAATGAGGAGCCCCTACCACCTTTTTATAGGTTTTGGTGGTGGGGAATACCATTTGTGGTTTTGTGGAAACCAAATGGTATTGACCAACATGGTTTAGGTACTTTTCCCTCCTTTTTCCTTTTTTGAATAAAATTAATATTTTTATTCCCTTTTTAATATTTTTGGGAATTTGGACCCTTTTTGAGGGTTTTTTATGCTTTTCAGGAAAAATAATCTTTTTTAATGGAAAAAGGGGTGTACTAAGGTCTTTTGGTGACCTTTTGTTGGTTTCAGAGGCTCAGATGGTGGAAAAGTGGACAAATGGGTCATGTGAATAAGGGAATGAGCTAGTGAGCACTTTTTAGGTGTTAACAGTAACCTCGATGCCAAGATCAATAGTGTCCGATGACACACCTTCTTGTTCTACAACAACCAGAACAAAAGGAGACTCTACTTCACTGCTAATTTCCACCATCTCCAGTTCTCCTGGCATACCTCACCACTCGTCGTAAGATACCTAACAGTAACTGACTGAAATCACGACAGCGCTACACAACAACATGGCTTGCTAATTTCTCGGTGTCTTCTGCCCGACGCTAAACCTATCTTATAACATCGATCCAAACTGGCCGTAATCATGACTAAATCATGCATTAACTCAACCAAATCCTTGTATTAATGAGGGAAATCCGTTGGTGATCTTGTCTTCCCCTTGGCCGTATCCGCCATTAATGCCCATGATTCAAACGCACCGTTAATTAACTATCTCCACTTTCGGCATTTATTACTGATTTGACCAGGCCGCCACGCTTCCATATATCGCCGACTGTTCCAAACTTGCGGTATAAGCCTCCCTGCTGTCGCATACCTTTTGCTGTTGGTGCTCCATCTGCCACCAAGCAACCTGCAACCATCATCATCATTTTTTTTACCAATGCGACTCAGAAATTGCACTGCTCCAAGCCCGCGCGATAGGGATTCAACCTGTGACCATTTACCAGCTTGGGGAGCATCCCCCCATCCAATCGCTACAATTGAACCGCTCCTCCTGAAGTAATACTATTGATGCGGTAGGTACCCAGCCAATGCATTTGCAACTTGCCTAGATGTTTCATAAAGTTACTGTCGTATAGTAACACTAAGTCGCCTTGCTGAAACTGTTTGTGTTTTATGTGGCGATCATGCCATGCCTTCTGGCAGTCCTTCTCTACCCCTTGGTGAAAGCCAGCGATAAATCAATCCTCTTCAAGCTCCACCAAGTGTGCTAGATGTTCATCTAATGCTGCAACATCATCCATGCTCGTAACAGCCGCAATTCATAGACTTGGAACAATGTACTCCATAGGCATAATTGCTTCCTTCCCATATACCAGCTTTAAAGGTGTTTGACCAGTCAACCTTTTACATGTGGTGCGATAGGCCCATAATACCACTGGAATGTTCAAATCCCAGTCATCACGGTTCGCATTACACACCTTTGTCAACGCATGCTCCAATACCTTGTTAAACGCTTCTACTGTCCCATTCGCCTGTGGGTGATAGGGTGTACTCTTCTTATGCTGTATCTGCAATTCTTTGGTCAGTGCGTTGATAGTGCGATTGAGAAAATGGCTGCATTGATCACTCAGCAATATCTTTGGGCAGCTGAAACGAGTGATAATGTGGTCAAACAAAAATTGAGCAGCTGTTGCGGTGGAGCAATCCACTACAAGTGCTACCTCAGCCCATCGGGTCAAGTATTCCGTCGCCGTGAAAATATACCACGCACCTGTGCGTTTCCCACAATCAGTTGAAGTCAGCAGCCTTGACGACCAATTTCTTCTTCTGAGTAGTAGTAAAGTCATCGGGCGCGGTGCCGGTCACCAAAAAATGAAGGATGTGATCAAAATATTGATCAGCAGCGACAACATGAAACAGCTGGCCGTTCGGCAACCCGTCTTCGATATTAGTCAGTTCCTCCCCTGTATCAATCCGTGACAAATGATCTGGTCCAACATTCAACCACCCCGATTTCACAACGACTTCGAAATCAAACTCCTGAAACAAAAGTAGCCATCGATAGATATTTCCCCCCAACACAGGATTATTGACCACGTATTTCAATGCAGAATGATTAGTAAACATTTTAAAATGACCATCCAACAAATAATGCCTGAATTTCTGCAGCACGTAAACCATGGCCAGTCCTTCGCGTTCTGTGGTGGTGTAGTTGTTTTCTGCAGAAGACAGCTTCCGACTGGAAAAAGCAATGGGATGATCAATGTCGCCTTCACCTGGTTGGGCCAATACAACCCCTAGTGCGACCGATGAAGCATCAACATGGACATGGAATTCCTTACTCCAGTCCAGAAAGACCAAGATTGGGGCCGACGCCATCTTCGCTTTGAGCGTTTTGAAACTTTCCTGACATTCCAGATTCCACTGGAATGCCACATCCTTCTTTAGCAATTTTTCCATAGGGGCAGTAATCGTAGCATACTCCCTAATGAACTTGCGATAATATCCCGTGTGACCCAAGGTCGCGCGCAAGTGCTTAATGGTGGTCGGCTGTTGCAACCCCAAAATAAGCGCAATTTTGGATGGATCAACCAGCAATCCCTGCTTACACACAATATGACCCAACAATATCCCAAATGGCACACAGAAAATACATTTCTTCAAGTTCAGCGATATCTGGTGCTGTTGGCATCGCTCAAGCATTAACCGTAGATTGGCCAAATGATCACGAATCAATCCATAAACGGTCCAATCATCCATATATACTTGCAGAAACTTCTGAATAAAATCTTTAAATGCGGCAACAACGACCCAGGAAAATATCGCAGGTGCATTCTTCAAACCAAACGGCATGACCGTGTACTGAAAGCAACCCCATTCAGTAACAAAAGTTGTCTTATGGCGATCTTCCTTGGCAATGTGAATCTGATGGTAGTGAGATAATCCATCAGTGAAAGAGTACATCTCCTAGCCACCCACTCCTTCAAGTACTTCATCAGTAAATGGGGTTGAAAAAGGGTCATGCAAGCATGCATCGTTCAACTTCCGTAAGTCTACACAAATGCACACTTCGCCTGTTTTCTTGTCCTGCACCACCATAGGACTGATCCATTCTGACTCTTCCACAGGTTCGATAATACCAGCATCCAACATTCGATCAAGTTCCGCCTTGAACTTTTCTTTATGTCACGGATTTAGCCGATAAGGTCGCTGTTGGACTGGCTTCGCATTTGGTTTCAATGGGATCCTCATCTCTCCTAAATCACCCAGGATTCCCTTCATTTCGGAAAACTTCGTGGGAAATACGTCTTGAAATTCATGCAGTAACTTGGTAACCTTACTCATCATCTCATCATCCCAATAATCCCTGACATTGGAAAACTTGGGAGTAGCCTTGGTGCCGATATTCATTTTGTGAAGTTGCAACAGCTGATTGAACGAATTACTGGGTGCAACAGGTGGTACCACATCGCGACTTCCTTCGGATTCAGGAATGTTAACATTCCGGGGATCATCATCGTCCTTCGGGCCAGTACCAATGTTGAAGCACTCCATGAGAGACTGCATCTGATTGTGGGTGTGCGGGTCAATAGGGCAGGCCACGGGAACAACCTGAAATATCACGTCGTGGATGAGCTACAAGGAGTTATGGACATCAGGGTTAGCATCCGCAAATGTGAAGGTATGCGTGAAACAAATCGTCAACTCCCCCCATGTTGTAATGTCACGGCGCAACTCGGCTGCAATGTACCACGAGCGTGGTATCTCCTCCAAAGTATGGACAAAAGCATGAACCCACTCATTTCTAGGTCGCGCTACCCACAATCGTTAGCACTCCATCACATGGTCATTGGGATCATTCCGACCATCATACTTGCCAGTGTGATAAACCTCAGTATCACCGAACCGAACCATCATCAACCTTCGACACTGTGACTAATCTTAAATGAATTTCTTATGTGTCACCCACCAGCCTGCTGGAGCAGCCTTCAGTGCTTCCTCCAAAGCCAGCAATCGCTGTGGTTCTGGAACGCGGTCTTCAAATTCTGCTACAAAGGTGTTTAGCCCAGGAAACCCCTCATAGATAGGAAATGTGATCATTTCGGTCGCAACACGACATAAAGATTGCGTAAGTAAACCACATTTCCAGACAGATACTTCATGCATTCGATTTTGCCAATGTTCTAAGGCATCATCAGAGTCGGAGGACGTGGAACTCTCACTGCGCCAATCCAACTCACCGTAGGCGGTAGGATGAATGTAATCTTCAGAAATGTTGAAGGCATGGTCCCATCTAGCGGGATCGTCATCTTTTACAGGCTCCACGTAGCGGCGTCCTTCAGCCGGATCCAAAGGGGCGATAACTCTGAAATCGCGATTCTCAAAGGTCATCATGCGCTTCTTAAAGTTGATTACAGCTCCACTCGTTAGCCCATCCGATCCCCAAGAGTGCTAGATAAGAACGTCCTCCCTCAACCACTTCAATAACATCAAAATCAACATAAGTCTTCATGCCCTCGATATCAATCATGAGTCACGGAACTCGCCCAATGGGTGTTACCTTGGCATGGTTAGCCAACCGGAGCTGCACAGGAGACCAGCTCAATGGGGGACTCCCCATCTTCTGCCATGCCTGCTTGGTTAAGATGTTAACATCCGAACCAAGGTCAAGAATCACAGAGTCAACATCATAGTCACCAATCTGAATATTCATTCGCATTTCCTTGCTAGCCTTCCATCGCTGCAAAGAGTTTACTGCTGACTCCTGCCGTCCTTTCAAAAATCGCTGCAACCATCCCTCAATCTCAACCAGGGAAGCTGGGTCTCATGCCAATGACAAACAACTTTCAAGGAACTTCTGCAATATCCTTGGTGGTGGTCGATCGACGTTTGATGTGGCATCAAAGACAACGGCATATCGCAAACAACAACCTTACCGCGATCTTTATCCAAAGTGCAACGTGCCTCCAGGAATGTCTCCCGCTCTGCATCAATGTCGAAATTTACTATTTTTTGACCAGCCAAGCGAATGAGTGGTCGCGAACCATCTTCCCCAGTCGTCTTACCTCCACGAGTGACAACAGCCACCGAAGCATCTTGTGGTTGCGGTTCTGCAGAAATAGTTGCAATATTTGCGCCCTGCGTTTGGTTCTGTGGCAAATTCCCTATTTGATTGATATTTTGATTGGCGTGTGGCAGTGGTCGCGGGGGCTGGTTCTGTACTGGGTTCTAGACTGGTTGCTGTGGCTGGGCCTGATTCTATAGCTGCGGAGCATTCCCATCCTGCCATCGTGCAATCAATTGTGGACAATTCTCAACCGTATGATCATTACCAGAACAAAATGTACACTGATTCTGTAGCAGTGGGCAGTCGCGCTGATAATTCCCCCATACCGCATAGTGGTAACATTGAACAGGTCCACGACCAACTCCGCCACTGCGTCCGCCCCTGTATCCTCCCTGGTAGCCGACCTGCTGCTGGTATTGCATGGGTGCTGGCGGCATCCCTTTCCCTTGTGGTGCATACTACGATTGTTGCACGTACTGAGGCTGCGGGGGGTTCACTGGTGTATATTGCGGTACGAATTGTTGTGGCTACTACTGTGGTACAAACTGCATCTGTGGTTGAGGTATCGGCTGAGCCACCTGCGGCTGTAATGGTGCAGCGCGCTGATCATCTTTGACATAGAATGCATCACACATTCTCTCTTGTAGCAACCCATATGCACGACAATCCTTGTCATCATGTCCTACTGACTTGCAGAAGGTACAATACAGATTTCGTGGGGTTGTGACCATTTTCTGCATATACGAGAAATTATCGTGACTGTGCCCAAACACTTGGCAAACCTGACACCATGGCATATTGCCGCCATTCAATGGATTGGGCGCACCGGAGACCAAATAATTATGAAAATCTGGGCAATCATCTTTCGTATGTCCCTCTCGTCGACATCGCGTACACCATACTTCATCATGTTGTTCCTTGTTCTTCTTTAAATCTTGCAACTGTATAGTCAGGTTAGCGACCTGTGTTTGTATCTGCAACATCCCAATTGCATTATCTCCAATCGGTGACGCTTCCAATCGCATTGTGATCTCTAGAGCTTCCCTAGGCGTTGAAATGTTTTGCTGCATCAGCGGCAGCCAAATGTGGGGTAGCAATGCCGCAATGAACCATTCTTTATGTTGGACAATGCTCATATCGAAATTAACCTTTGCCATCAGTGTCTTGAATCGCTAGTTGAAATCCCATACCGTCTCATTGGGATACTGCTTAATTTCCTTCAATTCAGTAATATACTGAGCCTCCGACTTAGGCCGTCTAAATTCAGCAATCAGCCCATCCCGAATTTGATCCAGTGACTTCTCTGGAGCCCCCGTAGGGACTAAAACAAACTTCATGAACCAATCTAATGCACGACCTCGTAGGGTCGTGGCTAGCTGTCCTTTCTTAGTATTGTCATCAGTGATCTGTTTCATGGTCTAGACCGCTTCACACAAAAACCAATACTGTTATGGGTTGTCTATCGCACTTCCATGGAACAATAGTAGCTTAGCATCATCGCCCGCCATCTTGGGCTTCCTTCCTCCTGTCGCTGTGCTACTACTACTACCAATTAACTTCTGCGGTGTCGACATACTCGGCGGTGTCGAAGTAGTGTTTCTTGCTGGCTAAGAGTTAATGAGCGGAGGTGTGGGTATGTTGGTGTTGGGGTTTGGTCCTGCCTCTATCCTGGGCATAGCTCGATCGTTCCTATCAGGACTGTGAGGTCACTTCGTCTCGTGTGGTCTTCCTTTGCGGTTTTGTGGTTCGATCGTAGCAGGACCTTCTCCCGTCCTCTGCCTCTTCTCCTATCGAAACCTCGCTCCTCCTCTCGTAAGACCACTTTCTTCCTCGGCTTCGCTCATAGTCTCCTCATGGTTTGCACCCATCTAACCCTTTACCATTCCATGTACCATTTCCCAGCAGTCACGGTACCCACGGCCTCCGCCCACTAGGCTATCTACTGATCAAGGTGCATCTTTAATATACCCTTTTCGCACATTAGCATCTTAATGGACAGTTGGAGCGACAGCAAAAACCTTCCCCTCGGTCCTTGGAAGAAGTATCTTTCGGCTTCACTATAGGATTTCTTCGTATCGATCACAAATTCAGTAATATATCCTTCCAAGATGCTATCGAGCCAAACTTCGACAGCTCGCGATGCCTTATTATTGACTTCCTGCAATTCTTGAATCAATTCCGGGGTCCAAGTCGTTGGCTCACCACCCTGGAAGTTCCTCTTCTGGAAGGTCATCTTTGACAACCATTTGTACAGAATGACAGGGAATTCATAGAAAAACCCTTCGTATGGACCATCATGAATATATCTTCCTAGCCAGTGATCTACCGTCAGTCGCGTATTCCGACTTTCTTCTTCAGCAAATTCCTGCAACTTCTGATCGAACCATTTTTGTATCTCCGGCTTCGTCGGGTGCCACAACATGACCTCCTTCTACTTTGCACACGATCCCGACAACGGAACCATTTGTTGACCAAATCGCGAACTCACAGTCGACAGGGGTTCACCAACTGTCGACACATACTGCAGTCTCCTTGGGCACCGGCCCGGGCAGGTTTGAGCCCACCCAGCAACACCCGCAGAGCGGAAGAGGTCTCACCCGAGGCGTCCAGGAAGAGCAGACGGAACCATGTTTCCGCCGAGGGAGGAGGCGAGTTGTGGCAGTATGATACCAACATCAATTCTAAATATTCATCATGAAGTTATAGCACATCACTTTAATCGCAACATTTAACATTACAGTAAACATATATCTATAACATATTATTGTGGCATGCACATCATAGCGACAGAAACAGATAATGGCATTAAGAAAAGGTAATAACATGAATATCGAGCAACATTACACACAGACTGCACCAAATCATCATCCTTATATTACTGTGGCAAACCAAAAGCAGTACATAAATCTCTGCGCAACTCCCCGTATTATCTTTCTGTCAATCTTCGCATACAGCTCTATTCTTATCTTCTATCCATCGACTTCTTTTCTAACACTTACAATTCTCATCTATTTATAGGCTTCCACCTATAACAATACTTATCCACTTTCCTAATCGACACTATGGAAAATCGACTAACTAACTTGGTCTAATGACCCAAAAACCCGCATACCGCGGTACAATTGACTCTATATTACAAAATAAATGACCCAAAACCCGCCAACTGCGGTATACTTGACTCAATATTACAAGATACATGGTCCAAGCGACCCAAAACCTGCCAACTGCGGTATCCTTTGGCACAAAATACTCCTTTCGCGCCTTCATCCAACGTGTCGCGGCGTCAGCAGTACTGCGATCTTTCCTCATCAAACCACCTGCCAACAAGCGGTCACGTTGTGGATGGGTGTCTCCGATGAAGTAAGTGATAATGAACGAATGGGAGTGTATCGAAAGATGGGTGTCTCTAGGATGTGTCTTCTCCGTGATAGACTCTGGCGATGAAGTTCGTCGCCGCGCTGGCATAGTTCATCCATGAGTTCATAGACTGGAGCCATATGTTGGACATGGGAAGCCCAGAGAGGGGAATTTTCAGAGCTTAGATCGGCAACCAAGTGGGCCCATTTTTGCCCGAGAGAGGTGTCCCAAAAAGATGTAGATGGACCAAATGGTGCGGACACAGGGTCATCCTGGGATGTGTTTAACCATTCTATGGATCCAGGTTTTCCTGGCATCACATGGTCGAAGGATATGTCTTGCGAAGTGGAAGGTTTTGCCTCGTCATCCCTTGATGGGTTAGAGGTTGGTGAATAAGGAGGAAACATGTTCGCTCTAGACTCCATAGTGGATTTTTCTACTTTAGGTGACACGACCGTAACTTGTGTGGCCATGCTTACCCTCGAAATTACCTCCTGATTAAGGGAGTATTCAGGTGGTAAGTTCAAAATTCTGTGGGACCTTCTCACAAGTTGTTCATCCAGAATGAACGAACGAGAATTTCTTCTAAGGGTATACTAAACAAAAGAAAAGTAGTCCAGAAAAATCTACACAAAAAAAGGCTGCACGCAAACTTATGTGATAGGTTTGGATTCAAAATTCTGGAAACTCACGGGATTGTCAAGGCTTCGCAACTCGTGATATACTCCAGGGTCAACAGTTATACTCGGCCCAATTTTTCAGAGCACTACCTGATAGTATGTGCATAGTAGCTTGTCGAGTGCTGTTCTCTGTGTATTGCTCCACCTAGACGGCCAAATGGTTAGCTCAGTTGGTTTCAGGAATCCTAAGAGTGTCTCCTAATATACTCAAGGTACGTGGGAGCTCAAATCCGTGTTGCTACTGTCTAATACATAACCGTACGACAAGAGCCTTCCTATATACTACCGAGTATGTGAAACACATTTCGATATACACAGAGTATGTGAAGTGCCTTTTGACATACCCTAAGGTACGTGAAAGAGCCTTCGATATACCAGTTGGTACGTGAAAGAGCTTCGATATACTGGTTGGTACGTGGAAGAACTACAGTTCCCTCGAAATGCAGTGCAGGAAAATAATGACAGCTGCCATGTTTTAAGACGTTGGAACATGTCTCTAACTTAACACACAAGTTACTAAATATTTTAACCTAGTTCTATCATTAATTTTATCTGGACGGTTAGGTGAATGCATGAAGTGAGTACATAAACGTAAACATAATGCAATCCCTAACTACATGAAAAAATGCACTCTTTGTTTTGATGAAATCTATGTACGGGAAGGAGAAATCTTTTTCCAATGGTCTCACAAAACAGTAAATTTCAATAACACTCTCAATCTACCAAAAATGATAATGAAAAGCACTGTTTTCGTTTTTCAAGCAAAACATGAAAATCAACAACACATCAAATCCAAATCAAAGCACTTCTTTTTGTCTTTTCAATTAGAATGAACCTAAAGGATGAAAAGAGTGAATCTCTATCTAGAGCACACTAGCTTTTCAAATTTCACAATGATAACCTAAAAGCATGAAAATCAAAAGTGCATATAACTTTTTCAAGCATGGAAACACTTTCGCAAAAATTTGAACTACACTTGGATTTTTCAAGAAAATGAATGACTCATCATTAGAGAAAAATACAAATGATTAACTCTTTTTCCAAACTTTCTAAAATATCTATGACGAACTCCAATGCATGAACCAATTTTTACAACAATTCTCAAATGCACTTGAAAATGGTAAAAATGAAGCACTTTTAATTTTTCCAATGATATGCCAAGACTAAACTTGATAACAACAATGCTTTTAAGTGTAAATGGCTGAAAAGAAAGACTACTTGCAACACTCCAATCACTCATAAATTCTTCAAAGAAATGACAAGCACTCCAATCACCTAAAAACACAAAAAATCACTGAAAAAGATCAAATGCAAGCCAACAAAAGATCACCAAGCTAAACAAGGGTTTGCGAGTGGATCTAGCATACTGCATAGATCCAGTGAGGTAATCAAGGAGAACAATGTGTAGTAGATGACCGTGAGGGATTGAAATTTTCCACCACTTCAAAAAAGCTCACTTGATCAAAAAGACCCAAAGACCAACACAAGCAAACCAAACGAAACACTGCTAAATAAAAGAGTGTCTGCCTAGAAGATGTAGTGCAGAGAAGTTTGTAGATCAACCCAACAATCAAAGGTTTGGAGGAAAATACTTAAGCATAAAGCTTAAAAACTCAGCGCAGGTTATAGTTGGGAACAAAGCGCCCGACGCAGGTTGTAAACAGGGGAAAAGCGCTGGCAGCGCAGACTGTCAAATCGGCATAAGCGTCGGTGGCGCAGTATGACCAGAGGCAAAGTGTGATCCTGGGTAGACATGCGCCCTAGATGTATTTCCCAGGTGCGTCGGGTGAATAAATCAAGGCAAACAAGGGAAAAAATCCAACCAATGATCAAATAAATGGACTGAGAATGGTTCACAGACCTAGAGAACGTCAACAAATTCTTTCAGAAAAAAACTGATGGTGAAAATAGGCTTAAGAGGCAAATAAATGGCTCATTAAGAAAATCAAGAATAACACACTCAAACTTGAAATCAAAACTAATGTAACTCCCTAGTATGGTCGCCATATTTGTTATTGGACAATCTACTCGAGCGGACGCGAGCCAGATCTCCCTACTTCAATATGAATCTAGAACAAATAAGACAGAATATAGATCTGCTTTCCTAGATCTAGTTAGAGATCCAGTAATAGACTTCTTATCTTCAGATCGTAGATCTTATTCTTCTTGTTGTTGCTCCAAATCCTGCGGTCATTAGATCTTTAGCTGCAGGATCTGCCAAGACATATGGAAACAATGCAAGCAGTAAAATATGTTTAAACAATAACTGATCTAAGAAAACGGTTAAGGAAGTAAACTACAAACAATATCAACACGATAACATTTGTGGAGATGTTTATATTACTGTATAAAAGAGGGAAAATACAAAGTAGAGGTATGATCACAACCCAAGCCTTAACGTCGCAATCCTCATCCAACAAGCCAAGCCAATGCCTCCAAAGGAAGTATGAGTCTCCCAAAAGATGAGTAGGGATCTCCTAAGCTAATTTCACTAGCTTGTAAGTGCTATAGGCTTCCTCCCTTTGGAATGGAGAGTGGCCTTGTATTAATAGGACCAAGTGGATATAGTAGGTTGAGGATCATGGGGAGAGGGCTAAGGGATCCTCCCTTGAGGTTAGAAAACCGTATGATAACTCACCTAGGAGTTAGGGATAGGGATCCACCTCATCCAACTTCTAGAATTCGTTTGAAAGCTCCCTTTATCCCATTTAACCAACCTCGACGCAGCTTGCATGAAGACAACCAGTGCCTGAGAAGAAAAGCGCAGGATGTACAAAGATACTCTCCGCCACCGATGCAGGCTGGCAGTTTACATTCTGCACTGGCCCTAGTTGGGTGCTTCTTGCTCAAGGACAATGTGCGTCGGCCCTACTAGAAATGTGGACAAAGGGAATCAACTTGCTCTAACATGACTTGATTGATCATATGAAATTTAGGGAATGAGGCATTGAGTTAACAAGGGTGTCATGATGACGAGATTTAGGTGTAACAACAACAAGCAACCATGAGCATTCCATAACAAATTTGAATAACCCAAAAAATTCCCTCGATGGATTTTTTTGATGTATTAATTGCAGATGATGATATGAGTAGAGTTGGATGTGCTCATCTCTCACACTTAGGTTCATTCGTGCCTATCTCAAATGAAGGTGAGGAGTTTGTATCTTTTCAACTCCAGTCTCATGCAACACTAATGCACACCCACTTAGGTTTCTCGACACATGGGTCTCTGGTTAAAAGCGCGAGTCACTTGTGATAAATACTGTGAATGGACATAATATTATCTATGTGTTTCCAAGTGAGCACACGTTTCAATTCCATCCTCATTCAACAATTGAGATTTGATCATGTATTTTTCTTATGGTCCACAAGTCAATTTCCCATAACCTAGGTTGCAAGTTGTTGGTTACCATTGAAGGCAGCTGGCGGAAAGAGAGAGCTCACAGAAAGGGAGAGAAACCACAAAAAGGGAGAGAGTTCACCCAAAGGGAGAGATACCATGGAAAGAGGGAGAGCTCACACAAAGGGATACCACTCCATGGATTGAGGTATGAGAGGATGCAGGTCGCGTAGGTGTGAGAGAATTAGGTCGTAGCAAAAAATGTACATCAAAGTTTCCTGAAATCCCTTCACAGATGTATGAAAGAGATAACAGGTGGGTGTATATTTGGAGAGGAATCACAGGCACAGGTACATAGAGAATAGTCTTCAACTTTGCAACATTTATTTAGCTTTTAAATATCCACTGTTCTCCTAATACCCAACAACCAAGCGAAAAAGGATAATTCAGGGTGGGGATCAGCTTCCCCCTCTGATGACCAAAAGGACGAAGCCCCAAAAATATATACACAATGAATCCCTTGAAACAATAACACATGGAGGCAATTGTGCACTAAAAGTGAAGGATACACTCCTTAGAATAATCTGGATGGACTCGTGGCACAAATATTTGTGAGAGGGATTTAAATTCTCCACCAGAAGCACAATGAAGATGATGCCTGTTATCACCTAAACTGTAGTTACCCCTATGGATGTATCCACTCATGGATGGCAATAGGGAAGGGAAACTCAAAAGGTGCAACCACGATCACCTCGACCTCCAATATATGGTTTTCATGCCAGTCGAGGCAACCTTCACTTTATGTTATCTAGCCCAGACAACAAAGGGGGAGACCCAATCTACTCCTGACAGGAGAGATCAAAACCAAGACACCAAATCAAGTTAACTCTAAGTGAAGTAAGGTGTATGGTTTATCCTAGACCTAAGGATGAAGTCACAAGACAAGTGAGGGGTTCAATGAGTATAGCTTTAGTTCATTGTTGATGTGAGAGTGACTTATAATATTTGAAATGAGATCCAGGATTAAAGTACTAGTCAATGGGAGAAAATCCACTGCCTTGGGAACCATGTCTAATGCAGGGTAGTTTAGGGGTTGAATTGGGACTAACTAGTACAAGTGACAAGCTTGATCATGAAGTATGATGGCATCAAAGGGTTTAGCTCACCTTTCAAGGGTCAAACCAAAAGTTAATATAACAATCTAGGAAAGTTGAATTGACTTGGAGAGAGACCAGTGCCTTGGGAATTGGGATAATGGAGTCAAAGTAAAGTTAACTTGTGGTTAAGGACTCCTATTTTATGAGACAAGTGGGAAATTAAAGTCTTGATGGATGAATAGGTCTAGATCTAGGTTTGACCTAAGTGGACCACAATCCCTTAAAACAAGGAATGCTATACCCAAGGCAAGATTTGTCAAGGTGACCTACTAGACCTAGGTTTTGAATTACTCCCGTTCCAAATCCACTGAAATCTCAAGTACCCATGTCCTAGAAGTGGGCCAGCTCACTTCTCCAAGGTGGTGCGACTTTACCCAAGGAGGCCTAAAAGTGGGATAAGTGGGGTCAAGACAAGTCCAATGGCATCCAAACTTTAGATCCAAGTGGTTTAAGCAAGTGAGAGTATGGATCTACAATTTCAAGGCAATCCAATGGTTAGATCTTACTAGATCTGAGTTTGAAGATACCAAGTGGTCCAAAATGGGGATTAAATCTCTTAAAATGTGGAATAGGGCCCACAAGGTAGAAATAAAAAAAGTGACAATCTAGGGTAGGTTATTGGATGTGTAGATCATGAATCAAGCGGGATCTCAACTACCCACATACTAGATCTAGGTCAACCCACCAAACTAGGAAGTGCGCCCTTGCTTGGAGAGGCTAAATGCCTTGGGAAGAGGGTCAAATGGAGGCCAATACTCACCAAACTATAGATCTAGGATGTCGTGGATACTATAGAGGTGTGTTTTCAATATCTTACCCAAGAAACCACTAGATCTTAGTAGATTTGAAAAAATGTAAAAATGGGGGTTTTGATTAATTAGGGTTTTAAATGTTTTAGACAAGTGGATAGATCATGGAGATAGAAATTACCTTGAGATCATACCTGAGTGATGTGAATGAGATGCCTTGATGTTGAGGAATATTCCCGCAGAGATCAAATGAGAGATTGTTGATTTTGCTTGCCAAATTGATGCCCTAGCCCACAAGTGCACCCTCCTCTACCTGTCAATCCAAGGAAAATCGATTTCAATCAGAGAGGTGAAGTATGGAGGAAATACAAGTAAAATGCAATGATAACATAGAATAGAAGGTCCTGGGACAGTAATACTCCCTGTTACCAACGAAGAGATCCAAAGAAGAAGTAGGGAGAGTCTTCCCCTACCAATACTTCCTCCTCAAAGCAAATCGACCTCCACCTGTAGATGCAAAAACGTGGTACAAAAGATATGGCAAAACAAGATCTCCAATAACTCAGTGCAAATGAAGAACCAACGAACGAACACCAAAAACATTCACCACAACATTGGAGATAGATGCAATAATAATTTTCTATTCCAATAATCCAGAGCCACAAGTCCCTTTACAATGAGAAGCTCTCTCCTTTAAATAGGAAGGAGAGGCATCAAAATCCTAACCACTTTTTGAATGAGTGGCTAAGATTAAAAGATACAAATGTCTAATCAATGGTTGAGATGAGCTCAACAATAAAATACATGGATCACTAATAAAATATAATATAAGTGGACAAAATCGCCCTAGAAGAGGGGAATCCCACCAAATCATGATGACAAAATATAATAGGAAGCTTATGGTGGGTCCAAGGGGTAATTTTAGCCACCCTTGGTCAATCCCCATAGCACAATAATAATAAAATAGTCATCAATATACCAAATCGTGCCTCTATGGTCAAATCGTAGGCCTCAAAAGACCTAAGAAATCATCAGAAAATGCCATAAGTGATGGATGCGGGCCCCGATAAAGCTGAAACTGCTGGAGGAGGTGTGGAAGACATCAGCCCATAATCACTAATCATCCTATGCCAAGACATTGCCTCAGTAGCCTAAATTGAATTCCTCAATAACCATTTCTACCAATCCTGAAATGCCTCGGGAAGCGTGAAACTGTCCCAAACTGCCTCTTGCAGTGCCTGCGCTGTCAAGGTGAGGGCACCAGTGTGTCCGGGAGGGGGGTAATATGGTAAAAACAAGTGGCTGGACCACCCCCTCCAAGCACAGCGCCCTAGGTCAACCGGATAAAAATCACATCTGCTCTAATAGGGTCTCCGACAGACCAAAACTGCACTGGGATAGCCTACTGAGGCTCAATCATCATTGTAAGTGCCCGGAACTGAAAAAAAACTGTCTCATTGGACTCAGAAGGTCCAAATCCATCCAAGATGTGTACTCATACACCGTATGAGTCTCTGCATGATCAATATATATATCCAATTTACCGGAATAGGTGAAATAATAATAATATGTAAATGATAAAAAAATGCTGTAAACCATGAATCATCATCATAACCCTGTAGCTGCTGCATAGAATCATCATGTACATGTACATAGACCATATATCATCAATCCATATCATCACAAGGTCCAACCATCTCATGTCCTATGGTTGACCTTGGTCAAACTAGGTTTGGCCAAGTCAACATGACCAAATATAACTCAGATCTATCATCAAAAGCTGCTGCAAAGTGTCAAAAGTTAATGCATGCTCTACAACTTATTAAAATAACAATTATAACACAAAATAATCATTACTGGCGATCTAAATCCAAATATATAATGTCATTAATTATTATTATTACTCAGACCATACTCACTTCATAGCTGTGATCAATTTGCTAGTGAAGGGTGAAGGCTAAAATAACTGGCTAGGCTAAGGGATGACTTGACCGACTTAACTTTGTGACACTTTGGAAAATGGGAAAGGGAATACACACCATAGTATATACTGAATGAGCAACAACACAGGGAATGGCGGTGTCTCACAAATGGATAAGTTGTTTAGAGAGTGCTTATTCAACTTAGGCATCACGTCTATATCAAGTTGATCTAGGTTCATTAGGATCATTCAATTTCATTTCATGGCCTTTTTGGCCTACATAACCCTTCGGATCTCAGGTATGCTGATAAGCACAACTAGTTGCAGCTTGCATCCAGGGCATGTTTTTCATACATATATAAGGTCAGCAATTGTTTAGATATAGCTTTTAAGAATCCTTGCTTTTTGGACCTTTCTTATACTCTTCGAGGAGTATTTTTCAGCAGTTCATCGCTCTTGCCCTTTTTAGTTTCCATGGGCGAATTTATCAGTTTCCATAAATAGTACATGAGCTTTCAGTTTTAGCCAACAACATCTCAAGTGACTAGGGGAAGTTCGAGCCAATGCCAAACATTGAGACAACTGACCATAATGGTTTAGGCCTACAATCCAACTCACCAAAGGTAAGTTTTGTCAACAACTCAGAGCCGAGACACAGTAAACAGGGAAGCTCATCCAATACAGAGGCTACAGTGGGGAAAAGTCCTCCATGCCACTAGTCAAGTAGTAAGTCAGGGTGATAAACTAAAAGGTAGGCAATGGATGGATGAAGACAATGAATAATGGAGCCAACACTAGCAAGCCAAGGTATGGTGGAATGATCACCTCTATTCTCCCTAAGGAGAGTAAAACCAATGAGTATGAATAGTGAACTTCTAAGTATGAGTAGGGACAATATAATATATATAATAAGATCAACCAGGTCCACATATCTATATGATCGCCAGATCATGACACTAAGTGCTAAGACATGCTATAAGAATAAGTATAAAAACAATATAACCATAACACAATGATATACCTGCTGAGTCATATACCTAAATGCTCATCAATCTGAACCATCATCTGTCCTCTGAAACTGCTGCTGTAACTCTGGGCATTACTAACTGCTTTGTACAACTGGTATAATGGCTACATCGGTCATCTCTCTGAGTGTCCCGAGACTCAGTCATGGCATGGGGAATACATACTACTGTCCAAAATATGATAGTGATCCAATATAGATGCTCATCTCAGCATCTTAATGTAAGGGAACTGGCTGAATAATGTACTGGAATCAGAAAAATAATGTATGGTAGCCCGGCTACTATATATGTGATAACAATGCCCGTGGATCGAAATATGGGACAAATAGAAATAAGAAGGAAAACATCCAAAAGAAGACACCCCAAACTTGTTCACGAATGGTGAGGTCGCAACTCAATACTCAGATATGCAGCTCCTTCACACACAGGTCACGACGCCTTCATGGTTTAGATGATGCCAAATGCATTTATGCTCCAAAGAGAGACCATCTCTTAGTAATTATTTATCACAATTTGCATCCATGTAATTGATATGGATTTACTCCTCTCTCTTCCACACCTTGCATAGATAACAGTTGGCTTGACAAGATATCTATTAATTTCATGAATGGTGACCATATATTTGGTCTTCCAGGTCTGATGGTCGGGATGTCGTTTACTACATCAAGTAGAATGCAACCTATTGAAATTTATAGTCCTTAATGTCTACAAAATTGGATTTAGTCACTTTGAATTTATATTATGGGAGGATCTACACAAAATATGTAGTGCAATGAAGTTCAAAAGTGGAGGAGATAGAGGTTATGGTTATTCCATAGGTTGTGTGTTTGCAAGAAGGCTTAAATTCTTTCATGAAGAGAGCATTGTAGATTGTAGAAAGCGTGAGGAGAAAGTGAGAGGATGGAATCCATGAGGAGAAGAGTAGTTGTGGGTTGCAAAGATGGAGGTAAAACACAACCTATGAAGAGGGAATGGAGTCTCATGTAGACAAAAAGATAGAGATGAAAAAACCTAGGTCATGGAGAGGAGACTTCATACAGAGAAGGACACATAAATAATAAAATGCACACCAAACCCTAAATTGTAGCCAACGATCATACACACAAAAAAGAAGGATGCGTGGCTAGAAAACGCAGATCAAGGGTGATTGCACACAGACTAATTCCAATGAACAACTGAGAAAAAATGCACATCCAATGGGTATGTAGATACACTTTGCAAAAGGGTATCTATTAGGATGCACATTTGGTGGTTGACTATTTAGCATTAGAGGTATACCATGATCATACTCTCTTCATGAATGGGATAAACCAGTCGATCTCTCAAATACCTGTTGATGTTTGTTCAAAACCTTTAATAAGTCAGGATGGATTTCTTGTGTGAGATTTTCCATAACTTGTATGGCATTGAATTGGGAAATAATGCTAGAGTTTCCTTTCTTTAATAACTTCTCTATATGGTGAGAACTTATGATTTCAGAAAATATTGATTGAATCACTTTGAGGTTGTGTGTATGAGCCTCTTTAGTAAAGCTCATGTATGATTCCTTGAAATCTATAGTGACTCACCCTAATGTGCACAACCATCTTCCTCAAAAACGATATCATAAGGACCCATATCTAATGTGAACATATTATTTTTGAGTTGATAGTCCCCCAATTGGAAACTCACATTTTCACTTTTTACTCCACATTTCATCATACCTTAGTTGGTTATCATAATTTGAATTTTTTGCGTTGGGTGGACATAGAAATGGGATTCTTCAACTACGCCCTTGTGAATAAATTGTGAGTGCTTCCATTGTTGATCTAGATGGATATAGGTAGCCACCCACCTATTCCACTAGCTCAAAACAATTTTCCATTTTGGTAATTTTCTAGCAATTTTTCTATGGTTTTTCGGGTCCTGAACTTCAAGGGCCATTTTGAGGCCCTAAACAATGTTTTTTTGGTCCGCATCGGCCCAGACGATAGCTATGGGATCTTTTCTAGGATCGATCTACTATTTTTCTCCTCAGATAGATCTTTCCAACAGTCTACCGAGTGCCACAAACCGAGATCGTATACCAAAGTTATGACCCCAAGAAGTTGACTGCTCAACTAATGACCTTGGGGCCACAAAATTTATGACGATCAATCTCCTAGGGTTAGTTTTTTGGATGACTAGGGTTCTTTCCATCATTCTTATGATAAATAAATTCTATCATTTCGACCTCCTTTTGTATTCAACTTGTAACAAATGAGCTTAGCCGCCACATCTCTTCTCGAAGATATTGCTACCACCATTCTAGCTGGTTTTATTTTACAGTCTGTTATGTTTCATTCATTTTAATAGAATTTGAGTTCACTGTATCACTATGCTTCTTGCAATATATCTATGCATGTGAATATCTATGGTCTTTCATTTCATTGTCATATAAATCCATATATGCTGTATCATATCAATATGCTCTTGTGGTTTCTTAGTGCATGTCCCCAACAAGATCTGAATATTGAGAGTTGGGCCTTGAACTGGTTGAGCTTGGGGAAAACCACTCTCGTCGGCCCAAGCAGCCTCACATGGTGGGAGAAGAAAAGAGAGATGACAGAGCAGGAGATCCTATTAATTTTTTGCTCAACGAATCCTTCGCGCGACAGAGGAACGAGATGATGGATAATTTCGCCTAGATCTTTTGACAAATGCCGACAGTGATGGATGCACCTTCAACAAGCAACCCTTTTGGAGGTGCGACTCCCTTCAAGGTACAAGTTAAATTTGGCATTCCCTTATTTGAAGGAAATATAGATGCAGATGTTTTGGATAAATGGTTAAATCTGTTAGAGGGTTACTTATATGTTCAAAAAAATTTCGACAGCGAAAAGATCACATCCTCGCTCCTTAAGTCCCTCCCCCATATCAAAGACATGTGGGAGGGGTACTGCGAGAGGCATGCGAGCGATGTGTCTGAAATATATAGGACAAAACCCACTTGGGTGGTTTTTGTTGATGCCATCAAAGAGGAATTCTACCCAGTTGAAAATTATGATGACTAGTGCATCAGGTGGATGAATTTGCACCAGGAGAGAGACTAGCCAATGCCAAAGTTTACCAACATGTTCCATACCCTACGCTAAAAACTGGGTATTAGATACTCAGAACGACAATTGTTCCTAAAGTACCAAAGTGTCCCGTATAGGTACATTTAGATAAAGATGTATTTCCTGGACATATCCTCACTGGGATCTACTTATCGATACGCTATCAAGATTGAGGAATCGTTTGAGCAAAAGAATAAGCAGGAGTTTGGGTTTGAAAATCAACAGCAGTAAAGGCCTGGAAAATGTGTTCCTAACTCAAAGAAAAGGAAAGAGCAAGGACAACCAACATCCTAAAAACCATCCCAAGCCACAGGAAAAGAAGGGTAATGGGAAATCAAAGAAGGAAGCCTCCAAGTGGTGCGAGTTCCACAAAATCCCCTAGCACAACATTGATGAATGCCACTCAAAAGAATCATTGTTGGTTGAGATGAAATCCCTAGAGCTAGAATCTGGATCAAACTCCGATTTAGATCAAGAAAAGGGAAATAGATTATTGATGCGGAACCTAGTGCCACCATCACAACCACAAAGATCCAACCATAAGAGTTGGAGGAGGTCGAGGAAGGGGAGCACCTCTTCCATTCACAACTATGGGTGTAGGGAAATCCACTACATTTCATTGTTGATGGTGGTATCCAAAATAACCTCATCTCGGTTGAGATCATCAAAAGATTGAAGCTACTGACGATGACACACCCCCAACCATACACCATCGGTTGGCTGAGCTAGGGATGAGACATCCACGTTAATCAACAATGCCACCTATTCTACGACATCAAGCCCTTCAAAGATGAGGTAATGTGTAATGTTTCCCCACTTGAAGTTTGCGATGTTATTTTAGGACAACCATATAATATGTGGAAACACCATGCTATGTATGCATCTAGACCTAGTAGTATCATTGTTACTTTGGGAAATAAACTCTACAGGATACTAGAGACAATTCCCACTACTACAGTGTTCCTCATCACAACTAAGTAGTGCAGGAAGGTAATCTCCCAAATAGGGAAATTCGTCCTCTTCATGATCCGCTCTAAAGGTGAACAAAAGCTCACAAAAACATCCACCATATCCACACAAGATCCCTCTACACAACAAAAACAGGTGGACAAGATCGTGGAAGCATACAAAGATGTCTTCACCACACCTTTCGAGGTAGCAGTACATTTCCAGGTCAAGCATTCCATTGATTTGATACCTAGGGTGCCTTTACGTAATGGGCCAGTATATAGGCATTCCCTCATGGAAAATGAAGAAATCAAACATCAGATAAAATAATTAATTCAGAAAGGGCATATTAGACCCATCTCCTCACCTTGTGGGAGTCAAATTATGTTGGTGCAGAAGAAAGATGGGACATGGCGACTCTGTATTGATTACAAAGCTATAAACAAAATCATTGTACGGAATTGGTATTCCATTTCCCGGATCGATGACCTTCAGGACCAGCTCAAGGGTGCCAAATATTTCAGTAATATTGATCTTAAGTCTGGCTATCATCAGGTGCCAATTGAGAAGACCGACATCTGGAATACTACCTTCAAATCTCAGGAATGTCTTTTTGAGTGGTTGGTCATGCCTTTCGACTTGAATAATGCTCCAAAAACCTTCATGAGAATGATGGATGATATTCTCCGGCCATTCACCAATTCTTTGTGGTTGTATATCTAGATGATATCCTCATCTACAACCGAAATTGGGAAGAACAATTACAACATATCCATCGGGTCCTCAACACCCTGCGACAACACAAGTTATATGCCAATCTAGAGAAGTGCTCATTTGGCATGGAGAAGGTTCAGTATCCAGGATACAATGTGGATGGACATGGTTTGCATGTGAATCCGACCAAGATCCAAGCCATTCGTGATTAGTCAACCCCAAATTTCACAGAGCTTTGTAGCTTCCTAGGCCTTTCCAACTTCTATCACATATTTATGTTGGGATTCTCTAATATTGCTTGGTCCCTTAGCCAAGTGACCAAAAGGGGGATCTAAAGCCAATTTTGTTTGGTCCAAGCCACAACAACAAGAATTTGAGGAGCTGAAGCAGCACTTATGTTCGACGCACGTCTTTACCTTTCCATATCTGCAAAAACCCTTTGAGATTGAGACAAATGATTCGTACTATGTTGTTGGTGTAGTCCTCCCTTAGCATGTCCATCCAATGGCATATCACAATGAGACCCTTTTAGATACAATCCGCAAGTACCCCACCTATTGTTAAGTTTAGATCAAATTCACAACAAGAGCATAATAAGGATCACTAAAAGAAACACAATCAAAAGATAGACACAGATTTATACTGGGAAACCCTCATGGGGTAGAAAACCTAGCAAAACTTCCTCAATATAGATGATAAAAAAGTACAAAGATGAAATCCCCAAACAAGAGCTCCTTCTCCTTCGTATATATATATATATCTCTCTCCTATGCACAATCCACAAGTGAGTGTGTGTTCAAATGAGGAACACAACACCTCTATTTATCTTTCACTTGAATTTATCCCTAACTAGGTCGGCCCCTAACAAATTAACCTAATGCTGACTAGGACGACTTCTCTAGGGGACTTAAACACCCCATTACAAATGAAACAAAGGGGATCTATTGCCCCAACTTACAAGGGAGGATTTACCTCAATGACTTTACATAATCAAATATAATAATGACATCCCGACGGAGGAATAAAACATCTCCGAATAAATAATAATAATAAAATACAAATAGAATATTCTTCGAAGTTACAATATTTCAACACTCCCCGTTAACGATAAGGGTATTCTACTGAAAACAACAACATCAATTGAAGGATCAAGGAGAGAGAGCATCATCAACAAAATCATGGTGATACATCTATAAATCATCGGAATTTTTCTTCAACATCATCAGCAACTGGAACAACTACTGGAACATCTTCAACATCTTCAATACTAGAGCATCATCTTCTATAGTACTGACTCTTCATCTTCTGCAGCACTCGATCACTCGATTGTCTATAACAACAACAACATCAACATCTGCATCTTTCGATCAGCAACAACATCATCATTTTGATCTTTTGATCAATACCATCATCAACATCTGGATCTTTCGATCAACAACGACATCATCATCTTGATCTTTCGATCAACAACATCATCATAACAGCATAACCTACAACACACATGATCCAATTACTGGATGATCAATCTCTCTAACTTTAGGACATAATGCCAAGGTTGATGCAATCCTTATCCAATTACGGGATGATCAGTCCCTCTCACTTTAGGACATAATGCCAAGGATGATGCAATCCTGATCCAATTACGGGATGATCAGTCCCTCTCACTTTAGGACATAAGTCCAAGGATGATTCAATCCTATCCACATTCTCGAGGACATAAGTCTCTGAATCACTTTAGGACTAAGGTCCAAGGAAGATACACTCCAACCACATTCTCGGGGAAAGAGGTCTCCGGATCACTTTAGGACTAAGGTCCAAGTAAGATACACTCCAACCACATTCTCAGGGACAGAGGTCTTCAGATCACTTTAGGACTAAGGTCCAGGAAAGATACAATCCCAACCACATTCTTGGGGAAAGAGGTCTCCGAATCACTTTAGGACTAAGGTCCAGGGAAGATACAATCCCAACCACAGTGCTAGTCCTTTTTCATACTGGATGTGACCTAGATCAAATCTAAGATTTACCAATACAACATCATCATCACATTCTCGGAGACAAGAGTCTAAGGATCTTTTTAGGACATCTGTCCATGAATGATACAATCCCACTGTAACATCATCAACATCTTTCTCAGAGACAAGGTTCTACAGATCCTTTTAGGACATGTGTCCATGGATGATACAATCCTACTGCAACATCATCAACATCTTTCTTGAAGACAAGGGTCTATGGATCCTTTTAGGACATGTGTCCAGGGATGATACAATCCCACTGCAACATCATCAACATCTTTCTCGGAGACAAGGGTCTACGAATCCTTTTAGGACATGTGTCTAGGGATGATACAATCCCACTGCAACATCATCATCAACATCAACATCAACACTGCTCCCCCTTTCGAGGAATGTTCTTTCGAACCACACCAAGCTTGTCTCGGAAATACTCAAAATTTACTTGAGACAGAGGCTTAGTCAACACATCAGCAACTTGCTCATCAGTGCTCACATACTGGAGCTTTATAGCTCCCTTCTGTACCATATCTCGTATATAAAAATACTGGATTTCTATGTGATTTGACTTTTCATGGAACAGTGGGTTCTCCGTCATCTTTATACAACTCTGGTTGTCACATAGAATCACTGTGGTATCCAACTCCAGGTCAAACAGACCTGACATCAACTTCCGAATCCATATGGCTTCACAACTTAGAAGAACAAGATGATATATACTCTGCTTCAGCTGTGCTGAGAGAAAAAATGGACTGCTTCCTGCTAAACCATTGAGATCATGGCGGATCCTAGACAATAACATCCACCTGAGGTGCTTTTCCTGTCTGAGACACTTCCAACCCAATCTGCATCTGTATAACCATGCAGTCTATAGTCATGATCTCCATCATAGTATAGACCAAATTCTATCGTACATTTCAGGTACCTCATCACATGCTTTGCAGCTACCAAGTGAACATGTCTAGGCTCAACTAGATACTGACTCAAGGTGTTCATAGCAAATCATATATCAGGCCTGGTATTCTTCAGATACATCAATGACCCAATGATCTGTCTATAATGAGTCACATCCACTAACTCTGACGATTCATCAGCTAACAACTTTAGGTTGGTATCCATGACTATGGCCATGGATTTACGTTCCAACATATCAAATCTCTTTAGGATTTCCACAGCATACTTTTCCTGGTTGAGAAAGATTCCCTCTGGGCTCTGCCATACTTCCAGATCTAGAAAATAGTGCATTAATCAATGGTCTTTCATCTCAAATTCTTCAGCGAGCTTCTTCTTGCACTCTATAATATTTTTTTCCTGTTAGAAATAGATCATCCACATACAACAATAGTATGACAGGTTCATCATCCATAACCTTAAAGTAAAGGTTAGGGTCAGCTTTACTTTTCATAAAGCCCAAGCTCGTCAAGAAACTATTAATCTTTCCGTACCAAGCTTTGGGTGCTTGCTTTAATCCATACAAATCCTTCTTCAGCTTGCATACGTGATTATTTCTGTCTTCAAATTCAAATCCTTATGGCTTCTCTATGTACACCTCTTCCTCAATCACACCATTCACATCCATATGGTGTAAACTCCACTTCACCATGGATGCAAGTGCCATGATGGTTCTAATGGAGTTGTACCTTGCTATTGGTACAAATGTCCCTTCATAATCAATTCCCTCTTTCTGAGAGAATACTCTAGCCACAAACCTTGCCTTGAATTTCTCAATACTTCCATCAGCTGCATGTTTTATCTTGTATATCCATTTGGAATATACCACACTTTTTCCTTCTGGTTTGGGAACTATATCCCAAACATCATTCTTCATTATTGATTGGTATTCTTTTGTCATTGCTTCTACCCATTCTTTCTTCTGTATAGCTTCTTCATAACTAGTGGGTTCTTGATCTACAAGATCACACATCAAATCCATGTTGGAAAATGACTTTGGATTATTTCTTACTCTTGTGGAGCCTTCTGGATCTCCATACTTCTCTACTTCTTGTATGATTTATCTTGCCCAAGCAGGCTTTCTCTTTCGTGATATATCCATAGTGGGAGGTTCTTGAGGTTCTAGCATATCATGGTCTTCTGGTGTTTCATCTTCAGGGGAGAGTGCAACTTCTACATTTCTGGGAGGTACATCTTCTTCATATACTTCTTCATACTGGCACTTTCTGTATCTCTTGAGCTACTTCTTCGCCAAATGTTACATCTCTACTAATCTTCATGTGATGGAATCCTGGAATGTATATTCTCCACCATTGTCTGTTCTACGGAACAAGTCTCATCATTCTTCATTTGTAGGTGATCATTGTATGATACTTTCGACAAGTCAAATTCAATATCATGGTTAGAAACATCTCATAGTTTCCAAATATATATGCATAAAAACATAATTCATACTATCTTAGCCAATGCTACAACGTTCATCCATATCCCACATTCATATGGTAACTTTCTAGATGCCTTCCATCTCTACCAGGACATTATTAAGAGCGTGCACTACTCCCAATATGTCAGCAAAGAGGTTTCACTCTAGATAAGTAGCAATGGAATGTTGTATAGCACCATAGGCTACTTACCCATCACGTGCATAACACTGCAAACATCCTAATACACATCCTAAATAAATGTGCATACAACTGGATGCTAATATTTAAACAAAAATGACAATTCAAATACGTATCTTTGTTTGTCTGGTAGGATCTCCTTTTGATCCTAGTCTTCTGATCATCATCAAAGTTTCTGAACCAATATTGTATGTTGCTTCTCCTATTCTCCTAGAGAAACTTTGTGAGGGGACTCCTTTCTTCTAAACTGGAGAGAGTCTTCTTCTGTCCTGTCATGTGCTTTGAAGCACCACGGTCACAGGACATATTCTTCGATTTCTTCCTTTGCTTGATTCTTATGAGGTTCTTCGTCCTCTTCTTCTTCATCATCATCTTCAGATAGGTGTGCATGATGTATTTTGTGGTTGAACCTCTTCTTGTATTCTTGTCTCTTCAATGGACAATCTCTGGCAATATGTCCCATCTTATCACAATGGTAACATTGAAATTTGGAGTAGTCTCTTCTTGGAATGTTTCCTCTTGTCCTCTGGAACTTCTTGGGATGTTGAGACTCCTTGTGGCGTTCCTTCTTGAAGTTAGATTGAATTCTTCTTCTCTTGGTATGGGTGTCTAGGGCTTGATCATCTTCTTTAAGTAGAGATTCTCTATTGGCTACCCTAGCCTCCTCTTGGATGCAATCTTCCCATGCAATGTCAAACTTCATGCTTTCCTTTCTGGCACACATAGTCTGGATGAATGAACCCCAATTTCTAAAGAGACATATGAGTGCATTCATAACTAGTTCGTCTTCATCAAGGGAGTCTCCAATGGCTTCTAGTTTCTCCTTGAACTGGGAGACCCTTGTGAAGTAGTCTTGGATAGATTCTCCTTGGCTCATCTTGGTACTCTTCAATTGAGCTCTCAAATTCATCTTCCTATTGATGTTCTTCCCTTCGTACATTATGGATAGGGAATAATACATCCCCTTCGGGGTCTTCTTGGATGACACTTGAGGAATCAAGTGGTCTTTGATAGAATCAACAATGATTCTCTTTGCCCTACTCAGATCCTTCTTGTGCTTCTCTTTAGCTTCATCTTTCGCAGGTTCTGCAACTTCATCCTTGATGTATTTGCAAAGATAATTCTCTTCAAGAATTAGGCCAATCCTATATTTCCATGCTCGGAAACTCTCCATGCCTTCTAGCTTATCCTCAAGCTTAGTGCTTGGGTCCATCTTATCCAGGAGGTCACCCTCAAAATGCAAAACTGACCTTACTAGGAGATGTGCTTGACTGAGGCGAGTTGATTGGTACACTTGCTTTCTGGAGATTCCAAATTTTTACCCCTCAAAATTGACTTGCGAATTTTGGATCTGCAGTAGATTTATGGTTTACTAGTTTTCTGGTTTTTTTGGTCCAAAAGTCAAACTAGGGTTTGACTTTCCTGGAGATCTACCCACTCAAAAACTTCGATCTAGGGCTCAAAATTTTGATTTTGAAGAGGTGCATATTTCTATGCAATCAAATTTCCAAAATTCCAACTTGGACAGAAACCCTAATTTCTTGCCAGAGGAAGAAGAGAGAGAGTTTCACCTTGTGAAAGCTGTCCTATTCAGGTTAGCTTTGATACCATGTTAAGTTTAGATCAAATTCACAACAAGAGCATAATAAGGATCACTGAAAGAAACATAATCACAAGATAGACACAAATTTATCCTGGGAAACCCTCATGGGGTAGAAAACCCAACAAAACTTCCTCAATATAGATGATAAAAAAGTACAAAGATGAAATCCCCAAACAAGATCTCCTTATCCTTCGCAGATCTCTCTCTCTCTCTCTCTCTCTCTCTCCTATGCGCAATCCACAAGTGAATGTGTGTTCAAATGAGGAACACAACACCTCTATTTATACTTTATCTTTCACTTGACTTTCTCCCTAACTAGGTCGGCCCCTAACAAATTAACCTAATGCTGACTAGGTCAACTTCTCTAGGGGACTTAAGCACCCCATTAAAAATGAACCAAAGGGGATCTATTGCCTTGAATTACAAGGGAGGATTTACCTCAGTGACTTTACATAATCAAATATAATAATGACATATTGACGGAGGAATAAAACATCTCCGAATAAATAATAATAATAAAATATAAATAGAATATTCTTCGAAGTTACAATATTTCAACATCTATGACAAGGAAATGTATTCCATTGTCCAAGCCTACCGCCAATGGAAGCATTACATCCTAGGAAAAGAGACGGGCATCCACATTGATCACAAGCCCCTGTAGTTCATGCAAACCCAAGGAAAGTTTCAGAATGACCACCACCAAAAGTGGTCCACCTACTTGCAACAATTCCACCTGAACATTAAATGTAAGAAGGGTAGAACCAATCGATTCGCTAATTGCCTCAGTCGACCTCCAGTAGCGCAACTGACATGATGCTCAACTCTTGTGGCCACAAGACCTTTGGGTGGCCTCAACTATATGAAAATGATCCTGAATTCACTCCCATCTATCAAGTACTATGTGCAAGCACACCAGTGGCAAAATTTCATCTCCAGGAAGGATTGTTATGTCATCGGGTCCATCTCTATGTTCCTTCAAGCGAGCATGTGAATCTAATTTTAGAAGCGCATTACAATTGGGTGGAAGGGCACTTTAGCACCGAAAAGACAGTAGCGACTGTTAATTTTTTGATAATTTCATTCCATTATCATAAGGATCTCTAAGAGAATAACATGTACAACATATCTCTACAGCATATCAATCATAGACACCAAAAGCAATCACACAAGAGACACAGAGTTTCACCGGGGAAAACCAAGAAGGTGAAAAACCCCGCAACTTCCTCAGAGATAAGTTAAGCCACAATACAAGATCACAAGGATCAAACCCAATAATATGTCTCTAGAAGATGCTCCTCCTCCTCCACAAGTGCACCACTTTCTCTCTTAGCTATGCAAGCTTGAGAAGTGAGTGAATGAGATAAATGAGAGACACAACCTCTCTATTTATACACTGACTTGACCTGCCAATAATCCACTGGGGCCAACTTGCTAATCAGGCCTAATAACCCAACCACATGTGCTAACCAAGGCCAACCCCACACTGGTGGTCTAATAACCCATCAATACAAATGATGACAGTTGTCGATGCACATGACGACACTTACAAATAAAATGACGACACTTCCAATCAGAGGAATAATACATCTCTGTGGAAATACAATAAAGTACAAATGTAATACATAGAAGAATATCTTCCGAAGTTACAAATACATCAACACTCCCTCTTAACTAGGAAGGTATTCTTTCGTCATAGGTCATCAATACATATTGGCGCAAGTCTTCAATTCTGGAGTTGGATCATCATCACTGGATCATGGAGCATCATCATCATCACAGCTGCTGTACTCGACATCTCGATCACTGGGATATCTTTGAAATCTGCTCGTCATAGGAAGTTCTATAGAGCCAGCCCTTTTTCATGCTGGATGTAGGCCCACCACTTGTAGGTCTTCATCATCACTGGCCATACTGTGGAATCCTTGGGACTTATTACGTGAGTTAAAAAAACCTCGAAAGAGCATCCCAGGACTACTTACGAGCACACAGCTCAACCTATCGGATCTCCCAGGACCTTTTACATGCCACTGCACAACCTGTCCATGACAACAAAGTATCATCCTGATACACATGATCATACTGATCATAACATCATTCACGAAGCACAACCTAGATGCACATCACACAACACTTACACTCATTGGCATGGGAAGACACACTTCAACTATCCGTGAAAGGCTCAACACTTATATCTACGCCATGGGAAGACACACTTCAACCATGCGAGAATGGCACAACACTTATATCGTAGCCATGGGAAGACAAAATTCAGCCATGCTCAAATGTCCCTAGCACTTATATCGTAGCCATGGGAAGACAAACTTCAAACATGCTCGAATGGCCCCAGCCCTTACATCTTAACCGTGGGAGAACACATCTACACCTTGTGAAGAATGGCTTCAGCCCTTACATCTTTACCATGGGAGAACACATCTACAACTTGTAAAGAATGGCTCCAACCCTTACATATTTATCATGGGAGAACACATCTACGACTTGTAAAGAATGGATCAGCAATTACATCACGACAATGGGAGAACACATCTACACCATGTCTGAAAATCCTATGTGCATCTGTGTCTTCGGAACTCATCATACATGATCATCCTGGTCATCAACACTGCATCGTCCCGATGCATGTCGTCTGGAGCAACATCCTGAAGCTCGTCATCCATGATCATCCTGATCATATAATGCATCCACCTGATGCATACCAAGTATCTACCTGATACATATCATCATACATGATCCACCTGATCATACAATGTATCCACCTGATACATACAAAAATACATGATCCACCTGATCATACAGTGTATCTACCTGATACATACAAAGCATCCAACTGATGCATATACATATACATGATCCAACTGATCATACAGAGCAGTAACTGGAGCATCATCCGGATGCTCATCACACAACGCTTACATCCACAACCATGGGAAGGATCCTCCTCTCACCATGCTTGGAATGGCTCCTGCAAATGTGTCCCATCACTTATTCCTCGAAGTATCTTCAATCTGAAGAACACCAAGCCTCCCTCTGAAGTACTCAAACTTCACTCTGGCTAGTGGATTTCTCAACACATCTATAACCTGCTCATCCGTCGCAACATACAAGAGCTTCACTGCTCCTCTCTGCACCATATCCCTGATATAGTGATATTTGATCTCAATGTGCTTCGACCTGTCATGGAACACTGGGTTCTCAGACAGCTTTACGCAACTCTAGTTGTCACAATAGATACTAGTAGAATCCAACGGGAGATCAAATAACTCAGACATCAGCTTCCTCAGCCATATTGCCTCACAACTAGCTAAACAAGCTGCAACATACTCTGCTTTGGCTGTACTCAGTGCTACGCAGGACTGCTTCCTGCTAAACCAAGAGATCACACTTGATCCCATAATGAAGCAGCACCCTGAAGTGCCTTCCTATCTGCATCACTGCCTGCGCAATCTAAATCAACATAACCCTCTAGGTTAAACTTTTGATTTGCATCATACTTGAGCCCATAATCAACCGTATCCTTTAGGTACCTCAGAGTATGCTTTACAGAAACCATGTGAACACTTCTCGGATCCGTCAGGAACTGGCTCAATGTGTTCACAACAAAGCAAATATATGGTCTTGTGTTCATCAGGTACATCAAGGACCCAATCATTTGATGATACACCATGACATCAACCGGCTCAAATGAAGCATCACACAGAAGCTTCAGGTTCGATGCCATAGGTGTGGCCATGGTCTTGCAGTCCATCATCCCGAACCTCTTCAGGATCTCTACTGCATACTTACCTTGTCCAAGGAAGATCCCATCTACACTCTACCACACCTCCATGCCTAGAAAATAGTGCATCATCCCCAAGTCCTTCATCTCCAACTCGGCTGCAAGCTTCCTCTTGGTATCGGCAATCAACCCATCCTCTCCTGTAACAAACAGGTCATCCACATATAGGAGTAGTATCACAGGATTTCCTTCCTCAACCTTGCAATAGAGGTTGGAATCTGCTTTACTTTTGGTAAATCCCAAACTGGATAGAAAACTTTCCATCCTACCATACCAAGTCCTAGGAGCTTGCTTCAAGCCATACAAGGCTTTCTTCAACCTGCACACATATGACTCCCTGTCATGTGTCTCAAAACCGAGTGGCGGCTCCACATACACTTACTCTTCAACTACACCATTCAAGAAAGTTGTCTTGACATCCATCTGGTGTATCTTCCACTTCATCACTACAGCCAGAGCAAGTACTGTTCTAATGGAAGTGTATCTGGCTACTGGAGAAAAAGTCTCTTCATAGTCTATTCCCTCTTTCTGAGAGAAGCCACGAGCTACAAACCTTGCCTTGTATTTCTCTATGCTACCATCTGCAGCATTCTTGATCTTATAGATCCACTTGGAAGTCACAACAAACTTCCCTTCTGGTCTTGGGACCACATCCCAAACATCATTCTTCATGATCGATTGGTATTCCTTGACCATGGCATCCTTCCATTCTTTCTTTTCCGATGCCTCTTCATAACTGGAAGGTTCTTTGTTCATAATGTCACGGAGCAAGGCAACATAGCTAGTGTGTGACCTTGTCCTTTTCCTTTCTCTGTGTTCCTCTTCTAGACTACCATATCTTTCTGCATATTGGATGAGCTCTCTAGCCCATGTAGGTTTCCTCTTATGAGAGTTCTTCTCACGGGGTGGATCTATAGGTTCTTGTGGATATTCAATTTCATGGGTTGCTTCTGGAATTGCTTCATTCATAGTGGTATCTTGAAATATGGATTCCTTTGGTTCTTCATGATCTTCAATAAGTGTCTTCCTTGATTTGATGTAGGCCGAGTCCTCATCGAATGTTACATCCCTGCTGACATCAATCATCTTGAACCCTGGAAAGTATATTCTGTAAGCCTTCTAGTTTTCACTGTACCCCACAAAGATGCCCTTCTTTCCTGAAGGATCTAGCTTAGTCCTCTTTTCCTTTGGAATATGTGTATATACTAGACAACCAAATATTCTGAGATGGCTGACTTTAGGTTTCTTACCAGAGAAGACCTCTTCTGATGTCTTGTTGTCCAATATCTTGTGAGGTGTTCTGTTCTGGACATATACAGCTGTCCTAACTACTTCTGCCCATATATGCATATGAATATCTTGGTCATGAAGCATTGCCCGTGCTGCTTCCATGATAGTTCTATTCTTCCTTTCTGCAACTCCATTTTGTTGTGGATTGCAAGGAGCAGTCAACTCCCTCTTAATCCCTGAATCACTGCATAGCTTCTTGAAATCACCTGAAGTGAATTCTCCGCCATTGTAGGATCTGAATGTCTTGATCTTCTTGTCAGTTTGATTTTCCATCAAGGCTTTGAATTCCTTGAACTTATCAAACACTTCATCTTTTTTCTTCAAGAAGTAAACCCAAGTCTTCCTAGAGAAATCATCAATGAAAGAGACATAGTATACATACCCACTCAGAGAACTGAATGACATTGGACCGCATACATCGGAGTGGATAATTTCCAAGATTCCTTTAGCTTTGCTTTCAATGCTTGGAAATGCCTTCTTAATGCTCTTTCCTTTTGCACATCCTTTGCAAACACCTTCATGATTTGTCTTGATTTCACGAAGACCCTCTACAACTTTACTTGCAATTGGTAGTGCTCTATAGTTCACATGAGAAATCCTTCTATGCCAAAGTTCACTTGGATCCATGGATTCATGTACCATGGCATGTTCAGGTTGTCCCTTCAATTTGTACAATCCTCCCTCTTGCTCTCCAATCACTACTGCATCATATATGGTCTTAACTTTTGGCCACATGAGTACTTGGCCATCCAAAAATGCAACTCTCATTCCCTTTGCATCCAAAGATGATATGGAGAGAAGATTCTTCTTAAGTCCAGGTACATATAAAACATCTTGCATTTTTATAGACTTCCCAAAGTCTAGTTTGTAGGAGGCTTCACCACTTCTTTTTATGGGATATTGATAGTCATCCTCAAGTTTCACCTTGTGAGGTGACTCACGTTCAGATAGGTCCATGAAAGATTCTTTAAACCCAGTCATATGTTTAGAAGCCCCACTATCAATAAGCCAATCATTACATCCATGAGAGATAGTACCTGTGAGAGCAGAGATTAGAACATATTCATCTTCACTTGATGAGTTATCACTTTCTGCTCTAGCCTTCTTCTTGGGAGGTTCATCATCCTCAGCAGCATGAGCATGATATCTCCTTTTGTTGCTCTTATTCTTCTTGTTGAATTTGTTGTTGTTGCCCCTTTTGTTCTTGGGACAATCTGAGGAAAAGTGTCCTTTCTCATTGCAATTGAAGCATCTCAAATCTTTCTTCTCTTTTGGATGGTAGTGAGAAAATTTCTTGCGATGAGGTGGATCCCTCTTGAGCTTGCGTTTCTTGGTGTGAGCTGTGAGAGCTTGATCTTCATTTCCCATCTTTTCTTCTCGGGCCACAAGCCTAGCCTCTTCTTGTGAACACTCCTCCCATAGTCTACTGAAGGAGACTAGTTTTCTTCTTGCACAGATTCCTTGGATGAAGGAGTCCCATGACCTAGGTAGGCCATTTAATGTGGTCATTACAATTTCACCATTCTCTACTACTTCATCCAAAGCTTCAAGTTGTTCCTTGATTTGAGAGACCTTGGAAAAGTAGGATTGAATGGTCTCTCCATTCTGAAGCTTTACCCCTTTCAATTGGTTCCGCAGAGTCATCTTCCGATTTATGTTCTTTCCTTCAAACAACTTGGTCAAGGAGTCAAACATCTCCTTAGGTGTATTTAGGGAAGACACATGGGGTATGAGATGGTCATGTTATCACACAACTTGTAGTTGCCCCTAGTGGTATCCCATCCGGGACGGTAGAGGAGATGGGAAACTAAAGAGGTGACCCAAGAGATGCCACGGTTCCCAATGCAAGGTGGGAGTCACGTCAACCGAGGCACTCTTCAATTTAGATCTAGATAAATCAAGACCTAGGGGGAGACCCTATAACCAATCAAAGATGATTGGACCCAAACAAAGGTTCCTAGGGATGAGTAAATGGTAAGTTACGGAAAACAATGCAAGGTAAAGTGGACCTAGAAATTAAAGTATGGTTGAAGGTGGTTTGAGAGATGATTAGTGTTTCAACCAATGTATGATTTAGGACACATGATTAGTTATAATGACAAGGTATAGTACCATATGGTACACAAGTGGGTCTTACCTTCTTGGGATATGTGAAATGGATTAAAGTGGACCCACAAGGTGAAATTAAGGGATGCAATTGGCACTAGAGGATATGTAATGAGTAGATCTATAGATCTAAGTTGAGATTAGGAGTACCCACTTACTGGATCTAAGGTTTGACACAATTCCCAAGGAGTGCGACTTGCCTAAGGAGGACTAGTGCCTTGTTGGATGGGTTAATGGAGTCAAAAGATATGTCAAAGTGTAGATCGGGACACCTAGAGGTAAAGATAAGTGGGTTAATTGAGATAGAGTGGTTGGATCTTGCTAGATCTAGGATTTCATGAAATGACCCAAGTGGACCACAATCCCTTAAAACAAGGAATGCTACCCCCAAGGCAGATCGTCACAAAATGATACTCTAGATATAGGTTTCAAGGTATGCCCGTTCCAAATCCACTGAAATCTCAACTACCTAGGTCTTAGAAGTGGGCAAACTCAGTCACCCAAGGAAGTGCGACCTTGCTCAAGGAGGGCTAAAAGGTGGATAAGGTGTGTCAAGTCAAGTCCAATGGCCACCAAATTGTAGATCCAAGTAGTTTAGGCAATGATCTATGTGGATCTAGAAAATCAAGTCAATCCAAGGGTTAGATCTTACTAGATCTGAGTTTTAAGGTGCCAAGTAATTCAAAAGGGGGTTTTAATCCCTTAAAATGTGGAATGGTGCCCACAAGGTAGAAATCACCCAAGTAAAAGTCTAGGGGTAGGTTATCAAGTGTGTAGATTGGAAATCAAGTGGGATCTCACCTACCCACATGCTAGATCTAACCCAACAAGCCTCTCCAAGGAAGTGTGATTTGGTTTAAGAGGGCTATATTGCCTTGAAAAGTGTGTTAATTTTAACCCAATCACCACCAAACTATAGATCCAACTAGGGGTGGGTTCTTAAGATCTTTTCAAAAGCAAGGCTAGATCTAAGTAGATCTAAGAAAAATCAAATGAGGGTTTTAATTAATTAGGGTTTGTGACCAATGAAGAGAGAATGGATGGAAAGAGGCACATACCTTGTAGATATTACCTCAATTGCTTGTGGCCACCTTGCAAATTGATAGCATTCTCCTATGTGTATATTCAAGAGTGAGATCTAAGAGCTCCAACCAAAGCGTCCTCCTCCAAGATAGCCAAATCGTCCTCCTCCTACAAGACAAGATCAAAGAAACAAGTCAAGTAAGATGATTATGAAAATGATAGAAAGATGTAATAGAAAGCATCAACTATGTCACGAAGATACAATAATGATACTCCCTGTCACAAGATCAACCCAAGAGAGAATATGTGGATCCCTCCAACAATAACCCTCAAGAAATCGCCCTCCTCTCCATCAATTCGACTTTCCTGCAAGAAGACTAGTAGAAGCACCAAAATCCACAATGATACATAGAAGAGATACTGTATACTCCATATGCAAGAGAATCCACAAGACAAGAGAGATATGCTCCACAAAGAAGTGTTCTATTCCAATATTCCAGAGCTCCCTAGGTGAGCTATACAATAGGGGGTCTCCTCCTTATATAGGATAATAAAGACCAAAACCCTATACCACTTTACAATACTACATCAAATGAGTGGTTGAGATTAAAAGATCTCAATACATGATCAATGGCTAATAATGAATCATAACAATATATCACATGGATCACCCAATATAATGATGATGTCATAGTCTAAAATAATCATGGAGGGTGACGTCATCCACTAGAGGGGGTAAAAGTACCAAAATCCACCTCATAATGACTAGGACATGACATAAGAAGCACATGGTGGGGTTAGGAGGCATCAATCCTTACTAGCTCATCCCCAAGGCACAATAAAATAATAAAATATGTCCAAGATAATATAAATGATCAAATATGTCCTCAAAATCTGTGACAGATAAGCAGTAAAAGACCTCCTGTGATCGCTGTGGGCCTACCCACATGGTGAAAACTGGCTGGAAGATAGTGGGATCACCCTGGAAGACCTCTGTGAAAACCAAATTCCAAAACCTTGCCTCAATTACCCAAATTAAATTCCTCAGTGACCACTTTATCCCATTTTTTAATTGCCTCGGGAACTGTGAAAGTGCCAAATCTGCCTCTCAGGGCATCTACGCTGTCCAACTGATCCCACCAGGATCTCCAGAAGGGGGGGTAAATGGTAAAAACAAGTGGTTGTACCACCCCCTCCTCATACAGCGCCCTAGGTGAACTGGCCTCTCATGGCCCCTGCTGCTTAGGCTGGGAAATCAACCCCAAATCTGGTCAACAAGTGTAAAACTGCATCAATCACTGTCAGAAGTGCCCGGAACTGAAAGATAAGTGTCTCATTGGATCTAGAAAACCCAAATACACTAGGAATGTGTACTCATACACCATGGGTTTCCCTAATGGGCCAGCTGTAGGGTCCACCATATATGGATAGTGCATAATCTGATGATCTGAAGTAATAATAAAACCTGTTGAACTGCATCAATCATCATCTGAACCATATGTCCATCATATGATATCATCATCAAGTATGTGGGACCATCAATCATCATCAATAGGTATATATATATGGCCCACATCATCACGGATCCCAATAATATACAACCAAGGATAAATCACGTCAGTAGACTAAGACATGTTTCTCTAATCATTCTCACAACCAAGCTCAAAGTATAACATCCATTCAGTGGCATTAATCAAGTTAGCATATTCCTTTGTTATATAAAATTACTTGCACAATAGTTCAAATGACAAACTCACCCATTGGACATGGTCAAACTGCTAGTGAAAGATGAAGGCTAGGAACAAGGTTGAGCCAAGGGGTTGACTTCTCTAACTTAACTCAAAAATACTTTGGACTGGGAGAAGGGGGAAGCTACAAACTCTGTGCTTGGAAAAAATAACATGGGGAAAGGCTATGCCTCACAAATGGATAAGTTGTTTAGAGAGTGCTTATTCCACTTAGGCATCATGTCTACATCAAGTTGATCCAGGTTCATTAGGATCATTCAATTTCATTTCATGGCCTTTTTGGCCTACATAACCCTTCGGATCTCAGGTGTGCTAAAAAGCACAACTAGTTGCAGCTTGCATCCAGGGCATGTTTTCATATACATATAAGGTCAGCAATTGTTTAGATATAGCTTTTAAGAACCATTGCTTTTTGGACCTTTCTTATACTCTTCGTGGAGTATTTTTAGTTGTTCATCGCTCTTGCCCTTTTTAGTTTCCATGGGCGAATTTATAAGTTTCCATAAGTAGAACATGAGCTTTCAGTTTTAGCCAACAACATCTCAAGTGACTAGGGGGAGTTCAAGCCAATGCCAAACATCGGGACAACCGACCAGAATGATTGAGGCCTACAATCCAACTCACCAAAGGCAAGTTTTGTCACCAACTTACAGCCGAGACACTGAACATACAGGGATGTGATCCAAACACAGAGGTAGAAAAATGGGGAAGTCCTCAGTATCAGAAAGTCAAATGAGACAGGTCAAGGTTTAAAGTCAAATAGGAAAGTCATGTATGGATGGAGTCAAGTGAATATGGAGCCTACACTAGCAGACAACTGGTGTCAGGAAAGACCATATCTATGTAAGGTGGAAAACCAATGGGTTTTGTTAAATGACCTAAATGTGCAAGCAATTGTCCATTTTATGATTTATAGTTCATTTTAAACAGTTTGCCACATCAGGAATAATATACCAAGCAGATGCTATGAACATGACTAAATAAACAAGATAATAATCCAAAGTCAATGATAAAATATCCATAGATCATATAACATCATCATAGTAATAAACATCATATACCATCTGAAACACTGCTGCAATACATCTCTAAGCACTGAACTGAAACTGTATGGGATAAAGGGTCACATCGGTCATCAAATATGAACTCTCAAGGCTCAGCCTTGACACAAGGTCTAACATAAGTCTGAATAATACACTGCTCTGATCATGAGTGATCACAAAATATACAATCATCATAGCCATGCTCTGAATAATGGAAGCTCTGGAATGTGCAGGTATCTGCTAAACAAGAATAGTAGCCCTACTACTATGGTGTGATAACAGGTCCTTTATAGAATAAGCAATGATTCTCTTAGCCTTGACCAGGTTAATCTTGTGTAAGGTCTTAGCCTCTTCTTCTTCTGGAACTGGAACCTCTTCCTTTATGTAGTTGTCCAACTCATTCTCTTCTAGGATTAACCCAATCCTATACTTCCATGCTCGAAAGTTATCAGCCCCTTCAAGCTTATCCTCAAGCTTGGTGTGGTGAGACATCTTAAAGAGTACTTCAAATGGAAATAGAAAAAGATTTAGGTCTTACCACTTGATTTGCTGAAAACTGGATCTGGAGTTGGATTAGGGTTTGTTAGAGAAACCCTAAAAATTCAAAATGTGAATTTCAAAATTCTGAAAGGATAGAAAGATGCGCCTTGATGAGTTGATAAGCCTGGTATACTCAGAAATTAAAAACTGCAAAGATTCACCCTTAAGAAATGCTTTTCAATCTCCCGGATTCACTAAGGAGGACCTTGAATTAGGGTTTGAGTTTCCCGGAGCTTCACCCAACCAAAAATTTCAATCCAAAGCTCTAAAATTCGATTTTTCCAAGAAGCTTCCAGCTATGTCCTCAGATTTCAAAAATGACTATTTTTGTGGAAACCCTAATTTTTAGGGTCAAAATTGAAAATGCGCAGAATTGAATTATGTCTTGACAGAAAGATGCACCCTTCCAAGAAGAGTCAATCTAGCCTTCTGCCTTTGATGATATGTGATGAGAAACCCAAATATTAAGAAGCCCTAGCTTCCGCAGCTGCACAGTGCCTTCTTCTTAGGTTAGCTCTGATACCATGTTAATTTTTCGATAATTTTTGTAACATCCCAAAAATCGCAAAATAATTTTTTTTTTGATATAGCCTATTATATAAGATAAATGTTATCTACGGAATGATAATGATTAACTAACAGATGATAACTGCCTCACACAATTTGTCTTAATTATTTTAAACATGAATAAGTACTTGGTTATAAGTAGAATGCAACATAACAATGTTTATTTCGTCATGTGTAAGGATCTAGTAACAATACTGATGAAGTTGTTTGCATATTTCTGAAGGGGTTCCTATCGGGTGCCCTTGGGTTTACTTAGCTTTGAAAGCTAAAGCATTGGATTATTTTTGCGCAGATCTGTAGGTAAGGTTATAGAGTAATTTCAGTTTTTACAAGACAAGTTGTAAGCTTCAGCTTGTTGTCTCTATGTTTAAGATAATTGTAAAATCTGTCGTGCATGAAGATGTCGATGGTATGTATCTTCAGTTTAACTTCGCCACTTGTATCGTCTTTTTATGATAATGATTGCATGTGTCGCCAGTAATGTTTAAGCACTAAACTCGTTGTAACTATTGGTGAGATCCGTGGTAATATAGCCTAGTTTAACCGTCTGAAATTGTAACACGTTTGGTTTTTATGAAAGATAGTGTCATCATTATAATAAATGACTCTCCCGGAAATGACGGCTGCATTGTAATAAGTCTTGTAATGCTAGTGTTGACGTTTGTATTGCGTCCACATATGAATTAAGATTGTAGTTAGACTTAGAAACATACATCATAGGGTTGGTGTCAAACCCTAGCTTTCAATATAGTGTAAAGGTTAAGTATTCTCTCCACTAACCTTAAGCAATTAGCCTAGCTATTTAAATGTAATGTTTAAACGTTAATCTTGTGATAGTGCATACTATACTATGGCATTGTAATGGTTTATAATACATAAAGTTGATATATTAAGTATATCGATTCCAAGTTTGATAGCCTATGAAATCTATGTTAATAACATTGTTGCAATGTTATATGATGCGAACATTAATATGGGAATGATATGTGTAACCACTATAGTTCGGTGTGCATTACATCTATATGCTATGTAAACTTTGGAACAAGGTTAATGCTCCTAGTGTGAATGGTGTCGTAATAACCTTATGGAATGAACCATGTATCTTTGTTTATGGTATTGTTATGCCTCTATTTTATGTTTGTTAACTTATGCATTGTTGTGAACCATTGTATGGCATTGTTGATATCCCGAGGCCTTCGTTGTCACATGACTTGAGCTCTGATATAAATTAAATGTTTATGCAGTTGAGACTCTGGCCGATATCTATGTGAGATCTCAGCATTTAATTCAATCTGGTTGTGGTGTTGTGGTTGCTATGCTGGCGTCTATGTGTATGTCTTCAAGTGATGATCGTGGTAAGGAATAGTGATGTGTCACCAAGCTGTGAGCTCAGCTTTGGGTGATATGGCATCCGACTGTTCTGCACAATTTAATGTAGTCATTGATTGCTATTCGATCGTATCTCTGTCTTGGTTTCATCATACCTCGCTGGCTCATTCTTGATCGTTGATCTCATATTTCTCGGTAGTTGAGATGTGTAAACCCTAGCGAGACTTGCCTTAATGTTATTTTACCTTCGTGCATTCATTTTGTGGTTTTGTTTTGGAGAAGAAGGCCGACAGGCCGATGGTTTACAGGGCTCGACCCTAGGCGGTTGTGGATGGCACTGTACCTCCAATCTCTGCAAATCTGTTATGAAAATAATGTATAAGTGTTTGAGTGTTTGTTGTGAGAGTAATATTGAACCCTGTAGCTTTCGTCCAGTGGAAAAATAGATAAATAGTGAAGTTTGATTTCGAGTTCAATTGTGGTTCAGTTGCATGGCAACTTTGCTGCGTTGGGTGAAGGATTTGGAAGCTAAGAGCATTCCAATCGATTGTTTGGAAAACACGGTAATTTTTCTGATTTTCTAAGTTATGTAATGTGCTTCTTCGTTGGTCAATAGTCAATGATAATATTACTAACTCCTCACAGTCTTTTGTGGCAGGTAACGCCAATGTTCTGTATTCAACACTCTGGGTTTGGTGGCAATGGAGTTTGGTGATCAAAGGATAGCAATGCAGCTAAAACGGTAAGCGCGGTGGCAAACCCTCGTAGGTTCTCCTGGCATAAATCATGGCAAACAGTTGTATCGTCAATCTGGAAATTGTGGTTGCAAAACCCTGAGTCGTTGTTTTATTTTGTAGAGTCAATGTAATAGCTGGTACTTGTATAGGGTTTGAGTTCAGGGTTTCGATCTTGGCAACGATCCTTTGTTTTAATTTGGGTTTCAGACTCTGATGAGGTGATAATAAAATATCTTTTTGTAGAACTTAAATGGCCATGACTATCTTCATGTTTAAGTGTTGGGGCTTGGCCCGTATAAGAAACTTATCATTCGTTGATTGAAGAAATGGAAATAAGTCGTGTTTAAACAGTCTTTGTGTAAACTGAAAATGTGTATGCAAACTAGGTTTTAATCGTACCTGTGCTAATGTGCTTCGTTCTGGACTGTAAGCTTAAGAATGTTTAAAAAGGAATCGTTTTACAAAATGTGTATGAAGAAATCGTTGCTACTGTTTATTAAATCAATGTTTATGTGTTGAAAATATGTGACAGGCTTCGGCCAAATGCCTCACCTTCGACTGTGTAAATGTTTAAGTAGTACAACTAAAAACGTGTTAGGATTTAGGGTTTTGGTTAGGTTTAGAATGTATGGAATGATAATAACTAAAGATACGTTCGACATCAAATGGAATTTGTGTTTCCTATTTGACTTTTGCTCCTTCAGTCATTGAAATGTCTTAAACTTTGAATTGATATTTTAAAATCAATAAGTTCGATCTACAGTAATGATTTTGATGTTAAAAATATACTTGGTTTGTCTACTGTTAGTAAAAATAAGAAAAGACAGAGAGCTTATTCATCTAGCTCAATTCTGTAACAACATTGCATTTGTGTGTTTATGGTTATATGTGCATGTAAAAAGAAAAACATTAAACCCTAGCTCTATGATAAGAGACTTTGTGTGCTTAATTACTGTGTGTGTGCAGTAATAGAAATATTAGTAGTAACAATAAATTTTGAAAGGATTTAAATGTAAAATTTGCAAACCCTAAGTTGGTAATATGTTGCTTCTTGTTTGTCTATCTGTCCTATATGTATAATAATGATAACAACAGCAAACTATAGTTATTCTTTTGAAAATAAACATTTGGGAAAACAAAAATGAAAAGAACAGAACTGGATTCTTTGTCTAATATAAACTCTGTTATTTCCATAAAATAGATTTACTGTCTTTATGGAAAGAAATGAAATAATAATAGTACTGTGAGTAAAATACAGTAAATAATGCAAATTAATAACAGATAATTTAAACAGAACATATAAAATGGTACTTCCATCACCATGGCAGTTTGCCTATCATATCTTATCTATCTTAATCTGTTTCTGTACTGGAGTACGATGCTGTTCCTTTTTGCATGGGGAAAAATACAGAAACCATTTTATTCAATCATTTCACATTTATATGGAATTATTAATTTACACAGGAAACTGAAATAACTTATAAAATAAACAGTGAAAATAAATAGCAGAACTGTAAACATACAACTATAGATAACAGAATTTAAAATAAAACAGATAAGACAATAGAACTTGTAACTGAAGATAGGGTCGACAAACACCCAAGGAGGCCTGTTCCTCCCAACCTGCTCCAAAAGAAGCAGCTCAACTGTTGACTTCTAATGAACACCCGAGCCTGCTTACTGATCCAGTAAGTGGGTGGAATCTGTGTAGAAGCAAGGCACTCAAAAATACCTTCTCCACTCGGTATCAACCTCCTTAAAAATGCCTTCTCCACTCATCATCAACCTCCTGAACTCAATAAGAGTTTGGCAGACTCACAACATGATCAACAACAGCATATCCCCTCATCAAATCTCTTGGGTGCAAACATAGCAAAACCCCAAGATAAATTTCCTCATCAGGAAAAGTGATGAACCTCAGTTCAATATTTGATGGCTATTATATAGACTGCCTAGGTATTTTAGTGGTCAGTTTGGAATAAATGAGCCTCAATCTCTAGTCCCATCTTTCAGGGCACTAAGACCACATTTCAAGGGAGTTGTCCCATACCAACAGCTAGTTAGTTGCATCATGATGTTGCCACTTGTCCATTTCCTTCTACCCCAGATTCCATTCCACCTAGTGGATCAGTAACCACTCTTTTAACAGTCCTCTTAGGTGTTTGTCTCCTATTTTATTTATTAAATAATAATATATTGTGCAAATTACAGTCATCCTTGGACAACTGTCCAATATAAACTTTACAATAAAAGTTATTATAATGTTTCTAAACACAAAATGTTTTCTAGCTTAAAGGGTATGTTACAAACACCCCCTCTTAAGCTCAACATCGTCCTCGATGTTGCTTATTCATCATCAAGTTCCTCATGGAACAGAACTGGAAATGCTGCCCGCATATTACTTTCCAGTTCCCAAGTAGCTTTATCAGGGCTAAGGTGCTTCCATTGCACCTTTACCTGCCCTATGGTGCGATTCCGAAGCATAATTTCCCTCCGGTCTAGAATACATTCTGGTTCCACCTGAAAATCTCCTTCGGGTTCCACCTGTATGTCATTCCAATTCAGTACATGAGTAGCATCGTGCACATACTTCTTTAAAACAGAAACATGAAAAACATTGTGGATTTTTAAATTGTATGGCAATGCTAATTGATATGCAACAGCTCCTATCCTTGATAGGATTTCGAATGGTCCACAATACCTTGGTGCTAATTTAGCACAGCTCCCAAGATTCAAAGAACTTTTCTTGGGCTTTACCTTTATAAAAACATGGTCTCCTACCTGAAATTCTCTTTCTGTGCGTTTCAAATCAGCATAGCTTTTCTGCCAATCTTGGGCAACTTTTAAGTTACCTTGAACCTGTTTCACAGTTAGTTCCATTTCTTTCAATAGATCTAGTCCTATCATCAATCTGTCTACAGGATTATCCCACGAAATTGGAGTACAACATTTTCTTCCATACAAAATTTCAAATGGACTTAACTTTGCAGATGCTTGATAATTATTATTGTAGGCAAATTCTGCTAAGTGTAAGTAATCTTCCCACTTAGATGGTTGATCTTTAACATATAATCTTAACATATTTTCCAAAATATGATTTACTCTTTCTGTTTGACCATTAGTTTGTGGGTGGAAAGAAGTGTTGAAATTCAACTTAGTATTTAATCCTTTAAACAGTGCTGTCCAAAAGTTACCAGTGAACTTAGAGTCTCGGTCTGAAATAATTACCTTTGGAATTCCATGCAAGCAAAAAATTTGCTTCATGAAAATATCTACAATGTTAGAATCCTTGAAAGTAGTTTTAATAGATATAAAATGAACAACTTTGTTAAGTTTATCAATAACAACCATAATTGAGTCATTCTGCTTTTGATTTTTAGGAAAACCTGTAATAAAGTCAATGCTTATGATTTCTCATTTCCATTATGGAATTGGTAAGGGCTGCAATAGCCCAGCTGGATGTTGATGTTCAGCTTTAATAGACTGACAGTCAAAACATCTAGCTATATATTCAACAACTTCACTCTTCATGTTGGGACAAAAGTACTCCTTTCTTAACATAGTTATCATTTTCTGATAACCAGGATGCCATGAATAAGAACTCTTGTGAACTTCATCTAAAATCAGCAACTTAACTTTCGAAAAATTAGGCACATAAATTCTGTTTTTGTAAGTTAAGAAGCCTCTTTCATTAATACTGTAATCTGTTATAACATTTTCAGATGAATTTTCAGCCACTTTATCATGTAATTTTCGTCTTGCTTAATTCCTTCTTCGATCTGATTTTCTAAATCAGTTTTAAAAGTACTGATTGCTGCCACAAAACTTAATCTAGCGTTTCTGCTCAACGCATCAACAACCTTATTTTCCTTTCCATTAATGTGATGGATCTCAAAATCGTACTCCCTAAGGAAAGCTAACCACCTAGCTTGCCTTGCGTTAAGATTTGTTTGATCCAGTAAATACGTTAACCCCTTATTATCAGTCATTAAAATGAATTTTCTTCCGATCAAGTGATGGCACCACATTTTTAAAGCATGTATCACGGCTGCCAACTCAAGATCATACGTTGCATATTTCTTTTCATGTATTTTTAACTTTCTTGACTCAAAAGCAATTGCATGACCTTCTTAACTTAAGACCCCTCCAAGTCCTTCGTTGCATGCATCCGTGCATACGACGAAATCCTTATTAGGATCTACAATTTTTAAGATGGGTGCAGTAGTTAACAATTCTTTTAATTTATTAAAGTTGTCTTAACACTTTTGATCCCATATGAATTTCTTCCCTTTCTTCTTCAAATAAGTGATGGGGTTAGCAATTCTAGAGAACCCTTCAATAAACTTTTTATAATACCCCGTTATTCCCATGAATGACCGTACATCAGTCACATCCTTTGGGACAGGCCATTCATTAATTGCTTTAATTTTATCAGGATCAAAAGAAATACCATCCTTTGAAATTATATGACCCAAATATTGAATTTTATCTTTATAAAAATCACAGTTACTGAACTTAGCGTAAAGCTGGTGATCTCTAAGTACTTGTAAAATGATTTTTAGATGTTCATCATGCTCTTCTTTAGTTTTTGAGTAAACCAGGATATCATCAATGAATACCACTACAAACTTATCCAAATATTTATGCAGAACATTGTTCATTAAACACATGAACACTGCCGGTGCGTTGGTTAGCCCAAAAGGCATAACTACGAACTCGTAGTGTCCATAATGCGTTTTGAATGCAGTTTTGAATATGTCCTCATCTTTTATCCGGACCTGATGATAACCTGACCTTAGATCAATTTTAGTGAATATCTTTGCTCCGCGTACCTGATCAAATAGATCATCTATGCGGAGTAAGGGATACCGATTCTTAATTGTCATTTTATTAAGCTGACTGTAGTCAATGCACAAATGCATGGTACCGTCCTTCTTTTTAACAAATATTACTCGTGCTCCCCAAGGGGACACACTGGGCCTTATGTAGTTTTTATCTATTAATTCTTTCAACTGAGACTTTAACTCATTTAACTCCAGAATATTCATCATATAGGGGGCCTTTGAGTTTGGTACCGCACCGGGTACTAACTCAATGGTGAAGTCAAGTTCTCTTTTCGAAGGTAATCCTGGAATTTCTTCCGGGAATACATCAAAAAAGTCCCTAAGGATGGGAATATCCTCTAGTTTTAACTTGTCTTCTTTAGATGTATATTCATCATTAACAACAAACAATTTACAACCTTTTCTAGCAGCTCTCTTCACTTGTAAGGCATAAATCTGCCTTACTGAAATCTGCCTATGAATTCCTTTTACTGTTTCTGAATTACCTTCATTATTTATACAAGTAAAAGATTTATCGTAACAATTCAATATAACTCTATGATGTTTGAGCCAATCCATGCCAATTAATAGATCATATGAACCTAAGGGTAAAACATTCAGATTAACTTGTGTTTTCAGCTGATTTAAAAATACTTCACAATTCTGAACATAATCTGTAACCTTTCTTTTAGTTCTTGTTGCAAGCTGAACTAACCATGCATTATCGAATTTTTTTGTTTTTAGCTTGCAACGGTTTACTAAAGTTGGTGAAATATAACTTAGATTTGCACCTGGATCTATTAAAATAGAAATAGACTCATTCTGTATCATACCTTCAATTTCGACCATGGATGTTTGATGGTCTGCTTGACGGTTCTCCAATGCTGCATTTATCCTGGGCATTTCTCTTGCGATATCTTCAACTATAGGTTCTACTTGCATAGTATGTATGTTGTTGGTTGTCCTCTTGTTGCATGGGCAATCTACTCTCTTGTGTGGTCCGCCACATTCATAGCACTTTATGGGTCCTTTCTGCTCAGCATACCTGTTGTTATTGTTATTATTATTATTGCTGTGATTATTAGGTACATTTCTTGCAGCAGTAGAGTTCTGAGATGTATTATTCCGATAATTATGAGGAAAATTTGTGTTATTAAAATTTTTCTTAAAACCTCCAGCATTCTGATTAAAATTCTTCTTTTTATAGTCATACTGATTAGTCTTATTGTTCTTCCAACTAGTTTTTCCTTCTCTTTTTCTGTTTTGGTCAAAACAAAAATTTGCCTTCCTCATGGCTTCTTCCAAAGTGGAAGGATTATCATACTCAATACGATCTTTTATATTAAATGGTAAACAACTGAGAAACCTTTGCACTTTAGGCTTTTCCTCAACCATGTAAGGTACGTACCTCAGCAAGCTAAGGAACTTGCTGCACAGTTCTTTCATGTTCATTGTACCCAACTTTAAATCGTAAAACTCCTTCGATTTATCCTCAAAGTACTGTTCAGACTAGAACTTCTTTTTAAACAAACTTTTAAACATAGTCCAAGTTACTTCTTTTTCTTTTATGCTCTTGATTCTTTTAAGATCCTGCCACCATATATCTTCATTTCCGGTCAGATTATAAATAGCTATCTTGGCTTTCAGTTGAGAAGAGTAGTCGTAAATATTAAAGTACTTTATCATTCTAGACAACCAAGCTTCTGTTGTCTCACCCTTCTCACTTTCGCCATTAAAAGTAGGTGGCTTAATCTTTTTAAATTCACAGGTAATCTGTTGATGATGCTTATGTTTTCTCTTTTTAGAGTAGCACTCACTGTTACTGCTGTCATAATTTACATCATCATTACTTGAATCAGACTTAGAAGATGAGTAACTGTTCCTTTTATCGTTCCTTGTTTTCTTATGCTTATGTTGGTGGGACATTATTTCAGACTCAGCTCTAAATTCGGATTTTCTGCCTCTTTCATCACTGTGACAGTTTCCTTTTAAATTCTGTTGTAACTCTTCCTGTTCCTTTAGGATCCGTTCATTTTCTTCTTTAACAACTTTTAACCCAGATTTTAAATCCTGCACAGTGCGTAAAATTTCAGAAGACTGGTCGTTTAACTAAACATAAATTCCTTCAGTGTTATTATGATTAATTCGTTCATTTCGAGGAGATTTGTCCTCTGTTGATTCCTCCGGTATTTCCATACCTGCAATTAAAAGTCAATATGTTATGTGCAAAAAAAGGAAATGAAATTTCAAAAGTTAGTAACATAAACTTTTTGATTTATTTTTCTGTTTGCGTGCATCAGCCTCATTCAGGCCTAGAGTTTGAACTCGCGCTTTGATACCACATGTAACATCCCAAAAATTGCAAAAATAAAATAAAATTGATATAGCCTATTATATAAGATAAATGCTATCTACAGAATGATAATGATTAACTAACAGATGATAATTGCCTCACACAATTTGTCTTAATTGTTTTAAACATGAATAAGTACTTGGTTATAAGTAGAATGCAACAAAACAATGTTTATTTCATCATGTGTAAGGATCTGGTAACAATATTGATGAAGTTGTTTGCATATTTCTGAAGGGGTTCCTATCGGGTGCCCTTGGGTTTACTTAGCTTTGAAAGCTAAAGCATTGGATTCTTTTTTCGCAGATCTGCAGGTAAGGTTATAGAGTAATTCTAGTTTTTACAAGACAAGTTGTAAGCTTCAGCTTGTCGTCTCTATGTTTAAGATAATTGTAAAATCTACAGTGCATGAAGATGTCGATGGTATGTATCTTCAGTTTAACTTCGCCACTTGTATCGTCTTTTTATGATAATGATTGCATGTGTCGCCAGCAATGTTTAAGCACTAAACTCGTTGTAAATATTGGTGAGATCTGTGGTAATATATCCTAGTTTAACCATCTGAAATTGTAACACGTTTGGGTTTTATGAAAGATAGTGTCATCATTATAATAAATGACTCTCCTGGAAATAACGACTGCATTGTAATAAGTCTTGTAATGCTAGTGCTGATGTTTGTATTGCGTCCACATATGAATCAAGATTGTAGTTAGACTTAGAAACATATGTCATAGGGTTGGTGTCAAACCCTAGCTTTCAATATAGTGTAAAGGTTAAGTATTCTCTCCACTAACCTTAAGCAATTAGCCTAGCTATTTAAATGTAATGTTTAAACGTTAATCTTGTGATAGTCCATACTATACTATGGCATTGTAATGGTTTATAATACATAAAGTTGATATATTAAGTATATCGATTCCAAGTTTGATAACCTATGAAATCTATGTTAATAACATTGTTGCAATGTTATATGATGCGAACATTAATATGGGAATGATATGTGTAACCACTATAGTTCGGTGTGCATTACATCTATATGCTATGTAAACTTTGGAACAAGGTTAATGCTCCTAGTGTGAATGGTGTCGTAATAACCTTATGGAATGAACCATGTATCTTTGCTTATGGTATTGTTATGCCTCTATCCTATGTTTGTTATCTTATGCATTGTTGTGAACCGTTGTATGGCATTGTTGATATCTTGAGGCCTTCGCTGTCACATGACTTGAGCTCTGATATAAATTAAATTTTTATGCAGTCGAGACTCTGGTCAATATCTACATGAGATCTTAGCATTTAATTCAATTTGGTTGTGGTGTTGTGGTTGCTATGCTTGCATCTATGTGTCTGTCTTCAAGTGATGATCGTGGTAAGGAATAGTGATGTGTCACCAAGCTGTGAGCTCAGCTTTGGGTGATATGGCATCCGACTGTTCTGCACAATTTAATGTATTCATTGATTGCTATTCGATCGTATCTCTGTCTTGGTTTCATCACAGCTTGTTGGCTCATTCTCGATCGTTGATCTCATATTTCTCGGTAGTTGATATGTGTAAACCCTAGTGAGACTTGCCTTAACGTTATTTTTCCTTCGTGCATTCATTTTGTGGTTTTGTTTTGGAGAAGAAGGCCGACAGGCCGCTAGTTTACAGGGCTCGACCCTGGGTGGTTGTGGATGGCACTGTACCTCCAATCTTTGCAATTCTGTTATGAAAATAATGTATATAAGTGTTTGAGTGTTTGTTGTGAGAGTAATATTGAACCCTGTAGCTTTCGTCCAGTGGAAAAATAGATAAATAGTGAAGTTTGATTTCGAGTTCAATTGTGGTTCAGTTGCATGGCAACTCTGCTGCGTTGGGTGAAGGATTTGGAAGCTAAGAGCATTCCAATCGATTGTTTGGAAAACACGGTAAGTTTTCTGATTTTCTAAGTTATGTAATGTGCTTCTTCGTTTGTCAATAGTCAATGATAATATTACTAACTCCTCACAGCCTTTTGTGGCAGGTAACGCCAATGTTCTGTATTCAACGCTCTAGGTTTGGTGGCAATGGAGTTTGGTGATCAAAGGATAGCAATGCAGCTAAAACGTAACCCCGGTGGCAAACCCTCGTAGGTTCTCCTGGCATAAATCATGGCAAACAGTTGTATCGTCAATCTGGAAATTGTGGTTCCAAAACCCTGAGTCGTTTTTTTAGTTTGTAGAGTTGATGTAATAGCTGGTACTTGTATAGGGTTTGAGTTCAGGGTTTTGATCTTGGCAACGATCCTTTGTTTTAATTTGGGTTTCAGACTTTGATGAGGTGATAATAAAATATCTTTTTGTAGAACTTAAATGGTCGTGACTATCTTCGTGTTTAAGTGTTGGGGCTTGGCCTGTATAAGAAACTTATTGTTCGTTGATTGAAGAAATGGAAATAAGTCGTGTTTAAACAGTCTTTGTGTAAACTGAAAATGTGTATGCAAACTAGGTTTTAATCGTACCTGTGCTAATGTGCTTCGTTCTGGACTGTAAGCTTAAGAATGTTTAAAAAGGAATCGTTTTACAAAATGTGTATGAAGAAATCGCTGCTACTGTTTATTAAATCAATGTTTATGTGTTGAAAATATGTGACAGGCTTCAGCCAAATGCCTCACCTTCGACTGTGTAAATGTTTAAGTAGTACAACTAAAAACGTGTTAGGATTTAGTGTTTTGGTTAGGTTTAGAATGTATGGAATGATAATAACTAAAGATACGTTCGACATCAAATGGAATTTGTGTTTCCTGTTTGACTTTTGCTCCTTTAGTCATTGAAATGTCTTAAACTTTGAATTGATATTTTAAAATCAATAAGTTCGATCTACAGTAATGATTTTGATGTTAAAAATATACTTGGTTTGTCTACTGTTAGTAAAAATAAGAAAAGACAGAGAGCTTATTCATCTAGCTCAATTCTGTAACAACATTGCATTTGTGTGTTTATGGTTATATGTGCATGTAAAAAGAAAAACATTAAACCCTAGCTCTATGATAAGAGACTTTGTGTGCTTAACTACTCTGTGTGTGCAGTAATAGAAATATTAGTAGTAACAATAAATTTTGAAAGGATTTAAATGTAAAATTTGCAAACCCTAAGTTGGTAACATGTTGCTTCTTGTTTGTCTATCTGTCCTATATGTATAATAATGATAACAACAGCAAACTATAGTTATTCTTTTGAAAATAAACATTTGGGAAAACAAAAATGAAAAGAACAGAACTGGATTCTTTGTCTAATATAAACTCTGTTATTTCCATAAAATAGATTTACTGTCTTTATGGAAAGAAATGAAATAATAATAGTACTGTGAGTAAAATACAGTAAATAATGCAAATTAATAACAACATATAATTTAAATAGAACATATAAAATGGTACTTCCATCACCATGGCAGTTTGCCTATCATATCTTATCTATCTTAATCTGTTTCTGTAATGGAGTACGATGTTGTTCCTTTTTGCATGGGGAAAAATACATAAACCATTTTATTCAATCATTTCACATTTATACAAAATTATTAATTTACACAGGAAACTGAAATAACTTATAAAATAAACAGTGAAAATAAACAACAGAATTGTAAACATACAACTATAGATAACAGAATTTAAAATAAAACAAATAAGACAATAGAACCTGTAACTGACGATAGGGCCAACAAACACCCAAGGAGGCCTGTTCCTCCCAACCTGCTCCAGAAGAAGCAGCTCAACTGCTGACTTCTAATGAACCCTCGAGCCTGCTTACTGAGCCAGTAAGTGGGTGGAATCTGTGTAGAAGCAAGGCACTCAAAAATACCTTCTCCACTCGGTATCAACCTCCTGAAAAATGCCTTCTCCACTCAGCATCAACCTCCTGAACTCAATAAGAGTTTGGAAGACTCACAACATGATCAACAACAACATATCCCCTCATCAAATCTCTTGGGTGCAAACACAACAAAACCCCCAGGTAAATTTCCTCGTTAGGAAAAGCGATGAACCTCAATTCAATATTTGATGGCTATTATATAGACTGCCTAGGTCTTTTAGTGGTCAGTTTGGAATAAATGAGCCTCAAGCTCTAGTCCCATCCTTCAAGGCACTAAGACCACATTTCAAGGGAGTTGTCCCATACCAACAACTAGTTAGTTGCATCATGATGCTGCCACTTGTCCATTGCCTTCTACCCCAGATTCCATTCCACCTAGTGGATCAGTAACCACTCTTGCAACAGTCCTCTTAGGTGTTTGTCTCCTATTTTATTTATTAAATAATAATATATTGTGCAAATTACAGTCATCCTTGGACACCTGTCCAATATAAACTTTACAATAAAAGTTATCATAATGTTTCTAAACACAAAATGTTTTCCAGCTTAAAGGGTATGTTACAATTTCATTCCATTATCATAAGGATCTCTAAGAGAATAACATGTACAACATATCTCTACAGCATATCAATCATAGACACAAAAAGCAATCACACAAGAGACACAGAGTTTCACCTGGGAAAACCAAGAAGGTGAAAAACCCTGCAACTTCCTCATAGATAAGATAAGCCACAATACAAGATCACAAGGATCAAACCCAATAAGATGTCTCTAGCAGATGCTCCTCGTCCTCCACAAGTGCGCCACTTTCTCTCTTAGCTATGCGAGCTTGAGAAGTGAGTGAATGAGATAAATGAGAGACACAACCTCTCTATTTATACACTGACTTGACCTTCCAATAATCCACTAGGGCCGACTTGCTAATCAAGCCTAATAACCCAACCACATGTGCTAACCAGGGCCGACCCCACACTGGTGGTCTAATATTCCATCAATACAAATGATGACACTTGTCGATGCACATGACAACACTTACTAATACAAATGACAACACTTCCAATCAGAGGAATAATACATCTCTATGGGATATACAATAAAGTACAAATGTAATACATAGAAGAATATCTTCCGAAGTTACAAATACATCAATAGCGACATTGCAGAAGTATTTTTATTACCCCAAGCTCTGACAAGATGTCAACTGATATATTAGATCTTGCACTGCCTACGCTATCGTGAAACCTGCCATCAAGAAGAAGGGGTTGTACACCCCTCTTCCTAATCCCAATGGGCCATGGGAATCCATATCCATGGATTACATGTCAGGAATACCTTCAACCAAGCATGGTAATGACTGTGCATTTTTGGTCGTGGATCGTTTCTCTAAGATGGCCATTCTGATAGCTTGCAAGAAGAATGTCTCCACTAAAGCCACTGCTAAGCTCTTCTTCAAGCATGTTTGGGTTCATTTCGAGCTGCCATAGACTATCATTTCAGATTGGGACAACAGGTTCCTAAGAACCTTCCGGTCCAACCTATGGTCCTTGATGTATACCAAGCTCATCAAATCGACTGCCTTCCACCCCCATAATGATGGACAAACATAGGTAGTCAATCGAATAATTGTGCATATTCCGAGAATGTACAATTCTAAAAATCTCCACACATGGGATGAGAGTCTTCCATATGTTCATCATAGCTATTAAATAGCTCTTCATAGCTCTACTGGCCACATCCCTTTTCAGCTGTGCATGGGGTTCCAACCATTGGCCCCAATTAATGTAGCTCTGCCCATTGCATCCACACGGGAGGAATATTCACATTCTCAGACTGAGGCTGATAAGGCCACAAGATTTGTTGAACGAATCCAACACATCCGCCAAAAGTTCCATGACATTTGGGAAAAACCTAATACCAAGTACAAGCAGTGACATGACCAACATCGGGATCCATGCAAGTTCTAGGGGGGTTATAAGGTTTGGTTGCATTTGTAGAAAGAGAAGCTCAAAGGACCCCATCACAAGATTCGTCCACTTTGATATGGGCCATACACCATCACCAAGCCAATAAGTGAGAATGCCTTCGAATTAATCGTTCCTCCATTCCTTCGCCTGCACCTAGTATTTAATGTGGAGCTCCTTCGCCCATATCTTCCACCATTGCTGGACACATCAGAGGTGGCAGAGCAATTGACACCTACAGAGCTTAACCGTGACTGCATGGAATATGAAACCACTGATTGAATCATGGACACATAGGTTAAGGGAAATCGCCAGCAGATTCAACTATATCGGGTTGTTAAAGCAGGGAAACTACTCCACCAAGGCAAGTGGCTCACCCGGAGTCAAGTTCAGCAGAAGTTTCCCCATTTGATGGGGGCACTCAATGCAATGGAGACCATTGCTTTCTAATTGGGGAGGACTGATACAGATAGATATAGATGGCCACCCACCTATTCCACTAGGTCAAAACAGTTTTTCATTTTGGCAAATTTCTAGTAATGTTTCTATGGTTTTTCGGGTCCTGAACTTTTGGGGCCATTTTGATGCCCTAAACAATGTTTTTTGGGTCCGCAGTGACCCAATTGATTGTAGTAGGGTCTTGTTTGGGCTTGATCCACTATTACACTCCTCGAGTAGATCTTTCCAATGGTCTACTGAGCGCCCCAAACGAAGATCGTATGCCAAAATTATGACCCCAGGAAGTTGACTGCTCAACTAACGACCTTAGGGCCTCAAGCTTCATGACAGTTCATCTCCTAGGGTTAGGTTTTTGGATGTTTAGGGCGCTTTCCCTCATGCTTATGAAAAATAGAACCTTTCGACCTTTTTTTTTGTATTCAACTTGTAACGAATGAGTGTAGCCACCACATCTCTTCTCAGAGATATCACTACCACCATTCTGGCTGCTTTTATTTTACAGTCTGTTCTATTTCATTCATTTTAATAGAATTTCAATTTACCATATCACTGTGTTTCTTGCAATATATCTGTGCATGTGAATATATATATTCTCTTTCATTTCGTTCTCACATAAACCTGGATCAATCGTCAACCAAAACAATCACTTTTATGTGCTTGTGTAGCTAAGAAGTTTCAAGGTTTAAGGAGTGGAAATGACATAGAAAACATGAAGGGAGATTAGGGGTTCACCCTGATGAACTTTAGGCTCCACATATGCTTACATGCTAGGGTCAGTGTCAACTACCTTTAACTTAGGCATATCTTCCATAGTGTTTTTTTTAATTGGGTGGGAGAGATGTCATCAATTTGAAATAATTTATGTTCTTTACATTTATGACATAGAGCATACTTCTCATTACAATTATAGTAGACTCTGCACTGTTGACGCTCTAGATTTCTGTTGGAGACAATTGCTAGACTTTTAGGGGTTGAGGAGAAAAGGTGTTTGGGGGAGTGACCTATGAAGGGCGAGTGTGGGGTATGAAAGATGGTCTTTTGGCTTGTGCATTAATTATTGGTTGTGATTCTTGAGCTCATTGAGAGGCCTCTAAATAACTAGTGGGTTTTTGCATCATGACTTGTTCTCTATTATCCTCCCCGAGGCCATTGATGATGCATTCTTTTATAAAAAGAATTAGTTAAGCCCTGCATATGGATTTCTAATTGCTCAAAGTCTATGATAAATTATACTACTAAGCATGTTTGGCACAACATGGTCAACCACCCCAAATAGTGAGTATCTTGCTTGAAACAAGCATAAATGGCTTTAACAAACTAAGTCCATGCTATGTATCCATCCTAGGATTTTTTATGCCATTCACACCATTGTCATCATTCTAGATCCAAGTACAATACCATCACTCTAAGTTTCATCATGTCATCAATAATGCCATGGGGGGGAAATCAATGTTCCATCTAGTTGGCTCAACCAAAGGGGTCAAAACCATCAAGCTTATTTATATCCATTTAGGAAAGCAATTCCATATGTTGTTATCAATGAAGGATAATTTATGGATGGGAGAACCCCAAATGGGTTGTTTATGGTGAAAATTTACCGCATTTGAAGATTGCTCACCAGGTATCTCTATGTATGGTTCATTCCATGGGTTATTAGGTAGAAGCTTGTAAGTTACTAGTTGATTTAGTTGTTATTGCATACTCCCTAGAGGGGCTATCATATTTTATAGGGTTTGAATTGATTCCTTGAGTGTGGCATGGTATTGATCTTATTGGACAATAATGGCATTGAGTTTTTCTCGAAGCGTTGAGTACTGAACATCTAAGAGTCAAGTCCCTTATCGAACACGATGTTAGAATTAGTCATCATGGTGACCCAGGGTGCCCCAAAAAATGATTAGAAGGGAGTAAGACCACAATGATCAATGTTTCACCAGCAGTTTGATGAGGTAGGTTGTCCACAATGATGTGGTCATATCCTTATAAAAATGTTATTAGAGAGTGGTACCACTATAATCAACATAGAACAAGGAGTCTTTTGAGATAGTGCTTTTGTAAGGTGCATCTAGGAAGAAGGAGTACTACTCTTGTGGGAATATTACTCTTGTTTGATTATTACTACAGTGACGAAATTCCCAAATTCTTGATATTCCAAATTATATAGGAATTTGGTCCTGTATAGCAAAGGTTAAGGTTTGCAAGATCCTAAGGACAATGGAGTGTCAGGTGCTATAGTTTTGATATACTTGTGGGGTCCAATTGTATTGAACCAAATATCTTAGGGCGCTAACTAAGGAGGATCGACCATGCCCTTACCTATACTACCCTACTACCCAGGTACTAGAGAGTAATCTTCCCATGTGTTGTACTCGGTGCCACTATAGCAATAAGATGGTCGATATGATGATCTAAAGATGGTTTTTGGTATCCTAGGGGAATTTTTATATACCTAAGGGTACATGAAAGTGAAATTCTGTATATAAGTGTTGTATGATGTAGTACTACTGGAAGGGGTCCCAACAAGGGGATACGAGGGTTTCCAACGAGGTGATTACACTTATATTTCCTATGTGTATTCTTCCTCAATTGTAGTTTTACCCATTGAACGACATATCTCTGTGTTATTTAAAGACCCCGGAACATGTATCTAACCTTAAAAAAATCTAAGATTTAGGCACCTGCTTAGCTCAAGAAGGTGCTCTAATACCACTTGTAATGTACTTAATCCCATAATTACATAGCAAAATAAGAGAATTCGATAAAACATGAGTGTTGAACAAAAAAATATAAGAGAGAAATAGATAAAAACCTATGAAATAACCTTTGTATTAGTGATATGAAAACAAGATAACAATGTTCACTTGCCTCTAGAGGGGAGCAACCTCCTATGAGCAAAGTTCCATATACAAACCAATCCTTGTTCACCTTACACAACCTTTTACTCTATGTAGTGCATCCATAGCAAAAACCTTAACTACATATAGTCCCACTATTATAGAGGGGTGACCTAGTGAGATTTAATCAATAAAGATGACCTTTTTACATTGAGTAGCTATCAACTAACTATCTAATAAACCTTGTTCAAAGAAGATAACCCCGTATATCAATAAAGTAATCCTAAATATCCCAAATTAGAAGAGTTAGAGTAAGACCCTAAAATTATTGTACAATCAAAACCATCAAAATTATCATTATTGTATGAAATTTGATCTGTCCATAATCAAATATAACAAATACATTTCTATACACCTTATCCAAAACCATCAAAATTACCATTAAAGGTGGTTTGCAAATTCCAATATTAACCCATATACATTGCACAAGACAGATGGACCTTCTAACAGCTTAGAATTGAATTAGATATCATTAAAATGAAAGATGATAATGAGCTCTATTTTGCCATTGTTGTAGCATGAGAATGACATATTCTCAAAACAATAAATTTTATTCTTGTATCTGATTTTCTAAATTCCAAATTCCAACATAATTTGATTTAGAAATGTCTAACTGTTTAAACTTCCAGTCCACAACAAATTTCCTCACGATCAGCTTGGATTAAGCATAAAAAGATGGCTCGAAAGGATACTTATGCCGTGAAAGAATTCCAAAACAAAGGATATTAGATATCAATGGGTTTGAACATGCTTGCTGCATGTTTCTGCCATGCTCTATGCGTGAACAGGTAACTAACAATGAAATTGTTATGCTGTACGTATCGATAATTTTAAGAAAGATGGCAGAAAAAGAGAACAAACACCAAACAAAACAAGGACTTGAGATATACAGTACAGACTCATGACATGGGCCACAACTATTGTGTTTCCTACAATTATAACCAGTGTTGTCAGCCAACAATCCCCATTCATTGTTTCAACTTTCAACAGGATATAATGCACGTAAAAACTGTACAGAAATTCAATCTAAACCTCAGTCTTCTGTGCATGTTGGACATTAATTTATGGCAATTCAACTGGATATTTGTGAATACAGTCTAGCCATGGATTGTACAACGGTACCTCCACATTTCTCAAGGCCTTCCATACTGCACTGTTGCACTTGAAGCCCGACCCGAAGGCAATCTGCCATACCCTGTCACCCTTTTTCACTCTGCCTTTTGCTTCTGAGTATGCGAGCTCGTACCATAGGCTGCTACTGGAAGTATTCCCAAATCTATGCAGAGTCATCCTGAAAGCATGCATGGAAAATTTCAAGGGTCCGTTCTAAAAGTTTTGGCCAATCTTGTACACCAAGTATGAATGTTTGACAATATGTTTATGCAAAAAAGAAAAATTCTGAGAATTTTGTTTGTGAAGAAAACTTATGGTAAAAATTTCCCAACCTGGAAGGCTCCATATGATACTTTGTCAACCTCAAATTCTTCTCCACCTCGTCCAGCACACCTCTGCCTCCAGCATGAATGCAGAAATGTTCGAATGCAAGCTTGAAGTTGGGAATATAAGGCCTGACATCCCTCATCTTCAATACCTTTCGACAGAAGAGAGCCGAGAGGAACAGGAGCTGTTCTGACAATGGAAGAACCAAGGGGCCCAGAGTTGTTATATTGGCCTTCAGTGCATGGCCTGCTACTACCATCAGATCTCGTGAAATCGATAAACCCCTGTTGTTAGTGTCATCTTCTCCTTGAGAAATACACTGGAAGCTCTCGTCCTCGGCTCCTTTGTGGGTTCTCACAATGTGTTTCAGTTGGTACTTCGATCTTCTTCTCTCGGTTCTTATGTTGGAGAGAAGAATTGCAGAGCCCCCCATGCGAAACAGGCAGTTGGGCAATAACATAGACCTGTCATTACCTGTATACCAATTCAACGTTACGTTCTCGGTGCTCAACACAATTGCATATGTATTGGAATGGACCTGCAAGAGGTCTCTGGCTAAATCCACTGCAATAATCCCTGCACTGCAGCCCATTCCTCCCAGGTTGAAGCTCAGAATATTGCATCTCATCTTGTAGTGGTTTATGATCATGGAGGAAAGGGATGGAGTGGGGTTAAACAGGCTACAATTGACCACTAGAATGCCTATGTCCTTGGCTCTAACCTTAGACTTCATGAATAACTCATCTAGAGCACCAAACATCACAGCATGTGCTTCTGCTCTGGCTTCATTCAAGGTGGGACATGGAGGAAAAGAAGTGATAGCCTTGGGCAAGTAGGTTTCATCTCCAAGCCCTGATCTCTCCACTATTCTTCTCTGGAAGGCCAAGCTTGACTCCTCAAATTTCCCAGTATCCTCGGACATTCTCATGAAGAATTCTCTGGAGACCTTGGATTCATAAGATGGCCTGAAACAGGCAAAGTCAACCAGGTACACAACCCGGGGCCTAGACATGTAGTAGATATACAGAATAGTTACTATCATTAATAAGGCCAGGACGCCCACCATATCTATAATGCTGACTGGATGTTGCAGCTTATTACTCCATGGCCCCAGCTGATTGCCCCTCGAAATGACCAACAACAAGGCAAGTGCAGGGACTGTGGAGATTATATAAATGGCATAGGCAATCAAATAACGGTAACCTAGCTTCACATATTTCAAATTCACAGACTGCATAAGATCAGGCAAATGTCTATGGACTCTGACTGAATATGTGAGGAATCCAGCATTGGGTCCAGATATCTTCACTCCTTGTGCCACAATCTCAGTTGAGAGAAGTGATTGTTCCTTCACCTGCATGATGATGGGTACTAAGAGTCCAGCAATTTAATTAATTTCCACCTTCATATGATCCAATGGAGTCCAAAATCTGACAGCACCTAACCTTTTGCAACAGAGGATTTCTAGATTGTTATACTAAATTAGCCCAATTAGGCCATTGGGCTATTGAATCCTCCTATGATATTCTTAATACAAATTGAAAGAGGGACAATAATTGAACAGATTGTTTTTGCTATCGGCTCATTTTTTGTCCAAAGTAGGAAGAACTTTTAAGTCTATGGAGGATTCATGCAAAGATGGGTATTTCCAATAGTACAAACTAATACAACTACTCTGTGCTTTGTTTTTCCTTACTGTGAACACGGAGGCAGGCGTTTCTGCACCGCAACCGCTGCGTTCCACCGTTTAAATGTGGGCCTGTGGGACCCACCTTGCGTCTAGCGTGGCACGCATGGTTAGGCCCAGCGAATCATTTTATCATCACTGCGCGTACTCTTAAAACAGTTGCGTCTGGCGCGAGGTCGAACCCGTGAACTCCTGGTACTGCTCCTGCTGATATTCTGTGTCGTTCTGTCTGCGATCAACCTTTTCGCCCATGTGACGACGCTTTGCCAGTCTGTACGAGCGTTCCCGCATAACGGGATATATACAAACAATATGTAAATACCCAGTGCTGCAGTGTTTGAAGAATGTATAAGTTGGATATATACAGCGCCTCCTGGAATATCGTATTCTAGTGTATATGTTTTTTTTTTCGACATGTAGGGACTGACAGTATTATTTCGCTTTAGAATTAAGGATAGTGACAAGCCCAGGACTGGACCCAGAACTTAACTTGTAGGGATTTACAACCACGTCGTTGTATTCCCTTGTATATGCTACATTATCAGGTTATTTGTTGTCCTTGTTATCTGTTGTCCATGCATAATGTGAATGTGTATATATGAGTATATATTCATTTTAACCTGAATGTGTATATATTGATTTTAACTCTCTTTAAGTAGTAAAATACATCTTTGTAATAAAATGTGAAGAAATGTTTGTAGTCTGATCTCTTCCATGCAAATGAATCTATGGTTAATAGGCTACTGGTGACTGGATTACAGGTACTTTGAGTGTCAGGGCAAGGCATATGGTCTGAATTCAAGTGGAAATGGAGAGTGAAAGGTACAAAAGTCATGGTTTCCATGTCGGAGTTTGTCATTTATTTATGATTATTTAAAAGTACAAATTAAAGTCAGATTTGGATCACTTTTTTTGGGCTGGTTTTTTATTATTTTGACTCAAAATTCGATAGGAGTTGTTGAAATGACAGATATAAGTTGTTGAGATTGCACAATTTATATGCACTGCATCGATTTTTACAATCAAAAATGAATTTTGAACAATGAAAAATCTAACCCAAAATTTGATAGTTGAAATGACAGATATAAGTTGTTAAGATTGCACAATTTATATGCACTGCATCTATTTCTACAATCAAAAATGAATTTTTAACAATGAAAAATCTGGTTATCAATAATGACCAGAAAAATCAAATTCCTCTAACCTAAAATAAAAAAACAAGTTAACCATCCTCAAAATTAACCTAAAATAAAGAAACAAGTTAGCCATCCAAAATTTTTTAGTAAATTATAATAAATTTATATATATTTTGATACAGTTTCTCATTGGGTTTGGCACATATATATACACCATAAAAAAAATTCTTTTAAATAATTTTTTTTATATTGAAATCCTTCCTTTCTCAATTATATTAAAATGAATTTATCTGTTTGAAAAAATATACTTAAATGAATCTACACTATTATACAGTTATCAGGTATTTGGGCACATGCATGGTTGAATTGGTGGCCACAATTATCTGATTATACCACTTCACAAAAGTGCCCTCATTGAAAGCATGGTACTGAGAATCCTTGCAAGCATGGTACTGAGAGTGAGAATCCTTGCAGACCCTCCCGGCTCATATTGTACGGCTACACTATTATTATGAAATGTGTACACAGTGAGTATATACAGCGCCCAACGACAGACTGTATAATTCATGCCATTCCTCCTATCAACCTCTGGTTTCCACGTCTCTGGACCGGTCTATGCAGTGTCATGGGTGCCACGCCAAGAGAAAGTGTGAGCGTGCCACGGCATGAGGAAGCTATCACACTGACATATTCAGTTGAAGACTGTGCCACAAACATGATACGTGGCAGACAAAAATTCTGGAGCCAAAACAGGTCATGAGCCGTAACAGACCATGTTTTACGTGTGAGAGGGTTGTCTGGCGTTTCTCATGAGAATGCCTAGAAACCAAGTTACTATGAATCATGATAAAAAAACAGCTTTTTCGGGCAATGTGTGGTTTGGAAAAGGAATTGTAAAATGGTTAACCAAAATACTCTCAATTTTCTGGTAGAGTAATTCTTGCCAAAATTGCAATTTGGAGTGTTCAGATCTAAATTTGGGCGATCTGGGTAGTTTTAAAATTGGGCAATTAGTCCAGAACCGACAATCCCAACTGCTGAAATTACAAAAATGCGAAAATAACAATTTCCAACAAGAATTTTGACCAGTTTTGGACCCAAAATGGCCTTAAAACGGGACGTTTTGGTTGTCTTTTATAAACGAACATCTATTTTTTAATTACTTTTCATAATATATTATTTTATGAACCAACATGATTTTTTTTAAAATACTTTTCATAATTTAATTTTTTATTTTATGAGTCGACATGAATTTTTTAATTATTTTATTAATAACAAACGTTACATCCTTAAATTTACACTTCATTTATAATCTATATTAATTAAATAATTATACCAATAATAGTTTATAGAAAGTGGATTTATATCAAGTGAATCCAGTTTTGATTATAATTTGAGATCACATAAAAATCTTAAAAAAATCATATAAAATAATGTGATAAAAGTAACATACAACTTGACATGATAGTAGATTTTGTGGATGTGGATTATGACATCCAACATTTAGTGTTCAGATCAAAAGTCCGTAGTTGAACATTATTCAAATTTTATTGTTCTTCAAGCCACTTTCATTTCCACATGATTTCATACAAAGATGACAAATACTTGAATTGTCATAGATGGATATTAAAACTCTATAGCAGTTGATCCAGAAGAAACATAAGTAGATTGAGCAATGGTCATTGATGTTGTATTATTGATTATGATCTAACATTTCAACCAACAATTTATTCAACAACACCCTTACTAGCAACATAGCTACCAACACCACCACTAGCATAGCTACCCTCTCATCCATACCCATAGTAAGATGAAGTAATTCCAACGAGACCTTGGTTGTGCGCATAATGAAAATTACATATATAAATAAAGTTTTACTTCAGACTTTCTCTTTTTGGAGTTATGCATGTTAATGGGAAAGTGCCCTTCTTTTCTTTCCTTGCTCTCTCATGGCTAGAGGTGAATGTTAGTTGGAAAATATAGACATCTCAAGATGGATCTCAAGATGGAGGTGTTTTTGACACTTCTTCCATGAGATAGAGTGCTTATCTAGATTAGTCTCAAAGAACACCTTATACTTAAGTGTCTCACCTTGACAATCATCAAGTAAAGTCCAATTTTTAAAAAAAAAGGAAGAAGAAGATGAATTGCACATCTTGGGGAAATTAGTGAGGTACTTCCCCTCATTTCTAGGATGGTATCTAGGGTAAACTAGTTGGTTATGGTTTTGGCAACCTAACCCAATTGGGAGATCGAGAAAGACCCACAATATGCAAATAGGTAGTCAAACCAAAGGCTTACCGGATGACTTCTTGCTTGTCATTTACAACATTCAACCACTTGAACTAACCCACCGAGCTTAAGGAAGTTCAATATCAAACTTTTTCCATTATTTTAATTGGAACTAACTAAAAATAGTTGTACCAATACTTCTTGGTTGGGACATATTCCCACCCACCTCTTAGATGCATTTGGAACATTTCACATTTATCTCCCTCCCATTCAATTAGGGCATCACACATGACTTTTTAGCCAAATGGATATTCATTTAACGTCATATATTCATTATATAATGGATATTTATTTAACGTAATATATTCATTATAATATTTTTAAATTAAGGAAAAATATATTTATTATTTTATGATAAGATAATTTTTTTAAATATAATAAAATGTGTAAATAAATAATAATAATAAATGTTATATAAATTCTTAATTACATTATCATAAATTCATAATATATATATTCCATGAGTTAACCATTATCATCAATCACTATCCCCAAATTTTATAGATTAAAACCTATTTAAAAGTGCCTTTAATATAGGCAACATGTGACTTCTATCCCTAGAGCCAGAACATCAACCCCTCGTTTCAAAACCCTCCTTGACAGCGTAATAATGACAATGGAAGCTCTAAAGGTCATAAATTTAATTCTTCTCCATCTCCTTACCACCGGTTTAACCTCAATCTACATGATACTCTCATCTCTAGAGGCATAAGTTAATCCTAAAGTATGTACTTATTATAAAATTAATCTCTACCTACTTATATGTTTAAGTTTAATCTTTAAATATCTAGTTATTATTGGTTTAACTTCTAACCTTTATTTATATGGTTTTTTATATATTTCATGTTTATATGAGAGTATATTGTTAGAGTTCTAAAGCATATATTTGTTAAATTAGTTGATTAGAGGACCGAAATGGATAATAATATAATTTGTCATCTATTTTGGTACTTTTTAGGTGGACAAATTAAAGGTATTGGCTTGTAAGAGCCTATTTTATGGGTAGGTCCTGCTTTAGTGGTTTGGGGTCCAAAACCTTTTGGAGCTTGTTTGAGGTTTTAAACAACCATTAATGGGGGCAAAACTTTGTGATCTTACCTCCCAGACTTTGAATGATATTTTACAAATCAAGAGCTTTCCAACGACACAAAAGTCACCTCAATCAGAGTTCGTATGTGGAAGTTATGCCTCTTGCAAATTGACCTATCTTGTTGATCACCATGGTACTAAGTGGATGCCATGTCCACTTCCATTACTTATACATGTGGAGTTGGGACGTATGATCCGGATCATTATAAAGTAAATTTAAAGCAATCCATAATAAAAGATTGTAGAATATTAAAAGATATATTGTGATGAATTGATCCAATGAAATATCCATAGTAGTTCACGAATAACCAATGTTGAGAAGTCTTTTTTTTTTTATATTTCACCTTTATATAAGAGTACAATATCAAAAGTCCAAAGCATATATTTGTTAAATCAAGTAGTCTAAATGCACGATGAATTGGCCCTTTTTTGGTTGCTTAGAATAATGGGAAGGAAAACCTATATTTTTGGCTTGAAATCTAGTAGGAATAATTTTGGATTGATGGATTCACATATAGTAAATGCTAACATTGCATAATCTTGTTGCATTGGGGATATTCGAGAGTGCTAAATCTATTTATGCATTAAAAACAACAATTTCATCAATTTAAAATTGTAAATTTAGCAAAGATTGCTTAACTAAATTTCAATGATGGCAAACCAAAAAAGGTAAAAAATGTAGAATATTTAACCTTGGTCCAAGAGATCTAACTCAAAAAGTAAATTCTTAATCATTAACGGGCTCTTAATAATCAATTATTCCTAACTTAATTTGATCAAAACCCTTCAACACATCTCTACTAACATAGGCTAACCAAACGTTTTCAGGGTATACATTGTACCTTATTTTGGATGCTCCTTTGAAAACCCAAGGTAAACTCTAACCTATTCAAGGCACAATGTTATGAGAACAACTCATAAATAAATCATATATAAGTCAATAAGAGAAAATGCGACAAAAAGTGAGATTTGAATTTGGATGAAGAATATACCAACTTTTTCTCACAACCACTCAAATTACAACCAATTAAAATATCAAAAACAATTTATTTCAACTAAAAAACTATCATTCTTATTTAATATCCCTACATTGTTTTTTAATAATAATAAAATAATAAATTTTATAATAATTTATTTATATCCATATCCTTTTATGTTAATAATTTGATTTTTGTTACAAAATCCTTCCATGGGCTTGTTCTTATCTCTAGGGCATGAAGTTCATTTGACACAAAATTCTAGTCAACCTCTACACTTTTGCATTATTAAATGATGTGTTAATTAGCTTTTATTAGCAAGCAACTAAAATGACTTGTGCAAGGTCCCACATTGGATGAATTATAAAATGTGGCTCATTTCTTCTTATTTTGAATCAATAAGTTAACCAATTCTAAAATGGTAGAATATTTATTGGATTTATTTAAAATCACATTTGCTTTTAACACAAACTTCTATAGTTGATTATTATGTTATTTATTATATCAATATGAGGATGTCATAATAATTATGATTTTTAAGGTTATGTGGATATTGAGATTTATGAAAGATTTCATAAATAAAGGAATGCTTGATTTATAATATTGTTAATGTCCTTGATATTGGTAATGTTTTTGATATTGCCACCTGTTTTTGTAAGAAAGAGAAAAAGAAACTACTTTGGCAAGATGTGCTAAGTAAGATTAATATAAATGCTTCAAATTTTACAAACATCTATGTTGGTTGAGCCATGATGTAATGCTTTATATGCACCTATATAAAAGCGTCATCGAACGATAAATTGTATAGGAGTTGATAAGATCCACCTTGGAAGTTATTGTTTCTTATTATCTATTTCATGTCATATTCTCATGGAATCCAATTTATTTTTGGATGAGGCATTCTCACTTGTTTTTTTTTTATTACCACGAAACTAAGTCTTTCATGTCCAAACTCCATGAATGTTTCTATTGGGGTATATTGCATCAATGACCTTGACATCTTTCGTGCTAAGTAAGATTAATATAACCGCTTCAAATTTTACAAACATCTATGTTGGTTGAGCCATGATGTAATGCTTTATATGCACCTATATAAAAGCGTCATCCAACGATAAATTGTATAGGAGTTGATCAGATCCACCTTAGAAGTTATTGTTTCTTATTATCTATTTCACGTCATATTCTCATGGAATCCAATTTATTTTTGGATGAGGCATTCTCACTTGTTTTGTTTTATTACCACGAAACTAAGTCTTTCATGTCCAAACTCCATGAATGTTTCTATTGGGGTATATTGCATCAATGGCCTTGACATCTTTCAAATTGCAAGAATGTTAAACTAAGTGTTGAAGTTCATGTTCTACTTTGGATGTTTTAGGTTTTGTTTTTTGTTTAACTATCTACAACTTGGGTTTAATTAGGATATATCCACATAATATTAGATTTTTTTAGGTGAATGAAGGTTTCATAACAAATAATTTAGTTTAATATTCTTTGCCTTTAGATTTGAAAGTTGATTAAGTTTAATAACGACAAGCATTGCACATATACATTGTTAGTTAAAGCAAAAAACACATTTGGTTTGATATGGTCTTTTGAAAAGAATATATAAAATCACTTCTGTAAAGTAAAAAACACATATAAAGCAAAAAACACATTTGGTTTGATATGGTCTTTTTATAAGAGTATCTAAAATCACTTATGTAAAGTAAAAAACACACATAATAGCAATTAATACAAGTTACTAATCACATCACTATGCGAAAACCAAATGCAAGATTTGGGCGATCATTGGGAAAATATACATGATTAAAGATGCGAACAAAAGTCACCTTAACATACACATTTCTATAGAGTAACACAAACTTGTTGCATTGGTTAAATGTTATTGTTCTTCACTTTGTTCATGCCTTCATATTCGAACACTATAATGGATATTGGAATATTTACAACAATCTTATGATTTATTTGTATAAAGTGAGAGCACCAATTGAAGCACACCTTCGTGCTAATGAGAAAATGTAGCAACTTCGCATTCTATATGAAGAAATTCATTTTGGTTATATTAGACTTCAATGCAATTTGAATATCAATATTAATGGTTAGTACTCTGAATATTGATAAGAATAAATTGAAATCCATTCTCTTATATCCTTGTGGAGTTTTGAAGACTTTGAAAAGAATATATAAAATCACTTCTGTAAAGTAAAAAACACATATAAAGCAAAAAACACATTTGGTTTGATATGGTCTTTTTATAAGAGTATCTAAAATCACTTATGTAAAGTAAAAAACACACATAATAGCAATTAATACAAGTTACTAATCACATCACTATGCGAAAACCAAATGCAAGATTTGGGCGATCATTGGGAAAATATACATGATTAAAGATGCGAACAAAAGTCACCTTAACATACACATTTATATAGAGTAACACAAACTTGTTGCATTGGTTAAATGTTATTGTTCTTCACTTTGTTCATGCCTTCATATTCGAACACTATAATGGATATTGGAATATTTACAACAATCTTATGATTTATTTGTATAAAGTGAGAGCACCAATTGAAGCACACCTTCGTGCTAATGAGAAAATGTAGCAACTTCACATTCTATATGAAGAAATTCATTTTGGTTATATTAGACTTCAATGCAATTTGAATATCAATATTAATGGTTAGTACTCTGAATATTGATAAGAATAAATTGAAATCCATTCTCTTATATCCTTGTGGAGTTTTGAAGACTAAATTTTATTATTTCTATATACACATGGTATCATGTCATGTCTAATATCATTATCATTTGCAAAGTTTTTAACCATTGATTCATTGTAATTTGCAAATGTGATTTGGTTAATGGAAAGTTGCAAGTTGTAACAAGTTCACCTTAAACTAATAACATGTTATCCTCATGATTTTGGGCACAAGAAAATAGTTTTGATAAAATAAAAGGTGGATCAGGATAATGGATCGATTGACAAAATTTTAAGACATGGTTTTGCTTCCATCTGTGTTGAGGCTTGTTGTGGGTAGAGCCAACGGAATCAATAAATAGTGATCCCATCGACCTTGGCTAAGAGATAAGCCCCATTGATTGCAGAGGAATGAAGAATCTAGGAGGGTACATTCCCACTAGAGGAAATTTGAGTTCTAAATGAGTCTCATAAAAAAAGAAGTCATTATTGAGTAGGAAATTCAATAACCAATAGAATTTCAAGAAATTCATTCGGCGATAATCGTTGAGTTGGGGCTATAAAGATTAAATGTGACTACGTGCCAAGTTTTTTTTTCGAAATAGTTAACCACATAAAATCCCACCTTCGTCAATATCTTGGTGAGATTTTCTTAAGATATTTTACGTACCCTTAGAATAATAAATATGGGGTATTTTATATTATCACTACCTCTACTCATAGGGGTGCTAGGTTTGGGGGGGACCATCAACAAATCTCATATGAATTATAGAATTAAATTAAGGGTGGGGCCTTGTAACTACATCCAACAATCAATCCAAGGCCTGCACATTATGCCAAGGACTTCAAAGTATCAACTCGAATAAGATGAATTATTTAATTGCAGTGGGGGACTCACCAATAATAATAAATCTCATGGACAAACTCCACATCTTGATGGAAAATTCTATAGGCCAAGCAATCTCTAGGATAAAAAATGAAGCTTCTTGATTAAAAAACATCAAGTTCTACCATATTCTTCGAGATCTAAAGGGATAGGCGAACAAATATGCCAACCAAGTAGCACAACTAGAAGAATGGAAAAAAAAATGGGGAGGATGGTTATCTCCCAATCCTCTAAGGTTTTAGTTAGAAAATTCAAATCACAAACTAATTTAATATCCCATGCATGTTGATGGCCACATGGAATTTCGATTAAGGTGTAGATCAATGTCAATAAGATTGCATTAAAGGAATATGACAATCATGGATAACATCACACATGCCACTCCACTCTCAGTCCTGTCAATTTGAACGCTACATGATTTGTTTCGTCAGAGAGGGTGGGATAATGGATCTCTACATTGTAGTTCAATTCCATCATTGGTTCAATATGGAGGATTCTATAATGCTTAGAGTTTGAAGAAATGATACACCACGGCTTCCTCCCTCCACGGTATATCGTTTTGTTAAATTTGGATGATTGTCTACCAATATTTTTCAACCCCATGGTCTATGCTTTTGTTGGAAAGGTTGGATATTTAAAGGTCAACCTCAGTCTTCCTCGAGCTTTATCATTTTTCAATGGGAGATCTAAATAAGTCTGAGTACTTGTGGGCTTCAAATAGAGAGACTGAGTGTCACATACCAATTTATCTTTGTAATAAATAAAATAAGAGTTCTTGAAAAAAAGAACAAAATGTAATCAATTAAAAGTGGTTAGTTATTTTGTGGTTGTGTAATAACCAAAAGTTATGATGTAAAAGTAAAGGGTTGTTATTTTTGGTAATGGAACCCTTCATGTTCTATTTTAATTGGAATTTGGACATTGGCTTGGGGGGAAGGAGATGAAATAGGGAATAAAGGTGTTAGTGACAAATGAGATACACTGTATGGTAATACAAGGGAGTGAACTTGGATATGTGTTGTACATGGGGTAACTTAGGGCCCAATATAATTCTCGATTGCCATCAAGGCAAATTCCCATGGGTCGGTTGCAAACAAGGTAGATTTCTGCATTGACCTATATGGAATCCAAGCCAAGTGTTATTGGAGATAAGTCTTGCACTTGTACTTTTTTAAAATAACTAATCTAGAATTGAAGTAGTCTCTCATGCAAGGCATACTTAACTTAACTGTAACTAAATAGAGAAGGTTGAGTTCAAAATAACCTGGCAAAGGGCTCCCATTGTTGTACTTCTATCCCCTTCATAGCTACACTTTTATGGGACCAAAAGCCTCCCAAGATTGGGAGGTATGAATCATGATCCATAATGAATCAGTTGCATCAAATTAGAACTCCAACATTCAACCATATACAAGCAGCAAAATATCCAAAGGCCAATGCTACATGGTGACACCAAGTAAGCGAAGCAAGGATGGAAGGTGAAGGAGGCATAAAACCTTCATACATTATCCAGATGAGCTAAAATTGTACAAGGGTGTTCCTAACATGGATTTCAGGGTGCGCAACCATTTTCAGGTCAAAATTCCATTGCATGACCTCTAAAAACATGAAGGATCAATCGTTTGAGTTGTGGCCATAACTTGGCCGTATGAAGGCTAAATGGGATGAATTCCATATTGCAACACGATGACACCTATTATTACATGCTCACTGAAAATTGGGTCATGATTCATCCATTTAGCCCCTCATAAGGGCAAAGTTAAGAAAACCAAATTATTGCTATAATTTGGCCATATAATGCCACTTTAAGCTAAAGTTCAAACTATAGCAAGCTAGTACATATCCCCACATGCTTGCCGAAAATCATCTTAAGGTTCATTCATTTGGTATTCTAAAACATAAAAAAAACTACCTATGTTTGTTTCCTTTTGAGAAAGGGAAGGCTTGAAGTCCAACCATCATCCAAATACATGAAAATAAGGTATGGAAGGGGATAGAAACATATATTGTTGAGTTTTTAACATGAGTCATACTAACAATTGCACTTTAAGCTTAAAATTGGGTCATGATTCATCCATTGTTGGAGCATTTTCCAACCGCACATCATTTATTTGAGCCTCACAGCATAATTTTCCACTTATCCTCAGTATTTTGACTCAATCATGCGCTTACATCGTCAGCAAATCACAGTTTCAGTAAACTGGGCCTCCTCCTACATTCTAGGAGCCAACTGGGCCATCAACTGAGCCTCCTCCACCATTCAGGGGGTGATTTGCATGACTAATGTGCACTAATTAGTCCAACTGACAGCATTTACTAGTTCATTTAGCCAACTGGAGACTAGAAGGTGCCCTACTACACTGGTTGACTTCATCTGGTGTTATTTTCATCTACTATTCAGTTAACTATAGACAGAAAGGCGCCCTCCCCTATTTTTGGGCAATGAATTGAGTTTTGAATCAGTTAGACTCAGTTATACAGTTTCAAAGTCATTTTCATTCAATGTTATGGTAGTTAAGTGGTTAACTAATGTGCCGAGTGGTGTTAACTGCCAAGTAAGCCACTCTCATGCTTTCAATTCAAATGACCACTCTGGAATTCGAATTGCTTGGCTCATTGCAATCATTGTTACACATTGTAATGTATCTTCTGAGTTTATGATAATGCATGAACTGCTGCAAACCTTTTGCACAGTGTTTTCACATATTATTTGTTGCATGCATATCTAGTACTAACTGTTGTGCTTGTTTCATAGATATGTTGTACTTGAATGTTACATAGTATTAGAGACATGGAAGGACAAGGCAACTTTTATACAGTGTTTCTGCACTTCTGCACTAGTGATTCTCCACTTCTACACCAGTTCTTTCTACACCTGGAACACGTATGAATATTGAGCAAGTTTGCTAAAACATATTCCAACTCTGCACCAGAAGCTGAAAGTTTTCCACATAATTCCTGGATATTGTGCATCTGACTCTTCAAGCTTGCTTGATAGTCTATGCCGAGTGTGATGCAACTTGAAAAGTGCAGGTTGTCGACCTAAAGATTGTTTGTTGTTTGTGACTGCAGGTTTCTCTCAAAAATTATTACAACATCTTCGATGAATCTGAAAGCAATTACTCCTCACTCTCCATTCAACTATGATGAGTGGAAACCAAAGATGATAGCATATCTGAAGAGACAAGGTCTTTTTGACATGTGTATTGGTGTTATGAGAGATTTTGCTTCCTATGAAAAAGAGAATGATTGGCTAAATGACTGTGACAGAGCCTTTGGAGCAATGTGTATTGCTATGTCTCCTAGTATGCGCTACCTCAATAAAACTGCTGAAAATCCAAGTGATCTATGGCCCCAACTGGACAAAGCATTTGGAAAGCAGAATGAAGAGATTGGTGCAAATTATTTGGAGAAAAATCCCAGTGATACCTCCTTATGTTCTCTCTCTAATTATGTCTCGACCTCAACCATATCTCATGATGAAGTTGTTCAAGATGAAGAAGCTGCAGATTCAACACTCATGTTCTCAATGTCTTCTATTTCAAATTCCGAGCAAGATAAGCCAACTCATACTCTATAATCTGAAGAGGTTCTTAAATCCTCTCTTTCACATGAGTTTGCCACTGTGCAGAATGATGATCTATTGAATGTTTTGGAGGTTAAATCAAAGTTTGGAGGTGATGCATTCGCCCTCCTTGATCACATGATTCCTATGTACTTCTGTTAGATCATTGGAAAATGTTCTCAGAGTTTTATTGAAGATGGAGGACACTACCATTCGCTCGGGTTCAAGTCTCGGGCACATTTTGCTGATTTTGGTTTTGATCTCACCCTTGTTGGTTCAAAGGAGATCACAAGAAACCATCTATCAATTCTTGGAGCTGATTTAACTTCCATTGATCAGAAGTTCAAGTTTCAAGAGCTATTAGATATGATTGGAGCTGATCCTACCTTAGTTGGTTCGAATTGCAAGTTCCAGGATGATATTCATATTTTTGGATTTGCTCTTACCATGTTTGGTCTAAAGAGCAAGTTCAGAAAGCCTCCATATTCGCTTCCATCAACTGAAGGAGAATACAAGCAGATGTTTTTGAAGCATGATCCACTTCTTCCCAAGAGGTACATACCTACAGATATATGATCAAGCATCACACCTACTTGAGTTTGGAGCAATTAATCCTTTGGTGTGTTTCAGTCTATTTTGAGGGGGGGGGTTTCCCATGAGGTTTTCTCCATTTCCTTGGTTCATGGATTGTTCTTTCTTTGGATTATTTCTGTACTGGCTTACCTATGGCCTTTGTTTCCAGGGCCCTTTTATTATTTTTATTTTCTCCTCCACATGAGATTAGCTTAAGGGGGGGTGTTGGAGCATTTTCCAACCACACATCATTTATTTGAGCCTCAAAGCTTAATTTGCCACTTATCCTAAGTGTTTTGACTCAATCATGTGCTTACATCATCAGCATATCACAGTTTTAGTAAATTGGGCCTCCTCCTACATTCTAGGAGCCAACTGGGCCATCAACTGAGCCTCCTCCACCATTCAGGGGGTGATTTGCATGACTAATGCACACTACTCAGTCCAACTGGCAACATTTACTAGTTCATTTAGCCAACTGGAGACTAGAAGGAGCCCTACTACACTAGTTGACTTCAATTGGTGTTATTTTCAGCTACTATTCAGTTAACTGCAAACAAAAAGGCACCCTCCCCTATTTTTGGGAAATCAGTTGAGTTTTGAATCAGTTAGATAGTTTCAGAGTCAGTTTGAGTCAGTCTTATGGTATTTAAGTGGTTAACTGATGTGTCAAGTGGTGTTAACTGCCATGTAAGCCACTCTCATGCATTCAATTTGAATTGCCACTCTGGAATTCGAATTGCTTGGCTCATTGTAGCCACTGTTACACATTGTAATGTATCTTCTGAGTTTATGATAATGCATGAACTGCCGCAAACCTTTTGCACAGTGTTTTCACATATTATTTCCCCCATGCATATCTAGTAATTGTTGTGTTTGTTTCAATATAGATATATTGTGCTTGAATTTTACAACATGCTCACTGAAAATTGGGTCATGATTCATCCATTTAGCCCTTCATAATGGCAAAGTTAAGATAACCAAATTATTGCTATAATTTGGCCATCTAATGCCACTTTAAGCAAAAGTTCGAACTATAGCAAGCCAGTACATATCCCCACATGCTTGCCGAAAATCATCTTAAGGTTCATTCATTTGGTATTCTAAAACATCAAAAAAGCTGCCTATGTTTGTTGCCTTTTGACAAAGGGAAGGCTTGAGTCCAACCATCATCCAAATACATGAAAATAAGGTATGGAAGGGGATAGAAACATAGATTGATGAGTTTTTGACATGAGTCATACTAACAGTGAACTCTCTGCAAATCCTTATTGGAGAGTGTATATGCAATAGCATGAGTAGAGCACGCAACAGTCTCAATTTGAGAATCTATTTGAATATTGAATATATGTATAAGTTGAGAGCATAACAAAGAAGTTGGTTTGAAGAGATGGAATTTTCTATTAGTTGGGATTTTTCCCAGGTATAACTTGTGTTAATTTGGTGTGTATGTTTCTACTGTTTACATTTACCTTCCATGTTTGTCCAAATTTCATTACTGCAGTATGTATTTCAGCTTTGATGGAGCATATCTATTTTGCATATTTGGGCATAAAATTGGACATAACAACAGTAGTGTTTCACTTCCAGAAAATAGTTCTAGTCTCAAGATCTCAGTGTGGTACGCTATGCAATTAAAGATTGTTGTCTTTCCTTCCCATACCATCAAAATTAAGTTTAAATTTGATCCATCTTTGCTTGGGTGGATGCCATGTTTGTTAAGCTGGGGGGACGGGGGTCCCTCTCTAAAGACTCCTTAAATGGCCCACAATTTTAAAAATAATCAAAACTACCTATGAATAATGAGGAGCAAAGCAATAAAGAATGATATGCTAAAAACCAGAAGTAGTTAAACATATCCTGTGGGGACGTAAGGTAGCCCAATGCTTATTAGAATGGATAGCAATTGAATTATTCCATACCTTTTTGTGGATCCCCTTCACTGGAAGGGGTCATATTCAGGGACAAAATGGTGATTACACAAGGAAATAATTTATGGGACACCAGACGACTAATGTGTTGGAATATTTTTATATTCCTTGGAAGGTAATAATGTCTTTGTATTATGTCGGAATTTATCCACAATCTTATGTAAAAGAGTAATATATTATATCCCATATTCATTATGGTAAAGTATACTCTCGATATCCATCATTATATAAAGAGATGTTATTATGAAGAATTATATTATCCCACATGCAATATGTGAGAGTAATTCCTCCACATCTCTTGCTATATAATAGGGTCAAGGGAGTCACATCATATACAACAAGTGATAAAGTGATATATTCTCATAGATGGTATTGACACATGGTATTGTGATCTCAAACTCTACTATATTGTATTGGGGTTATTTATAGTTGCTCTCTTGTAATATTGAAGGATATTTTTGGAGATAATAAGAAGACAACCTTCCCGTGGACGTAGCCCAATTGAGTGAACCACGTATATCTGGTGTATTCTTTTCCTTGTTCTCTTTATGTTCTTATTTACTTTAATATGTTATTGATTGCTAAGATAGGTAAGTTAGTTTAACTAGATCTAAAGTTCTGACATGGTATCGGAGTTAGTTGCTATGATCTAGCACCTTCTATAGATTTCAATCAATAACTATTATCATCTTGGCATTGTTTATTTTGTAGATTTGTTTTCTATCTGGTAGCCATTAGGCTTCTCTTCAGATCTTGGCATATTTCTGCAGTTTTTTTTCTAACCCTAACCTTGTTGTGTAGATTTTTGCAGAAATTTTTCAAGGTTTTCTTAATGTTGTTTTTGTAGATCTATATGTTTTTTGGATTCTCCTCAAGGATATCTATCTTGCGGTTTCCAGATTGGCATTTTTTCGTCCAATTTTGGTATACTTTGTGCAGGTTTCCGTGTAAGGATTATTCGGCACTGTTTTCATCCTCAAACTATACACTCGCGACTTTTCCTTTGCAGAACCTGCGGTTAACCACGACTTTCCCTATTGTGAACCTGAGAGTATACTGCAAACCCGCGATTTTCAGTGTACATACTCGCATCTGCTCTACTGTTGAACTCACGCTTTCTTCAGTGTACTCACTACCCTGCTGTGCAACGACCTACGAGTGCTTCTGCATAACCGCAACTTTACTGCCCAGAGACCCGCGAGTAGCCATGACTCCACTATACAGAAACTCGTGAGTAATCGTGACTGCCCTGTACAGAACCCACGAGTATCAGTGTTTACCCGCGAGTTTACTGTTGGCAGACCCGCGAGTGACTTTTCTTGGCACTTCTCAAAAGGGCTGTAAGTATAAGTTTTTTCCTTTACTGTTTTTCTAACTGTGTTTTTGCAAATCAGTACGGTAAAGTGTCACAGTTTTCTGTTATTCACTTTTTTCTCTTGTCATTTCTAGCATTTGGGTTTCTTGTCATTATTTCTATTATTATGACTTCAGAAGTAGCTTATGTTCCTGAACTTGTTGCTCCTAACTATCTTGCATGGAAAATACAAATGATTGATGTTCTCAGGAGTAAGAATCTATGGAGGATTGTTAATGGTGAACACCAAAAACCTGTTGATGCTAAAGATGTGGCTATATGGGAAGATAAATGTGATCAAGCAAGAGGGCTCATTGGTCAAACGGTTTCAGATAGTCTTCAGGTAAGTATTGAGGCAGAAGACATCCCGGTTGAGGTATGGTAAATTATTGCTTCTTTATTTGATAAATCTGATGATTTTTCTGCTTATTACATTGAAAAGAAGATTTTTGAGCTAGATCCTACTAACTTTGAAAGAGTGGAATTATATCTTGCTAAAGTGAAAACTTTAAATGAAAAATTAAATAAGTATGGTAAAGATTACAAGAAAACAGACACTGCTCTTATAATTCTTGTAGAACAAAAAATGCCATCTTGTTTTCATATGTTCATTCAAACTAGGAATAGAGCTCTTGAATTGTCTTCAAACACCACGAAACCTACTTTTGATGATTTTTGTAAAGGGTTGATTAATGAGCAAGAAAGGTTGATTGTTTTAGGACAAGTCTCACCTAATAAGGCTCTTATGGTACATAATAAGAATCCTAAGAGAAGTTTTAATAATGTTAAAAGTTCTAGTTCACACACTTCCAATCATACTAATAAATATGGTCATGCTTCTAATGCACATCATGAAAATAGTAAGAAGGAGAAAGTGTATGATCCTTGTAAGCATTGTGGTAATACTAATCATCCCGAAAAGAATTGCTTTAAAGCAAAACGTTTAATGGCTAAGGCTAACAAGAAAGGATCTGATGAATCACAAGTAGCTTTATGTGCATCTGTTGTTTCGTCTAGTAGTTCTTCTTCTAATGTGGAATGGAAAATGGATTATGGTGCTTCTAAACATATGACTGGCAATGCTTCTTTATTTACATCTTATGACAATAATAAAAACACATCCTAGAAAGTATCTATAGGTGATGGTAAACAACTTTCTGTAAATGGCTCTAGTAATGTTAATGTCTCTAATGGTCATTTGGAAGATGTTTTTCATGTTGAACACATGCCCATCAACTTGCTCTCTATTTATCGTGCATGTCAAAAAGGATATAAATTTGAAGCTTGGCCTGATAAATATGTTCTTAAAGATATCAATCAAAATTTTAAAGTAGTTTTTTTCTGGTCTTGTTGATCATATTGTTGGTTTATATAAATTTGTTGGTTTAATTCAACTAAAATACAACATTTTTATTCCTATGTTGCTCATGTTGATGAACTAAGTAAATTGTGGCATGAAATATTAGGTCATTTGAATTATGGTAAAATGCAAATGTTAACATGGCACATGGCTTGCCTAATATTTCATCTACTAACGGTGTTTGTGAAGGTTGTGTACTTGGTAAACATCATAGATAAATGTTTGATAAAGGTAAAGCTTGGCATGCTAAAGAATCTTTGCAATTAATTCATAGTGACATTTTTGGTCCTCTTGAAGTTCCTTCTATATCTCATGCAGTTTATTTTCTTACTTTTATTGATGACTTTAGTAGAAAATCATGGGTTTATTTTTTGAAAAATAAAAGTGAAACTTTTTCTAAATTTCAAGTATTTAAATCCTTGGTTGAAAATGATTATGGTAAAAGAAATAAGACTTTAAGAACTGATAATGGGGGGAATTTGTTAAGAAATAATTTGAAGTATTTTTATCTAAACATGGAATTCAACATCAAAAGGCAATTCCTTACACACCTCAACAAAATCGTGTTGCTGAAAGAAAAAACAAAACTTTAGTTGAAATGGCTAGATGTATGCTTTATTCTAAAGGATTACACAAGAAATTTTGGGCCGAAGCCATAAGTTGTGCTAACTTTATTTTAAATAGAGTTCCTACAAAAGTTGTTAAGCATGTTACCCCTGAGGAAAAATGGAATGGTAGAAAACCAGATATTAGTAACTTTAAGGTGTTTGGTTCTGAATGTTGGGCTCATATTCCTGATGAAAAACGAAAAAAGTTAGAACCCAAGTCTTACAAGTGTATATTCATTGGTTATGTTGAGGATTCCAAGGCTTACAGGTTGTTTGATCCTTCTAATCAAAGTGTCATAATCTATAGATATGTTCAGTTTAGTGAAGTCTCTCGACCACCTGAGTCTGTAGAACCTCATGTTACCTTGAATATTCCCTTGTCTCCTATTACTCCTATATATGTTACTCCTTCCAGTTCTGAGCCCGTTGTTGATCTTAGTTCACCCTCTTCTTCAAGTGTTCCACCTGAAATTCTCGAAGCTCCCGAAGTGACTTTTGTTCCTTCTAACCTTCCTGTGTGGGCTCGGAAAACTCTTGAATTTGTGGGTAGTGAGATCGGTAACCCTTCTAATACTCGTAGAACTAGATCTAACTTTGTTCTTATGACCAAATTTGTGGCCATAGATGATCCTACCTCTTGTGCTGAAGCTAAGGGTAAACCTCATTGGGAACAAGCTATGTCTGTTGAGTATGATTCTCTTATGAAGAATAAGACTTGGTCTCTTGTTCCTCTTCCTTCAAGAAAGAATTTAGTTGGTTGTAAATGGATTTATAAAACAAAGTTTACTACAGAAGGACAGATTGAAAAATATAAAGCTAGATTAGTTGCCAAAGGTTTTAATCAACTTGAAGGTATTGATTATAATGAAACTTTTGCTCCCGTTGCTAAAATGAATACAATAAGAACCATCTTATCTCTTGCTTCGTCTTAGAAATGAGAAATACACAAAATGGATGTTAAAAGTGCTTTTTTAAATGGTAATCTTAATGAAAACATTTATATGCAACAACCTCCTGGTTTTATTAATGTTGAATCATCAAGTTTTCTATGCAAATTACACAAGTCCTTGTATGGTCTCAAACAAGCACCTAGGGCTTGGTATGAAAAAATTGATACATATTTCTTGCATAATGGTTTTAAGCGTTGTATATCTGATCCAAATTTGTATGTTAAGAACTTTGGTGATCATATCCTCATTATTGTGTTATATGTGGATGATCTTATTATAACTGGTAGCCAACTTGTTTTAATTCAAAGTATGAAAAATGATCTTCAAAAGCATTTTGAAATGACTGATCTCGGTATATTACACTATTTCTTAGGTCTTCAAATTTGGCATATGGCATATGGTATTCTTCTCTCTCATCCAAAGTATGCTACATATTTATTGGCTCGTTTCCACATGAGTGATTGTAAACCTGGTCCTACGCCATTTCAGTCCGGTGTAAAGTTAATTGTTGAGTGTACTACTCCTCTTGTTGATGCTACTATTTGTCGCCAGCTCGTAGGCAGATTGATATATTTAACTCACAACAGACCAGATCTCTCTTTTGTCGTCAGTATAGTTTCTCGGTTCATGCAGCAACCTCATGAAATTCATTGGCAGGAAGCCAAGAGAATTCTAAGATATTTACAAGGGACATTGCACTATGGTGTCTTTTATTCGAGCAGTGCTATAGTTTCACTTTCTGTATATATAGATTTTGACTTGGCAAGTGACAGTTATGATCGACAGTCAACTACTAGTTATATATTTGAACTTGGTTCAGGTCCGATTTCTTGGTCCAGCAAGAAGGTGAAGACTCTTTCTTTATCGTCGTGTGAAGCAGATTATAGAGCAGCCAAAGAAGCAGCTAAAAAAGCAGTTTGGTTACGGCATGTTCTCACTAAGCTTGGTCTAGTTCCAAAATCATCCATTGTGTTGAAATGTGATAATCAAGGTGCAATTCAGCTTGCTTATAATCCAATATATCACTCCAAGACAAATCATCTCAACCTTGATGCTCATTACATTTGAGGTCTCGTTGCAGATGGTATTCTTTCTCTTGAGTATTGTCCTACCGAGCAACAAGCAGCCGGTATCTTCACCAAATCCTTAACAGCAATGAAGTATGTGCATCTTCATTCTTTACTTGGGATGAGGGAAGTTGTCATCAAGGGGGAGCAGTAATGACTCCTTCCTTCCTTAGTGTTAGTGAGGGCTTTTCTCCCGGCCATTATTAAGGAGGAGTGTTGGAATATTTTTATATTCCTTGGAAGGTAATAATGTCATTGTATTATGTCAGAATTTATCCACAATGTTATGTAAAAGAGTAATACATTATATCTTGTATTCATTATGGTAAAGTATACTCTTGATATTCATCATTATATAAAGAGATGTTGTTATGGAGAATTATATTATCCCACATGCAATATGTGAGAGTAATTCCTCCACATCTCTTGGTATATAATAGGGTCAAGGGAGTCACATCATATACAACAAGTGATAAAGTGGTATATGCTCATAGATAGTATTGACACATGGTATTGTGATATCAAGCTCTGCTATATTGTAAAAATAGATTCTATAGCAATGCTATTTAATATCATTCTTAAATAGTCATTTGTAAAAAATAATTGAATTTTCTAGCAATGAACACCAAAGCAGACCTTACCCATATAGCTGGAAACCAATCATAAAAGAAAATTCATGTAGACCTTAATAACAAACCTTTGAATGTCGTTTGATTTTTTAATTTTTTTGTTTTCTTTGGAGCGTTTTTATCTTTCTTCCAATCAAATCAAGTGTAATTGCACTCATTTAGTGTAAAATGATTAGTTGAAAGGAGAAAATGTTTATCAATGTATATCAACTATTGTAATTGTATAAGTTTGTAGTTATGATTAAAAATATCAATATTAGAAAAACATTTTATTGTTTTTATAATAATTAGTAGAACACACTCCACACAATGCACCAAACATTAATTACATTAATTATTATTGAGATTTCATGTTTTTTTATTTTTAAGTGTTTTTCTTCTTCTAATTATAAATTAATGGATTGGCTCTTGGTATTTTTTCTCTAAAAACTTTTGGTCCACACCAACCAACAACCACTACTGCTTTATTTCTTGTTTTCAAGGAAGAAAAACACTCTTCTATGCTATGGAAGTCATCTTTTCGTTAGGAGACCATGGGTAGACAGTGTCTATTCCACTAAAACTACCCAAAACTTGCACATGGCCTAACCATGTTTCCTGAGTACATGCACACATAAGCACGACCATGTCATTGAAGAAACTTGAACCATGGTGAGGAACAACAATACTCCAATATTACTAACCCAACAAGCTACCATTAACAAGGTTCAAGTCTCATAAACAATATGCTTCTGCTTCTGCTTGAGGATGTGCTAGTGCATATGATAAAGTTGGGGACATGTGCAAGTCATAGTCATCTTTAACAAAAGAAAAATCCTTCCACACTAGGATTCTTAGCATAAGGAATCCAATATGAATGCCGTTGCTTGCACTGCGTACCAAATGAAGTGAAAGACAATTACACATACTTTTGTAATTAATACTATAAAGTTTGAATGTTTAAAACTACACTGTATAGAAAATGAAAATTGTTACTTTAACATTTTATGGTTAATATATTTATAATGCAATTAAATTATTGTAAATTATATTTACACATTCACTATCAATTTATAATCCACATTCAAACTTATTGAAATCATTTTTTATTATTAGCATCTAATTAAATTTTTCTTTAGTTAATGAGTATTGTATTAGTCAAAAGCAACCACATTACCTATACCATGAAACTTTACAAAATTTCCAGTAGAGTATTCTATCATCCATTGGAATCTTACAAAGTTATGTGAAAGTTTTTAAAAATATTAGTAGAGTATTCTATCATCCATTGGAGTCATAAAAAGCTATGTGAACATACTTAATATCATAAAAAACCAGATATTAAAAACCATTTTTTCTTGATGGATGAGTTTGCAAGTACACTTTCTTCCATACTATCCTAATGATAATATATATTGACAAAACATAAATGTATCAATTAAAAAGAGAGTAATGTCCCATTTTGAGCACTATCTATTGATTCCATTTTGAGCACTATCTATTGATTCCATGTAAACATAGGAACTTGAGGGAGGTCTTCTTCTTCATTGTGCTCTGGCCTAGGTTGAGGAGAGGGAATCAACATCGATGCAAGAAATTTGACAAATAAGGAGAGGCTTGAGATAATTAAATTAAATGTGTCTAATGACATCTTCAGTTCCTTTCTTTTGGTTTGGAGGCTAGCTAAAGTAGGTTTTGCTTATGTCTCCCAAGTCCTCAAGTGACAAATCTACACGTGGATGTCATGTAGATCCATGGTATTAACTCTTGCCCCCTCTAACATCCATCCATCTAGTGTGACCCTACATCCACATGCCATCATTATGGTGTGAGACTATTGTGGAGTAGGCATTTTGTGTAGTCTTCTCACACCTCCTTAACCCTTTCCTGAGATCCTCAAGCTTGCAACCATACAATAGTGGAAACATGATTGTGTCATTGAGATTTTTGAGAAGGGGGAGGAGCATTTTTTGACTAGAGTATCGATTAGGGGGTATTCTTCCAAAGTGACCCATGCTTTTATGTGACTTCCTTGCATATCCCTAATTATGGTGATACACTAGGGTGAGATCCTAACCAATGTGATTGTGAATCGCCACTAGATGGATGGCAGTACATAGTCTTGATGCTTCTAGAAGGAGAAGATACATGAAATTTCAAAGGGATTGGACTTTAGTTGAGATATCCCAATTCCAATTATGTTAAAAAAAAAAGAATAATAAACACTACACCTAGAAATCACATGCATACAAGATCCTAAACCAACTTGTACAGACTATCAAATCCAAACATAAGGTTGTTGAATTATCAAGAATGATAGATGAGAGGAGAGGAGAGGAATGCATATGGAAAGGCACCATCCCCATGATGCATGAAAATGAATGTCTATCTAGGTGGTAGAGCAGGGGGTCTTAAGCCTCCCGCCATCTTCATTAAACATGATGTGTTGCGTGTGGGTGGCTTTTAGACCCCCCTCCATTTCTCCATAAAAGCATGTCTAACCATGAGGTTTGGTTCCCATTTTCTTGAGGCATGGTCAAAGATGAAACTCTAATAAGGTGCTAACCACCTCCTTCCCTTGTAGTGTCAAATCTCCTTCCATCAATGGGACCACTAAATTTTCCATCCTACACACCTTTAAGTTGTTGGTTTTGAGTACATGGAAAAGGTACACCTTTTCAAATTTCTTAATTAATTATTTTAGTTGTGGCAGGGGATGAGATGCCCTCATTGCATATCTCAACATGATCAAGTCTAGGGAAGAGCTCCCAACAACTAGGATCTCTCCAAATTTTCATGTAGCTAGGATTTTAAGGTCCTATAATGCTTCTAACACTTTTTCCTTGTTGTTTGTAGTTGAGACAATTCCACATGTGTAGGATATTTCTTTAATTCCTCAAGGATCATATATGGCCCCCCTTGTACCTTCCACCCTTGAATTTCTCTTGGATTCTCCATTGAATAATGCATATTGTTTTATATTTACAATCCATTTTCCATCTATGATATTCCTATTCTTAGCTTCTAGTTGTCATCAGCTAATTATCGATAGACTGAGAGAGTTTGGACCATTGGTGGGGAGTTTAAAGGTTTAAAGATAAATACATGTTTGAGTACTTGCATGAGATTTTATGGGCATGAATCTTGGTAGACCTACATGAATGGTTGGGAAGACCCACATAGAAGCATTAGTGTTGGATTTCATAGTCAAGAGTTAAGTGGATTTCCAATATCATGTTAAATATCCGATGTTATGACCACTAATTGACCCAAGTGGTTGATTTTGGTATAATGGCGTCATTGAACGATATCCCTTATAATTCATAGTAGAATGGCATCAATTGTTGACCAAGGTGATGAAATTATTTAAGACAAGATTGCACAAAAGATTGACTGAAGAAATACCAACAAGAATAAAAATGTTGATGGTGGAACGTGCCACGTGGTATGATGCCAAGCCCCATTGAGATGGAAGCATAAGCCTTGCATGGTGGGGTGGTATGGTATGAGGACTTGATGGAAGATTCAATGTTATAAGTTGCTTGAAGGATAAATGATGCCAAAACCAATAGTCTTTGAAAGAGAAGACAAAAGTGTCAACAAAGGCATGTACAAATAACCAAGAACTAGTGTTGGGAAGACATAGAAAAGATCCGCACTAGGAAAGAGCTGTTGAGGGAAATATATGGTCTTGAGATGCATCCAGAGTGTGGGATGATGTAGAGGATGAGATAAGTGCAAGAAGAATCTCTAGCTAGACCCAGAAGACAAGATCAAGAAAGTGTGGTGTTGTACATAAGTCAGGAGTTCGTAGAGGCGGAAGGAACTTTTGAGGAACCGAGATGGTAGAAGCATGACAATGGAGGAGATGAAGATAGTCAAATTTTAGGGACAAAGACAATGGCCAAGCTTGTTAACCGGTTGGTCACCATGGAAATCATGGAAGATCATAATTAAGAAAAAGGCATTTGAAGATGCTTTTGATTTCTCACCGCTTTTGGTATTCCAACCCTATAGAAAGCCATGCCGCTAAGTATATTGACATGCTAGTGAAGTTAGTCCCTCCTACATCCTAACCTGTATGCCTTTTGAATTATTGTTAATTCTTAGATATTGTGACATTAAATTTCCATTATTATATTAGTGCTGCCTTTATTGATTGGCTAGGACTTTAATTGTAATTGTACCCTTTGTCTCCTATATATACCAAGGAAAACCAATGTGAGTGATCATATATTCTTGTACATTGGATACAATGTAAAAGGAGGTTTCCTCCTTGAATGGGCTTATTATTCATTGAATCTTTATCACTCTCAAGGTGTGGAGCTACTATCTTTATGTTATTTGGGGATTTGTTTCATAACATTTGGTATCAAAGCATAAGGTCCTTGGGTGGAATCTTTCAAAACTAGTCATCTCACCACTTTCGCTATAATTTACTTTTGGCAGGAAGTTTCAGATAATGTTTTTTTTTTAGCTTAAGGAGACACAACGAAGTGACAATGGTACAAATTTAGGATTTGGTTCCCTATAAATTTTTATTTATAGTCTATGGAACTTAGCCTTTTTGGACTAGTCCAAAAATTAGTCTCAAACTAGTGTTCTAGGTAAAACTGTTATATTGGATGCTTGAAATCTCCAATTTAAGTGACACCAATTTCATGAGATAATAGTCAATACACAATATTTCAGGTAAAAATTTGAATCATATATGAAAAAGAGGACACATGACATGTTGCACTACTTCACTCTCCTTAAAGGGATACACAAGTTATGGGAAAGTTACCATAACTTTCTCTTGGAAATTTTGTGGCATTGCAATGAAGACATACCATGCTACTATGAGACAAAAAATTTGACTCAAAAGGGCCAAAATTTTAGAGCTACTATAGGGTGGAATGTCAACCATCAAGACAAAATCCAAATCAAGGTTTGAAAAGGTATGTATATTATCGTCCAAGTGCCAACTTTATAGAAGGTAACTATTGCATCCTTGTATTTACAACCTAGTCAATTTGTGTGGTACCAATGGCTTTGTGATCGTAAAAGGACTCCATTGCTTCTTTGTCCATATTTATAGATGAATTAGTAGCACATTACGGGGATATTAAAAGAAACACCTTCTTTAGCCAATTGATAAATTTTAAGCAAAGAGGTCCTTTTATAGAGCACATTCAACGCTTTCAAAATTTAAGTCTTAGAGTGAACACCATTTTGGAGGATAATCCGGTGGATCTCTTTATGGCACTTTAAAGGAGAGGATTCAACATAAGGTACATATCTTCGAACCTAAATCATTGGAGAATGCTTTTAGTTTGGAAATAAAATTTGAAAGTAAAAATATGGGTACTGGGACTTCCACCTATAGACAGGGAAATGTTCCCACTCCTAACCTCACTCAGCCTATAAGGTTGACACCTCAACAATTGGAGGAAAGAAGAGCAAAGGAATTATGTTTCAATTGTGACAACAAGTATCGTAAGGGGCACAAGTGCAATGAGAAGAAATGATTCTACATACATTGTGAAGAGGAAGGAGATTAAGCACTGGAGCAATCCAAAAATCTAGAACTATAAGATGTTACTCCAACCATATCTTGTCATGCATTGGCTATCATTAACACTCCACAAACTCTCGATATAAAAAGATATATAAAAAAAAAAAATCTAACAATGCTGATTGATTATGGTACTACCCATAATTTCATTACTTGCAAATTAGCCAAACTTTTGAATTACTTTATATATGTAGCACTAGAGTTTCAAGTAATGAATGCAGATGGAGGTACAATAAATTGTTCAAGGAAGTGTCCTAGTATTAATCTCACTATGGGTGAGCATTTATTAGATAGTCCAATGATTGCAATCCAAATGGGCGGTGTTGATGTTGTATTAGGGTCCCGATGGCTACAATCATTGGGAATAGTGGATCTTAAATTTCAGGAACTTTTCATAAGATTCTCAAAAAGCAAGGAAATTGCATAGGTGTCCCGACGAAACCCTCTAAAGTGATCACATTTACGAAAAAACTTATTTAAAACATAGACCATGGCATAATTTCAAAATTGTGCTAAGTAGATGTTCAAACATCTAGACCCTCTATTTTCCTGGATCTCCAAAGGTTTATTAACAATAATTCCAAGGTATCATGAGAGATTCCTAAAGGTATTCCACTTGCTCAAGATAATCACTATGCTATTCACTTGGAATCAAGAAGTGTACCATCTAACATTAGACCGTACAAGTACCCATATGCAGAAAAGTGTGAGATCAAGCATATGGTTCAAGAAGTGTTAGATGCTAGCATCATTCAACTTATCTAGAGTGATTTCTTTTCAATAGTGGTGATGGTCCACAAAAAGGAAGGCTCATGGCATATGTATCCATATTATAGAGAGCTCAACAAGATGACCATTAAAATAAGTTTCATATTCCTATCATTGATGAATTGCAAGGAGCAATTTTATTCACCAAGTTGGATCTTCGTTTTGGATATCATAAAATCATAATGAGGCAAGAAGACATTTTAAAAACAACTTTTAGAACACATGAAAATCAATATTATTTTTTGTTGTTATTGTTTGGCCTTACCAATACACCTTCCACATTTCAAAGCTTGATGAATACTATTTTTAAACCATTTAGAAAATATGTGTTAGTATTTTGTATGATATACTAATCTACAACAAATCTTGGAACATGTTGACATGACCTTAAAACTATTGGAGGGGCAACAACTATATGCAAATCCTTCCAAGTGTGCCTTTGGGTTCTAGGAAGTGGAATTATATCTATGTAAATTAAAACACCTAATCCAAGGGGATTCAAAGTGGGCACCTATTGACATCGAATTAATCAAATACCCAACAACATTTAAACCACTAGTTCAATTAACCCTTTGGACTATATTTTTATGTAGTACTATTAATTATTCTTACTTTAAGCTATTTAATAATCATTTTTATTCTTTTTTAGGCTACACCTTTACTTTTTTTTTCATTTTGATTTATGAATATTACACATATAAACTTGACACAACTCACTATTGGGACCGTAAAGTGCACTTGCCTTCTGTTAATGCAATAAAAATCTATCAAAGAACATAGTAAAGTAATATTAAACAATAGTATGATAATATAAATTGAAAAATTGTCTGCATGGCTGTAGCTTAATTGGCAAATGAAGTGAAATGAGATGACATGTTGTAAAAAAGGTCACAAGTTCAAATCACCCCGACTTACCCATGCCCCATGCTTGCGGGTTGTGTGGGTGCGCCTGAGGAGAAAGAGGTAGCAGACGGGAATCGACTCCGTGTAACGCAAGTATGTGCACCGCCCTATGGAGTACTTAAAACAATGCACCGTTGAATGAATATGGATCACATCCCTTTTATGTCATGATTATAACTTGTAAGCATTTTTTGTTTGACTGTGCAGTTGTGTCTATTAACATTTTGTTCAAAATACCCAATTTGGATATCAAAAGCCTTTTCCTTCATCGCATAGTGTAACTATTTAAATTTAGAAACTTTAACAGCTCAATACAGAGGCCGCAGCAATTAGCACCAGTTAAAACTAAACAGCTTAATATGTAGGCTGACTTTATTAGAACCATTTAGAAACTAAACAGTTCAGTGGGCTGGTACTCAGCAAAGGCCGTCTGTATTTGAACCATTTAGAAAATAAACAGCTCAAAATATGGGCGGATACTTAGCAACTTAGCAAAGAATTAGGCAAGAAATAGCTGATTGAACCTCAAAATTGTCGCAAAATTGCAGTAAAGTGTGCCACATGTAGTTGAGGTTGTGGATTTTACTATGGACAATATGTACATGCACAAATATTTTAACTAATATAATGTAAGGTTGACACAATCCAGATATACAATTACAATTACTGTATAATATAAGGTTGACACAATCCACATATACAATTACAATTACTGTATGATAGTAAACAAAAATACTCAAACATTGCCCAAAAAGCTTTTTTATATTTATCTTCCTTCCTTGCAAATAAGTTTTCTCATGTTGCACTGGTTGGCAAAATGGTTAAGATGTTCCTGGATTCCACAGGAGACTCTTTGAAACAATCAGCACTCAATATTCGCAACAATCAGAATGGGTAAGGGTTATAATAATCATTAAGTGATCGAAAACTGTTGAGAACATATATAATGAGTTCTAACTGCACGAACATGATGATCTTTTCCTCGGTCTACTTTTGTCTTCGTTACAGCCTTCAGAAGTCATTCGGGTTGAACTAATTGCATCTACTTTTGTCTTCGTTATGGAATTATTACCTTGAGATGTATCATCAAGGATGTTTATCTCTGACGAATACTTTTTAATTCGTAAAGAGATCAGTACACTAGATGTTATTCCAAGTAGAGGAAACAAGTAAGAAGAAAGCTGACTCTTCCCTGATCTACTATCTGATGACACGGCCGCATTGGTCAGGCTACCAATGGATGTATTCTGTAAAATCATGGGAATGCATCCAACAACTGTAGGGATGAGAAAATCAACAAAAAAGCGAACATCTGTGGCAGCTAATCCATAATTGATCACGTAGGACGGCACGGGAGAAAATCGTGCAAGTAAAACAAATCTCCACCCGTCCCGAGCAACTCCCTTGCTAAGAATATGAAAATACTTGTTTCTCTGCACCCAAGCCATTGCCGAGCTTGAACTCCTAAACAATGCCCTGCAACAACAAGGTACATATCTGAGAACAATATGGGCAACTGCAAGTCTATTTGTTTCATTTTCCCAGCAATTTTAATGTTTCTACATAGCAAACATAAGTGACTAATATTCACCACAGAGAATTAATTCTTCAAACTGAGGCTCAATATCACGGTCACCTATAGAATTAGAACGTTAACCTAAATCAGTTTTGCACAAAGTGACCAAACAAAATTCATATTAGTTGATATCGTGATTCAGTTTATCTCTCCTTGGTTATAAGAAATCACTGAAAAATTAGCATCCATAAAAACCGACATATTCAATTAGATAAATTATTCTTCTGCTGATGACCGCCTAGTGCTGTTTATACATTCCTATTAGAGCGTAGGAGGAAAGAATTGAGGAAGAACCATTTATCAAAAATCATTTTGAAACAAGCTTGTTCAAAGAAATAATATTAGATAAATTATTATTATGTATCATTCAGCCAAAGCAAATATAACAAAATAAAAAATGTTGCAATTCCATACTATAGAATCTACACATGTATAGTGAAGGATTTTCTTTACTGGCTGTGAAATCCTTAAAGATATGCCTATCGATCAGCACTGTTAACGTTGACAGTCTGAAACAATCTGTGCTTGACCTTAGCCAAGAATTAGTGAAAATCAGAGCTTGGTTTGACAAATCAACAAAATTGAACCATGGGACATTAAATGGATTATAGCACATTAATCAGAAAATGGAAAAGATATACATAAAAAAAACACGGGAATACTGAAGGCTCGACATTGATGTGATGAACATTGTCCAGAAACTGGTCATGGGAAAAGAATGATGGAAGAGAGGAACTATTTGGTTATTCAAGAATTTGGCCTAACATTTTGGAGATGATATTATTGTCGATCAAAGAAATAATGAAAGACAAAAAAATACAATGCCAACAGTGCCTTGGTTCACTAGTGAGGTCGACATAGTGTTAAGCCATTCATTCTTATTACAGGTTGTGTATTCTTTCAATAGTTTTTATGAAGAGACCTGAGTGGATTCATATCATGGACATTTCAGTGAATATGTTCAGTCCATCATCAGGATCAATGATTATTGCAGACTTACCATTCCAGGGTGAAAGAGAATACATATATCCCCAAAAGATATACTTCGTCAAACTTCACACTCTGTCCAAACCAGTTTCTCTCTTTATGAGCTCATCAGTGGACTAGTGTAGGAAATGAGGGGGGTTAGCAAGTAGATACTATAAATACTAGTTGGGGGATTTTAAAGTTAGATCATGTGAGAATATAAATGGATTCATTCATACCATTGTGTATAACTGGGTTACATGTATTACTAATCTCTAGCCCATTATCTTTATTCAGGGTGTCCATATTTTACTATTTCCGGTGCTTCTCTTATTTGTCTTTTCAAGTAATGCTCCACTTTGATGATCACCTTATTCCATATATGGTGCTAGATTTGCAAAATGTTCGACCAACGCAGATTTTTCAATGCAACTGTGCATGTGTCAGCAGTACAATCCTTCATTCTAACATGCACTGAGTGACCAGTTTCTCCTATATATGTCTTACCATGCCAACACGAGATAGAATAGATGCCTTTATGTTGTCTAGGATTTATTGAATCTTTAGCAGAATCCAATTTGTATCTTAAGCTGTTCCGAGAGAAGAAAGCAATCTTTATATTCCTTCTTTTCCAAGTATCTTAGCAATTTTATCCATCATGCCTTGCATGCATGGTAGAGTGATCCTCGGGCCTTCTATGTTATTCTTATGCTTGAGCCGTCAACAAGGGTTCCATTCTCATTGTAGTTTCACTTGAATGGCATGTCTCAGAAATGGATTGGGGCCTGGTGCAAGTCCCAAATGATTTCGAAAAAATAGCTACCCCTCAGACCTGGCACCTAAGCCTTGGGAAGTTTGTGTTAAGCAACGCAGCCATTGACGTTGGAGAATGTTTCTTGATTGCTAAAGAACACTGTTATCACCAAACTTGTAGTTGCCCCTATAGATGGATCCGTAAGGATGGTAGAAGGGATGGGCAACCAAAGAGGTGAACCCAGACAGCCTCGACTCCCAAATGGATGGTTGTCACACCAATCGAAGCAATCTTCACTTGATGTTGTCCTAACCCAAGACAACAACGGGGAAAACCCAGATCTACTCCCGACAGGAGAGATCAAACCAGGACACCAGATCAAATCAGACACAGTGAAGTACGTAAGGTGTTGGGTATGGTGAACCTTAGATCAATGGAGTCACCGCATTCGCCGATTTTCCAGCATGAAAATCGAAAATCGTCGAATTTTATGGGAGGGCGAATTTAAACGGTAAAGTTCGCCGAATTTCATTGTTTTCATTTACCACTAAATTTCCAACCCGCGTGAAATTTCATAGCCGCCCCTGCCATGGCTAAATCGCCTGACGCTGTGAGAAAGATTAAAAATCGTGCGATTTTTTACTTCAGCAGACGCCCTAAACCCGAACTGAAGCGGCTCTAAACCCGAACTGAAGCGGCCGTGCTCTTCTCCGATCTCTGCACTTGAAAGTCGAAGTCGAAATCTACTATTCAACGGTTTGTGACAAACAGGTTCATGGGTAACCTGGTTCAAGGGCCCGTGGCAAAGCCGTTTTGATAGACATATTATTTAAATGGGAATTCAGTGCGTTTGCCAACAAATTTATCTCCATCGTTCGGGTGAGGTTAATATTAATAATATTAATAGTAATCGTAGTAATCTTATTCTTAAACATATTATTATTAATATTAAAATATCTAATTAATATTATTATTATTAATACTAAGATTATATTAAAGCCACAATTAATATTAAAACTAAGATTTTTAAAACTGATATTAATATTATCATAACTAGAGTCTAGAACTAAATACTAATACTAAAAAATTTCATATATATATATATATTTTTTTTTTAATTTTTTTTATTTTTTTTTATTTTATAGTCTCGAATTTAATGCCGAATTTTTTCACCAAAATTTTCATTACCGAATTTTTGCCGAATTTCAAAGTCGCCGAACTCTAACACGAATTCGAACCAAGTGACTTAGGATGAAGTCACAAGGTGAGTAATGGGTTGGATCAAGAGGCTTAAGAAATATAGATTTGATCCAATATGGTTATGCGAGTGATTTATGAGCTTAATTAACAGATCCAGAATCAAGATACCAGACCAAGAGGTAAGAATATCTGCATTTCACCATTTCCCAATTTTGGGGGGGTCAAGTTTCCAGCATATATCGCATTTCACCATTTCCCAATTTTTTGGGGGTCAAGTTTCCAGCGTGTTTCCATTTCGAAAACTTGTACCGGTTCCCTGTATATCACATTTCACCATTTCCCAATTTTTTGGGGGTCAAGTTTTCAGCGTGTTTCCATTTCGAAAACTTGTACCGGTTTCCCTGTATCGTGCAACTTAGGTTTACCATAAAGGAGATTGATTGAGGAGGAGAGAAAACATCTTGGACAGTTGTGGGAGATAAGTGTTGAAGCCAAGGAGGACATGTTTGTGTTGATGCTTGCTTGTTGGAAATCTTTGGTGGTGGCTAGGGTTTTCTTGGTTTTCCCTGGCTAAGATTTTGGAAAGCTTGAAGAATTGTACTAGCTTGTGATAAACTGAACATATGTACATGTACTTCATTTATACCATATATATGTATGAAGTTGTGTAATTGCAGATTCCATTTTCAGCTTGCATTATCTTCTTGACTGAGTAATTTCCAGCACTTGTTCATACTTGATTCTACATAACATAGGGTTGAAAGAGTTAAATGATTTAGCATATATCCTAAAGATAATAGAGCAAATTTACTGCTGTAAATCTGGATTTAAGATCTGGCTTATGATTGGAAAAGTGAGCCTTAAGGGCTGGAACTTGTTGGCATTTATTTGGTATCTTTTCTCTTGGGCTGCCTAGTGCGTTGGGTTAAAGTGAGATGAAATATTGTCTATTGTTTGCTGCTGGAAATTTATAGTTGAGAACAGCCCTATGGCTGAAGTTCACAGGGGCTAGATCCCGGAAACCTCCTTGTCAGGTGAAATTTCTGAATGGCAATAAAAGTCAGAAAGAAGGAAATTTCTACAAACCCAATTCCTGAGGTTGTGTATAATTCATTTAAATATTGCAGAAGAAAGACTAAGTGAAAATCACCTAAACCAGTCCCAAAGATTGCATATGGTAGAAAAAAATTCAAGGAAAACCTCATGGGATCCCTCTCTTCCCCAAAATAGCCAAATGGAGGGTGGCTCAACCACAAGTTACAATATCAGTAGGTAATCCCGAGGGACTCGACAGGATTTGAATGCATGACCCATGGCCTCCCATTGTGAGCAACATGCCTTGTTAGCTTTTCACTTTGTTTAGCATAATAACATTAAACAATACATTCACTGAAAGAAAGACAAGCACAACAAACACAAAGAACACAAAATTTCTCTCGGGGAAACCACAAGGAATAAAACCCCGGCAAAACTTCCTCAATATAGAATTCACCAAGTACAAGATAAAACCCCAAGACAAAACAGCTTCTCTCCTTCACTTGTGCGAACTCCTCTCTCTCCTATGCCACCTTGAGTGAGTGAGGTGAGTGATCCAAATGAGCAACTCAACCTCCTATTTATACTTGACAAGTGACTTGACCTTTTTACTAATTAGGTCGGCTCTAACTCACATAACTGGGCCGACCTGTACTCTTTACAATAAAATATTATTTCTAGATCTTTCCAGGCCGACCTAATCAGTTAGGGTTTTACATTGACTCTTTTAATGACTCTTACATTATCAATTACATCAATGACATCTCCCGAAGGAGGAATACAATAATACAATAGACAAATACATTTAGAATATCTTCCGTAGTTACATTTCTTTAACATGCCTTTGGTGTATAATTTAACCAATTAAGCTAACCCTCAAGGTTGCATATGGGAAAAGTTACCATGGTCACAAAATGAATTTGAATATCGTCCAAGGGTGATTTCAAATGCTTTCTTGAGTGATAATGAGACTTAGTCTAATGAACATGTATTATATTTGTACATTTCTTTTTTGTACTTAATTTTATCTTTGTTTTTGGTAACTTGGCCTAACTTGATTACTCGCCCACTTTATTATATTTTATTGGAGACTTGGTCAACTTTGAACACTCTCCCAGCAATTTTGTACTCTATATATAGTAATACAAATAAGTGTACTAACATGTGTACAGTTCCAACAATCTTCCTCATACATACTTGCTCTCTTGTGTTTTCTTGTGTAACTTTCTTACATTTGTTGTTATTGTGTTCATACAATTGGTACCATAATCTTAAGATCTCTGATCAAGGCTTTTAAAGAGCATCACCATTCTTGGGACTTTCTTCCTCCCTCAAATCTTTCTTCAAGCTCTCCAGGTTGTGGGACTACAATATAATTCAAAAATTCTCTCCCAAGAAGAATTAACGAGGAAGAGCTCCTAGAGCTTTGTTGAATAGTAAAGTGCAATTTTTTACAAATATCAACCCCTAATTTTTTAATTTCTTTCATTTTTCCGTATAACCTGCAGATCCATGTTCCTAATTGTAAAACCCTATGCATTACTATTTATCATAAGTCCCATATCTTCCCATATAGATCTAGCCTTGGACTCTATGGACTCTAGCCTTGGCCAAGTCTTGGTTGAACAAATGTCAAATACAAAAGAAACAACGCTATTGCTGAAAAGCCTCATTACTCAACAACAACATGAGTTCTAGGCTAATCTTGTTAGAATAATTAACCCATATAGACCTTGGTTAATACATTATTTTATGTTTCCTAGTGGTTTAGAACATGTTAGTTGTTTAGTAGTGCTTGCTTGGCCCACCTTAGTCATTTTTATCCATTATAGTGCCCTCATGTGCTTTAGTTCCTGCTTTTACTGAGCTTTTATGAGCTAGAGCGCTACTTCTGCTTTATCCAGCTTTTGTGAGTTCAAGGAGCTTTATTCCTACTTTTCACATGGATTAGGATGAGCTAAAGTGCTAGGATGACTTTGGGCAAGTTTGCCAGCTTTTGCCTCAGCCCCTTCCTGCTTTTTCTCCTGAAAAGCCTCCAACTTGCTGCCTTTTGGTCACTCATGGCTTACCTAAGCCAACTTAGCCAATTCGTGACCTCTACCTATGAGTTGGAGTTTGATGTTGCCTAGATGGGGGGATTTTTTCTATTCTAAGTCTGCCACTTGTGAGTGTTACCAACTTATTTGTACCATAGTTGGATTATCTGAAGAGCCTCCATTTGACAAACATGATAAGTGTTTGACTCCAATGTATCAGATGATCTAGCATTTGTGACTAGCCAGTTTTGTTTTTTGAGTCGACATGACCATGGCCCCATGGGGTTTGTAATAAAGTGTGCTAGTAGGATCTGAGTGTCTCGGTTCCCCATGACTTGATTAAGCAACTAAGGCATTCCAAGGAGTTTTTTCCCTTGTCAATTATACTTTGCTTATAGCCGAGCTATAATCGATGAGGTTTTCTCCCGCTCCTCCAAAGTTGGAATGCCCGATTTTGAAAATTTTAGCCATGGGGGGTTATTAGAGTCCAACTGATGTATATAAGCCTACTAGACATTGTTAGAATAGGTGTCGGTCATGTCCTAGGTCCATTAAACCCTCAGAAAAAATTTCGAAAAAAATTTACCGGCTCCGTCGAATTTGGGTTTTTAATTATTTTTTAAATTTAATAAATTTCTCTATAGTTTAAACAGAGAAATAGTAATTTGTAATATGTCAATCATCCGAGATCCGAATTTGATGATTGAAGGCTCTAACCTTAAGCCAAAAATCATTCATGATCCCCGGTCCAATTTATCCTAAGTTTCGGATGTCAGCTAGGCCTCATAATTAATAATTTCTCAAAGAACCCAGTTACGGAGAAATTATTAATTAAAATAATAAAATTGATTATTTTTGAGATAGTCCAAATCTCTCTAAAATATTCCAAAAAGAATAAAATAAAAGGCTAGTTGACATGGCACCTGGCATTAAAGATGATGCCAATCAACTTCACTAAGCTTCAGTCAACCATACAGTCAGCACAAGTCAAGACTCTTCAAGTGAATTCGCCCTCCATGCATGCAAAGTCGAATTGGTGATGTGGAGTAAGGAATTAATTGAGTTTTGGTTGGTATGGAGTTGCATTGAATGGAGTGGGGGCGCCTTGCCTAGGTGGAGGCCACCTCACACTCCCAGCCACCATGATTGCAATCAAATCTAAGTAAAACTCCAAGCACCTACCTCGATCTCACGCTAGCTCCAAGTTTGCTCATGTCATACTTCTTTGGGAACTTGAGTTTACCACATGGCATGGTGTTATTCGTTGGAGATGTTACCAATGTGGAGATGAGGGGCACCTTGCCTAGGTGGAGGCCACCTCCTCATCTCATTAACTCAACTCGACTTTGTAATTGGATACAACTCCAAGATCTTGCAATTCGATTGGTTGAAGACTGGATGTGATTGGATCTCGATTGGTGTTAGGTGGCATTTGGCTCTCTTATGGCCAATTCGACTTAGGGTTTTGGTAGTTAGTTTAGCTATTTAAGAGATGGCATTTTGGCCATTCTCTCATGGACTTTTGAGCAAAGAAACTCTGGAGATTTTTTGTAAGCTATTTTTAATAATAAAGTTGAGACTTTGGAGGTCAAAAACGTGGAGGCTCTTGGTGGCCATTGCTTCATCTTATAAATGAGGTGATGTTGTTTGCATTTGTATTTGAGATTATTAAGTTGTAGATCTTGTTTCAAGAGGGCTAACAATCTAGCACAAGTGAGCATGTATCTAGTTCTTTTCGCTTGAATACTCTTGTTTTACATATATTACACAAATGCTTAAGGTTCTTGCAGGTACATCTTCACTCCACATAAGGTTAAAGAAGTCTCAAGCTTTATGAACTTGAGAAACAAGAGGATCTAGCTCTTCCCCATCAACATTCAAACAAACTTTTACCTTGGTTACTGGTTCTTAAGGGTTTATTTCTTCAAACCTTCCACTTTCTCCTTGATTCTTTTGCCTTGAATTGCTAGCCTATTGTCCTCTTATCCTAGATCCATCCTTGCCATTCTAGTAGCTATCTCTCCCATTCGTCCAACCTTTCTCTCACCATCCATCTTCACCTTTTTCCATTCGTTTTTCTTCTCTTCCTCTCCCATTCGTCCACCTTAAAGTCTCCTCCTACCTTTTGTTGTTGGCTTCTTCCACCCTTTCGTTTGTCCCCTTAGATTCCTCCTCTCATCCATCTCCAAGAAGCTCTAAAAAGAACATTGAAACACATCAAAACAAGCAAAACGAAAGCAAGTTATTTTGTTAAGTAGTGTTTAGTTTCCATTATTTATAAAGTTAGCATTGTTGGTCTTAGTCAAATTTTGCACTAGTTTTGGTAAACGATTAGATCTTGTACTAGAAGTCTTTTTCTTGCATGTCAAGTAGTTTGTTGAGCATATAGGGCAGTCATAGATAGCATTTAGCTTGTAGTTGTTTGCATATTTTACATCTTTTAAAAAATAGATTTCATATACCAAAAATATTTCACTTTTTTTTATACTTTAGATCTCATTCCTAGCATATTCTAGACACATATTGTTCGCTGGTCCGTTTCACCATATCAACATTTTTTAAACTTAAATCTCATGCTCCTTAGGTTTTAAGCTTTAGTTTTCAAGTTTAAACTTAGTGAATTTCAAATTTATTTGATTTTTGACAAATAATGGGTGCCTTGTTGAGTTGTTTCGAGCTTGTGTAGGTGATTTGAGAGAGAGATACTTGGTAGATCTTGAAGCAAAAAATCAAAGCAAAATCAAATGAATGCCATAAGGAGTGATTGAACATACAAGATCTTATTATCCTTTGTAAAACTCTTCAAGAGTTCATTTCAAGTTTAAGGTCCTGTCTCTCAAGAAAGTCCTTCAAGGTTTTAAAACCCAAGGCATTTGTAAAAATTAATAAAAGTTTCTAGTGGAGGAGTCCTCCACTTTTTGGGTTTCTTCCCCATTTGGGGAAGAGTGTTGGGTTTGCTTAGCTTAGATCTTTTCAGTTCATGTTTTAGATTAGTCTTTATTTCTTCTTGTCATATTTCTCTTCCAAGCCTTCGACCGGAAGTTGTATCCTTGGGATCCCATCCCAGGGGCAGGACCACATAATTTGTGGTTACTCTTCCTTCCCCGTCGGTTTCCTTGGTAGAGCTTTCAGCTAACTGGAAATTCTCAAGTGCAGGCGGTTCTAGTGGTTAACCTTGTCCGGAGGTTGATCCCACCTTTAGTGTAAAATTGCTTGGTAGAACACTAAATCCTTCATTTTATTTTGCAAGTAGCATGCTAGCTGTGTTTCATATCTATCGAGCTGCCACATGATTTTAATATTACAAAGTTTCAATATCCTGTTTTCACAGCTGCTTTTTGTTTCTTAAAATAAACAAAGTCTCTTGAACTTGGCCAAATCCAAGTCAAAAGCACTCTCTGTCGGAGAGCATAGTAGAGTTGCACTTTACCCTTGCATTAGGCATTTTAAAGTAGGAAGTCTCTTGAACTGTGATCTTAAGACTAAGTCAAGAGCGCTCTCTGTCGGAGGGTTGAACAAGTGCTCTTAATTTAATAAAATATTTCAACCCACATTTCCCCCTAATAAATTTACTTTTGGTTGATTGTCCAACACCCATATGCTCTGCCAACCGGAAACAGTTGGACTAGTACTCAGAAAGGTGGAAGACTTGTTAAGTTCATAAGTGATAACTAATAAAACTTTCACCCCCATAACCAACCAATCCGGAGTTGAGCGATAAGATAAATTCAGTGGGTAATCTCCTAGTTGGGGGCGCCGGGGTTCTATGTTCAGCCTCTAGTTTGTTGGTTAGCATTGCACGACCTGGCTAGAGCACTGGGTGGCCTGACATGTCCTTGAACGGAGGCACTTGATACTGTCTTTCCGGACACTCTCTTGATATCCTTGGTTTTATCCTAATAATCAAGACCACTAAAATCTTCAATTTACAAAGATAATCTGCATAACGATCTCACAAACGACATTTTTTCAAGACCTACACTTTCAGCATCACAATCTTTACTTTTCTTTGACTCCATAAGGCACTGGTTATCTAAGAGCTTATATATTGATCAAGACCATTTGTCCTTGTGTTTATTTCATTTGTGAATGCTTTAGTGATTTATCAAATCTTGAATCATACTGCCATCTTGTTATCTTATCTCGCAACGTGGATTGCTTATTATCTGTTGTTCATCTTTACATATTTTTTGGTCTCATCACAAGAAAACTCCTAAACAACACTCATCCGCATCACCCCATACAAAAAACACTTAAACACTAGAGCTTTAGTGAAACTCTTTTTTAGGGACTACCCCCCTTGGCTTCGTTAGGAGTTAGCCTAAACGAAGGAGCTGGGATTCAGGTGACAGTACCTGGCTCATTGCTTGCCCCCAAGGCCACACCTCTCTCACTTGTAGTGAAGAGACAGCTTTCGAAAGATTTCTGCTGCTGGTGTGCAGTTTGGCGGACAACAGTGAGCATCTCGAATTGCCTACAAGGCATTCAAATTCTCTCTATGAGATGTGTTATGATGTACCAATACCAGCTCACTTTCAGATATATACCCAGAGAGAGGGGTCGTTTTTTTCTTCAAGACTAGGATGGGGTGTTATCTACATCTTTTAAGGGATGATTATGGCCGGACCCCTTGATTCTTCCTAGCTTAATGGCATTGTTGACTGCCTCATTTTAGGGCTTGTAGCCCTGAGGCTGGTGTCCAGGGCTCCTAGGGGCAGGTCACTGGGTCACATGACCCCCTTGCTTGATCTCCACACAAGTGACAGCGTTCTACTCAGAGGCACTTGCCTCCTCTTCCAATCACCCCAGGAACCCCTTTTGGCCTCCTTTCAACACAACGCCCTCTCTCCTTGGGCCCAACACTATGATGACGTCATCGTAGCTACCAGGCCTTCAAGCATGATTTGAGGGGGGACGTTGAGAGTTTTTCAACATATTTGGGGTTAGATGGGGCATGACGTTCCCCCCCTGCTCAATCCATCCTTCAAAGTGGAGCCATTTGTTCAGTTTTAGCTATTTTCATCGGTTTTGGTAAACTATGGAGAAAATACCCCAAGCTACCCATGTATTAGAATATTTTAATATTATTTTTGTTTTAATTTCAAATTGACATGTGGGCTTGGATAAATTAAAAGTCTTGTGATAAGATGGGTATAAATAGACCATCTTAATTCATTTTGTAAATCACAAGACTTGGGATAAAATATGATACTTCTTCTTTTTCTCTTGTTATATGGGTTTATGATGTGATGCACACCTCTTGGAGAGTCTCTTCTTTGGCTTGTGAAGTGAAATGTGGATGAATGCTAGGGTTTTTCTTTTACACATACATGTTGATGCTAGAATGGTTGGATGGAACTCATGCACAAAGGTGATCGACGGTATTTCTTTGTTCATCTTTGTTAAATCTTGGTAAGAATATCTCTATCTCCGTTGAATGGTGCTATGCTAGTGCATTCTATCTGTTGATTAGGGCTTAATTATCAAGATTTTGTCAATTTTGTATGGTTAGAAGACGTTCTCTTGAAGAAGTCTTCTTTGTAAAGGGCCTTGGATCTCTACTTTGCTCTCCCAATGAACCCTAGAGATTGTTGGTGGATGCCCTAATTTTGCAAGCCTAGAGGAACTCTTCTTGTAGGGTCATTGATCATCGATCCCTTATGCCCTGGGATTGAGACAAGAATCATATCCCTTCTCTTGTCACCTTTTTGTTCAAAATTTCATGCATTTTCATGTATAAATAGTGCATTTTCATAGTAGGATTAGGTTAAATTTTAGGTTTGCAATTTTATATCAAAAAGCCCTAAAAATATAACAAAATCATAAAAATAAAAATAAAATAGTAATTTTTTTTAAATGTTTGGGCCTCCCTAAAATCTAGGCCCTAAAATCTCGCCCCTAAAAGTCCGGCCCTAAAATTTCGGCCCTAACGCTTTGGCCCTAAAATCTCGGCCCTAAATTCTCGTTGCCCCAAAATTCCGGCCCTAAAATTTCAGGCCCGAAATCTTCGGCGTATCTTTTTAACCCTAAACAGACATGCAAAACTATCAAAACTACTATACAAGCACCATCCTAACTCTCTCTATTACTCTATGTTTGACTCCATAAATGCACTGATCTTTGCATGAGATTGTGGAAGGTATGTAGTGTAAATATTGATAGGCACACAGATAAGGGCTCTCCCCTTGGATTTCAAGACTCTACGAAGAAGTTAAAGATTTGTGATCGAGGTGACATTGGGTCACAATTCCTTGCATGTGCTTACTGGACACTAGCCTTGCTAGCTTGCTCGGTAACAAGATGTATTATTTAATGTACTCTTATTGTTCATTAATAAGATAATGGAAATTTATCCAATTGAGTTTTCTTTCTCAAGTGATTCTGCTCATTTTTTCTCTCTTCTATGCATTCTTGTAAAATCATTGTGAGGATTTTTCTGTGAACTAGATCCAGACTGTGACCAAATTTTCACATGGTATCAGAGCGAGCTGAATTCAATCTCACTCAGATACTTCCATTGCAGCACCAAAAGCAATGGAGTTACCACAGAAATCCTGGGGCAATTGCATTGCGTCCTTTAGCTTGCCATTGGGGTCTACCTAGGTGTGAGGCACTCTCGAATGTGCTCAGTGTCAAAGTAGAGTTTGATTGAACTTACTGAATTTTCCTACTGAGTGTTGTTTTGCAGGTATTGAAGAACAGTAACAGAAATTTCAACACATGTTCGAATGGTGAAAGTCTCCTTGAAGCGGCTCCTTCTCTAGTTGCAGTAGAAGTTTATGAGAACTTTGTTTTCTCCTCTTCATATGCAATTGATCAAAGAGAAGACATTCGAACCTCATTGTGAAGAAGAACTCAGAAACTTCATCCATCATCAATGTTCTCCTCTCATACTTCATACACTGAGGATCCTATGCCAGTCATTGGTGTGCAAGATAGTAATCTAATGGTTATTTGGAAGTCCAGTATGCAGTGTGAAGTTGTTAGTTGCGCTCTCACTTCCACTGATTAGGTTCCTACGAGTTCCTACATGGTTGCCAGCACATTTCCTCAAGAAGTTGGAGACACATCTTTATTCTCCTATCATTCTTCAGACTGTGAGGATGATAAGCTTGTTGTGGCAAATCATTCACACCATGAGCCTTCTCAAGAAGTTGAAGAGGAATTTGATTCCTCTCTTTCACATGAGGATTTTGGTTCAACTTTTGGTGTGTTATTGGATGCTTTGAAGGATTAATCAAATTCTAGGGATTATGCATTCGCCCTCCTTGGTCTCTTGCTTCCTATCCATTGCTACATGATGACAAGTGCATTTCCTCCTGAAGATGGAGACTCTCAAGTCTCATTTGGACATGATCTCAGGAAGTTCAAGTCTGGTGAGCACCTATATCAGCTCTACTATCAGTGGATCTCAGTTGTTCTACATGGGATTGTCCATCATGCAGTTGTTTAGGTTCCTAATTCGGTTGAGCACACTCCACTTCTTCCCAAGAAGAAGATTCCTCCAAACATTTGACCAAGTTCACACCTGCTTGGAGTATGGAGAGATTATTATGGTGTATTTCATGTCCATTTTTTAGGGGGGGTTTCTTCCCAAGTGGTTTTTCCTTTTTCCTCAATTTACATGGACATAATAAAGTTGTTAAGGGTGACCATAAGCCTCTGTTGCTTGGGCCCTGATTTTGATATTTCACTCACACAAGTCAAGCTTAAGGGGCGGTGTTAGAATAATTAACCCATCTAGACCTTGGTTACTACATTATTTTATGTTTACTAGTGGTTTAGAACATGTTAGTTGTTTACCTAGTGCTTGCTTGGATCACCTTAGTCATTTTTATCCATAATAGCACCCTCATGTGCTTTAATTCCTGCTTTTACTGAGCTTTTATGAGCTAGAGAGCTACTTCTGCTTTATTCTTGCTTTATCCAGATTTTGTGAGTTCAAGGAGCTTTATTCCTGCTTTTCACATGGATTAGGATGAGCTCAAGCGCTAGGATGACTTTGGGTAAGTTTGCCAACTTTTGCCTCAACCCCTTCCTGCTTTTTCTCCTTAAAAGCCTCCAACTTGCTGCCTTTTGGTCACTCATGGCCTACCTAAGCCAACTTAGCCAATTCGTGACCTCTACCTATGAGTTGGAGTTTGATGTTGCCTAGATGGGGGGATTTTTGCTATTCTAAGCCTGCCACTTGTGAGCATCTCAAATTGCCTCCAAGGCATTCAAATTCTCTCTATGAGATGTATTATTTAATGTACTCTTATTGTTCATTAATAAGATGATGGAGTTTTATCCAATTGAGTTTTCTTTCTCGTGTGATTCTACTCAATTTTTCTCTCTTCTATGCATTCTTGTAAAATCATTGTGAGGTTTTTTCTGTGAACTAGATCCATACTGTGATCAAATTTTCATAAAACTGATATGTGATATGATAAGTATGTTTCAACAACTTATCACCTATCAACAACAAGCCCAAGCACAACCTCAACCCACTATTCATTAGGCAATTCATATTGCTTAATAGACCTTCATGTTGGAAATCAAATTGTTAACGTTGGAGATAATGGTCATATTTAGAACTTTGGAGTTAGATGAATAATAACTGCTCCTTAATAAAACGATGTAATAATGGAAATTTAATGTAGTCATTAATAAAGTGGTCAATAATCACATAACATACTCTCTCTCCTGATGTGTAATAAGGCATTGCATCATTCAATGTATGAATCCACTCTTTTTCATTATTGTGTATACATGTCCACGCATGTGTGTGTAAAAAATCACATGGTATTAGAGCCACGGTGATGAGAGGCCGATGAAGTACGTGAAGGAGCCAAGGGATTGTTGTGACTAGAGAAGGCACCGAGGAACCGATCACACACATTGGATAGAGATAGAAAGGGCAAGTTCTACTTGAATGAGTCAAAGGACTGTATATGTAAGAATTTGTAGGGCAAGAACATGCCCACAAAAAAGGTCAAGTTGTACTTGAATGAGTCAAAGGAATGTATATGTAAGAATTTGTAGGGAAAGAACAGGCCCACAAAAAATAAATTATACCGCATGTGTTGTGCAAATAGGAGCAGTTGAGATCGATGTCAAAGGTGATATTGATTAGAGAAAGAAACCAAGTTTGTGACTATGGCTATTGGGTGATCAAAGTCACCATAGAATTGATAAGTCCCACTGGCGAGAAAGGAATTGAGTCCTCTGTATGAGCCACAGTCAAATAAAGGTTGACCACAAAAAAGGTGTTGTCGAAGGTTTGATCAGAAGCTATAAAAAAATGGTGATACTCGTGGCATATTTGTTGTAGAGGATTGACGCTATAAGAAAAAGGAAACACCATACCCATGGCATGTGCTGATATCCATCAAAGCGATGTCAAAGAGGATGACAAAATAAAGAGGGAAGCCGTCGGGGTTTTTTTTTAGAGTGGAGCTGTGGAGCAAAGCTACGAGATTAAACCACCAATCAGAAGAGATCCTTATTGGTATTGACGTCGCCATTGTCAAAACTTAAAGGAAGAGTCGCCTCAAAGGAAGCCGCCAGAACTTGATACATTGTCCACCGAGGCGCCACCATGCATGGTTATAGAGGGCTTGTGGCCAAAGATAGTAAGGCAATCTAGTGAATATAAGGAGTCCTTGTCGTGTACTTTATCATGCATTGAATTGGTACTTTCATGATGATTGATGAGGTCAAAGATGGATCTACTCCCTCTCTACATCTACCTCTATATCTAATGTTAAGAAGAGCTCCCTTTCATAAGGTTCACCTTCTTTGGTCACCCTTGCTCTCTTTTCTTCTATATCTAATGTTAAGAAGAGCTCCCTTTTTAAAGGTTGGGTCACCCTTTCTTGCTCTCCCTTCTTTTATTTTCACTTGTATCTCTTTAGCTCGTGGCTTTCAAGAGTTGCCTTTGCACTCTCACCTTGTGTTTGCTACTTCTTGTATTTTCTAGTCCCAATGACCTATTCTTTTGACAACCTATGGACATTGATAGAATAACCTTATCTTTAACTTGGCTATGCATTGCCTTAATTCTGCCCCATCCATTACGTTTTCCTCTTCCAACTTTATCAAACATTAGCCAAGGCCACACAACAACTAGTGAACTTTGCATTTATATGCAACTACAATCAAGAAGATATTTCTTTGGCCACAAGAATCCCAAAGGTCCTGTTATCACATATATAGTAGTCGGGCTACCATAAGCCAGTTCCCTTACATTGAGATGCCAAGATGAGCATCTATTATGGATCATGATTATATTATGGGCAGCAGTTTTATTCCCCATGCCATGACTGAGTTTCAGGACACTCTGAGAGAGGACTGATGTATCCATTTAGCCATTTACAGAGCAGTCAGTATTGCCCAGAGTTGCAGCAACAGAGTTTTAGTGGACAGATGTTGGTTCAGATTGTGTGCATTCAGGTATATGACTCAGCAGGTATATTCTTGTGTTATGGTTATATTGCTTTTATATTCATTCTTGTAGCATGTCTTAGCATTTAGTATCATGATCTGGCGATCATATAGGTATGTGGACCTAGTTGTATCATTATATATATTATATTGTCCCTACTCAGACTTAGAATTTCATTACCCATACTCATTGGTTTTACCCTCCTTCGAGAGAATAGAGGTGATCATTACCACCATCCTTGGCTTGCTAGTGTTGGTCTCATTATTCACTGTCTTCAACCATCCATTACCTCCCAGTTTGTTTATTACCCTGATTTACTGCTTGACTAGTGGCATGGAGGACCTTCCCCCGCTATAGCCTCTATGTTGGATGAGCTTCCCTGTTTATTGTGTCTCGGGTCTAAGTTGGTGACAAAACTTGCCTTTGGTGAGTTGGATTGTAGTCCTAAATCATTCTGGTCGGTTGTCCCGATGTTTGACACTGGTACGAAGTCCCCCTAGTCACTTAAGTAGTTGTTGGTTAAAACTGAAAGCTCATGTGCTACTTATGGAAACTTATGTAAATTCGCCCATGGAAATTGTAAACTCTAGAATGTGTTTCTCAACACACGTGAGTAAAGGAAAGCTCATGTGCTACTTATGGAAACTTATGTCAATTCGCCCATGGAAATTGTAAACTCTAGAATGTGTTTCTCAACACACGTGAGTAAAGAGTAAGAGCAATGAAACGCTATAAATACTCCTTGAAGAGTATAAGAAAGGTCTAAAAAGCAATGGTTCGTAAACTCTATATCTAAACGATTGCTGACCTTATGTATATGTATAAACATGCCCTGGATGCAAGCTGCAATTAGTTGTGCTTCTTAGCGCACCTAAGATCCGAAGGGTTATGTAGGCCAAAAGGGCCATAAAGTGAAATTAATGGATCCTAATGAACTTGGATTATCTTACATGTAGACATGATGCCTAAGTTGAATAAACACTCTTTAAACAACTTACCCATTTGTGAGACACTGCCATCCCCCGTGTTATTGTTCATCCAACATATGCTAGAGTGTGTATTCCCTTTCCATTTCCAAAGTGTCACGGTGTCAAGTTAGTAGTCATCCTTTAGCCTTGCCCATTAAGTTTCAACCTTCACCCTTCACTAGCAAATTGATCACAACTATGAAGTGAGTATGGTCTTTAAAGTCGGATCTGAGTCATAATTAATATTTAAACTCTATGTATTTGGTTTTAGATCGCTAGTGAAATGTTTACTTCTTGTTATAATTGTTACTTGAATGAATTGTAGAGCATGTTTTAACCTTTGGCACTTGCAGCAGTTTGATGATAGCCTGAGTTATATATTTGGTCATGTTGACTTGGTCAAACCTTGTTTGACCAAGGTCAACTACAGGGCATGAGGTGGATAGACCTCAGATGATGCAGAGATATGATATATGGTCTGGTATAGGTCACCAGATGGTTCTATGCAGTAGTTACAGGCTTATGATGATGATTTGTGTTTTTCAATATTGGATATTTTATGTGATCATGCAGAGATTCATAGGGTGTATGAGTAGACACCTTAGATGGATTTGGGCTCTCTAAGTCCAATGACACAGTATGTTTTCCGTTCCGGGCAGTTACAGTGATGATTGGCCTCAGTTGGCTATCCTAGTGCAGTTTTGGCTTATCGGATGGCCTATCAGAGCAGAGGTTGGATATGACTGGTTTGTCTAGGGCGTTGTGCATGGAGGGGGTGGTCCAGCCCCTTGTTATTACCATATTACCCCCCCTCCCAAAGAGCCTGGTGGGATCACCTTGACAGCGCAGGCACTCCAAGAGGCAGTTTGGGCAGGTTCACGTTTCCCGAGGTAGATAAAAAAATGGTGAAATGGCTACTGAAGGATTCGATTTGGGCTACTGAGGCAAGGAAATGGCATGGGATGATGTTTGATGATGAGTGTGATGTCTTCCACCTCTTCTCCGGCAGTTTCAGCTTTCAGTGGGGCCCACACCCATCTCTCCAGCACTTTTTATGGTTTTCTGGAGCCTCCTAAGGCTCACGACTTTCCCAGAGAGGCACGATTTGGTGTCTAGCTTGGTTATCTTATGTTATTGTGCCATGGGGACACACTAGGGAGGCAAGACATGACCCCCTAGACCCACCATGAGCTAGATTTTATGTTTTATCATTGACATTTGGTGGGACCCCCTCTCCTAGGGCGATTTGGTCCATTGAAGTATTATATTGTTATATTGATCCATGTACTTTATGTTGAGCTCATCTCAGCCATTGATTAGATCACTTTGATCTTTTAATCTTAGCCATCCATTCAAAAGGTGGTTAGGGTTTTGGTATCTCTCCATCCTATTTAAGGGAGAGAGCTTCTCATTGTAAAGGGACTTTTGGCTCTGGATGATTGGAATAGAAAATTACTATTGCATCTACTTGTCTTATGGTTGTAAATGTTATTGGAGTTCGACTGTTTGTTCTTCCTTTGCACTGGGTTATTGGAGATTATCTTGCTATCTATTTTGTTCCACGTTTTCTCATCTACAGGTGGAGGCTGATTTGGTTCAAGGAGGACGCATTGGTAGGGGAAGACTCTCCCTACCTCTTCTTTGGGTTTCTTCGTCGGTAACAAGGAGTATTATTATCTGAGTACCTTCTACTTCATGTTATCGTTTGCTATTTGCTTGTATTTCTTCCATTCTTGATCATTCTGAATGAATCGATTTCCTTGGTTTGACAGGAAGAGGAGGGCGCATGTGTGGAGCTAGGGCATCTCATTGTGGCAAGAAAAATCAAAGATTTCTCATTTGATCTCTGCGGGAGCATTCCTCAACAACATGGCAAGCACTTCCATCACTCAGGTATAATCTCAAGGTAAGTTTCTCATTCCATTAGTTTATCCATATGTTATTTCATTTGAAACCCTCATTTAAAATCAACTAAAATTCTTTGGAAAATTCTCATGATCAAACCCCTTGATCATTTGGCAAATCCTTTCTAGGTATTGTAGATCAGGTAAATCCCAAGGTGGGTTTTCAAGGGCATTGCCCTTGGGGACTCCATTGGCCCATTTTCCTAGGCACTGAGCTTCTCCCTACCCTCACGACTTTCCTGGCTTGCCCAATTTTCCTGTGGTTTAATCCCGGTTTGGTTGCTTGCACACTTTGACATTGTCATATCCCTTCATCAAGCATAATAGCTAGAAAGCCCTAACTGTTAGATCTACATTTTGGGACACTTTCCTTGTTTTAAGGGTCTCGTTTCCCAAGGCAGCTGATTTTGACCATTTCAAACTAGCTTTCAATCCTGGAATCATACTTAATCTTAGAATCACTGTGTGTTATCTATCCATATCATTTCGCATCTTTCATAAGCCTCCACAGTGGTCCTAATTCCTTAATTCTAGGGTTCCATACCTGTCACCTTACGTACTTCACTTGATTGATTTGATCTGGTGATTGGGTTGATCTCTCCTGTCGGGAGTAGATCTGGGTCTCCCCCTTGCTATCTTGGCTTTGGTAGCAAAAGCGAAGAGTGCCTTGGTTGGCATGACAACCATTCTTTTGGGAACTAGGGCTCTCTTGGTTCACCACTTTAGTTGCATGTCCCCTCTACCATCCACCTTGGATCCATCTGTAGGGGCAACTACAAGATTGGTGATAACAGGTCCCAACGTTTAAAGGTTTTTCCCATTTCTCTAATAGATATTCAATCAAGCTTCAGGATTGTTGCACACTTATTCTAACTTCACTCAAACAAACGAACTAAATCCCCTACCAACTCCCATCTGATGTATCCACCAAGTAATAAACCAAAATTGTTCTAGCTCGACAATCTATTCAGAAAGTTCATTTGGTACTAAACACTCTTCTTAGGTTTTTTGTTTCTCCCCTCCATTCTTCGTTGGCCAAACAAATAAAGAAACTTTTTGTAACAGATGTGCAAGAGAACCAAAAATTACATTGTCAAAATGAGCGCCACCAATATCTATATCCAATTTATACTCCTATAACCATTAATTTGAGTTGGTAAAAAAGAGAAGATTGTCATTAATATTCCCCACTAGCTCATTACCATCATTTTCCAACTCATAAGAGATGTTGCATCCCTCAATTTACTAAAAAGAAGCTCATTCCCATTTAAATTTGGTGCCTTTATCAAAAAAGTATAGCCCCAACTCATCATTTTCATCAATTAATCTTCTTCAATCCTCTTGCCAATCTTGATCCTCCATTAAAGGTCTCATGGATTTGATCCCTATGATCTTTCATATTGTTAGCCTCATTTCCAAGCAGGTAATGATCTAAGCATGGAGATACTCCATCTCCAATCTTCCCTTCATTACAATAGCAATGCATCTATGTTGTGTCCATGGTCTCCAATCAACAGTCATTGAAAGGCCCAACATATGATTAATGTGATTTGGGAATCACAATCTTAGTAAAGCCCATCCAAAAGCAAGTTATGATCCCCCCCTATTAGAGTCCCCATTTCAGTTTGATCGTTTGAATCCATTCCTACATTATCTAAATAGGTTGCTAACATGTTGCCAGCTCTTCCAAGATTCCCTTTAGTTGTTGCATCAAAATTAGGCTTTAAATTCCCTCCCCGAGGTAGTCTTCATTAAACCACCTAGATTGTTGGTTCTTGACTTTAGCTTGATAATGGCTAATTTCTTGGTCCTTTTTGTGGGAAGCAATTGGAAACCTAGATCAAGGATTCTTTCAAGATTTGAAGTTACAGTTCTGTAATGAAAATGTCTCATGGTGAAAACAACTAAAGAAAAATCACCCAAGGCGTCGTTTAACAAGATATCCATAGATAACATACCATGAAGAGAGGGAGCAATGGGCATTAACAGATGCCAAATGACTAAGAGATATTATGGTATTCTTCAATATGAATGCAAAGGAGGACCCCATTTCTATTGTAGTAATCAAGGTTGTACATGTCAGTCTTGAGTTAGACGCTTAAGACATATATTATCTTATAGTCTAAAACTTGTTTTTAGTAACCTTCACATGTGGTTGATGAAATCATTATTATGTGGCGATGATGTACTTTATTACTTTAGGAGTATGTCGTGAGATAAGTCACAAGATTGTTATGGAGACATCATTAGAAATTCCTTGGTAGAAAGTCTTGATTACCTAGGTAGATGGTTGTGTTCCCAAACCGCCATGAAAGTAGAACCTTTGTGTGTATAAAGAGGCCCCAGATTTTAAATTACATCACATGTGGAGACAACATCATTCTATATTGTGTGGCATACCTACATCTTTGTTGATCATTGCTTTGCTAGGAGCAAAACACAAAGCTATATATTAGTTGTTTATTAAAGCCTCTTATGCCATTGTTAGGTGCCCACAAGCCTTTCTTATGGCATTGTTATATTTATTTATATGTAGGCCACATCAATCATGAGCTAGCATAAGGTTTTGTAAATTTATTACTACAAATAGACTAAATTTCTCTCAAAGTAAAATACCATTAGACAATAATATCTTTTATATTTGTTGAAAATTGTAGCTCGAACAAGAACTTCTTCACAAGTTGAGTGTCAAACGTGCCGAAAATACCTGCATATTTGTTGATCATTGCTTTGCTAGGAGCAAAACACAAAGCTATATATTAGTTTTTTATTAAAGCCTCTTAGGACATTGTTAGTGTTGGATTTTGTACAACTTCGGAAGATATTAATTATTGTATTTCTATTGTACTTGATTGTACCTCCTAAGGGAGATGAACTTGATGTAATTAACTATGTAAACCCTTGAAAGAATAAATGTAAACATTGGGGTGAAAAGAAGCAAAAGAAAAGATTAAAAATTAAATTATTAATTGCCCCCCAAGTGAAGTCGTCCCAGTCAAATAGAGAAGTCGGCTCCGCTAGGGTAAAAGTCAGTTTCGACACTTGTATAAATAAGAGGTAAAGTCACCTCATTATCACACTCACTCATTCACTCAAGCGCATCACTTGGAGGGAGAGAAGTTCGCATCTGCTAGAGAAGAAGACTATTTTGAGGTTTCTACTTTTGGAAAGCATCTCCATCTTTTCTCTTTTATGATTGTACTTTGATCTCGGAATTATCATCTCTATACGAAGGTTGATGGGTTTTCTCTCGTTTGGGTTTCCCAAGATAAACTTTGTTGTTATTGTTTTGTGCTTTGTCTTTCTTCTAGTGATCATGTTTATGCAATTGAATTATTATGCTATGAATCTATGAAATTTAACAGTTAGGTGCCCACAAGCCTTTCTTATGGCATTGTTATATTTATTTATATTTAGGCCACATCAATCATGAGCTAGCATAAGGTTTTGTAAATTTATTACTATAAATAGACTAAATTTCTCTCAAAGTAAAATACCATTAGACAATCATATATTTTATATTTGTTGAAAATTGTAGCTCGAACAAGAACTTCTTCACAAGTTGAGTGTCAAACGTGCCAAAAATAGTTCGAGTCAAAGCTATTTTGTAATTCACTTTAGTAATATAAAGTGAAAGTCTTATATTTAGTTTTTGAGACTAATAAAGTGTATTTTTATACATTAGTGATTTAAACTAATCTCAACCATACATCTCACTATGAGATAAGGGTTTTGGTAGATTAGGGTTTAAGCTCAAGTATAAAGGCAAGTCAAGGTAGAGGATTAAGACACATTCATTCCCTCAAAGACAAGTTTTGTCAAGAGGTGATTTATTTCATCCATGGAGCAGAGTTAGAGTACCAGAGAGGAGCCAAAATCAGAAATCACGCAAAAAGCAACACGCAAGTCTATACAAGACAGATCCACACATTTGTACGAATTTTGTACATGCATACAAAACAAGTTTGTATGATTGTACAGACAAGCTACACAACAAGAAACAACTAGCGAGCAGTTTTCTCGATTTTGGCAGGCAAATTTTCCCTCAATGAGGGTGCAAATCTATTTTGTTTCGGCGTACTATACCACTGTTAGTTTGGCAGTTGTGCAAGTTTCCTTCTAAGCTTTGAATTATTAATGAAAGTTAATTTGAAGGAGTAAATTATGTGTATGGTGTTTTTGCTTCCGCTGTTTATTTTCCAGCTATTTGTGTGATTACTGCTATGTGAAGAATTTAATTTCTGCAATTAAATAACAGCCTTGTTTCGTCAAGAACATAAGGACAGTAGTCTCCTAGCATTTGGAAAATTCACATGGTATCAAAGCTTCTATGATCGAGAGGATCTGAAGAGTTTACGACAATAGATCAATTATCGAAAACAACTACCATAACCAACTATAGGGAACCAAGACCAGCAGTTAGAGGGTTTCAGAGGTAGTGCTTATCAATTTTGGGAGTTTGTGTGAAAATTAGAGAAGGAATTAGCTAGTCGCAAGTTCGAGGACAGATTGGAAGGTGCCTAAAATTTCCTATCATGGAAAGTCAAGTTAACTCTTCTATTTAAAGAGAATGATCTCTGCGACATCATCAAAGATGTAAAAACTACGTCGACGGATTTGTGGGTTTTGGCAATTCACAACAAGAAAGAAGTGAAAGCCAAGTGGATGACCATGGATGCTATAAAGGATCATTTGATCCCTCATATATCTGAGGGGAAGATGGCGAAGGAGATGTTCGATGACCTAGTTAGCCTTTACCAAAGAGAGAAAATATATAGGAAGATGATATTGTATAACAAACTCAGATCTATAGAGATGACCATATCAGACACTGTCACAAGTTACCTAATGAAGGTCACACGGATTCGTGATCAACTTGTAGCAGTTGGAGAGAAGGTTGAAGACAAAGAGCTAGTGAACTAGGCACTAAATGGGTTCTCATCTCAATGGGGAACATTCATCCACAGTCATTAGAGGAAATTTGGGTAAAAAATGGGCCCCCTAAGAAAAATAATAAAATAATAGTCGAGAGAGAGTAAAAAACTATTTTTTTCTCTCATATTTTCAACTTATATCCTTTTAGGTTTACTCAAATTTCAAGCGGGAGAACTCATTGGATACAGAATTAAATTATGCATCCAACGAGTACCCATCCTGCATACTTTTAATAGCATTCTCATCACGAAAAAATTGAAAATAATAAAAAAACGTTTTTCTCACTAGAAACACGCTTTTTATGTATTTTCATTTTTTCCGTGATGTGGATGATGTTAAAACTTAAAAGTATGCACAATGGGTACAAGTTGGATGCAAAATTTAATTATGCATCCAACGAGTGCTCCCACTTGAAATTTGAGTAAACCTACAAGGAGATAAGTTGAAATTACAAGATAAAAAAGTAGTTTTTTTACCTTAAATTTTTTTATCTGCACCTCTTTTGAATTTTAGACCATTTTGATTGGCTAATACATGATGACATGGAATTTGAATTAGGGTTGGGCGGACCATTTTTCATCCAAATTTCCTCTAATGGTTTGTGCTTGGGAGACTCTTTCCCCATGAGAAAGACTATTGGATGGTTGTATCCAGAAGGAGATTCAAATGGAGTCAAAGGCCAACAATCAAGGAGGTGATAGTGACCATGCCCTATTTGGTCAAACAAATAAGGGTAGAGGTAAAGGAACCAGCAAGGGTAAGGTAAAGAGTGAGGAGTTATCCTCACATCCATGGAAGAAGGACTTGAGTAAAATCAAGTGCTTCATATGTCATGAGCACAACCATTATGCATCACAGTGTCAATAGAAGAAGAAGGGTAAAGGGAAGCAGTAGTAGCATCAGGTAGAAACCTCATCTGAAACTCGGATGAATGAGTTTCCCTCTAAGTTTGAGAAGGATTTCTCAATGGTATCTTGCCTTTCTTCTATCATGGTTCCAAAGAACGCTTGGTATGTGGACATTGGAGAATTTAGGCATATGACATCAACCCAAAGTTATTTTCAAGTCTAAAAGAGCACATCTCAGGAGTTCAATCGAACTTGCTGATGGTAACAAGAGTTGGTACCATTCTTTTCCAGCTCTACTTAAGTAACTCTTTAGACTCTGATAATGTGTTGTTTGTTCTAGGTTTCGGGAAGAATTTGCTTTTAGTTTCGGTCATGGATAAGGGCTTTGTAGTAGAGTTCAAGAACTAGCTCAAGTGACCAAGGTTAAGGAAGGCAATTTATACAGGTCACAAGGTGAGCCTATTCGAGCCCTAGTGCATAACACAGATAACTTGTGCATGTTATGGCAAAAAGGATGGGGCACCTAAATCACAGTGCGTTGCCTATTCTGAGGGAGATAGTCATAGGTCTTGTAGAGTTCAGCATTGAGCAACAGGGTGTATGTTGAGGGTGTGCACTTGGAAAGCATGCCAAGGACACTTTCTCAAGCAACGAGCATAGGTCTAAAGGGATTCTAGACCTAGTGCATTCGAATGTGTGTGGACCGATGTCCGTAGCATCACTCACAGGAAGCATGTACTATTTTTCCTTCATTGATGACTTCTCTTGTCAAACTTGGATCTACTTTCTAAAGACCAAGGATGAGGCCTTTAGCAAGTTTCAAGAGTTCAAAGCTCTAGTGGAGAACTAGACAGTGAAGAAGATCAATGTTTTCAAATCGAACAATGAGGATGAGTATACCTCCAATGATTTCGAGCATTTCTGCAAGGATGTAGGAATCAAGAGGGAGTTCATTGTTTCATACAACCCACAACGGAACAGGGTTGCAAAGCGGAAGAATTGATCCATCGTAGGGGTTGTTAAGGCCACGATACATGACTAGGATTTGCCAATGTTTCTATGGGTAGAAGCCAGCAACGCAACAATCTACATCCAAAACAGGTGTCTGTTGAAAAGTTACCTAGGAAGTGTTTGTTCACCTAGTGATGCCTTGGGGTGGACAAGGACACTTTAATTGGTGATCCCTAGTCAATTTTTAATTAATGAAGTGAGATGCACTTTATATTTTTAAAGTGACTTCATTAAAAGATAAAGTCATGATTTATCCTAAGTTCATATTTAATAAAAGTCAAGTGAGTGATTAATTAAAAAAGGGTACTCATACTTTATTAAATGACATGAAGTGCACTAAATGTCATTTATTAATTATTTAATTAAGCATTTAATGAGAACCTCTCATCTAATCTAATCTGGGCCATTAGATTGAAAGAGGAAGTTATCATGATCAAAAAGGACTAGGGCAAGGCATTCATCATTCATTATTCACTTTTCAAAGAGAAGATTTGGAGAGGAGGAGAAGAGAGAAAAGGAGGGTTTGAAGAGAATTTGAACCAACAGGAGGAAGAAGACAAAACCTAGCACAGATTTTGAGGAGGACAGGCAGGCACGTTTTCCAAGGAGTGAATCCGTACAGCAAGGTGACCGTACAGCAGTACAGATTTCGAAATCCGTACAGGCAATCTGTACAGTCCATACAGTACGGATTTCTGACAATTCCGTACAGCACGAATTCCGAGGCAGAGTTTGACACAGAATTCGAGGAGAAAGTACAACATTAAATGATGTTCAGGTCGTACAATAGGCACAGAATTCGAGACTGGTTTCTGGGCACAAAAATCAAGAAAAGCAATTCCGTACAGTTGCACGTGTGAGCAGTTTGACACTGTTTTCGAGGATTCCATACAGCAAATTTCCAGTGAGGCTTTGACACGCTTTTCAAGATGAAAAGCTGAGATAAGTACAGTTCTAATTTTTTGTAATTTGTTGAAGAAAAATAAAATCTCTCTCTCAGAAACAGGTTTTCCCTTCGGGTTTTTATCCTAGACCTATTGGTCAAAAATCTCTGTGTTATTTTTGTGCGTGAATGGCTGTCATAAATTTCCGAGTTAGAATTTATAGACTAAAAATTAAATTTCTGAGTTGTAAAAAAAATTTGAAAAGAATCTCATGTGTTTCTAGTTGAAGTCATTTTTTAAAATAAAATTGTGCACACTGGGGTTTGGGCATTAAACTATGCAGAGAAGCTTCTAAGCTTGAAACCGGGTTGGGGTTACAAAAACTTTCAGTGTCCTCTTATGATTTTAGAGAACAAGACACTAGAGGAGGTATTTACATATGTGAAGCCAAAGGTGAGCAATTTCTGCATCTTTGGTTATCCAGTTTATGTCCATACCAATCGAGAAGAGGACCCAGTTGGAGCCCTCGAGTAGGAAGGGTTTGTTTGTTGGTTACAGTGAGACTTCAAAGGCCTACAAGATCTATATTCCAAGGGAGAGAAAGACAAATGTAAGCAAAGATGTAAAGTTTGAGGAAGACTTTGCATCCAGGAAATCTAAGGAGCCTATTCCAATGACAAAGGATGAAGAGTAGGAAGCTTCGAAGGTTGAGTTAGGGTCACCAACAACTTTCGATTCGGGGCAGTGGCCTTCAGGTGTAGAGGAGGAGCCACCATCTCCTACCAATTCTGTCAGGAGACCTCAATGTTTGACTTCAGTCAAACATTGAGGGATGCTCAGGAGCATGGTGTGGCTCCCAGGAGCACATTCAAGGAGAGTAGACCTCCGAAGAAGTTGTTATCACATATATAGTAGCCGGGCTACCATACATTTCTTGTCAGATTCCAGTACACTATTCAGCCAGTTCCCTTACATTGAGATGTTGAGATGAGCATCTATATTGGATCACTATCAGATTTTGGACAGTATATCTATTCCCCATTGCCATGACTGAGTCTCAGGACACTCAGAGAGATGACCGATGTAGCCATTATACCATTTGTACAGAGCAGTCAGTAGTGCCCAGAGTTACAGTAGCAGTTTCAGAGGACAGATGATGGTTCAGAGGATGAGCATTCAGGTATATGATTCAGCAGGTATATCATAGTGTTGTGGTTATATTGCTTTCATATTTACTCTTATAGCATGTCTTAGCACTTAGTGTCATGATCTGGCGATCATATAGATATGTGGACCTGGTTGGTCTTATTATATATATTTTATTGTCCCTACTCAGACTTAGAAGTTCATTATTCATATTCATTGGTTTTACCCTCCTTAGGGAGAATAGAGGTGATCATTCCACCATATCTTGGCTTGCTACTGTTGGCTCCATGATTCATTGTCTTCATCCATCCATTACCTACCTTTTAGTTTATCACCCTGACTTACTACTTGACTAGTGACATGGAAGATCTTTCCCCACTGTAGCCTCTGTATTGGATGAGCTTCCCTGTTTATTGTGTCTTGGCTCTGAGTTGGTGACAAAACTTACCTATGGTGAGTTGGATTTCCTTGTGAATTCCCAAAGTCACTAAAGTTGTGTTGGCTAAACCTGAAACTTTTAGTGTTGCCATGAATACAAAATCTGGAAAATGAAATGTTATATCTTGTATGAAAAGCCCATTCATGCAATGTGTTTCTAAACACACATGAATGAAAGGCATGCCAACTGAAAATGGCCATGAAAATAAAATGTTATATCTTTTGGAAATGTAAAATACCTAGGTAAACAAGCTGTCTGTGACACACCTAGAAGTGCTCAGGTAAACAAGTGCCTTAAAAACACACCTACAGCAGAAAGCCTAAAATAAATGTAAATCTATGCAATGTGTTTATAAACACGCATAGATCAAAGGCTACGGAAACTTCAAGCCCAAAAAGCAATGGAACTTAAATGCTATATCAAAACAATTGCTGGCCTCATTTGTATTATGGATTGTGCGCATCTGTTAAAGGTGAATAAACCCTCTTTGAACAACTTATCCATTTGTGAGACACCACCATTCCCTGTGTTGTTGCTCATTCAGTATATACTATGGTGTGTATTCCCTTTCCCATATCCAAAGTGTCACAATGTTGAGTCAGTGAGTCATCCCTTAGCCTAGCTTGTTTATTTTAAGCCTTCACCCTTCACTAGCAAATTGATCACAACTATGAAGTGAGTATGGTCTTGAAAGTCTAGTCTGAGTTATAATAATAATTAATAACATTATATATTTGGATTTAGATCATCAGTTATGATTACTTTGTGTTATAATTGTTGTTTGAATAAGTTGTAAAGAATGCATTAACCTTTGACACTTTGCAGCAGCTTCTGATGATAGTTTGAGTTATATTTGGTCATGTTGACTTGGTCAAACCTAGTTTGACCAAGGTCAACCATAGGACATGAGATGGTTGGACCTTGTGATGATACAGATAGATGAGATATGGTCCATGTACATGTACATGATGGTTCTATGCAACAGATACAGGGTTATGATGATGATTTATGGTTTACAGCATTATTTGATCATTTACAGATTATTATTATTTCACTTGTTCCGGTATATTGGATATATTATATGATCATGCAGAGATTCATATGGTGTATGAGTACACATCTTGGATAGATTTGGACCTTCTAAGTCCAATGAGACAATCTGTTTTCAGTTCCGGGCAGTTACAGTGATGATTGAGCCTCAGTAGGCTATCCCAGTGCAGTTTTGGTCTATCAGAGACCCTATCAGAGCAGAGATGGTTTTTATTTGGTTGACCTAGGGCACTGTGCTTGGAGGGGGTGGTCCAGCCACTTGTTTTTACCATATTACCCCCCTCCCGGACACACTAGTGCCCTCACCTTGACAGCGCAGACACTCCAGGAGGCAGTTTGGGGCAGTTTCACGCTTCCCAAGGCATTTCAGGATTGGTAGAAATCCTAGGGCACTGTGCTTGGAGGGGGTGGTCCAGCCACTTGTTTTTACCATATTACCCCCCTCCCGGACACACTAGTGCCCTCACCTTGACAGCGCAGACACTCCAGGAGGCAGTTTGGGGCAGTTTCACACTTCCCAAGGCATTTCAGGATTGGTAGAAATGGCTACAGAGGAATTCGATTTGGGCTACTAAGGCAAATTTTTGGCATGGGATGATCAGTGATGGTGAGTGGGATGTCTTCCCGACCTTCTCCAGCAGTTTCAGCTTCATCGGGACCCGCATCCATCACTTATGGCATTTTCTGATGATTTCTGAGGCCTCCTAAGGCCCATAATTTGTCCATAGAGGCACAATTTGGTATATTGATGACTATTTTATTATTATTGTGCTATGGGGATTAACCAAGTGTGTCTAAAATTACCCCTTGGAACCACCATAAGCTATTTATTATATTTTGTCATCATGATTTGGTGGGATCCCCTCTCCTAGGGCGATTTTGTCCACTTACGATTATATTTTATTAGTGATCCATGTATTTTATTGTTGAGCTCATCTCAACCATTGATTAGACATCTGTATCTTTTAATCTTAGCCACTCATTCAAAAAGTGGTTAGGGTTTTTGATGCCTCTCCTTCCTATTTAAAGGAGAGAGCTTCTCATTGTAAAGGGGTCTTTGGCTCTTGGATTCTTGATATAGAAAATTTCTCTTGTGGAAATTCTTGTGGTCTCCTTTGCATCTGGTGTTCTTAGATGGTGATTGGAAAGTCTATTGCATCCTAGCATTTGGGAATTTGTGGTAAGATCTATCTTTTTTGGAAATCTTTGTCTTGTCTACAGGAGGACGACTTCAACTAGGGCGACTTTTGCAAGGCTTCTTCAAATCGATCTCTTTGGCATTTGCTTGTATCAGGGGGTTATCATTAGTATCATTGTGATCTATGCTATCTTTCTGTTACTTCTCTTGTGGCATTAGTCTTATCTCTTGATTGCATCAAATCTGATATTGTTGACGTTTGATGTGCAGGAGAGAGGGCGCATTGGCTTCTTGGACTAAATCGACTTCATAGAAAACTACCTCAAAGCTTCTCAAATTGATCAGGTTTGCATAGATCATCATCATCAAGGCATTTACAAGGTTACCCAGGTAAGATCCACAGGTTTGTTTCTCTTATCTTGATTCCAATCCATTGGCACAAACACATAATTGATAAAACCCTCATTAATCAAAACCCTCATTGTTACATTTTCTCAGATCTACTAAGATCTAGTGGTTCCTTGGGTAAGATATTTAAAACCCACCTCTATTGTATCTACGGCATCCCAGATCTATAGTTTGGTGAGGATTGGCCTCCATTTGACCCTCTTCCCAAGCCAACTTAGCTTCTCCAAGCAAGGGCGCACTTCTTGGTTTAGGTGAGTTGACCTAGATCTAGTACATGGGTAGTTGAGATTTCACTTGATTCATGATCTACACATCTTAAAACCTACCCCTAGACTGTTACTTTGGCAATTTCTACCTTGTGGGCCCTATTCCACATTTTAAGGGATTTAATCCCCATTTTGGACCACTTGGTATCTTTAAACTTAGATCTAGTAAGATATAACCATTAGATTGCCTTGAAACTGTAGATCCACACTCTCACTTGACTAACCTACTTGGATCTAAAATTTGGATGTCATTGGACTTGTCTTGATCCCATTTGTCCAACATTTTACCCTCCTTGGGCAAAGTCGCACTTCCTTGGGAGATTGAGTTGGTCCACTTCTAGGACATGGGTACATGAGATTTTGGTGGATTTGGAACAAGCATAATTCAAAACCTAGGTCTAGTAGGTTTCCTTGTAAAATCTTGCCTTGGGGATAGCATTCCTTGTTTAAGGGATTGTGGTCCACTTAAGTCAAACCATGAATTATTAGATCTAGACTTATTCATCCATCAAACCATTAATAGCCCACTTGACTTATGCCATAGGAGTCATCAACCATAAGTTAATCTTTTCTTGACTCCATCTATCCCAATTCCCAAGGCACTGATCTCTCTCCAAGTCAATTCGACTTTCCTAGATTATTGGATTAACTTGTGGTTTGATCCTTGTTTGGTGGACTAAACCCTTTGATGATATCATGTCTCACAATCAAGCTTGTCACTTGTACTAGTTAGCCCCAATTCAAACCTTAAACTACCCTGCATTGGACACGGTTCCCAAGGCAGTGGATTTTCTCACAATTGATTGGTACATTAATCCTGGACCTCATTTCAAATACTATAAGTCACTTTCACATCAACAATGAACCAAAGCTATATTTATTGAACCCCTTACTCATATTGTGACTTCATCCTTAGGTCTAGGATAAACCATACACCTTACCTCACTTGGTCTTAACTTGATTTGGTGTCTTGGTTTGATCTCTCCTGTCGGGAGTAGATCGGGTCTCCCCCTTTGCTGTCTGGGCTAGATAGCATAAAGTGAAGGTTGCCTCGACTAGCGTGACAACCATCTATTGGAGGTCGAGGTGATCGTGGTTGAACCTTTTGAGTTGCCCTTTCCTATTGCCATCCATTAATGGATACATCCACAGGGGTAACTACAATTTAGGTGATAACAAAAGTTTCCAAACTACATGGCATTGATGAGCAACATCATTAATTCCAAGCCTTCAAGTTTTCAAGAGGTAGCCAACTAGCAGATTTGGATAGATGCCATGGTGGAGTATACCTCCATCATGAAGAATGATGTATGAAACATTGTTCCTAGACTGGAGGGGATATTAGTAGTGACTTCCAAGAGGCTCTACAAGATTAAGCATGAGGCAAATGGCAACATAGAGAAGTACAAAGAAATGTATGTGTTGAGAGGGTTCTCCTAAAAAGAGGGAGTGGATTATGAGGAGACTTTGACCCAATTGCCAAGTACACTTCCATTAGAGCAATGATGTCATACATCAGATGGATGTAAAGATAGCTTTTCTCAGTGGGATAATTCAAGAAGCAGTGTACATAAAGAAACCTCAGTACTTTAAGATCAGTGGGAAGTAGTTCCATGTGTGCAGGATGAAAAAGGCCTTGTATGGACTCAAGCAGGCACCAAGAGCATGGTATTCCATAATCAATGGATATGTACTGAGTATGGGTTTCACTAAAAGTGAAGCAAATCCCAACTTGTATTTCATATTTGTTGAGGTTGATCTATTTATTTTGGCATTGTATGTAGATGACATGTTTCTTATAGGTTCATAGAAGCTCACTGCAAGGTGCAAGGCAAATATGGCAGTCGAGTTTGAGATGAAAGACATTGGCATGATGCATTACTTCTTGGGGTTGGAGGTTTGGCAAAGACTATGGGAGATTTTTCTTGGGCAAGGTAAGTACACAGTTGAGATCCTGAAGAGATTTCGGATGGAGGACTACAAACCTATGGCTATGCCTATGATCACTAATCTGAAGAAGGTAACAACTTCATATTCTAATTTGGTGGATTCCACTTTGTACAAGTAGGTGATATCCTCCTTGATGTATCTGGTCAACACTAGGCCAAATATGTGTTTTTAGTGAACACATTAAGACAGTTCATGGTGGAGATAAGGCAGGAGCATTGGGTAGTAGCAAAACATGTGCTCAGATACTTAAGGGGCATAGTCGAGTATGGCCTGAGATATCTTGGAGATGGTGAGGTGAAGTTGCAAGCATATCCAAACTCAGATTGGACAGGCAATGCATCAAACAGGAAGAGCACCTCAAGGTGCTACTTTAGCTTGGGATCATCGATAATATTTTGGTTTAACGAGAAGTAGACTTCTGTGGCACTCAGTTCAACAAAGTCAAAGTATATGGAAGCCAGTAACTGCCAATTGTGAAGCCATTTGGCTTCGCAAGTTGCTTGTTGAAGTCTACACAAGGCTACCTGGGCACACCATCATATGCAAACTAGACTCATTCACTTATACTTGACAGTAACCAGAGAGTGAAAATCAGACAATAACCCCCTATTCTAATGCTGGACAAGAGTTAATGAAGATTTGGCTTCGCAAGTTGCTTGCTGGCCTTGATTCTGCTATCCTTGTTGCTGCACACTCATTAACACATTTTGCAAATCCGAAAGTGTCCAACCATCAAGCTCTTCGAGGATTTTATCAGTGTCCAAGTCTAGTTTCTTCATGACTAGTTTTGTTGACTAGTTTTAGTTTTACAAGTTCATGATTTAAAATTGTTGTGATTTAGATAATATCCTTGAAATCATATTTGGGGATATTACACAGAGGGAAGGATTTGGGAACCCAGTAAGGGTATTGTTATCACATACATAGTAGTTGGGCTACCATGTTAGCAGAGCAGATATCTGCACTTTTAGAGCTTTGCCTTTGCACATTTTCAGTGAGATCAGCTATGATGAGCAGCATTATTTGTTATCACTCACACATCAGAGCATCCTTATATCCGGCATTTAGTAGACCTTATGCCAAGGCTAAGCCTTAAGACCTCGGATTTGATGACCGATATGACCTTTTGTTCCATACAGATACAGGGCAGTGTTCAGTATTTCAAATACAGTGTTCTCAGTGGCTATAGTTGGTTCAGACTATAGATATTGATATATGACCCAGTATATATATGATGTGCATTGATGTTATTATCTTGTTGTTTAGGTCATTTTGATAGCATTGACTTGGCATATAGTAATTATGATCTGGCAGTATATTAATGTTAAATTGAAATTGGTTGTTATGGATTTTATGCATGATTATATTACTAACATTTGGAAACTCTTGTTTTATACTCGTTGGTCTTTACCTTCCTAGGAATGTGGACATGATCACTTATTGTCTTTTTGACTTGCTAGCTTAGGCACCATTTCCACTTGTCTCCACCCATCCATTTATCCTTCCTCATTTAATTGATCTTTACCCTGACTTACAACTTGACTTGTGATATTGAGGACCTCCCCGCTTTTGCCTCTGTGTTGGACATGCATCCATGTTTATTTTGTGTCTCGGCTCTGAGTTGGCAACAAAACTTGCTTTTGGTAAGTTGGATTTTATGCCTTTATCACTCTAGTTGGTTGCCCCGATGTGTGGTTTTGATTGCGGAAGTCCCCCTACTTGCTTGAGTTGTGTTGACTAAAACCTAAAGCAAATTGTACTACATGTGGAAATTATTGTTGTATCTTGTAAAGCCCAATGAAAAGGGGCTATGAAATGGAAATGAAATTCAATCCTATGAAATGTAAATGCACCCCGGATGAAAGCTGCGATTAGCTGTGCTTTTAAGCACATGCAAAATCCCAGAGGGGTCATATTAGGCCTAAAAACTAAAAAGCAATGGATAAATGTATGTTAAATCTAAAGATTGTTGGCCGTGAAATTGTATGAAATGAAATGAAAGGTCCAAATAAAGCAGTGGTTAAATATATGCCAAATCTAAAGACTGTTGACCTTATGTGAATTTTACCTCATTGAGCCCACTGGGTTATGATATGAGATGGAGCAAGGGACAGCTAATTCTAAGTGTCCCCTAAAACCTCAAGTTGCGGTTAGTCGGGCACCCAGTTCACGGCGGTTCTAATAGTAGACATTTTGCCAAGGTTGAATAAACACTTCTCTGAACAACTTACCCATTTGTGAGACACCGCCATTCCTTGTGTATTCTTTGTCCAGCACATGCTTAAGTGTGTAACACCATTTCCCTCATCCAAAGTCACACGGTGTCAAGTCAGTCAAGTCATCCCCATTCAGCCTAGCCTTGTATCCTTAGCCTTCACCCTTTGCTAGCAATTTGATCATGTTTACAAATGAGTATATTCTTGAGATTCTTCTTGAAAGTAAATTATTAACTAACCTATTATTATTTATTAACTGCCAGTGAAATAATACTTAATGCTTTAGAGTCTTGCTATGAAAATTATTTAAAGAGCATGTCTTAACTATTTGCACTTGCAGCAACATGGCTTCTTTGGACAGGATCATATTTTGATCAGTTTGACCAGTCAAACCTAGTTTGACCAAGGTCAACCTTGGGATCCGTGATGAGATGGACCACTTTTATTGTATGATGTTGATCTATGGTCCTTTATATACCTCTTGATGATTCCATATGATGGGCACAAACTTCAAATGATGATTGATGCAGTTTTTCATGATTATTATTATTTCCAGATCATCATATTTTTACTTGTCCGGGTATGGTGGATGCTACAGATGATCTTACAGGTTGCCATGAGGTGTATGAGTACTTATCTCTAGCGTATTTGGGTCTTCTGGATCCATTGAGACACTTATCTTTCAGTTTTAGGCACTCCCGGGCATGATTTGAGCATTTTTTCACCTATTGACCAGTTTGGCCATGTTGATGTGGCCTGTCCAGCTAGAGCATTGGAGGCTAGTCGTTGCCTAGGGCGCTACAGAGGGAGGGGGTGGTCCAACCACTTGTTTTTACCATATTACCCCCCTTTCGGACACGATGGTATAGTCAGTTTTTGTGCACAAGCACCAGAACAACCGGGTGGATTAAAAATGGAATAAAAAGGTCATTGAGGAATTCGATTTGGGCAATTGCGGAAAGGCTTTGGCATGAGGTTTGCTTTGAGGTCATCTATGGTGTATCCCACTCCTTCCAGATCAGTTTGCAGCCATCAGTGGGGTCCACACAATCATCGGGATGTGATTCGATGCATTCTTCTCTCGGTTTAGGGTTTTGGTCTCCCTAATCCTATTTAAGGAAGAAACCCCCCTATTGTAAAGGCACCTTTTGGGCTCTGCAAAACTTGGAATAAAATACTATTATGCAGATCTACTTCTCTTGCTTTGATTGGGATGCTCTTGTACATGATTATACATCTTTTGCTTTAGACATCTTTGCTTGTTACAGGTGATTTTGATAGCTATAGAGGGAGGCTAAATTGACTAGGGCAAGGAGTGCGAATTGCTTGAAGGGAAGATTGTTGGGTTTCTCACATCCCCCTTGGGAAAAACGTTTTCATCTTGAAGGGAGTCTTTTCAATTGTGCTTTGTCCATTGATTTGGTTTTTTTATATGCCATGCTTAGATCTCATTCATCTGTGGATCAAATCTAACTTATTGTAGTTTGTTTTACAGGTTGAATGGGACGTTTTTCCTCCTAGGGATTGGACGTTTTTGCTTGGAATCACTTGGATCTAGCTTGGAATTGTAACTAAATGCAAGGATCATCTATGTGCAAGGTAGCCGCAAGCATTTGAGGTAAGATATACAAGGTACGTATTCATTTTCTTGTCTTTCATCCTATTGGTCAACAAAACCCTTAAAATCAAAACCCTTGTATTTTTTATTTTTCAGATCTATGGAGATCTAGCCATTATTGGGGCTTAATAATTAAAAGTTAAAACTCGCCTCTACATTAGTCATAACTATCCCGATCTAAAGTTTGGTGGGCATCCGACTCCATTTGCCCCCCGATCTAAGGCACTGGGCCTCTACAAGGGAGGTCGCACTAGTTGGGTGAGTGGTCTTTTGCTAGATAGTAGATCCCAATCGTGGGTGTTTCCTTTTCTTTCTCAAAGTCATAGATCCATTGTGTAGCATACCCCCTAATGCCATTTCACTTTGATTTTGACCTTGTGGGCCACATTTGGACCATTTTCCATATTTTAAGGGTGGGCCCCACTTGGATACTTTATCTTGGCATTAGATCTATCTAGATCTACTACTCCTAATCCATAAGTGACCTTATCTAATACTTGGTTGAACCTTTGTCCTTGTCTTAAGCCTCTTCAACCAAGCCCTAACCTCTTGGGTCACTTATCCATTGTAGATCTAGATCCATATGCTCTTGATCTCTCTCATATCACTTTCAGTTTTCCCTAGGAGGTCTTGAGTGAGTTCGCTAGCCTTCATTGACTAAGCTAGGGTCTCCCCCTTGGTCTTGCTTAGGCTTGATCTAAAGTGAAGAGTGTCTCGGTTAACATGACACCCAACTTGCATTGGGAACCGTGGCATCTCTTGGGTCACCTATACCGTCCTGGATAGGATACCTTTACATACAACTACAAGTTGTGTGATAACATGTACGTATCACTCGTACTCAATACGAGCATAGGTATGTACCATGAGGTACCTTGACAGACCTCATAGCACCCCCACCATAATTCAGAGACCTGCCGCTATTTCGGTACGGTACCCTGATTTCAAGTACTTTGGCACCATTTTATGGAAAAAAAAATAGAAAATAAGTACCCTATGCTTGAGAACAATGATTACCTAGAGAGCCTGTTGATCAAGGACCTAAGTCTAACTGATAATGATCAAGTACTCTGGCACCATTTTATGAAGAAAAAAAAAACTACACTATGCTTGAGAGCAATGCTTACCTAGAGAGCCTGTTGACCGAGGACCCATGTCTAATTGATGATGATGATACAGCAGCAGAGAACATGAAGCCTTAACTACTAGCAACCAACTATGTTGTTCTTTCAGTTTGTGGAAATTTTATTGGCCATTTTTTAATGTGCTTTGTTTAAAAATGAATACCCAATACTATCACTATATTGTTTTTCTATCAATGAATTATGAGAATGACCAATGATGAAGTTTATTGTTTTTTTGATGCATTGTTCAATGTTAAATGTTAATTGATGATTGGTCAAATGATTTCAATCTAAAAATGAAAACCTTTATTAATTTATATTAATTTCAATTATGTTTTTTAATTTAGATATTTTTCATATATACATATAAAATTTGGTATGTGTATCGGATATCCTGACGTACCCCAGTCCCCCGTTTCAAAACTGATTTTACACATACTAGTAACCATACCCATACCTTGGAAAATTAAATTCAAACCATTTTGAGCAGTGAATAGAGAGGTATTCATATGGGATCGTAAAAAACCCTGATTTGATGAGAATTCTGACAGCATGCAAGAAAATCTTCGTAACTTTCAGCTCAGACCTCTGAATGAGATGAGATTTGAGGAATTGTAAAAGACACACCTAAGCGAAATTTCAGCTTCAAATTTTTGTTACAGAGTAAGATACATCCATCGTAATTGCTCTTATTCAAGCACCTGCTTTTTAGGAAACTATGGAGACACTGAAGCTTTGTAGAGATGAAGATAGTATTGATCCTAGAGAATGGCCACTTATTTTGAAGCAGAATCAGGAACCTATAATTTATGCTTTATATCTATACCTTGATGGTGAAGCTCGTACATGGAGGGGTTTAGTCTTGATATCACCAGAAGATAAAAAATCAATTGCGAAGAAATCGAAGAAACCTTCTAAACGGAGAAGAAAATGATGAACTCCTTGAAAAGCAAGGAATGAAGAAAAATGTTCTAAGAAAATGAATTCCATTCATGTAAAACATGAGGAAAATTATGTAAAAAAAACAGAGAAATTGAAGAAAGCTCAAGAAGATTCAAGAGAAAAATTGTAAGAAAAGATGATAAGATATCAATGTTGAAAAACCTTATTCAAAGTCTTGTTAAGAGAATAAGAGACTAAAGGAAAATATATCAACATTAGGCAGAATTCAAGATCACGACGAAGAGAACACAAGGAGAGTCTTAGAAATCTATTTGCAAAAAGGTTGAAGAAGGCTTAAATGAAGATAAAGTAAAATTAAAAAAATGCAATCTTAAGATTGAAGGACACAAAAGAAATTGCTAAAAATGTGTTGCCCTTCAACTCTAGTGGGAAAAGGAAGAAAAAATAAAAGACAACCATAAGTTAATGCTAGAAGTTGTCTTCAATTTAAGAAAGGTAAATCCGAAGTAAAGAACTAAAGAAAATATTAAATGATCTTCTCTCTGACGCGAACAAAGAACAAGCACAAACGATAGCATGCCAAAAGAAAAGATTGAAGACAGAGATAATGTTGGCAAAGGTTGAACGGCATTGACATCCTCTCACTCAGGAGGATCATCAATTAAGGCAACAGACCAATATCAACATTCACATTTCCAAGAAAGCAAGTCTCAAAGTAAAGATAGTCATGAAATCCAGAGAACGTGTTGAAGATTAATTATAACAACAGAAATAGTGAAATTATAAAATACACAGCATCAAAGAAAACACCTTCTTTCAATATTTTCACCTTTCCTTCTATGAAAAAATACTAGCGTAAGGCAACATACCAATATCGACATTCACATTTTCAAGAAAGCAAGTTTCAAAGTAAAGATAGTCATGAAATCCAAAGAACATGTTCAAGATTAATTATAACATATTAACAACAGAGAAAAAATCAAATTACAAAATACATAACATCAAAGAAAACACCTTGTTTCAATGTTTTTACCTTTCCTTCTATACTGAAAAAATATTAACGTAAATCGATAAACTATTAAAACTCAAAAAAACTAAAAACAAAAAATTAGAAGACCAATTTATGTGACTAATATACCTTTGATCACTTTTTGCAAATTCAAACTTCTATTCATACCCTACTCACTCTGGGTTTGAATACCCTGGCATTGACATCCTCTAACTCAGGAGGATATTCAATTAAGGCAACAGACCAATATCAACATTCACATTTTCAAGAAAGCAAATCTCAAAGTAAAGATAGTCATAGAATCTAAAGAACATGTTGAAGATTAATTATAATAACAGAACTAGTGAAGTTATGTATCGAAGAAAACACATTTTTCTTTCTATACTTAAAAATACTAACATAAATCCATCTTAATCTAGGAGCTATTAAACCTCAACGAGAAGAAGATGGATTCATGTGCCTAGAATTTAATGAATTTTGCAAGCTCGGACTTCTATTCATACCATGCTCAAACCCTAAAGAACCTTCAAATAACCAAAATTGAACAGAGAACACACAGACATTTCCCTATATCTTCCAAACGGACCTTTAAATTGACAAAACCTGAAAATCTGAGATCTAAAATTGCAGAGAACAGAATGAATGAAAAAAATGGGTGTTTAATACTCACCGTCCCAACCAGAAGGACAGCGAAGCTCCAAGCATTTTAGCGGAGAAGACGCAGAGCACCCCGCGAAAGAAGCCGAAGAGAAGGGCAGCCCCTGCCTCAAAAAACACCGCATATGGTAAACACAGGGCGAGTGTAATTGTGTGAATTATGACATAAGTTGGCATTGCCCAGATCCCCATTTTGGTAAACAGATCATGAAAACCCTCCATGATGGCCTGCTTATCTCCTCCATACACTCTGCTGATTACAATGTAGATAGCCACCCCTACCACGATCAGCGCTGCGATACCAAATCTGCCTCGTTTACCCATTATCATTTTTCTTTCTGGATAACTGAAACCCTCTTGTTTGTCTGAGAGAATCGAACACCGGCACGTTTAGCTTCCGGTATTCTCAGGAAGAGCCCAGAAAAGATAAAGAAACAAATTAAATCTCGACTAATTAAAATAAACCACTCCGATCTACTGCTAAACCATAACACACTCGACTGTTTTAACCACACTACCTGCCAATTCTTTGTTTCAAATGATTTTACAGGCTGCGTCTGAGGAATGAAAAATGGTTTTCGTTTGTATTGTATATATAGTTGTTGTGACGGGGTGTCTCAAAATCTGACTATGATTCTTGATAGTGGATAGATAATGGATAAAGGTGTAGGCCATTACCTGCGACGAGGATGATACTGAGATAAGTAAATCATTCTTCAACGCGTTAGTGGGGAATTGGTCCTTCATAAATTTGACTTTGTATCACAACAATGTGCTTCATACAAGTTAACCCTTTTTTTTATGACTTGTTTTTTGTGTTTGTCTCGTTTAATTCGGAGGAGATCAAATTCATCTGTATCAAGTACACTTAGATTCATGGTCATGGTCGTCATAGACTCGTAAGCACAAAAAGAGTTAAATCTAAAATGGAAAATTTTGAAAAAAGTTTCCTATTTTAATGGATTTGAAACATTTTAAAATGGAAAAATTTTATGATCGAGACTTTTGTAGTTATCTGGAAATCTAAAAAAGATTAGGGACAATATGATAAAATTTGAAAAAAGTTTAGTATCTCAATGGATTATCTTTTTAGAATTAAAATCAATTATTATTTTTTTTTTATCATATATTTGTTTTTAACTTTAAATGTTGATTTTATTGGGATTCATTTTATTCACATTTTATTTTGTTTATATTGGTGGATATTTATTTTAGTGTATTTTAATTTTATTTTAATTATATTTATTTTATTAACATTTTGTTTTCTCAATTTTTTGTTTTTAGTCTATTAATAAATTGGTATTTTTTATTTACATTCTATTTTTTATATTTATGGACATTTATTTTTATTAATGTAATTTTATTCGCATTGTATTTTATGTTTTTTAATGTGTAGTTGTGGAAAAGATGTGTTTAACTTGTAGTAAAATTTCTAACCTTAACTTTTATCTTCTTATAAATGTATGCCATGGACCTATTTTTATATATATGCTCTCTTTGTTTTATGAATTTATGGATAAGGACTCTTATTTGATATGTTTAAAAGGAAAAAGTCTTAAAATATAAAGAAATTATATATATATATATATGTGTGTGTGTGGAGGATGGTATGATGCATACATGTACTTGGATACTTATTTCTTGGTTGCATATTGGTTCTAGAAATGGGTAAAGAAACCCCAAGCCAATGAAGAGCTAGGGTTTGCTCTGGTTAGGGTTTGTCGTCGTATTGCGAGCTTCGGCCTCGGGGCCTGTTTCGATGGAAGTAGTCTGCAGAACTCTGGTGGATTATTCCGATGACTCGAGGAATGGTTCAAGTATTTCTTTGTCAGATCATGAGGTCTTCTCTAAACAAGGTTCCGGCGATGGGGTAGTTTCACCGGTTAATTGGTGTCGTAGATCTGCAGGGTACGGTTGGGGTATTAAGGCGACTGATAAGCATTCGATGGACCTGTCAGACTTTGTTCCCTCTCTCCGCTTGGATCGTTGCAGGACTAGCTAGTACATGTAGGTGATGGTACCTTGGATGAGGTCACCTCTTTTTCGTCGTAGGTGGATCTATTACAAGGGATTCATTCAATGGTATGGACTGGTGGGTGAGGCCTTTTCGTGGAGGTACTTTTTCCAACTCAGCAACTAGAATGTACTAGTCCATTTCTTCGTCGAAGTGGGCAGGACGTAGGGATAATGATATTGTTGAAGCGGTCGGTACCTGCTCTCGTAATGGGCAATCATGTCAGAGGAATTCCAATCTGTCTCCCTCGCTCATGAATGATAGCGAGGGTTTTGTGGCAGCTTACCCAAAATTGCCTTCGATATATGCGGACGAGCAGAAGGGTGGCGGATTTATCGGTAGCAGGGTGCTTCAGGCTTAACTAGAAGGGCAGATTGTCAAAGGTTCGGGGACTATGTCTTCAGGGCGCTCTGGTGCGCAAGATAGGAGGAAGAAAAAAGTATTGAAATATAAAGGTGTGGGTAAGGAGTTGGTTGTTGAGAAGGACATTATGGTAATGGAGATTCCAAGTTCACTTCCAGAGTGCTTATCGGGCGATTTTGTGGTAGAAGATTTCGAAGGTATCTATAAAGGAGTGGGTCGAGGGATCCTCGTCCAGGGTGATTAACTCGGTGTCAAAGGTATTTGGGTTGTCGCGTGGGTGGTTTGGTTTTGAGTTCAAGTCGGTGGAGGAAGTTGATGCTATTCTTCATAGGGTCTGGCTGCTGGGGAAATGCCCACTAGCTATTAAGCCTTGGCATCCCCTGTTAGATCCTCGGAAGGACTCCTTAGCTTCATTTCCTATTTGGGTGAAGTTGTTGTTCCTACCACTTGAATTATGGTATGTGGAAGGTTTCAAGGCGATAGGGGACGCAATTGGTAAGTTCGTTGCGATGGACGCGGATTTGTTCAAATCACAGAAGCGGTCGGTGGCTCGTACTCTTGTGGAGGTGGATGTGAGTCAGGGTCTTTTCAAGACGTTGGATTTGGTTGCTGGCGATAATATTTTCTCACAGCCCTTGGACTCTCTAAATGTGCCATTTAGGTGTGCACGATGTCATTTGTATGGGCATGTTGTTGCAGATTGCAATTTACAGTTTGAAAATAAAATTTGGAAGCGTAAGGAATTGCCTATCAAGGATGAAAGTATCTCACAATACTTGAAATCGGAGGCTGGAGCCGAGACCCTTCGGAGTCCGGTTGAGAAGGTGTCTCTCGCTGACGAGGTTGTTCGAGTCGAAGTCCTTCCCACTGATGCTTGTAAGGACGATGAGAAATTGTCGGCTTTTGAGTCCCTTTTGGATGGATTTGAGCTCTCATGTAGTCAGATGGCCAAATTCATTGAGTTGTGGGAAGGTGGTAAAGGAGACATATGGGGATTCGTTCATCAGGGAGGATGTTGTGGCATTTGCATGCAAGGTGGTGGAACTTCCGGGGGAGGGCTGCATACCCGTGGCGATTGATTCATTGACACCGCTTCATGATGCTTTGGGAGTGGCGTCAGTGCTGGAGACAAGAAAAGGTGATTCTACTATAGTCCAATTAAAGTCCGTTTCTTGTGATGGGGGTAGTTTTTCCAGCAGTGGGAGTAGGGGCCCGTACTTTTTATGTTCCTATGTGAAACATGTCAAGGCGGTTGAAGGTATTGAAATGGAACAGACTTCTATCTCTGCTCTAGGAAAAGTTGGGACAAAATCTAATATGTTTCATGCCAAGGCAAAGGCCAAGTGCGAGATTTCACAAGGGATACAATTACAAATTTCAGGGGTACTTGGAGCTTGCAAACCCCATGATGGGGATTCTTAATGAAGCTTATCCCCATTAACATTAGAGGCCTTGGGGGGCGGGCCAAACTACTAGCCTCAAGCGTTTCGTAGAATTAGAGAAACCTAATATTTTGTTACTTCAAGAAACTATGACGATTGGTTTGGAGATAGTTAGGAGGTTGGAGAAGATGTTTCAGTCAATGATCTTTTTCTCTATGGATGCAAGTGGGAGATCTGGAGGTCTAATATCTGGGGTCTCCAAATATTTGAAGTTTTTGAATTCATTTGGAGGTTAATCTATCTTGGGGGTTTAGGTCCTCAGCCAGGAGTTGGATCATAAGTTTTTGGTTCTAAATATTTACGGGCCTTACAAGGATCAAAGGGAGTTCTGGTCCTCGACGATTGAAAAGGCATGTTATCAGGCAGTGTCATTGATTACGGGTGGGAACCTGAATCTCACGTTGGAAGTGGATGAAATTTGGGGAAGTCAGGCGTGGGTGGACTCATTAGAAGTTGATTTCATAGATCTATTTGAGATGCATGGTTGGATCGATGTTAAACCAGTGGAGCTCAAGCCTACTTGATCCAATAAGCGGGCTGGAGAACAAGGTATTTCTAAGTGACTTGATAGATTTTTTTTGAATGATAATCTATTTGAAGATAGGCATTTGTTTAAATCCTGGGTAGGGTGTCTAGAATGTTTTCGGACCACTTCCCAGTTTTTATGGAAATTGGGTCCCCGGTGGAAAAGCTCGAAGCTCTGTTTAAATATAATTCCAGTTGGTTGGGGTTATCTTGCTTTCGAGCTATGGTCGAAAGTTCTTGGGTGCAATTGAGGGCGGATGTTGGTCTTGCGTCCAGAAAATTTGTTGTGAATCTTAAAAATCTCAAGATTAAAGTCAGGGAGTGGAGTTCATGTAGAAGGAAATCCAGGGATGAAAGTTTGGTGGGGGTGGAGTTGAAGCTGGTGGAATTGTATTCTGAAGACCTCCTCATTTTTGCAAATGTGGGGAGAAAGGAGGAAATCTCCAAACTTGAACTGGAGAAACAAAAGTTGTTGGAGGATATGGAGATGGAATGGCGTTTGAAGAACAGGCCTCCTTGGTTAGAAGCAGGGGATATGGATACCATGTATTTTCAGAGGGTGGCTTTGCATTGCAAGAATGTAAATATTATTTGGGACCTCCTTGATTCCTCGGGTAATTCTGTTAGGGGTTTTGCTGGGTGGGCAGAGGAGGTTGTCTCATACTTCCATGGTATACATTCAGAGCCTGCATAGGGTGATATGTTGGGGATGCTTCGAGTTATCCAGAAATTTCCTTGTATGTTGACGGTGGAGGATAGTGAGGATTTATACATGGTAGTGACATTAAATGAACTCTTCGGTGCATTGAAGTGTTTTGTAGGGATAAGATCCCTGGACCGGATGGCTGGCCTCCGGAGTTCTATTTGGACTTGTTTTGAGTTATTAGGAGAGGACCTACTTCAGGTGGTTGAAGAAGTTCGTCTTTCTAGTGTGGTTCTGGAGGCTATGAATTCTACTTTTATTGCACTAATTCCAAAGAAGGACATGCCCGGTTCTTTTCCTGATTTCGGACTTATTTCGCTCTGTACTGGGGTTTATGAGATCATTGCTAAAATTATAGCAATTCGCCTAAAGCCCTTTCTTTCAGACTATCCCTTGAATAATTTGAGTTCTTGAAGGCACGTCTTATTCATGAGGCAGTGGGAGTGGCTCGGGAGGGAATTCATTCCATCAAAATCAAATATTTGCGGGTTGTTGCTATCAAACTTTATCTCTCGAACGCATATGACAAGGTGTCTTGGCTCTTTATACGCCCGTTCCTTCTGCATATTGGTCTCAACTTAGAACTCACTAACTGGGTTATGGGGTGTGTGACTTCCCCCGTATTTGTGATCTTGATCAGTGGGTCGGGATCTCCATTCTTCAAGGCTTCCCATGGACTTTGTCAAGGATGTCCTCTTTCTCCATATTTATTCTTGTTGGTGATTGAAGGACTTAGTCGTTTCATCATATTTAAGCGCTCTCAAAGGAATCTAAGGGGAATCTATTACAATGATCATGAGGCTCTTACTCATCTGATGTTTGTGGATGACCTTTTTTGTTTTGTAGACAGGACGCTTCAGAGTGCAGGAGGTTGAAAGATATTTTGGATTGTTTCTGTAGGGCGACTCGTATGGAGATCAGTATTGAGAAATCAACCTTGTATTTGTTGAATAATCAGGTGGGTAATCGTGACTTTTCAAACAATCATTTTCCATATGAATGTAGGGTTATGGACGAGGGTATTCCATATTTAGGGTTCACTTTAAAACCTATTAAGTATGGAATCAAGGACTCATGCTGGCTTGTTGAGTGGGTTACGGGTAAAGTGTCCTTTTGGTGTAACTGTTGGCTTTACAGTGGAGGTAGATTGGTGCTGTTGGAGTCAATATTAGAAGCTATTCTAGTATACTGGCATCTGTTGGCTAAAATTCCTGTTGGGGCTCTTAATTCTATAAGGAAGACTTGCTTTAATTTTATGTGGAGGAATGATCAAGAAGGGAAAACATTCCATCTTGTTAAGTGGAAGGTATTAACTGAACCTAAAGGTCTAGGTAGTTGGGGGCTGAAGAATATATTTATCTTTAACAAGGTTTTGGTTGCAAAATCGTTATGGAATTTTATGAAGAAGGATAGTTTTTGGAAGAGGATTTTGGTGGCAAAATATATTGCTCCTGATTCATTAATGGATTGGGTTAGGCGTAGGGAGAAATCTGTCTCTCAGTGTTCTAACCAGTGGAGAGCCATTACTAATGCTTTCTCGACTCTGGATAGACATCTGGACTGGAAGGTTGGGAATGGAAGATCGGTGCGGATAGGGAGAGATGCCATACTAGGTCTGTCTAATGAGCGTATGTTGCATGTTGGGCTCATCGACCACTTACATAGCAGGGGTATGGCCACATTGAACAAGATTGCTAAGTCTGTTGGAGCTAATATTTGGAGACATGAGTGGATGGTGGCTGAGGAGTTAGGCATGTCGAGGAAGTGGAGTACTTGTTGGGCTTCTTACAATGTTATGATGGTTCATAGTCATGTTTTATTGGTGGGGATGAGGATGAACTTTGTTGGAGTTTTAATCCATAGGGAGGCCAGTACAGTGCTAAGTTGGGTTATGAGTTATTATTTCCTTTGATGCAGAGGATTAGGTGGTGGTGGAAGGAGATCTGGAAAATAAGAGGACCTCCCAAGAGTATACTTCATTTCTAGTTAATGTTGAACAACATAGTGTTAACATGGGATAAATTACAAAGCTTCAATTTCCAAGGTCTTGGGACTTGTCCTCTTTGTAGGAATGCTGAAGAGATGGTCTTTCACTTATTTGTCTAGTGTGCTTTCGTCAGGGAGGTGGGGTGGGAGGTGGGTAGACTATCGGGATGTCTAGTCAAGTGGGATGGATCTTCGATCGAGCTATGTTTTAAGAAATTATTTCGCTCGAAGGAGGCTGTAGTTTTCAAAGGTCTTCCTATCATTGTGTCTTGGGGTATTTGGATGGCCAGGAACACGACAATGTTTAAAGATAAATACTTCTCTAGTGTGCAAGTAGCAGCCCAAGTTGTTGCCTGGTATGCAATCTACAAGCCTGTATGTAAGACCCAGGAAGTCAAGATTTTAGTGCCTCCAGTGATTGAAGAGAACAAGACTTGGGCATATTTTGATGGGGATAGTCAAGAACACAATTCTTTTTGTGGTTTTGGCTTCTTTCTTTTCATTTATAGCCAGTATTATTACAAAGTTTGTGGAGGCTTGGGTTCTGGAACCAACAACCAAGTTGAATTTAAGGCTCTCTTTTTCCTTCTGAAGGTGGCATACAAGCTTTTCATTCACAATTTGGACGTCATGGGTGATTCCGAGTTAGTGATCAAATTTTTACAGGGTCAAACAAAGATTTCGCACACAGGGCTCCTTTACTTGGTGAATCATCTGAAATTCATCCGGAACTCCTTTCACTATATTTCCTTCCAGCACATTCTATGGGAATTCAACGAGGACGATGATGAATTGTCCAAACAAGGGCTTCGCTTACACCTTGGCGATCTTCATTTAGAATAATTTCAAGGAGGCATTGCTTTCAACAAGCAGATCATCCCTCTTTCTGACATTTGATTTGAATCTCTGATGTTTCTGGTTATTCCAATAGGATACAATACTTTTTGTCTTTTGATAGTTGTATCAATCTTAGACTAATGTTATCCTCATCTTTTGAGGTAGCTACTACTGAAAGGCTCTGAAGATCGTATTTTTGCTCAATTTTGAATAAAAATACGTTTTTTTGTTGGAAAAAAAATGGAGGACAGTAGGGTTTTCTTGAAATTCTTGCCACTTAGGGTCACCTAGTCAACATAAGAGGAATGGAGCTAAAGGTCCAATTGGTGGACTATTCTAACGATACTTTATCATAATTCGATATTTTTGTGAATGAGTTGGAGGTCCAATCCAACAATTGTACTACAAGTGTCAATGTAGTTGATATGGTGGGGATCCTTCCTTCGCTCACACCGATGTTATCGGAATCGACTAACCTCAAAACCCAGAACTAGATAAAAACCGAAAAAAAAAACGATTGAGCAAAAATACATAAAATATTCATATTTTCAATATATGTATAGATATGCATCCCTGTGAATTCAAACCATTATACACAAATATGCCAACTGTTTGGACCATAACTTTTTTCTCTTATAAATCCCATATGGAATTCAATAGGCTAACTATTTGGACCAGGATTTTTTTCTTTTTAAAGTGAGTACACTACCTCTTTCAACTCATCCTTTGATATTGAATCCATTGAATGTTCATATTGGTTGTCCTCCACAAACCTTGGAAGGAAGGAGGAGATTCTAATAATTTATGCTATATCTGCCCCTTCGGTTCCTTCAATAAACGCTGGAAAATTTTTGTACTTACCTCAAAAATCTATTGAAAAATTTTTACTCTAACTACCTCACCATTTTTTACCTCTGAGGTTGTGTTCATACTTTTCCTCATGTTTGCAAAATTGTGAAAAAATCTGGTATTCTCATGTTTAGCAACCCAAGTGGCCCTGCCTGTCTCCATTGAGAAATTTCCTAGTTTAGTAATGCCCTTCCTGAGTCCTTCAACCTCTTCAGGGTTAAATGATCATTTTCATTGAAAATGCCACTAGTATTCTGAAAAATATATATAATATATTAATATAACTGATACTTTTTTAGTATTATGTATTTATATGGTTATGTTATATTATATATAGATTAAACCTATATATACTATAGATTAATATGAACTTTCTATTAATATGAAACCACACTTGAAGGAGGGGGATGGAGAGGGACATTGTCAAGAGTATTCTTGAAGGGTGGGATTTGATTGTAGATCTGTTGCATAGCAGGGAGAGGTTTTTGTATTCGAAGAGGGTTTCGTTAATAATCGCATTTACCTATTAGACCTATGTAGTTGCAGTCTTCCTACAGTTGGTTCCCCTCCTCCTCAAAAGAAGAAATTCATTCCCTCTCAAGGGGGCATCTGTCTGGTCGTTGGAAAGGACATTCTAGTTATGGAAATCCCAAAATTCAAAGGCCAAACCCTCATTGGTAAGTTTTGTGGCTATAGGATAGGATTGAAACAATTGGAAGGATGGATTTCTGATTGTTATAAACCCATTGTGGGTTATTCTTCGGGTATAAACTTGCTAGCTCATGGATGGATGGATTTCAGCTTTCGATATGCAGAGGATTTTACATAGGTGTTGGATTTATGGGAAACATTCATTAGTTCTGAAACATTAGCATCCTTTGTTCGACCCCCGAACATAATTTATGGATTCTAACCCTGTCTGGATCAAATTGCCTTATTTACCTTTTAAATTTTGGATGTTGGAGGGATTCAAAGCTATAGGGAATTTGGTGGGGAAGTTTGTGGTTTTGGATGAGAGTATATCCCTTACTCAATCTAGATCTTTTTCATGTATCTCGATAGAAGTACATATGCATTTAGGGTTATATGAATCATTGGATTTGATGATCAAAGATATTTCGTTTACTCAAACCCTATACTATCTCAACATTCCCTTTAGATGTGCAAGGTGTCACCTTTATGGCCATGTAATTATGTAAGGACCCTCAAAATTTCAACAAAAGTTGATGCATTTCTTAAATATCATCTAAAAAACAAAGTTTCAAACGATCTCAACAATATACAATTATACTTGTAACTCATTTCATGTACTCTTTATAATGAAAAGGAAATGACGTTTTAAATCTATAAAAGTAAGCAGTATTGAAAGATGAAACCTGATTACGATAGTTGTATAGCTGCTGAGGATGTTTCCAACGGTCAAGTGGTCTCGATTCCGAATCCAACCTTGCCCAATACTAACCGACTCCTCGGTTGACGTCCCTACCACATTGTGAGTAATCTTCTTCCTCCTAGTTCCCCGATCTATTAGGTGTCGTAAAGAATAACACACAAGCCAAGATTATCTGGCAATGATCTCCCAATCACCAGGATAATTCTAACACCAGACTCATATAGTCATACAAGTTCTTAGTTTTTCATTACGAAAGCCATCCAACATTAGGGAGCCATAAGTGTCTTTCCCTTCCATGCTTTCTTTCTTAAATAGAAAAATCCTTTGCGACAAATGTAGCTCACATGTAAAATTATCCTTTTTATTAGATTTCCAAATATTATTTTTCATCAAACCATGTGTCACCTTCACATGAGGGTGCACATAAGTCCTACAATTTACTCCTAGATGTTCCCTTATCCTAGGATCCCAATCCCCAAATTTGTGGGTGTAAGTGGAGTCTAACTCAAAAATATCCCAAGTCTATCTATATTTGCTCCAAATTTAAATATTATTTCTTTATTTATTTTCCATATTTAATTTAATGCGCATCTTTTCATGAGATAAATCTATTACTTTTTCTCTTTTTTTTTGCACAAATAAACTAAATGCATACCTATATGCTAGTACAAGTATGTACATAAAATACTTCTCTTCATTATCTAGGTACCGCATCTATGGGTCCTTTCGACAAATAATTAATCATTTCCCTTGTGTGGGAAGTGTGATGTAGAAATTTAGGAGTTGTTACCTTAAATCGATCCTCTACATTCTATGTGAGACTAATGGCGGCTGAGGAATAAGATCGTTCTTATTGCGTGCCCCTCAACTTCATCGTATGTGACCAAATCATTATGGCCTACCCATATGGCACATGCCACCCGAGCAAAGCTGATAGGGCTTTCAACTCGTGCATGGATTGCTACTAAGAGTCGACGATCAGTCGTTGCACTCTTATGTGTGTTTTCTTGCTCTCTACAACCCATTTTATTTGCATTTGAGAGTCATTCGGTAAGTCACTTTACCTTCCACTGCACACACTCAAAGCACACATTAGTAGCACTGCACAATATAAAAGATCATTATGCTTTATTCAATTTCATCCATTGCTAATCAGTAAGCAACATTTATTCACATATACATAATTAAAAAAATATTATTTCCATGTATTCATAACATAAGCATTCACTTGCTTTATTTCTAATTTCACAATTTATTGAACATAATCATCAGTTGCTAGTCAATCAACAAATTTGATTCAAAACAAAACATAAACATTTATTCTATTTTATTTAACCGGTTCACTTTCAAAATAAGTGCCATCAAAATTTCACCAGTAAAACTCAGTCAAAGGTGGGCATTACAGATTCCAATTTTTTCCAAATAGTTTAAGCGGTAGATTTGGAAAAGGAAGGATCCAGTGGAGAGTGGGGGTCCTGATTTGACGCTAGTGAAAAGGGGTAATTTGGAAACACCGACTCCTTCGTAGGTGCAAACTCGAGAATTTTATTCTAATGAGAAAGAGGAGCCTCAAAAAGAGGTGGTGGGGCGACAATTCAAAATTTCGCTAAAATCCGATCTGAAGGATAGTGTGGAGAGGCAGGAACCATCGAGTTATTTCTTTAGGGATCTGGAGCCAACCTTAATCCAATTCCACCAGTTGGATCATATTTGAAAGAAAGGGTGTGCAAATCTCCCCTCCTGGTAAGTCTTTGGATTCTATTCCCAAAATCACATTTCTTATAAAGGAAAATTCAGACCTTAATGCGATAATTAATCCTATTGAAGTCTTTAGTTCCTCCCATTCATGTGAAATTGGGAATGGAATAAATCCAGTGGAGCCCGAACCCTTTGAGGTGGCCTTATCTAGGAAGGAAGACTACGTTTCTCAACCTGTGGGGTCTAAACCATTCTTCTTCTAGTATAAGGTAGGATCCTTATTTACTAGGATCTCGATCTAAAGCTCCCATGGAGTTTGGGGATTTGGGTTATGATGAACCTAAGGAGGGATTAGTTGTAAACGTTGGGAGGAAATCGACAATGCATCATGTGTGGGAAAGGCTAAGAAGAAAATTAGTCAAGGTAGACATATGAGAATCATAAGGGTTATTAGAGAAAAGAAAACCCCTTCGGGCGAGCTCTAATGAAGATTGTTTCCATAAATCTGAGAGGCTTGGGAGGGTAGGACAAAGTTTCCTCCCTCAAGAGGTCGTTGAAGCTAGAATAGTTGGATGTAATCTTATTGTAAGAGACGATGTGTAGGGTAGATGTGTTGATCTCAAAGCTTCAAAATAAACTTGTTCATTAGAGTTTCTTTGCTATAGAATATGAGGGTCACTCGGGTGGGCTTGTTTCAAATTTTAATCATAATTGTTTTGCGAACAATTCTTTTGTTGTTTGTTTGGGTCTTGGTGTGGAGGTTTTCTCTAAAAGTTTGGATTGTCGCCTTTTGATTTTTAATCTATATGGACCTTATGAAGATCGTCATGTGTTTTGGGAAGGTCTCTATTAGTTGAAGTTCCTTCAAGTCAAGAAACTGATAATGGGTGGGGACTTTAATTTGACCATATACGGTAAGGAATTTTGGGGATAGTCAGCCAGAGAAGACCAACTAGATCCTTTCTTTATGAAAATATTTGAGGAGGCTAGATGAGTAGATGTGGAACGTTCATAGATTCATCCGACATGGAGTAATAAATATTATGGCTTAGAGGGGATATCAAAGCAGCTGGATATGTTTTTAATCCACGAACACATTATGGAGTTTGGTGGGAATGTGAGATCATGGGACGACACTAAAAGTTTCTTGGACCATTTTCCGATTGTTTTGGAGATAGGGAAATAGGAGGCCAAGCCAGTAGGTCCTTTTAATTCTAGTTGGTCGAGCAAAGTGGAAATCCAAAATATGGTTAAAGAGACATGGGCTCACATTAAAGAAGTTGGAGCTCTGAGTTTGGGCAATCAATTTCCCAATTCCATCAGGCGACTTAAAGAAAAAATAATAAATTGGGGGAGAGGAACATTTTAAGAGTAAGAGGGATGAAAATTTGGTCGTAGTGGAAAATAAACTTGAAGTCAAATTTTGTATGATCATCTTGATGGTCTACTCTCTGAGGAGAAGAAGCAAAAGGTTGTGGAGCTAGAACAACAAAAAGAGGTTTTATCGAAGGATAGGGAAATTGAATGGTGGCTCAAGACTAGCGATTTATGGTTGGAGGCATGGGGTCAAAATACTAAGTTCTTCCAAAAAATTTCTAAGCATCATGAAAATCTGAATATGATATGGGAAATTCATGATGAATCCAATCATGTGGTAAAGGGATTCCACAATTTCGTTGGACTAGGTGTTCATCATTTTAAATCTCTATTCTTGGAAACTGGGCGAGCCGATCTTAGATAAATCTTATAGTTGATAGGCAAATATCCTCGAATTGTTGAGGAAGAAGAAAAACAAGAACTCTTCAGGCCGGTTACAAAATAATATTTGCTAGTGGTTCTCAGATTATTTCAAAGAGATAAAATACGTGGATCATATGGTTGGCCAACATTATTCTCTATATACTTCTTTGCTGTCATTAGTGAGGATATGCTTAAGGTGGTTGAGGAGGTCAAGTTATTGGGGAGTATGCCAAGCATCCTAAATATGACATTATTGGCACTTGTCCCAAGGAGACATTGTCTAGTCTCTTTTGAGGAATTCAAGCATATTTCCCTCAGCAATAGTATATACAAAATATTTTCTAAGTTCATCGTAGTGAGGATTAAGTCGATCTTGTCTATGGAAATGTTGCAGGAGCACATTATTTGGATTTTTGAAGGGGATATCTATCCATGAAGCTATTGGTTCAGCTAAGGAAGGTATGCACACATTGAAGATTGAGAAACAACCAACCGCATTTCTGAAAATTGATCTCTCCAAGGCATATGATAAAGTCTCTTGATTTGTTCTTAAGCTTTTGCTCCTCCGTATTAGCTTTAGCTTTTAATCAGTAAGTTGGATAATGGGGTGTGTGGTATCTTCTTCCTTTGCAGTATTGATAAATGGCTCTACCTCTACTTGTTTTAAGCTATCTAGAGGGTTAAGACAAGGTTGTCCATTGTATCTGTATCTATTTCTCTTGATTGTGGAAGGATTAAGCACAATGATTCATGAGGAAAGGCGTAAATGAAGGATTAATGGTATTTCTTTTACCAAAAAGGAAATTTTGACTTGTATTATTTGTGAATGATATACTTATATGCAGTTAGCTATGGAATGTCAATAGCATAAAGAAGCAATTGATTTGTTTTGTAAGGCTATGGACATGGAAATTAATGAAAGGAAACTGGCGTTATTCTACCTTAATGAATTGGAAACTAGAGAAATTTACGGGCCTGATATTTTCCCTTTGAGTTGCATAATTTGGAAGATGGGTTGAACTATTTGGGATTTAATCTTAAACCCAACAGGTATGGGAAGGTGGAATAGATGTGGTTAGTAGCAAGAGTGGAGTCAAGGATTAATTGTTGGAGTAATCGGGAGATCTCTTGTGGAGGGAGATTGGTCCTTATTAATCTAGTTATGCAGGTAATGCTTGCCTATTTGTGTTTGATGGCTCACATACCTAAAGGAATTCTGGAAAAGATTAGGTAATGATGTTTTAACTTTCTCTAGAAAGGCCTGGGGAATACTTGGGAAGCCACCTTTCCAATTGGAAAGTTATTGTTGACCCTAAAGTTTGTGGAGGATGGGGTCTGAAGAATATATTTTCATTTAACTAGATTCTTGCTACAAAATCCCTATGGAATTTTCGGTCTAGAGATAGTTTATGGAAGAAAATAATAGTGGGAAAATATTCACCTCCGGGCACCATCATCAATTGGATCCATTCCCAGACAAAGTCTAATCAAATGGCATCCAATCATTGGAAAGCGATGACACATGCTTTCCCTATCATCAATCGACAACTAGCATGGTGGGTGCGGTCTGGTTCTAAAGTCGGTCTTGGTTCTGATGCCATTATGATATGCAAAGGGAAAATGAGACTCCCCTTGGAATTGATCAGGTACTTCCAAAACCAAGGGCGATGCACACTTGATAGATTTGTAAATACCCTCTCTATTAATTTATGGGCCCAAGGATGGCTACAGGATCGTGATTTGGGTATGGTTGAAGTGTGGAAAGATCGTTGAGACCATTATTGTCAAGCTTTACAATAGGCTCACATTCGAGTAAATCCTAAGCCTAATTCTTTAGTCTGAAGCTTCAATTCGGAAGGGGGTTCTTATTCAACTCGAATGTGGTATTTTTCTTTGATGGAAAGAGGATCGAAAAACAAAGTGATGGTGGGGAAAGCTATGGAGAGTGGTGACCCCCACATAAAGCATTCTCCACTTGTGGCTACTTCTCAATAATATAGTATTAACCTAAGATAATATGCAACAATGTAATGAACATGGACCAGGAATATGTATGCTATGTAGAGAAGCAGATGAATCCAATGTTCATATCTTTGTTAGATGCAAATACGCCCAATAGTTATTGAAAGATGTTGAAGAGCAAGTTAAACTAAAGGATTTGTCGTTATAGAGTATATGAAGGATTTTCTGGCGATTTTATTTGCCAATAATGAACTGAAACAATTTACATCCATGCCTTCCTTAGTTTCTTAGGGGTTATGGTTAGCTCGCAATAAAGTTGTATTTGAGGGACGAGTGCCCCAAACTTTTCAAATCACTACTCAGGTAATTTATCTCCTACAATTGTATAGTCATCTTGTTCACCAGTCTAAGGAGAGAGTAGTTAAGTCGTTGACAATTGAAAAGGAGAATCCTTGGTCCTTTTTCAATGGTGCTTGTCAAGGCTCAACTCAGCTTTGTGGGTTTGGTTTTTCCATTTTCGGTTTGAAGGAGCATTATTTTTATGGTAAAGGGGCAATAGGACAAGGCATGAACAATTGGGTTGAACTTACAACCTTATTTCATTTGTTCTGAAAGGCAACAGAGTTGGTACTGAGGGAGTTGCAAGTGCTTGGGAATTTGGCTTTTGTAATTAATTGGATGAAAGGTTCATCTGATCCAGGTGGATATTGGTGGACACCCACCTATTCCACTTGGGGCCCCAACATTGTTCTTTCATTTTCCTTAATTATAGCACAACTTACTATTTTTAGCAGTTTTTTCGGGTCCTAAACTTCTGGAGCCGTTTTGAGGCCCTAAACGACATTTTTTTGGAAAATCTCATTTTTGGCAAATGTGAGTCAAAGACTCAACATTTGCTATCATTAGTGTAGTCCTTTGATAGATCTTTCCAATGAGGTATCATGTGTGTCAAACGGAGATCGTATGCCAAAGTTATGACGTCGGGAAATTGATGTACCAATTTACCCCAACGGGGCCCATAGTTTGGCATTTTCATATCCTAGGGTTAGGTTTTTGGATGTTTAGGGTTTTTCGTTGTTTCTCAATAATAGACAGGCTTCGAGTCACATTGTAACTCAGAGTTCAGAGGCCGGTGGCCGCCACATCTCTTCTCAGAGATAAGCTACCAACGCTATAGCTAGTTTATTTCCATTATGTCTGTAAGCATATTTCCGTTATGTGATATTAATGAAATGAAGTCTTATTTCTGCTGCATTTCTGCATTTATGTGTATTTCTGTAATTCCTTGCGTTCCTTCATAAGTCTGGATCAGTGGTATCAGAGCAGATCTGCTCTTTCTCGATCCTTCTTTTCATGTCCCCAACGAGGTCGGGTTATAAGGAGTTAGGGTTGGACCTAGTTGAACCCTTGCAAGATCAGCCTCGCAAACCCCGACGGCCACCCATGGCGAACGGAAAGAAAGACGAGGGAGCAGGAGTGTAGTGCTCTGGTTTTTGGCAGAGCACATGACAAGCTTCTGAACTAATTAATTTTCTGTACGGGTTTGTTTCTAGATAATAAATAAGAATATTATTTGATCATTTACTATTTTTCCTATTATCGTAGTTTGCATCAACATTCAAGAGGTAAAATAATATAAGTTTTCATTTACATGCATGTTTCAGTTCAGTGCATATACATGTTTTAGCATAATGTTTTATCATAAGTTTAAAATATGATTAATGTAATAATTAACAAGGAAAATACCTGTTTCCAGAAGTTTGAAGTTTGTAGATTGTCTCATAGCTTGCTGTAGATTTCCTTCCAGATTTTTGTCTTTAAAGCTTAGCAACCGATTGAATGAACCACCCTACCGACCAGCTCTTATCATGCTGGCCCTAGGAAACCGACGGGTTTCCTAGCCCCCGAGCCCACAAACCGATAATCCCGAGAGCATCATTCCTTACTATATTTCCATAGGTGCAATTTTCCCTATGATCTTTCCACCTCCTCCTTGGATTTGGAGTTTACCCCTTCCTCAGCTTCACCTCCAAAATCACAGTTCTCCCCCAAAAGAAAAACCTCCCCTTCTTCTCCCTTCACCCTTCCCTAAATACCTTTCCTTCCTCGAGAAGACTTGAGGCTTACTCCACCGCCCCAAATTCCCTCTCTCGAGCCCTTCAATCATTAAATCCCCTGACTTTAACATTTATACAAGTTTACAATATAATAATATATTTCTTCACTTAATGCACCGACAATTAATGCACTTACAGTAAATTTATTGTACTTTAATTATTCGATGGTAAGTATTTATTATGGTAGGAGATATTACCTACGGGTTCTCTATTCGAGATCTATTTTAATAATTCTCCATTTTTTTCACCATATCTGCACTTAGTGTTTTTTGAATAAAATAATACAATAATATATGTTCTAGTTTGACTTTTCAGTTTGGGACAAGGCATGTCTTAATGGTTTTACCAATTCGACAAGATAACTTATCATGTAACTTAAACTTTAAGACTCATAATGAATAAATAAATAATATTTTATTCCTTCACATCAATCCATTCAAGAATGATTATCCTATTATGGCTAACTTTTGAAATGGAAATAATCACACAATATTAATTTATAAATCAATATTTTAAATCTTACTTATATTGGAATTGTTACGATAGGGATATAAATGTTGCTAGAATATTATTAATTAAGTAATAATAATAATTAGATCACCATTTATTAATTAATAATAATAATTAAATCACTATTTAACAATAATAAAAGGTGAATTAATCATAGTATTCTTAATTATTTGTTTATCACATGAGTACCCTAACATCAACATAGCATCCTTGTTCTTATAAACAAAGCACTTGTGAAGGCTTTAAACAATTTTACTAATTAATTAGACACTATCATTACCCTATTCACAACAGTTCTCGTATGACAATGTTAACTGACGACACTTGTCTTAATTTATTATTACAATGTTTTCATATAATTACTAATTCACTTATTTACACATTGACAACCTAACCATTCATTACCTAAGTTGATTGATGTATCCTTAACTGAGTTGTCTATGACATTTATACTACTATTCAAGCATGACAAGTATGTTATACACTAGTAATATTGTACACGTACAAGGTGTGCATGCATGGCCAGTGTATGCACATGTCGGATATGTACTATAAACAAACCCCATTCCACCTATGCATACCTGCTAACTAATAATAGTATTTACCCCCATGCAGAAGAGCAAGCATAATATATAGTATAATTACTTTAACATCCTCGGTTATTTAACAGTTAACCCTTTACGATTTAACATCATTGTCTTTATGTTTACATTAGTTTAATCAATCAAGTACAGGAAGGGTGCCTACTACCACTAACTCGAAATCAAGGAATACTAAACCCCCAACAGTACTAACTAACACATCCTCCCATCATAACCTACGTCCAGCATCCTCCCTATCCTTCCTCTGCTAGTACAAAAGTGGATGTCGGACTCACCGACCTGACCACATAGAACCTGAGAGCGATAGCGTCGGCTGAACAGCGGACCTATCCTCCCCTAGCAGGCATCCGACCATCGTCATCACAACAACATGGGGAGCGTGTCTCAGCACGGCCCTCCCACGACCTCGGGTCTCATGGAAACCTAGGGTGGGAAACACATCCATCCCTCTCAACATACTGGGCCTACGCCCTTATCGACTCATACTTTGCTGCTATCGAGATTATCGGTTTGTGTCATTGTATCATCAATTTTGGTTGCTAAGTTTTACTGCATGGAAAAGTTCTTATCCCATGTATCAGATCAAGTATCTCGCTATCCCATAGCCCTTGTATCCTGTAGGTTAGTATTTCGCAAAACACACATTTTATAACAAGCATTTCCATTCGATCGCCAATTGATCTATATCATCAACATCATTTTATTTCATGCCACAATTTTAGCTCATCACAGGTATGCATGACATATAACAATTCAATCAATTTCATCATAGGATGGCATCCACGTACAACATCATATATTTCACATTCCATTAATGAAAACGTTAAAACATATATATCGTCATCATAAAAGAAATGAATCTCATGACAACCATAACCTATTAACTGCATGAACATAGTAAGATCATAATATCATAACATCATATTCATAGTGACAACATAACATAGTAACGACATACATATGGTAGCAACATATAATCGGGTGTATCGTGTCATAAGTATAGTTTACCCAGTCTAGTTAAGTCCAACAGATAATAAGAAAATAAAGTTCAATATGTGTCATGGATAAACCTGTCTAGTCGAAATATGGGGCGTTACAAGGAGATCCTATCAAAATATTGCTCGAGGAGGCCCTCGAGAAACAAAGGAACGCGATGATGGATAACTTTGCCCAGATCCTTCAACGACTTCCCAGCAACAGTCATTCTGGAGGTGCAACCCCTTTTAAGGTACAAGTAAACTTTGACATTCCCATATTTGAAGGCCAAATAAATGCAGACGTCATAGATAGATGGTTGAATCTGTTAGAAGGATACTTCTTAGTGCATGAATTTTCCAACTGGGAAAGGATCACTTTTGCACTCCTCAAAGCCGCCCCCCATGTTAAGGACCGGTGGGAAACCTACTGTGAGTAGACGGACGAGAGGGCATCCTCTCTGTTTTTGGCCTCACCCACTGGGAATTCTTTTCGAGACGCCATCAAGGAACAATATTATCTCGTGGGAAGCTATGAGAACAAGTACATACAATGGACTACGCTGCGGCAACAAAGGGATCAAGATGTGCATGAGCTGACGAAGCTGTTCCATACCCTACGCACAAAATTGGGTATCAAAGATTCAGAGAAACATTTGGTGATGAAGTACTGCAGTTGTCTGCATAGATACATTTAGGAGGAAATGGAGTTCCTCGACATCTCATCGCTTGGCGCAACATATCAGTTTGCTTCCAAGATTGAGCAAAAGTTCAAACAGAAGAAGTGAGACTTTGGATCTGCGAATCATAAGCAAGGGAAAGGTGCCCCCAAAACCACAAAACAAAGGACAAAGCCAAGGCGGGGCGGCCCAGGATAACCTGCCAAAACCACAAGCAAAGAACAACACTATGAAGCCAAAGAAGGACACGGGAAAGTGGTGTGAGTTTCATAAGAGCTCCACACACAACATAAGTGAGTGTCGGGCCAAGCAGTCACTGGTGGCTGAGATGAAGGCTTTTGAATCAGATGCATGCTCCGACTCTGAACCAGAACCCAAAAGGGCCAATGATAGGGGGAAGCAAATTATAGATGTGGAGCCCAACGCCACTGTTGCCACCACGAAGGTCCAGAAGGAGGAACCGGAAGATCCAAGGAGGGGGAGTGCCTCTTCCATTCCCAGATGTGGGTAAAGGGTTCCCTGCTGCAGTTCATTGTCGACAGCGGGAGCCAAAAGAACCTCATTTCAGCAGAAGTCGTAAAGCGGTTGGGCTTGCTGACCACATCACACCCACAACCGTACACCATTGGGTGGCTTCACCAAGGACAGGATCTCCGCGTCAGCCAACAATGTCGCCTTCCATACAACATCAAGCCCTTCACGGATGAGGTATTATGTGACATTGCTCCTCTTGATGTTTTTGATGTATTATTAGGACAACCATACTTGTGGAAGCGACATGCTGTTTATGAGTCCCGACCTCGCGCTGTTATTGTTACTTTGGGAAATAAGTTGTATAGGATACCGGAGGTAGCGCCTCTAGCCTCCATATCTTTGGTTACTGCAAAACAATGCAGTAAGCTCATTTCCAAAATGGGGAAATTTGTTTTCCTGGTAATCCACCCTGAGGGAAAGAATAAGACTGTGGCCACAACCTCTAGACAAAGCTCCTACGCCCGACAACAACAGATGGACAAGTTCATGGAAGAGCACAGGGACATCTTCACCTCACTTGTAGGGGTGCCTCTGCATTGTCAGGTCAAGCACCCCATCGATCTGACCCTAGGTGTGTCGCTTCACAATGGACCAATCTATCGGTGCTCTGTTATGGAGAATGACGAAATCAAGAGGTAGATTTAGGACTTGTTATAGAAAGGTCACATCCGACCAAGTTCATCACCATGTGGGAGCTCGATCGTGTTGGTGCAAAAGAAGCATGGGCCTTGGAGACTCTGTATTGACTATCGGGCGCTGAATAAGATCACTGTCTGGAATAGGTACCCTATCCCACGGTTTGATGACCTTCTGGACCAACTCAGGGGGGGGGAATATTTTAGTAAGATTGACTTGAAGTCTGGGTATCACCAGGTACCAATTGAACCCTCTGATGTGTGGAAGACTGCCTTCAAAGCCAAGGAGGGCCTTTTTGAATGGTTGGTCATGCCTTTTGGGCTGACAAATGCTCCCGCAACCTTCATGAGGATGATAGATGACATCTTGTGGCCATTCACCAACTCATTTGCAGTAGTGTGCTTGGATGACATCCTGATCTTCAACCAAACTTGGGAGGAGCACCTCCACCACATCCGACAGGTCCTCCAAACACTGCGACAACACAAGTTGTGTGCCAATATGGAGAAGTGCACTTTTGGCATGACCCAGGTTCAGTATCTGGGATACATTATTGATGAGCGAGGGGTGCATGTGGATCCGGCCAAGATCCAAGTCATTCGGGATTGGCCAACCCCTACCACTCTAACAGAGCTCCACAGCTTTTTAGGTATTGCCAATTTCTACCGCAGGTTCGTGTTGGGATTCTCTCATATCACTTGGCCCTTGAGCCAAGTCACCAAGGGAGGAGCGAACATAAAATTCTTTTGGTCTGAATCTCAACAGGAGGCCTTCGTTGAGTTGAAAAATTGCCTCTGCTCTGCCCTAGTGCTCACATTACCAGACTTGCAACAACCATTTGATATCGAGACAGATGCCTTAGACAATGCTATTGGGGCAGTTCTTACTCAACAGGGACATCCAGTGGCATATCACAGTGAGACACTCTTTGACACAGTTCGGAAGTATCCCACTTATGACAAGGAGATGTATTCCATTGTGCAGGCTTGCCGACAATGGAAGCATTACATTTTGGGGAAGGAAACGGTCATCCACACAGACCACTGACCCCTGCAGTTCATGCAAACACAAGGGAAGTTGTTGAACGATGGCCATCAGAAGTGGTTCACATATCTGCAACAGTTTCATTTGAATGTCAAGTACAAGAAGGGAAGCACCAATAATGTTGCAGACTGCCTCAGCTGACCACCGATCGTGGCGCTCACCACCGTGCTCAACTCTTGTGGGCACGAGACTTCTGATTGGCTACTTCTCTACAAGAGTGATCCAGAATTTGGCCACACATACAAGACGCTCTTGGAGGGTAAGCAAGTTCCCAATTTTCACCTTCAGGATGAACTGTTATGTCACCTGGGACATCTTTGTGTTCCTTCAAGCGAGCAGGCCAAGATGATTTGGGAATCCCACTACAGTCGGGTCGTTGGGCATTTTGGGGTCGAGAAAATAGTGGCAGTACTGCATAAGTATTTCAATTGGCCAAACCTTCGAATGGATGCCGGAAAGTACATAAAATCCTGCAGTGCCTATGCCATTTCCAAACCGACCATCAAGAAGCAAGGCCTCTACACTCCGCTGCCTACCCCTAGTCGACCTTGGGAATCCATCTCCATGGATTACATGTCGGGCCTTCCTTGTACTAAGCATGGCAATGATTGTGTTTTCGTGGTCGTCGACAGATTCTCGAAGATGGCCATTATGGTGGCTTGCAAGAAGAATATCAAAGCAGAAACCATTGCTAAACTCTTCTTTGAATGAGTGTGGGTACACTTTGGCATCCCACAGTCTATCATCTCATATCAGGATAGCAGGTTCCTCAGTACATTTTGGTCTAGCCTTTGGTCAATGTTGGACACCAAGCTCACCAAGTTCACAGCTTTCCATCCCCAAACTAATGGCCAGACAGAGGTCGTCAACAGGATGATCATACACATTATGCACATGTACAACTCAAAGCATCCACGCACATGGGATGAGAGCCTCCCCTGTGTACAACATAGCTATAATCGAGTTATCCACAACTCAACTGGCCACAGCCCCTTTCAGGTGGGATTGGGATTCTAGCCACTATGTCCCATTGACGTAGCCATGCCATTTGTGGTGACTCAGGCCGATTCGGCTCATGTCCAGTCGGAAGCTGACAAGGCAAACAAATTCATCGAATGCGTTCTGCACATCCGCCAATATGTTCATGACATATTGGACAAAACCAATGCCAAATACAAGCAACGACATGATCAACATCAGGTGCCACACAACTTCCAGGTGGGAAACAAAGTGTGGCTACATCTGCAGAAGGAGCGCCTCGCTGGACCCTACTCTAAGCTTCGCCCGCTATGATATGGGCTCTACACTATCACCAAGGATGTAGGGGAAAACACCTTCGAGCTCGGTATTCCACCATTCCTTGGTTTGCACCCAGTGTTCAATGTGGACTGCCTTCGAGCCTACTTTCCACCTCTACTGGACATCTCCGACATTGCAGAACAACTCACAGCAACATAGTTAAACCCAGACTGCATGGAACATGCCACCATAGATCGCATCATGGACATGCAAATCAAGAACACTCTCCAGCAAAAGATCCAATTGTATCGGGTTGTCTAAGCTGGCCAACTCCTGCACCAAGGCAAGTGGCTCACCAGGGACCAAGTTCAGCAGAAGTTTCCTCATCTCATGGAGGAACTCCACGCAATGGGGACCATTGCTTCTTAAGGGGGGAGGAATGATCCAGGTGGATATTGGTGGCCACCCGCCTATTCCACTTGGGGCCCCAACATTGTTCCTTCAGTTTCCTTAATTATGGCACAACTTACTATTTTTAGCAGTTTTTTCGGGTCCTAAACTTCTGGAGCCATTTTGAGGCCCTAAACGACGTTTTTAGGAAAATCTCATTCTAATGAAAGTGAGTTAAAGACTTGACATTTGCTATCATCAGTGTAGTCTTCTGATAGATCTTTCCAATGAGGTATCATACGCGTCAAACAAAGATCGTATGTCAAAGTTACGACGTCGGGAAATTGATGTACCAATTTACTCCAACGGGGCCCATAGTTTGGCATTTTCATATCCTAGGGTTAGGTTTTTGGATGTTTAGGGTTTTCTGTTGTTTCTCAATAATAAATAGGCTTCGAGCCACATTGTAGGTCAGGGTTCAGAGGCTAGTGGCCGCCACATCTCTTCTCAAAGATAAGCTACCAACGCTCTAGCTAGTTTATTTCCATTCTGTCTGTAAGCATATTTTCGTTATGTGATATTAATGAAATGAAGTCTTATTTCTACTGCATCTCTGCATTTATGTGTATTTCTATAATTCCTTGCGTTCCTTCAAAAGTCTGGATCATCATCACTAATTTAGGATATCAAGCTTATTTAGATAGCAAGCCAATTAAAGGAAATCATCGGGACTTTCCAAAGGATATCCCTTCAGCATGTTGTTTAGAGAAAGCACGATTACATTGTTGGCCAGCTCTTATAACAGGCTTTGCGAATGCATTTTGGCATGATTTAGAGGAGTTTAATGGGGAGAATTTGATTTCCTCTTGGAGAAATGCCACTTAATTTTTGAATTTTTTCGGTTGTAAGTTTTATAAAAGATAGTTAAGTTTGAAGGCATAAAAGTATAGGATGAATTAGAAGGTTTTTTTTTTCAGAGGTTTTTTATCCTCTTGGGAAGTTAACTCGAGCTAGCAAAAAAATAGAGCTATCTATCTCGGGCTACTTCCTAAAAGGCTAAAACAACTATGAAAAAAACCTTATAATTCATATTATATGTGTGTGTGTGTGTGTGTGTCCATTGGATGTATATATATATGTCCATTGGATGTATATATATGTCCATTGGATTTACATAAAAACCTTATGATTCATCTTATATATTGTGTGTTTTTGTGTGTGTGTGTGTGTCCATTATATGTAGCTTGGGTGGTTGGGAGGAATGAATGTTACCCTTCCCACCAAGATTCAATTGCTTGTACATGACATGTTGAGATCTTAAATGGGTCTATAAGATGCTCTTGTTGATAAGCTCCCAATGTACCGAAAATTCTCGACCACCCCATGTTCCCCCGTGGATTTCGGGGAGGTATCTGTATATATCTTTTTTCACAGTATTCACATGAACAACAAATTTAAACAAACCATCTTTATTTAAAAAATAGAATTGAATGTAGTCGATTATGTTTTAGTTTAGTTATTGTTTGCTTGCTTTTAAGTAATCAAACTAAATAATCTCATTTTTTTGGTTATATATTTTTGATATGCTTGTTTATTTTAGTCAATCAAACAAAATAGTTCGTTTATGATTTTTTACTTACTTGTAGTTTATTGAACAAAATAACCCCCCTTTTTAGTTAAAATCCCATTTATCAAAGTAAGTGGTTTTTCCTCCGAGTTTGAGAGTTTTATTTGAATATTTTCTACTACTATGAGATTTGTATTTGAAAATACTTTCAAGATCTTATAGTTTTGTTTGAAAATACATTCAAATATCTTAGTTGGATAATTATTTTATAAGCTAAAATATATTTATATTGATATAAAAGAAATGTGCAAAAGATTAGTTCTATGGTTTGCCACACTAGAAACCAAACTAGTAACAAAATAATAAATTGTCATTTCTAACCCACATTATCTACCAATCTTGACTTTAGTTTTCCTTAGGCTGAGGGGGGTAGCAATGATAACCTACTATAACTTAGAGAAAACTAGAATGACTGAAAATAAAATAAAAAGAGACCTTCATAGAGACAAATCTAAGTAGTTGGATCATCATTAGAGATGGAAATCATAGGCATCTCGTGTCATCCGGTAGAATCAGGGACTCTTGTTGCAAGTCCAAACCAATGGTGGTTTTGACTAAAATGTTGAGCTTAGCATTTAGTTTTTTGTTCTGTTCTTGCACTTCATCAATTTGCAACAATAGCTCATTGTGTTCCTCTTTACTGTCTAGGAGGATTTTTGTAATATCCCGATTTTGACTCTATTGCATTAAAATTGTAAATGATGTAAATAAAGTTATTAAATCATGGTGAGGAGCTCAAGGCCAAGGCCTCATCATCGATTTAGCGTTATATGTATCAGAAATTAAAAATTGCTACATATGGTTCTCGTTCTAGCCACGCACAATAGAAATTGAGACATCATGTAAATATGAATTTTAATGAAATACCTACAACTAGCTATGCAATGCAACAAGAGATGGGGCCATGATTTTTACAAGGAATAGGGAGGGAAAATATTCAAACCTTTGAGCCAATAGTGTTAAGCCAAATGTCAATGAGAGAACCCATAAACTCTCAACTACCCATTTTGACTTATGTACCCAATCATTTAATTCTTCCAAGAGTTGGTTGAGGTAGTTAATGCAATGGGAATGGAGAGGTATGGTAGCCAATTTCGTGTATGGGAAATCCATCAATTTGGGAAATCATATTTTGGCTTCTATGACAAGAAAACACCCACGAAATTGTGCCCAAGCTAGTCTTCACCCATGTTCTTTGCTTCCTCACGCAGTCTGAGCTAGTTGGGGCGTTTTCCTCCACGTTTTCCATCATTTTCCTTCATTTTTCCATAGTTGGGAACTCGTTTTTGTGTTGCGCAATGGCTGGGAGGAAGAGAGTCACGATTTGGGGGTTTATAGAGGTCGTTTCTACCCCTTGAATTCCCATAAACTTTTTCTGAAATCAATTTTATCTCCCAGAGTTGATTCCCCATCTAACATTTCAGTTTTGGTTGCCCATGATTTCTAAAACTAATGGAAACCCCATCTTGGGCATCCCACAGTCAAAACGTTTCTTCATGCCCAACACTTGTGTTTTGTTGTTATGTGCACCCTTGTTTTGAAGAATTTGTGAGCAAGAAGCTAGGAGTGGAAAAGGATTAGAATTGGCTTGATAAACCTAGTGAAGAGAGTAACCTCACAGAAAGATCAAAAGGGTTGGCTACTCTTCTATGCACACCTTGAAGATCACTATAATGGAAGGTATGGCCTAAGGGACTATGTAGCAGTGAAGGGAATACTTTCAGTGTTGGGTGTGTAGGTATTGTGGAGACCAAGCTAGATAGATCTTGCAGAGGTATCCATAGCTCTGTAGTTGAGCTCACTAGCTTAGCAATTCATTCCCTTCCATTTCCTTAACAGCTTGAGAACCCAACTGTGGATTGGCTTGGCTGATTTTGGTGTATATTTGGCTATGTGTGAGTCTATTGTTCCCTTTTTCCTTGTAGAAATCATGCCCAACTCGGGGGTGGCAATTGTGTTGATAGATTAACGAGCACAACTAGCCTATGGTTGGGTGGAATGTTGCAGTTGCATAGCCAGTTGCTCGGGACTACTTCATTTCAAGATAAGTATTCTCTTGTGTTAATTCTGCAATGTCTTTAATTGATGACTAGTATGAATACGTTGAATGCATGCTAGATGTGTAGTTGAATTTACTTCCGCTATGTTTCTTACATTTATACATCTACATATGTCTTTTTATATCCAATGGATTTTTGTTAACGACCATTGGGCTAGATGCCCAGCCTTAGCTTCATGTTCTCTCCATCGCACTAGATCGATGAGAAGGGATGTGAAAATTTTACTAAAGAGTGATTTCACTTGCCAATACAGGGCCACCATCTTGAAATACTTAGTGTCCCGAGAGCAAGAGTTACCCATATCAAGGACCTAGCGGACCATCTCATCCTCAATCTCCTTAGTCTTGATGTATTCCTACTATGTTTTGAGCTAGCCTTCAGCTTTAGACATTTCGAGCTAGTCTTCAGCTTTAGACGTTTCTTGTTGAATGTTTGTGGGAATTTACTATAGATAGGTGGTCTTTGCATCCATTGCCTCGTGTTTGCAATTGGGTTGTAAACTTTGTCCCCCACCTTTGTTCATGCATTGCCCATGACCTCTACTTTCTGTAGGAATTAAAGCTTGAGAAAGTTGTCTTTTCGAGGATGGTGAATCCAATTGATGTGGAGGAATTTTATGAAGAATTTAAAGTGCAAACTAAAAGGATTCCCCCTCACTTGAGGAAAAGAACCTGGAAAAGATGAAGAGGGGATAGACTGGGAGATTATCAAAATGAGCTTTGATGGTTACATAACATTCCACGTGTTGATATTTCCTTGCTTGGGAGACTTCCACCCCACTTGATTAGGGAAACTCGATAAAGAAGTAGAGAGGGGGTAGGCTAAGAACTGAGTAAGCTGGGTTTTGAATACGAGATATGGATTGTCCAGGGCTAATGGCATCTTGTATGTTTGTCCCTTAAAATTTTGAGGCCATTCACTCAGATATCATCTCATCTTACAATACCGAGTGCAATAAACTACCACAGACCACAATAATACTATTTGACTTGTAATCATTAAAATCGTCTTCATGAATGGATCCTACATAACATAATCCTCGAAACTTACAGGTGCCAGTCCCAACCATTATATTTGCAGAGTACTTACGTCTAGTTGTGGACTTCTAAACTCATGTTGTCGCACGCCACCCATTTGCTTATTGTGTCCACTTATATCCTTGAATGTTGCACTTTGAGAAGACCTCTACATGTCATGCATATGCCTTGATTTGTGGGTGGCCCCATCTCGCCTCCCTATCAACCCATTCAAGGGTATTTTATAGAAATCATTAGTTGAATATAATTATTTAATTTTTATTTTAATTATAAATATAAACAATGTAATTTCACTTTATTCAAATTTATTTGGATATTGTTTTATTTAATTATGTGTAGTACAAAATTTATAATCAAATTTTAATAATAGTTTTTTCTTAATGTACATTTCTTTAAATTTCATTTGTATTTATATTAAAACAATGTTTATGATATATTAAACAAGATAAACTGCCAACCCTAATTACAGAGCCTAACCCCAAGGGGATTAAAGAGTCAAACCTATGAACTCCCCTACAGTGGGGGGAGAGATATCATGTATGGCTCAAAGACCACTTGAGCTAACCCATATATATATATATATATATATATATATATTGAAATAACTATATTTTTTGTCCTTAATATTTTTTTAAATACTACATGTTAACTCTTTGTTGAGTATGGAAGGAATTACGCATCTCACTCCTGCATGGTTGTAAAAAGCACCTCTCGATGCAATCATTTATGAATGTGGAGAAGTGTGTAAAATTGTCACCTACCCAATTTTTGAGAATAATTATTTTCTACTATTATCCTTTTGCAAAAAAAATACTTTGTGTTAAATTATAATTACAAGTTTGTAATTATGACCAAGTAGGTCAAAAATGAATGTAATGACTCATTATTATTATTTAATAAATGAAAATGGGAGACAAACACTCAAGAAAGCTGTTACAAGAGTGTCCACTGGCCCACCAGGAAGAATGGAAGCTGCTGGAAGGATTGGGACAAATGGCAGCATTTGCACTCTACCATTAGATGTTGGTATGGGACAACTCCCCCTAATTTTGTGGCATTTCCCTCTCCAGGTGGAGAGAGGTGAGCATGCAGCTCATTAATGACCAATTAATCACTAAAAGGCATAGGCAGCCTATTAAAGGCAATTCGAATTGAGCAGGCAGCTCTTACAATGTTTTTCTGCAAAAACATTCCTCATGCTCATCAGGTGATGGCTGAGAGATTCGAATAGGGGAGGTTGTGGAGAGTGCAAGTATAAGTCTGCAAATGTTATGAGAAGGACAGACCGGAGGTGCTGGTGCTGATCGCATTGATTACTAAGCCTGTAAGGCTGGATATATAAATTTTCTTGCTGCTGCAAGTAGAAGTCCTAAGCTGTAGTACCTCCTTCCTCCTGGTGGATTAGTGGATAGGCTCGGGGGTCCTAAGGTAGACATCTTGGCTGTTTGAGAGCAGGTTGGGTGGAACAGGCTTCTTGAGTGATTTGTTCCTCCCATTACACTCAGGTTCTATTCTTTGTGTTTTCTTTTTCAAATCAAATGAATGCTCTCAGAAAATGGCTTAGTATTGTTATTTAACAATCAATAGTAGAAAATGTCAGATCCTTATTAATTTAGATTTGCTGAACTGATAAAATGACTCCTCTGCATTTTTCCCCATGCATGGAGCTGCATCGTACTCCAGCAGAGAGGTAGCATTAAATCTGCCCAGCTAAAAGTGAAACCTAGCATGCATCTAAATACCTAAACCAAAGACCACCCATGCACAGACTCATGTTATCATGCATCTTATATTTTAGCAGCTGTAGATTAGATCCTTGCATGCAATGACTTTACTGTTCAATTATGTATGTTGAAACAACTTAACAGAAACTAATTATAGCAGTAAGTTCTTTTCTGATTTCTGAAGGTAGACACTGTGTTAACAATTAGGGTTTACTAGTATTCAGTTATTTCTTCAAAGGAAAACAATATCATGCATTCTGTTTAAACCTCTTCTTATTGTTTTTAGAATCTGATTGATCTTATATAAAATATTGTCTTCACTGTATTATCTCTGTATTATCTTGTACGGAAAGAAAGAAAGCTACTGTGTTATTTTATCCTTTCATCAGAGGTCCAATTGGACGAATACAGGAATATATATAATTAGAGTAGAAAAACTGTTATATTCATAAGCAATTAAATTCACTGACGAATGCACTATCCATTCCTTGTTTTCTGTATTATCAAATTGCATGTGATAGAATTTGCATCACAGAATACCAAGTCATTAAAAGCAAGGACAAACATAGCAGTATTGTATTGACAGATTAAATTACAGTATCTCTACACCCAAACCGGGGTTAACCATCCTCATTACATTATTATTTATAACATTTAACACCTACCAAATCAAGGTTTCATTACCATAGACAATCTCACTATAGAATTTATAGTTATTATTATTATTCTTTTGAAACATTATTACAGACCTGCAGACTTCATTAAACATCGACAGGCTAGGGTTTAGCTTTATCACGGTTGTATTCAAACAAAAACCATTACCCTTTTATTATCAGCTTATAGCCACTATTTAATCAAACAACTTAAACATGCCTTTCGATCCTTGGATCTGAGTTCAAGAATAAGAAGATCAAAACACCATACGTAGACATGAAACCCAAAAATATCTTAAACGGGCTTTTTAGATTTGGATACGAAAACGAGAAGTTCAATCACCAAACGAAAACATCAAACCCTAAACAGTAATCGTTTCCATTTAATTTAACAGTGGTTGCACCCTATGACCGCCACATTATTTTGCAGAAGGTTCCATTCGAAACCCCATGCCATTTATACCCATAGCAAATGTCGAAGCAAAATTACAGTCAATGTATCTCTTCTTTCATCAACCCAGAAGTACCAAAACGATAAGACATAAAACGTAAAGATGTAAGACTCTTTGCAAACACGAGGGTTCAACCCTGCTAAACTCGCCGAGCCCAGGAATGGCCGGCCATATATCGTAAAACATTTACATCACCTACACTATCAACAAACTTAAAAACTGTAATGTTTCCCAAATGCTGCAGGTGAGACAAAAGCCACTGCCGCGAAGGCAGGCTACCAACACTTGCTCATCAAGTCCGATTCCAGGAAAACCACTAAGGAGGGATACCACCGAATCTTACCGGTGGGTTCGCTTAAGTTCTTTTCCCCTTCAACTATTCCGGTACCCTGTTATTTCGCTGGGAGTTACCTGCCAACAACCATACAATAAGTTAAGCATCGGATCATGAGGTAGAAACGCATGCAACAAAGAGTAATTTGAAAGCCCTTGTAACGTTACAATACCTGAGTCAGAGAATCGACGAAGCCAACATCCATCCACTACGAAGGAGAAGCACTCAGTGCGAACACCACGACGAGGGATATCTCCCGAAAAACTTACAACTTCAGTAAAAACCCCAGACTTGCAAGCTACTACAACGCCAAACCGACGCACTCATCCAACATGTGGATGGCCACACCATTTAACTCCTAACTCGACCTCCATTGACGGCTCTCACCTATAGGTTGAGGTTGCTACCGGTCTCAGGATCAAGCCCGAGGGAGGCTAGAAAAACCAACAAACCCTAAGTGCCTCTCGGTCGGTTGGCCTCACCTACCAAACCCTACCACCGAACAATGACAAGAAACGTTACAAGAATCCATAAGTTACGCTAGGGTTCAACTCATCCCAATACACAACGATCAACGGCGGAGATCCATCCTCATCAAGCCATGTTGGAAGGTGGCAGGAGTATCATTAAATTGCTCATCTACCTCCCAAGCTACGAGGTTTCCATATCGGTTGACAGCAGGGCAGGAGGCCCATTACAACTCAACTTGCCAAACCCTTTCACACACCGAGTCAGCTATCACAACTTACACGTAACAATATTCGGAAAGTCATATCTCTCTCACTCAGAAAGTGGCGCACTAGGGAGAAGGAGTATCATCTGCTACTAGGAGACTATCTCAGTGTATTTTGGTTGTACTTTGGTTGAGCCATTGCTCTCTCTATCTCTGAGGAAGTTGTGGGGTTTTTCACCTTAGGGTTTTCCCCACGAAAACTCTGTGTCTCTTGTCTCTCATGCTTTTGATTCTTATGATGCTTGTCATGCTTGTTATGATTGATATGCATTGATATACTGTACATGTTATTCTCTTAGTAAATATCCTAGAGTATTGTGAATTAATACTCAAAATTTTAACATGGTATTAGAGCTAACCTGAAAAGAAGACATTGTGTAGTGACGGAAACTAGGGTTTCTTGTTTATTGGGTTTCTCTCCACAGATTTTTGAAAAGCATTATAGTAGATTGACTCTACTCATCAAGGAGAATCTATCTGTCCAATCAAAATTCAATTTTGAGCATTTTCAGATTTGGCCCTAAAAATTAGGGTTTCCACAAAAATAGGAATTGCTGAAATCTGAAGACACAGCTGGAAGCTCCTTTCAAAAATCGAAGTTTAGAGCTTTGGATCGAGATTTTTGGCTTGGTAGATCTCTGGGAAACTCAAACCCTAATTCAGGGTTCTCCTTAGTGAATCCGGAAAGACAGAAAGGCAGTTTTGAAGGGTGTAGCTTTGCAGATCTCAAATTCTGAATACATCAGGCTGATCATCTCATCAAAGCGCATCTTTCTATCCTTTCAAAAAGTTGAAATTTATATTTTGAATTTTTAGGGTTTTTTCGACAAACCCTAATCCGGGACCAGATCCAGTTTTCAGCAATTCAAGTGGTAAGACCTAAATATTTTCTATTTCCATTTGAAGTACTCTTTAAGATGTCTCACCACACCAAGCTTGAGGATAAGCTTGAAGGGGCTGATAACTTCCGAGCCTGGAAGTATAGGATTGGGTTAATCCTGCAAGAGAATGAGTTGGACTCATATATAAAAGAAGACATCCCTATCCCAGAGGATGAAGAGGCTAAAATATTGCATAAGAAGAACTTGGTCAAGGCAAAGAGAATCATTGTTGATTCTAGCAAAGACCATCTCATACCTCATGTGTCATCTCTGAAGATACCCAAGGAGATGTTTGACTCTTTAACCAAGCTATTTGAAGGGAAGAACTTAAATCAGAAGATGACCTTGCGGAATCAATTGAAAGTGGTCAAGATGTCGAATGGAGAAACCATTCAATCATATTTCTCCAAGGTATCTCAGATCAAGGAACAACTTGAAGCTTTAGATGAAATGGTGGAGAATGGTGAAATTGTTATGACCACTTTGAATGGCCTACCTAGGTCATGGGACTCTTTTATCCAAGGGATCTGTGCCAGAAAGAAATTAATCTCCTTCAGTAGATTGTGGGAGGAATGTTCTCAAGAAGAAGCAAGGCTTGTGGCAAGAGAAGAAAAGACGGGGAATGAAGATCAAGCTCTCACAGCTCACACTAAGAAGGGCAAGTTCAAAAGGGAGCCATCCCATCACAAGAAGAAATCTTCTCATCATTATCACAAAGACAAGAAAGATCTAAGGTGTTTCACTTGTAATGAGAAGGGTTACTTTGCTTCAGAATGTCCCAAGAACAAAATGGACAACCACAACAACAACATCTCCAGCAAGAAGAAGAAGGGTAACAAAATAAGGTACCATGCTCATGTTGCCGAAGATGATGAACCTCCAAAGAAGAAAGCTAGGGAAGAAAGTGAAGATGACTCATCAAGTGAAGAAGAGTATGTCATAATCTATGCTCTCACAGGTACAATCTCCCATGGTTGTAATGATTGGTTAATTGACAGTGGGGCTTCTAAACACATGACTGGGTTTAAAGAATCTTTTGTAAATCTATCTGAACATGAATCACCCCATAAAGTAAAACTTGGGGATGATTATCAATACCCCATCAAAGGAAGTGGTGAAGCCTCCTACAACCTAGATTTTGGAAAATCTTTGAAGATGAAAGAAGTCCTTTATGTACCCGGGCTCAAGAAGAACTTACTCTCCATCTCTGCATTGGATGCAAAAGGTATGAGGGTTGCATTTGTGGATGGCCAAGTCCTAATGTGGCCAAAGGGAAAGACCATAGATGATGCAATAGTGATTGGAGAGCAAGAGGGAGGTTTGTATAAATTGAAAGGACAACTTGAACATGCCATGGTGCATGATTCCATGGAGCCAAGTGAACTTTGGAATAGAATACTTGCACATATGCACTACAGAGCATTACCAATTGCAAGTAAGGCTGTAGAAGGTCTTCTTGAAATCAAGACCAAGCATGAAGGTGTTTGCAAAGGATGTGCAAAAGATAAGAACATTAAGAAGGCTTTCCCAAGCAGTGAAAGCAAGGCAAAAGGTATCTTGGAAATCATCCACTCGGATGTATGTGGTCCTATGTCACCCAGTTCTCTAAGTGGGTATGTTTACTATGCTCTTTTGTTGATGAATTCTCCAGGAAGACTTGGGTCTACTTCTTGAAGAACAAAGATGAGGTGTTTGACAAGTTCAAGGAATTCAAAACCTTGATGGAGAATCAAACTGATAAGAAGATCAAAACATTTAGATCTGACAATGGTGGAGAATTCACCTCAGGTGACTTCAAGAAGCTTTGCAGTGATTCAAGGATTAAGAGGGAGTTGACTGCTCCTTACAATCCACAACAGAATGGAGTTGCAGAAAGGAAGAATAGAACAATCATGGAAGCAGCAAGGGCAATGTTGCATGACCAGGATCTACCTATGCATCTATGGGCAGAAACAGCTAGAACAACTGTATATGTGCAGAACAGAACACCCCACAAGATATTGGACAACAAGACACCGAAAGAGGTCTTTTCTGGTAAAATACCTGAAGTCAGTCATCTCAGAATATTTGGTTGTCCAGTATACACTCATGTCCCAAAGGAAAAGAGGACTAAACTAGATCCTTCAGGAAAGAAGGGTATCTTTGTGGGTTACAGTGAAAGCTCGAAGGCTTACAAAATATACTTTCCAGGGTTCAAGAAGATTGATGTCAGCAGGGATGTAACGTTTGATGAAAACTCAGCATTCATCAAATCAAGGAAGGCACCTATCGAAGTTTATGAAGAACCTAAGGAAACTAGATTTCAAGACACTACCATGACTAAAGCAATTCCAAAAGTTGTTCGTGAGTTTGAAGATCCGCAAGAACCTGTAGATCCACCCCGTGAGGATAACTCTCACAAGAGGAAACCTGCATGGGCTAGCGAGCTCATTCAAGATGCAGAAAGATTTGGCATTCCAGAAGAAGAACAGAGAGCAAAGAAAAGAACCAGATCACATACCAGCTATGTTGCTTTACTCTGTGACATCATGAACAAAGAACCTTCCAGTTATGAAGAAGCAGCGGAAAAGAAAGAATGGAAGGATTCCGTGGTTGAGGAATACCAATCAATAATGAAGAATGATGTTTGGGATGTTGTCCCAAGACCTAAAGAGAAGTCTGTTGTGACTTCCAAATGGATCTACAAAATCAAGCATGCTGCAGATGGCAGTGTAGAGAAATACAAGGCAAGATTCGTAGCTCCTGGATTCTCTTAGAAAGAGGGAATAGATTATGAAGAAACTTTTGCACCTATAGCCAGGTATACTTCCATTAGAACAATACTTTCCCTAGCTGCAGCAATGAAATGGAAAATACACCAGATGGATGTCAAGACTGCTTTCTTGAATGGTGTAGTTGAAGAGGAAGTATTTGTGGAGCAGCCACTTGGTTTCGAAACACATGACAGGGAGTCATATGTGTGCAGATTGAAGAAAGCCTTGTATGGCTTGAAGCAAGCTCCCAGAACTTGGTACGGTAGGATGGACAGTTTCCTGTCTAGCTTGGGCTTTACTAACAGTAAAGAGGATTCCAACCTTTACTACAAGGTTGAGGAATGGAATCCTGTGGTTCTACTCCTATATGTGGATGACCTGTTTGTAACAGGAGATGAGAGATTGATTGCAGATACAAAGCGGAAGCTTGTTGCCGAATTTGATATGAAGGACTTAGGGATGATGCACTATTTCCTAGGTATGGAGGTGTGGCAGAATACATATGGGATCTTCCTTGGACAAGGGAAGTACACTGTAGATATCCTGAAGAGGTTCGGGATGATGGATTGCAAGGCCATGGACACACCTATGGCATCGAATCTGAAGCTTCTATGTGATGCTTCATTTGAGCCAGTTGATGTCTCTATGTATCGTCATATGATTGGGTCCTTGATGTACCTGACAAACACGAGACCAGATATTTTCTTTGCTGTGAACACATTGAGCCAGTTCCTGATGGATCTGAGGAGTGTTCACCTGGTTGCTGTAAAGCATATTCTGAGGTACCTGAAGGGTACAGTTGATTATGGGCTCAAGTATGAAGCGAATCAAAAGTTTAACCTGCAAGGTTATGTTGATTCAGATTGGGCAGGCAATGTTACAGATAGGAAGAGCACATCTGGGTGCTGCTTCAGTATGGGATCAGGTGTGATCTCTTGGTTTAGCAAGAAGCAGTCCTGCATAGCACTGAGTACAGCTGAGGCAGAGTATGTTGCAACTTGTTCAGCTAGTTGTGAGGTAGTATGGCTACGGAAGCTACTGTCCGAGTTATTTGATCTCCCATTGGATGCTACTGGTATCTTCTGTGATAACCAGAGTTGTGTGAAGCTATCTGAGAACCCAATGGTTCATGACAGGTCAAAACACATAGAGATCAAATATCACTATATCAGGGATATGGTGCAGAGAGGAGCAATGAAGCTCCTATATGTGGCGACGGACGAGCAGATTGCAGATGTACTGACGAAGCCACTAGCCAGGGTGAAGTTTGAGTACTTCAGGGAGAGGCTTGGTGTTCTTCAGATCGACGACACTTCGAGGAAGAAGTGATGGACACATTTGCTGAAGCCATTCCAAGCATGTTGGAAGGAGGATCCTTCACATGGCTGTGGATGTAAGCGCTGGATGATGAGCATCAGGACGATTCTCCAGTTACTGCTCTGTATATGCATCAGGATGATGCTGGATATGATCAGTTGGATCATTTATATGTATATGTATGTACGCATCATGTTGGATGCTGGATATGATCAGTTGGATCATTTATATGTATATGTATGTACGCATCATGTTGGATGCTGGATATGATCGGTTGGATCATTTATATATGTATGTGCGCATCATGTTGGATGCTGGATATGATCAGTTGGATCATTTGTATGTATTTTGTATATGCATCATGTTGGATGCTTGGACCATGTATCTGTATATGTATCAGGTGGATACATTGTATGATCAGGTAGATCATGTATGTTGATATGTATCAGGTATGATCAGGTGGATCATGTATTTGTATTTGTATCAAGTGGATACACTATATGATCAGGTGGAACATGTATGATGATATGTATCAGGTAGATACTTGGTATGCATCAGGTGGATGCATTGTATGATCAGGATGATCATGATGATGAGATTCAGGATGTTGCTCCAGATGATATGTACTAGGATGGTACAGTGATGATGATCAATATGATCATGGGCATCAGGATGATGCCTCATGCGATGATTATCCGTTGGATCATGAGTATCAAGTTAATACTTGGAGGTCAGAGATGATATGTGGCAGGTTGTGCAAATAGCATGTAATCAGTCCTCATATATCCGATAGGTTGAGCTGTGTGCTCGTAATCAGTCCTGGGATGAGGTATTGCTATGTAGTATGTAATCAGTCCTCAGATATCCGATAGGTTGAGCTGTGTGCTCGTAATCAGTCCTGGGATGAGGTATTACTATGGAGACATGTAATCATTCCTGGAGATCCGATAGGTTGAGCTGTGTGCTCGTAATAAGTCCTGGGATGCTCTTTAGAGATCTTGTCGGTTGTGCTGCGGCACATAAATGTTCCTGGGATGCTCTTTAAAGGTTTTGTCTATCCACATGTAATCAGTCCTGGAGATCTGAGAGGTTGAGCTGTGTGCTCGTAATAAGTCCTGGGATGCTCTTTAGAGATCTTGTCGGTCGTGCTGCGGCACATAAATGTTCCTGGGATGCTCTTTAAAGCTATTGTGGAGGATATGCATGTAATCAGTCCTCGGAGATCTTGTCGGTCGTGCTTAGGCACATAAATGTTCTTGGGATACTCTTTCCGGTATTGCATCCACACATAAAATTAGTCCTGAGATGCCACCTCTATCAGACCGTTCGTACAGATGATGAAGACCTACAGGTGGTGGGCCTACATCCAGTATGAAAAAGGACTGGCTCTGTAGAACTTCCTATGACAAGTAGAGTCAGAGATTGGTTGAGATAGCAGCAACAGTGACAATGGTGATGATGATGCATCGATGACGATGATCCCGAGAAGAAGACTTGTACTAGCAGATCTGTGTCGAGAAATACCTTCCTAGTTAAGAGGGAGTGTTGATGTATATGTAACTTCGGAATGTATTTCATATATATTTATTGTACCCTTATAAGAGATGTGTTATTCCTCTATAAGGAAGTGTCATCATGTGTATTGATAAGTGTCGCAAGTGTGTGTACTTGCCGATGGGTTATTAGACCACCATGTGTGGGGTCGACTCTAAAATATATATTATATTGTGGATGTACCTAGCTATACAAGTCGGCCCCATAGTGTCACTTGGCAAACAGGTTAAGTATAAATAGAGATCAGGAGATCTCTATTTGATCACTCGAAAACTCACACTTCTCTCACTCAGAAAGTGGTGCACTAGTGAGGAGGAGGATCATCTGCTACTAGGAGACTATCTCAGTGTATTTTGGTTGTACTTTGGTTGACCCATTGCTCTCTCTATCTTTGAGGAAGTTTTGGGGTTTTTCACCTTAGGGTTTTCCCCACAGAAACTCTGTGTCTCTTGTCTCTCATGCTTTTGATTCTTATGATGCTTGTCATGCTTGTTATGATTGATATGCATTGATATACTGTACATGTTATTCTCTCAGTAAAGATCCTAGAGTATTGTGAATTAATGCTCAAAATTTTAACACCAAGGACCCATCGCATTCATTGCGTGGTAGGGTATTAATGCTTAAGGCATCACCATTTTAACTACCTAGGCAATAGAGATTTAAAACCAACTTATCACTCTCTCCATAGTATGACTTAAGACCATGTGCCCTTGTCACCAACCTGGCACTGTCAATTTTATAAAAGAATTACTGTAACAGCCACAAGGCATTTATGGAATGACCATACGTAAATTCATCAACACTTAATGGAAACATTCATAACAAACACCCCTTGAAATAGACGTTATCTGCAGTCTTTTGATAGACAGGTTCATCTTACAGAATTGGAAGGAGACCATACCTGTAACATCGAAATTCATAAGCAGTTTCGATTTATATCACGGTTATTAAACACTCTGAATTTTTATCGCTATCTCTTACCTGCGAATCTGCGCATGAAGGACGAGTGCAATGCTTTAGCGGAATAGCTAAGTAAGCCTCAGGGCAACTTGTGGGACCCCTTTCATCATCATCCAGAAAAGTTAAATTGTCAGCACTTGTCGAGAATAATTCTGTTTTCCAAACGCATCCAAATTTTCAATCATTCCAGCATTTAAATAAGAACATAATCATTATTTGATTTTCATTACGCCATCAGAAGACAAAAGGACACAACCATTAATTGTTCCTACCAAGCGACACTTTTATTAATTGCTGAATATTGAATATTATTATTTCCGCATTTGCAATATTAGCTTTTTATGGTGATTTAATTTTTTTTTATAAATTTTATGAAAATATCGGGATGTTACATGTGGTATCAGAGCTCATGTTCGAACTCTAGGCCTAAAGACGGTCCAAGAAACACGCAAACAGAAAATTTACGACTGTGAAAATTTTCACTAACTCAAGTTTAAATTATTTTGTCCTATACAGAAAAATTTCTTTGATTTACATATATGGAAGGATCAACTGAACACATAAGGGGCAGATTTCCGCCAAATAGCCCAAGTATGGAACAACAATTCCAGGGCAATCGGGGTAATGATTCGTCAGAATTATTGCGTGCTTTTCATGAATTAAAAGCAGAGATCCAGTCAGTAAAACAAGATAATGAAAGAATCCTGCATACATAGGAAGAATTGAAGCAAGCACTGTTTGACCAATATCCAAAATATTAACATAACTTGGAACATACTTCTGAAACTAAAGAGCTATCCCAGGAAGGCAAGAACAAACAAACAGAAACAGCTGAAGAAAACAACAACTCAACATCATCAAGAGCTGCCAAACATCCACGTAAAAAGAAGCATAACTACTCTAGTGACAACAGTGAAGGAGACTGTAAGCCAAAAAGAAAAAGGAATAGATAGTACGAACAAATATCTGGTGAATTCAAGAAAATCAAACCCCCAACTTTCAATGGCGAGACAGAAAAAGGAGAGACAGCAAAAGCATGGCTTTCCGGCATGAAAAAGTATTTTCAGATCTACGACTACTCGAAATCCTTGAAGGCAAAGATGGCAATTTATAATTTGACCAGGAAGGCAGATATTTGGTGGCAAGATCTTAAAAGGGTAAAAGGTATAAAAGATCGAGATGTGAGTTGGAGTACCTTTAAAAGACACTTCAAGAAAAATTCTTATCTGAGCAGTATTATGAAGAAAAATCCAAGGAATTTTATGATCTGAAATTGGGAACGATGAATATGAAAGAACTGAACATCAAGTTTTTAAGTTTGCTAAGATATGTGCCGTATATGGTGGAAGAAAAACCGAAGGTCCAGAGGTACCTAAGTTGTCTGCCTTTCCACATCAAGGACAGGATCGAGTACGATAACCCTAAGACCCTAGAGGAAGCCATGAGGAAAGCCACTTTTTGCTTTGACCAAAATAAGAAAAGAGTAGGGGTACCTAGCTAGAAAAACCCAAAACCCAGTAACTTTGAACAGAAGAAGAAGAATTTTAGATATGGCGGCAATTCCAATTTCCAGAAGAGAAATTTTCAGAATAAAAAATTTCAACAGAACAGAAATAATCAGCAGCAAAAATTTACAGCACCCAGAAATGGCCCAATGTTTCCAGGACCAATGAACAGAAGCCACCTATAAAATGCTTTGAGTGCCAAGGGCCCCATTATGCCTCAGACTGTCTCCTCAGGAAATGGGTGACCAACCATATTCACTCCATACAATCTGAAGCTACTGTAGGAGATGTGGCAAGACAAGTACCCAAAATTAGTGCAGCATTAGACAACCGGCAAGCAGAACACCAAGTCTCAATGGTGGAGGTCGAAGGTATGCTGCAAAATCACCCAATTTATATTTTAATTCACCCCAGTGCTAGTCTAAGTTATATATCACCAGTTGTTGTAGAAAGACTTGATTTAAAAACAGAGAAATTTGATAAATTCTGGTTAGTTAGATTAGCGACATGAACAAAAAGGAAGGTTTCTGATTTTGTGGAAAATTGTGCTTTATCTATGAACCAACTAACAATGCAGGTTAAGCTAAATATTCTTCCATTAGGGTCATATGACATCCTAATTGGTATGGATTGGTTAGAAACCCATCGGGTCATTCTTAATTATTATGAAAATAGCTTCAATTGCCTGAATGATGAAGGAAAGACAACAGAGGTGAAAGGCATCCCCAGAAAAACATCCGTTCGGCAGATTTCAGCCATGCAAGTAAATAGAAAAGGGTGTCAGATGTTTGCTGTGAATGCGGTGCATGATGAGATAAGTACTAAGGAGGACAAACTAAAAATGGAAGACATACCTGTCTTGCAGGATTTCCAAGATATTTTTCCTGAAGAGATCCCAGATTTACCTCCCAAAAGGGACCTGGATTTTACTATTGAATTAATACCTGGTGCTGTACCAAGCTCTAAAGCCCCATACCGGATGAACATACTAGAGCTGAATGAGTTAAAATCTCAGCTGAAGGAGCTAATCGATAAAAAAAATATAAGACCCAGCATGTCCCCTTGGGGAGCACCGGTCATTTTTGTTAAGAAGAAGGATGGTACCCTAAGACTTTGCATAGATTATCGTCAACTGAATAAAATGACAATCAAGAATAGGTACCCGCTGCCCTGCATTGACGATCTCTTTGACCAGCTACGCAGAGCAACAGTGTTCTCGAAGATCGATTTACGATCAGGATACATCAGGTCCGTGTGAGGGATGAAGACATTTTCAAAATAGCCTTTAGAACTCGTTATGGACACTATGAGTTTGTTGTCATGCCGTTTGGATTAACTAATGCACCTGCTGTATTTATGTGCTTAATGAACAAAATTTTGCACAAGTACTTAGATAAGTTTGCAGTTGTGTTTATCGATGACATTTTGGTATATTCTAAGAACAAGGAAGAGCATGATGAACATCTACATATCATTCTGCAAGTTCTGAGGGAACACTAGTTGTATGCAAAATTCAGCAAGTGTGATTTTTACAAAGACAAGATTCAGTTCTTGAGACACATAATCTCTGAGGAAGGGATTGCGGTTGACCCCGCCAAGATAAAGGCCATTAATGAATGGCCGGTTCCTAAAGATGTGATAGATGTGCGATCGTTTATGGGCATCAATGTTTATTATAGAAAATTCATTAAAGGGTTTTCCAGGATTGCAAACCCCATAACGTCACTGTAGAAAAAGGGAAAGAAGTTTGTCTGGGACCAAAAGTGTGCGGACAGTTTTGCAAGGTTAAAAGAATTACTGACTTCAGCACCTATTTTGAGGATTGCAGATCCTAATAAAGATTTTGTAGTGTGCACAGACGCGTGCAATGATGGACTGGGAGGAGTCCTAACGCAGGAAGGACATGCTGTAGCATACGAATCAAGAAAACTGAAAATACATGAGAAGAACTATTCCACCTACGACCTAGAATTGCTAGCAGTGATTCATGCCTTAAAAATGTGGCGTCACCACCTTATCGGTAGAAAATTTACCTTGATGACGGATAATATGGGGCTGAAATATTTGTTAGATCAAACAAATTTGAATGCCAGGCAAGCCAGATGGCTAACTTTTCTGAGTGAATATGATTTTGAAATTCAGCACATTAAGGGGAAGGAGAATAAAGTTGCCGACGCATTAAGTCGTAATGCAAAGATACATTTTGTTTTAGCCATCAGCACATACGCAACAGATTTGGAGGAACAGATTTTTGAAGGAATCAAGGAGGATGGGGAATACAGAAAATTACAGGAAAGGACAGCAGAAAACAACTCTGAAAATTTTGTAACAGATTTCAGTTTGAAGGAAAATGGCTTACTGCTATACAAAAACAGATTGTACATACCAAACATACCAGCAATAAAAATTCTAATCTTGGATGAGATGCACAGAAGCCACTATTCTTGCTACCCAGGTTACCAGAAAACCATCACAATGCTAAGTAAGGAGTACTATTGGCCCAAGATGAAGGATGAAGTAGCGGAGTATATAGCTAAGTGTTTTGACTGTCAAAAAGTGAAGGTGGAACATCAACATCCTGCTGGATTGTTGCAGCCCTTGCCTATACCCAGCTGGAAATGGGAAGTCATAAGTATAGATTTCATCACTGGGTTACCAAAGAATAAAAAACAGCACGATTCCATCATGGTGGTAATAGACAAACTCAGCAAGGCAACCCATTTTATCCATGTCAAAAATACCCATAAAGCAGCCCCTGATATCGCATAAATTTTTATGAAGCAGGTTTTCCGACTACATGGCATACCCAAGGTAATAGTTTCAGACTGAGATTCGAAGTTCACAGGTAATTTTTGCAGGTCTTTGTTCAAGGGGTTAAACACCACCTTAAATTTCAGCACTGCATTCCATCCGCAAACAGATGGATAGACTGAAAGGGTGAACCATATATTGGAAGATATGCTCAGAACGTATGTTAAGGATCAACCTGGTAAGTGGGAAGACTACTTACATTGAGCAGAGTTTGCTTATAATAATCACTACCATACTTCAACCAAACTTATCCCATTTGAGATTCTTTACGGAAGAAAGTGTAACACACCGGTGTCATGGAGTGATCCTGTTAGCAGGGTCACCTTAGGGCCCGAATTGTTGCAGGAATTAGAACTAATCATGAAACAAGTACAAGGGAATCTTAAAGATGCCCAGGATAGACAGAAAAGTCAAGCAGACCTTAAAAGAACTCACAAAGAGTTCCAGGTTGGTGAACATGTTTTTCTTAAGGTAAGGCCGAAAAAGAGTTCCTTAAAATTGGAAAGCTGTGCCAAACTGGCACCCAGGTATTGTGGCCCTTTCGAAATCTTGTCCAGGGTTGGACTTGTGGCATATCAATTAGCCCTACCTTCAAACCTCAAAGTCCATAATGTTTTCACATTTAATTTTTAAAGAAATATGTGCATGATCCTACTCATGTTGTAAATTGGAATAATGTTTAGGTGGAACAAGGTGGCGATTTTCCGGTGGAACCGGACTGTATTCTTGCAAGGAAAGAAACTCTACTCCGAAACCGCACGGTTGGCCAAGTAAAAGTGCAATGGAAGCACTATAGCCCAGCAGAGGCTACCTGGGAGTTGGAGAGTACTATGCGGGCTGCATACCCAACTCTGTTCCAGGAACACTCAAGGAGTGAATAAAGCAACATCGAGGACGATGTTGAGGCTTAAGGGGGGGTGTATGTCACCTACCCAATTTTTGAGAATAATTATTTTCTACTATTATCCTTTTGCAAAAAAAATACTTTGTGTTAAATTATAATTACAAGTTTGTAATTATGACCAAGCAAGTCAAAAATGAATGTAATGACTCATTATTATTATTTAATAAATGAAAATGGGAGACAAACACTCAAGAAAGTTGTTACAAGAGTGTCCACTGGCCCACTAGGAGGAATGGAAGCTCCTAGAAGGATTGGGACAGATGGCAGCATTTGCACTCTACCATTAGCTGTTGGTATGGGACAACTCCCCCTAATTTTGTGGCATTTCCCTCTCCAGGTGGAGAGAGGTGAGCAGGCAGCTCACTAATGACCAATTAATCACTAAAAGGCCTAGGAAGCCTATTAAAGGCAATTTCAATTGATTAGGCAGCTCTTACAATGTTTTTCTACAGAAACATTCCTCATGCTCACTAGGTGACGGCTAAGAGATTCGAATGGGGGAGGTTGTGGAGAGTGCAAGAATAAGTCTGCAAATGTTATGAGAAGGATAGACCCGAGGTACTGGTGCTGATCCCATTGATTTCTAAGCCTGTAAGGCTGGATATATAATTTTTCTTGCTGTTGCAAGTAGAAGTCCTAAGCTGCAGAACCTCCTTCCTCCTGGTGGATTAGTGGATAGGCTCGGGGGTCCTAAGGCATACATCTTGGTTGTTTGGGAGCAGGTTGGGTGGAACATGCTTCTTGAGTGATTTGTTCCTCCCATTACACTCAGGTTCTATTCTTTGTGTTTTATTTTTCAAATCATATGAATGCTCTCAGAAAATGGCTTAGTATTGTTATTTAACAATCAATAGTAGAAAATGTCAGAGCCTAATTAATTTAGATTTGCTGAAATGATAAAATGACTGCTCTACATTTTTCCCCATGCGTGGAGCTGCATTGTACTCCAGTATAGAGAGGTAGCATTAAATCTGCCCAGCTAAAAGTGAAACCTAGCATGCATCTAAATATCTAAACCAAAGACCACCCATGCACATACTTATGTTATCATGCATCTTATATTTTAGCAGCTGTAGATTAGATCCTTACATGCAATGACTTTACTGTTCAATTCTGTATGCTGAAACAACTTAACAGAAACTAATTATAACAGTAAGTTCTTTTCTGATTTTTGAAGGTATACATTGTGTTAACAATTAGGGTTTACTAGTCTTCAGTTATTTCTTCAAAGGAAAACAATATCATGCATTTTGTTTAAACCTCTTCTTATTGTTTTTAGAATCTGATTGATCTTATATAAAATATTGTCTTCACTGTATTATCATTGTATTATCTTGTACGGAAAGAAAGAAAGCTACTGTGTTATTTTATCCTTTCATCAGAGGTCCAATTGGACGAATACAGGAATATATATAATTAGAGTAGAAAAACTGTTATATTCATAAGCAATTAAATTCACTGACGAATGCACTATCCGTTCCTTGTTTTCTGTATTATCAAATTGCATGTGATAGAATTTGCATCACAGAATACCAAGTCATTAAAAGCAAGGACAAACATAGCAGTATTGTATTGACAGATTAAATTACAGTATCTCTACACCCAAACTGGGGTTAACCGTCCTCATTACATTATTATTTATAACATTTAACACCTACCAAATCAAGGTTTCATTACCATAGACAATCTCACTGTAGAATCTATAGTTATTATTATTATTCTTTTGAAACATTATTACAGACCTGCAGACTTCATTAAACATCGACAGGCTAGGGTTTAGCTTTATCACGGTTGTATTCAAACAAAAACCATTACCCTTTTATTATCGGCTTATAGCCACTATTTAATCAAACAACTTAAACATGCCTTTCGATCCTTGTATTTGAGTTCAAGAATGAGAAGATCAAAACACCATACATAGACATGAAACCCAAAAATATCTTAAACATGCTTTTTAGATTTGGATACGAAAACGAGAAGTTCAATCACCAAACGAAAACATCAAACCCTAAACAGTAATCGTTTCCATTTAATTTAACAGTGGTTGCACCCTACGACTGCCACATTCTATTGCAGAAGGTTCCATTCGAAACCCCATGCCATTTATACCCACAGCAAATGCCGAAGCGAAATTACAGTCAATGTATCTCCTTTCATCAACCCAAAAGTACCAAAACGATAAGACATAAAACGTAAAGATGTAAGACTCTTTGCAAACACGAGGGTTCAACCCTGCTAAACTCGCCGAGCCCAAGAATGGCCTGCCATATATCTTAAAACATTTACATCACCTACACTATCAACAAACTTAAAAACTGTAATGTTTCCCAAATGCTGCAGGCGAGACAAAAGCCACTGCCGCGAAGGCAGGCTACCAACACTTGCTCATCAAGTCCGATTCCAGGAGAACCACTAAGGAGGGATACCACCGAAGCTTGCGGGTGGGTTCGCTTAAGTTATTTTCCCCTTCAACTATTTCGGCACCCTGTTATTTCGCTGGGGGTTACCTGCCAACAACCATACAATAAGTTAAGCATCAGATCATGAGGTAGAAACGCATGTAACAAAGAGTAATTTGAAAGCCCTTGTAACGTTACAATACCTGAGTCAGAGAATCGACGAAGCCAACATCCATCCACTGCGAAGGAGAAGCACTCAGTGCGAAGACCACGACGAGGGATATCTTCCGAAAAACTTACAACTTCAGTAAAAACCCGAGACTTGCAAGCTACTACAACGCCAAACCGACGCACTCATCCAACCTGTGGATGGCCACACCATTTAACTCCTAACTCGACCTCCATTGACGGCTCTCACCTATAGGTTGAGGTTGCTACCGGTCTCAGGATCGAGCCCGAGGGAGGCTAGAAAAACCAGCAAACCCTAAGTGCCTCTTGGTCGGTTGGCCTCACCCCCCAAACCCTACCACCGAACAATGACAAGAAACGTTACAAGAATCCATAAGCTACGCTAGGTTTCAGCTCATCCCAATACACAACAATCAACGACGGAGATCCATCCTCATCAAGCCACGTTGGAAGGTGGCAGGAGTAGCATTAAATTGCTCATCTACCTCCCAATCTATGAGGTTGACATATCCGTTGACAGCAGGGCAGGAGGCCCGTTACAACTCAACTTTCCAAACCCTTTCACACGCCGAGTCAGCTATCACAACTTACATGTAACAATATCCTTAACACAGTGGCCAGGTAAAATAATTGCAAACCAAGCCATTTAATACACCCTCGATTCGTACGCAGGATTTTGCAGGAGCATCATTCCACCTGCCAATCCATACGAATCATCGTTAATAGCATCAACATGTAAATATTATCAATGTATAACGATCGCCGATAACATATAACAAAGGTCTCATACGATCCCATATAATCAATTGCGAAACACGCTCATAGCATATGAATATCCACCAGGGTTGCGAGCAATCATAGGTCATGGTTTGACTCTACCCATCACATAGAGTCTATTAAAAAGTTCAACATAGGGATCATTGTAGAGCTCATAAAGCTTGTTCACACCATAAGTTATATCAACACATCGTTAGGGTATGGTTGCCACCCAAGGACCCATCGCATTCATTGCGTGGTAGGGTATTAATGCTTAAGGCATCACCATTGTAACTACCCAGGCAATAGAGATTTAAAACCAACTTATCACTCTCTTCATAGTATGACTTAAGACCATGCGCCCTTGTCACCAACCTGGCACCGTCAATTTTATAAAAGAATTACTTTAACAGCCGCAAGGCATTTATGGAATGACCATACATAAATTCATCAACACTTAACGGAAACATTCATAACAAACACCCAAGGACCCATCGCATTCATTGCGTGGTAGGGTATTAATGCTTAAGGCATCACCATTTTAACTACCCAGGCAATAGAGATTTAAAACCAACTTATCACTCTCTCCATAGTATGACTTAAGACCATGCGCCCTTGTCACCAACCTGGCATCGTCAATTTTATAAAAGAATTACTTTAGCAGCCGCAAGGCATTTATGGAATGACCATACGTAAATTCATCAACACTTAACGGAAACATTCATAACAAACACCCCCTGAAATAGATGTTATCTGCAGTCTTGTGATAGACAGGTTCATCTTACAGAATTGGAAGGAGACCATACCTGTAGCATCAAAATTCATAAGCAGTTACGATTTATATCACGGTTATTAAACACTCTGAATTTGTATCGCTATCTCTTACCTGCGAATCTGTGCATGAAGGACGAGTGCAATGCTTTAGCGGAATAGCTAAGTAAGCCTCGGGGCACCTCGTGGGACCCCTTTCGTCATCATCCAGAAAAGTTAAACTGTTAGCACTTGTCGAGAATAATTCTGTTTTCCAAACGCATCCAAATTTTCAATCATTCCAACATTTAAATAAGAACATAATCATTATTTGATTTTCATTACGCCATCAGAAGACAAAAGGACACAACCATTAATTGTTCCAACCAAGTGACACTTTTATTAATTGTTGAATATTGAATATTATTATTTCCGCATTTGCAATATTAGCTTTTTATGGCGATTTAATTTTTTTAAAATTTTTATGAAAATATTGGGATGTTACAAAAATATCCCCTTAAAATGTCTCTAGGGAAAAAAAAAGCTTTAAATTAGGGAAGTAAGTACATTAAGTTATGATTTAAGAGAGAGTTAAGCAAAGGTGAAGAGGGAAAAAAGATATAGAGATGTAAATTGGTGAAGTCTTTATAAGGAAAAAGAAACCTACAAGGAAATTAAAAGTTGAGATAGGATGTGTACATGAGGAAAAGGCTTTGAAAGATATGGAAAGCAACCTTCTCACTCCAAAATAAGGGACATAGAGGTAGTTGATATAGCATGTTACTTGGTAGGCCACCCACATCAACATTGGTTGACAAAACTCTGCATGAGGTATGGACTAGTAAGAAACCCTCTCTTAAACATCTGAAAGTTTTTGTGTGTGATGCTTATGTACATGCTCCAAAGGGAAAAAGGGGTACGTTGCGTAATAAAACTGAAAATGTATCTTTATTGGTTATAAATATGGTGTGAAAGGGCTTAAAATTTGGAACCCATTTACTGAGAAGATTGTTTACAGCCATAATGTTGTTTTTAAAGAGGTTAAATATGTTCCCAAACAGGAAGTTGTACCAAGGGAAAATGAACCAGAAAAAATAGAGTTTGAGTTGAAGCATGAAGAATCTAACTCAACAAAACAAGATGAATAAGAAGAAGAAGAACCTCATACTCCAAATCTAAGAGATCGTCTCGAGAAACAAGGAAACTAGAAAGGTATTCCCCACTTGATTTTCGTTCTTGATTTGCTTTATTAATTATTGATGATGATCCTAGAATTGTTAAGGAAGCAATGGACTCAAAGGATAGTAAAATTTAGAAGAAGGCCATGGTTGATGAAATGGATGCCTTGGATAAAAATGAAGCTTGGGATCTAGTTGAGTTTCCAGTTGAAAGAAAACCATTGGTAGAAAATGGTTGTTTAAGAAGAAGTTAAATGTAGAAGGTAAAGTGGAGAATTAGAAATCCCACTTAGTACCAAAGGGATATTCCCAGGTAGAGGGAATTGATTCTAGTAAATTTTTTTCCCTTGTTGCCAAATTAAATACTATAATATTTTTTTGTTTACTGCCATTTCTTTTGATCTTGAAGTAGAGCAGATGGATGTGAAGACAACATTTCTACATGGGGTCTTGAAAAAGAAATCTACATGAAACAACTAGAAGGTTTTACAGTGAATGGAAGGAAAGTTAGTCTACAAGCTAAAGAAAGCTAAATAAGTCCCTTTATGGTCTAAAGCAATCACCTAGGATGTGGTTGTTAGGAAATAATAATTCAAAAATTACATATAATAAGTAAGCACACTCAATGGAGAAGAAGATTGATATGGATTATTTCGAGAATGGAATGAAGGAAGTGAAATAAAATAGAAATACGTAAGAATATTTTGCAAAAAACAAAGTAGTACATTAAAACCCAAATTCTATTAATGACTGGAATGGAAAAACACTCTACAATGTAAACTGCAAAGCGATACAAACTAGCTGTAAATGGTGGTAGCTTAACTTTGGAAAGAGATGTGTCGTCTACGTTGCAAGAATTGAGATACAATAAGGCCAGAAAGGCCTTTTAAACATAAAACATCAATGAGAAAACACTAAAGTGACTAAACATAAAAAAAACCCTAACCCTGGGAGATGAAACGCCCAAAGGTTTGTAGGCCTGGATGTGATTAGTTGATTCATGAACTTCTTGGGGGTGCAACTTTACGATCTCTTTTTGGGGCACTCGGTATCCCATCGAAAAGGTTTGGCCAAGAAGGTCTCTGTGTTGTTGGTCTAGACAATGCATTTGATGATCGCCTAGGTGATGTCGCTCCCAAAAAACGTTGTTTAGGACCTCAAAACAGCCCCAGAAGATCAAGACCTGAAAAATTGTAAAAAAAACTGCCAAGTTGGAAAACTATGTCTTTGAGCCAATGGACTAGTTGGGTGACCACCGATGTCCATATAGATCAATCCCCCACCCTTAGGAAGCAATGATATCCATTGCGTCAAGATCCCTCATCAGATGGGGAAACTTCTGTTGAATTTGGCTCCTTGTGAGCCACTTGCCTTAGTGAAAAAGTTGCCCTGCTTTGACAACTCGATAGAGTTGAATGTTCTATTGGCGGGTTCCCTTCATCTGTGTGTCCATGATACAACTGACTGTAGCTTGTTCAAGGCAGTCTGGATTGAGTTCTATAGGGGCCAAATGCTCAACCACCTTTAAGGTGTCCAAGAGAGGTGGAAAATATGGCCGAAGCAATTCCACATTAAATACTAGGTGCAAGCCAAGGAAAGGGGGCATATTTAAATCAAAAGCTTTCTCACCCACAACCTTTGAGACGGTGAAGGCCCATATCGAAGTGGCTTGAGATTTTTGTGTGGGCTTGTGAGACACTCCTTTTGCAAATGCAACCATACCTTATCCCCAACTTGAAACTTGTGCAGAACCCGATGTTGGTCATGTCGTTGTTTGTACTTGGCATTGGATTTCTGCATGATATCATGAACTTGTTGTTGGATGTGTTGGATCCGTTCAATGAATTTTCCCGCTTTATCTGCCTAGGCGTGAGCATGGGAGGACTCGTCTTGTGTAGATGCAATGGGTATAGCTACATCAATTGAAACCAATGGTTGGAACCCCAAGCACACTTGAAAGGGGCTGTGGCTAATAGAGTTGTGGAGGGCTCTGTTGTAACTATGTTGAACATATGGAAGGTTGAAGGCTCTCATCCCATGTGTGTAGATGTTCAGAGTTGTACATGCATAGAATATGCATAATCATCCTATTAACCACTTATGTCTTCCCATCTGTTTGGGGGTGGAAGGCAGTAGATTTGGTCAGCCCGGTGTACATTAGAGACCATAAGAGAGACCAGAAGGTGTTGTGGAGACAATTGTCCTCATCTGAAACAATGGTCTATGGTAGCCCGAAATGATCCCAAACACGCTCAAAGAAGAGCTTAGCAATGGCTTCGACTATGATACTCTTCTTACATGATTCTAGAATGGCCATCTTAGAGAACTGATCAACAACCACAAAAACACTGTCATGACCATGCTTGGTGGAGGGAAATCCATACATGTAATCCATTAAGACTGACTCCCAAGGCTTGTCTGGGGTAGGAGTAAGAATGTTCAACCCTTGCTTCTTGATGGCAAGTTTGGCGATGCCACAAGTAGTGCATGATCAGATATACCTGTTAACGTCCTGCTAGAGTTTTGGCCAATATAAATACTTTTGAAGCACTATTATTGTCTTCTCCACGCTGAAGGGTCCGACCACCCGACTGTAGTGTGCCTCCCAAATTAGCTTTGTATGCTCGCTTGATGGAACACAAAGATGGCCCAGATAGCACAAAAGTGCATCCTGGAGGTGAAAGTCTGGAACTTGTTTACTTGCACCCAATGTCTGATATGTAGTAGCAAAGTCATGGTCACTGCTTTATAATTGGATCCACCCAGAAGTCTCATGCCCACATGAGTCAAGGACCATGGCCACTGCCACAATCGAGGGTCAGTTAAGGCAATATACAACACAGTTCGTGCTACCCTTCTTGTACTTAATGTTCAAATGAAATTGTTGCAAGTATGTGGACCACTTCTGATGGCGGTCATTCTGTAACTTTCCCTGTGTTTGTATGAATTACAGGGGCTTGCGATCAATGTGGGTGATCGTTTCCTTTCTGAGAATGTAATGCTTCCTTTATAGGAATTCCTACACAATGGAGTACATCTCCTTGTCATAGGTGGAATATCTACGAACATTATCAGACAGTGTCTCACTGTGATAGGCCATCAGATGTCCCTTCTGAGTGAGGACTACACTGATAGTATAGTTTGAGGCATATGTCTTAATCTCGAATGGTTGTTGCAAGTCTAGCAAAGTGAGGATTGGCACTGAGCAGAGGCGGTGTTTCAAATACTTGAATGACTTCTGTTGCAACCTCGACTAGGTGAACTTGGATTTAGCTCTGCCCTTGGTCACTTGGATTAAGGGACAAGAGATATGAGAGAACCCCAACACGAACCTACGGTAGAATTTGGCAAGGCCCAAGAAGCTGTGGAGCTCTTCCAGGGTTGTCGGGGTTGGCTAAACTAGAATTAATTGGATCTTGGTTGGGTCCACATGCACCCCATGTTCATCCATGATGTATCCCAAATAAAGAATTCTCTACATGCCAAATGAGCATTTCTCCAGGTTGGCATATAGCTTATGTTGTCACAGGGTATTCACGACCTACTGAATACGTTGCACTGTTGGGCACTCTATATGTCAGTTAATTAAAGCTAACACACAGAATGATCAATATAAATTGTCAAACCCAGGAAGATCTTTTATTTCAAAGTCAATAAGCACAATCTATGCATAAACAGATTAAGCAGTTCATTAATGAATGTAAGTAATGATCCTACTTAGATGCTCATCCAGCTCATTCCCTAAGCAAACTAATCTAATTCACGCATCTACAAATCCCAATTGAAACAATCCTTCTTACAGAATCAATCCAGAAAGTTAATGATCTAATAATGAATGAAACTAAATTACTTTTGCAAGAAATTAAATCCTTATGATCATCAAACTACAACATTCAACCTTTACCAAAATGATCTATCCAGTGACTACTGTAACTCTGTCATTATCTGTCTAATCTATGCATGGAATTGAAGATACAACAACAACCAGAATTGAAATACAAGGTTGAACTCTACTGATGATTATTGGAAGTCCTAGAAAGCATAAATAGCTACAAATTGATTGGGATGGAGCTTGGCTGTCACAGCTGATTAAAACACACATGCAATTAATTAAATGATCCTACATAGTCGACTGTCACACCACTCTGTTACAACTATTCCAGATGCAATTGTAAACTACCAGCAAGGAAGCTAATCACTGTTACAGCTACCAGCAATGTTTGCAACATTCCACACCACACAACAGAAATGAAATTAAACTAATCTACCTAGTTAAATCGGCTATCTCTGTGAGAAGGCGGGCCCTGGCCTTCTAACAGAGACGCCGAGAGTCACAGCTAATTAAAACTCAGAAGTGAAGAATTCTGCTCTCATATTATTAATGGAAGATCATGAGCCTCAATGCTCTGTTATAGCTTACACAAGTAATGATTGTCCAGCCCCAGGCTACGAGAGCCTTCTGGAATTTATACAAAAGAAAGACAGTTTCAGATCCACAAAAATCGCGCAACAATGAAGAACTATGATCTTCATGCTACGCAGTTACAGCTAATTGATACAGCATGTTGAACAGTGCTGTTAATTCTGGAGGATGTTGTTGTCTCGATAGAAATTGGATCAACAAACTCGACAACTGGAATGCCACCTGTCTGTTGCAGCTAGGCTCTTCTTCAATGGGATCTGTTACAGTGGAAATCTGTTACAGCTTGCATGGAGGATGCGCTGTCCCTTGGAATATGAGGAGATGACGCTTGAAGAGTCACAGCTGGCACTGCTAGGCTGATATGCCTGCGCTTTTAGACCTTGGCTAAATGAAGTCACATAAATTAGTATAAACCAAGGACTAAGATCCATAATCTTTAACAATCTTAGGCATAAAAACAAATAAAGTAATAACACATTATACCTATCAATGTTATAGATTGATCTGGAAAGACATGGATATAGCTCATGAAAACAGGATGGAATTAGGGCAAAAAGGTGTAATAGAGGTAGCCAAAAAGGGGCATTTCCTGGACCCAACATCTCCCCCCAATTATCCAATTGCATGTCCTCATGCAACAACCTCACTTAGTCTGAATCTGAATCTGAGTGAAATTTGTGGAGATTTGTGATGTTATAAGCAAATTCTGGTGCCTCCCCTCGAGGGACAAACCCATAGCAGTATACCCAATGCTCCCACCAACTCTCTTCTTCTTCTAATGTTAGAGAATAACTAGTTCTATAAGAATTGCTTATAGGCAACCAAATGAGGGGGAATTTAAATCTTAAACCAATCCACCAAGGTCCACACCTTTGCATGCACTACACATATCTAGGCACCCTAGTCAAGGCTTGCCTGAAATTTTCGAAGCCATATGGATCCATTTCCTTCAGAGATGAGGATGAGTACAACCATCTGTATTCACTACCTTCCAGGGCATCCTGCTGCATATTAAGAATCATTGGGAAACATGTAGTAAGGATTTTATCTCGCAGGCTCCCAAAATATTGAGCAATTGAAGGAACCCTAAGGGATTTAGCATGACTGGCCATGAATGCTGGTGGATTCTGAGGTTCCTCCCTAATCCAGAGAGTAGAATTCTCCTCATTCCTGAGGATGGTTTGGAAGGCATCCTTCCATCTAACATGGTTAATGACAAAGGAGGCAAATGCCCTCAGCTGAACATCCCCAAGAACAGGTAAAGGGTCAGATGGAACGGTAATATAGCAAGCCCTATCATGCAAATATAACTCACATAACAAATGTTGATCCTCAAAGTCACTCTTCAGAAAAGTCTCCAGAAATTGATAAGCTATTTCCAACTCAAATGATCTTCCATCTTTGAGAGCCTTCAATTTAAATAAGGTTGTTTGCTCATAGAGGAAGACATGATAAGAGGGGGATGGAGCTCTGCAACTCATCAATTCTATAGAAAGATTATACATTTGGTTTTTGTCCTGTTGCAGGGACGCAAGCTTCTTCAAACCTTCCAGTTTTTCTTGGAGTTTCTCCCACCGGAGTTTCTGGAAGAATAGCTCCTTAGCCCATTTTTCTCTTAGTACCTTAATGACATTCCTATGCTCCTGGAGAGGGACCGTACCTTCTTTGAACTGTTCAATCCACTTGAGCCATTTATCCAGTTCAAGATTTAACCACATAATTTTCTTCTCTAGTCATTGAATCTTTTTGTCTTCTACCTCCTTTTCATCATCAGAATCTAGATGAATGACTTCCTTGTCTTGCCTCAGCACTGTGACAGCTTCATCTTCTATTGGGATTGCAATGGTCTATTCCTATGGTGCAGTATCGGCCGTGGGATCTAAGGATGTTGGTTCTTGTGTAACAACATTCTTCATATCCATATCCATCTCAGCTTCCTCGGTCAGTGTTACAGTCTCAGTCAGTATTTTTAGGGTTGTTGGTTCTTGTGTAACAACACCCGAGTCTTCCATTTCAATCTCAGCTATCTCAGTTTGTGTTGCCACTGTAGCAAATGATTTTGGAAACACTGGTTCTTGTGTAGCAGTGTTTCCCTCCTGATTCTCCACATCAAATGTTTCTATCTGAGTTGCAGATTTAAACATTCTCAAGGGTACTGGTTCTTGTGTAACAGTCCCCTGTTCCTCAGTTTCTTTAAACTGCTGAGATTGTCTCTGGTTTTTATCAAATTTTTCTGATTGGTAAGACTGGTCCTAAAGGAGCTCAGTATCCCCTGATGGTTGGGACTGTACCGTTTCATCCCCTAAATTCAAATCAGGGATTTCTTCCATTCTTGGCTCATTCTCCTCTATCAATTCGATCCCTGGAATTCCTTCTTCCACCTCTTTTATCTGTACATGACTCTGGGATGCAACTCCCAACACAACAACTCTGTGTCCTGCTGAAGCAAATATATCTCCACATTCTGGGCAAATAGTATCCCCATACTTCTTATTTTCAAATGCAAAGTATGGGTTTTCCAGCAAATTTGCAGCGTTTGCTAATGTATCCAAATTTTTCTTAGCTTGTCTTCCAGCTGCTCCCTTCCACTTTTCCAACTCCTTTCGTAATGTCTGCACTTCCTCCTTTAATTATTCGTTTTCAAATAGGAGGTTTTCGATTTGGGGTTCTTCCCTAGAGGGTTCCTGTGTAGCAGTAGACAATTTGGGTTTCAAAATAGGAATCTCTATATCTACCCCTATTGTATGTGCTTCTTCTAACGCAGGTGACCCCCTATTCCCTTTAGCTGCTCCTGTCATTTCTGATAGGGGTGTTCCACTGTTACCCCCAATTGCATCCATGTATCAACTTCTTCTGCTGTCCCTGTTAATTTTGCTGCTATTGCAGTTACTTCTACTACTATTGCAGTTACTTCTGTTGCTGCCACTGTCACAGCTGCTTCCGTTGCTGCTGCTATCATAGCTACTTCTGCCGCTGCTGCTATCACAGCTACTTCTGCTGCTGCTACTGACCGATTTCTTCTTTTCCTCATCAATCCCACTGGGTGTTCCTCTCCGCTTGCTGCTACTGATGCTTTGACAGTCCGACTCTTCTTCCTCTTTGCTGCCATGGGTGTGTGTCCCCTGTTTCTTGATTCTGTTCTTCGTTTCTTTGACACAGGGGTGTTCACCTTGGTTTCTTCTTCTTCAATAATGGTGCCCCTTATTTCTGAAGAGGACTCCACTTCCAAGACTTCCATAGTCCCTTCTGCTACTATTTCTGGCCGATATCCTTCCTTCTGAATCCCTACTTTTGCAATTGCAGCTTCAACAACTGCTCCAGTTTTAGCTTCTTTCAATTGAGTACTTGCCTCTGCAATTACAGATTCCAATTTTTCTACCTCTAGCTCCAGGGTTTCCATCACACTTTCTTCAATTATAGGGTTTTCTGCTACTCCAGCCTCTCCTTTATCTACTTCCCCTGCGTCATTGGCCTAGCTTTCTACTACTCCAACCTCCCCCCCAACTGAATTTGAGGAACTCCGGTCCTCACTATCTTCACCAGCACCCCCCACTTCTAATACAGGTTGTCTGATTGGCGCATCCCCAGCCAAAAATTGCTCCCAAGTTAAATTACGAAGTGCAATGGCTCTTAGTACCAGTAACTTAATTAAACCGTGATTAGTAAGGGAGGAAACTGGGTGCTGGGCAGTTCTTGCATATCCAGCCATGGTTTGTAGGGCTTTGAGCAGGTAGAATGGTATATTAACTAAATTACCATGGCGTAAATGAGACAATAAGGGAAGTTTAGAGAAGGAAACAACTTGGTAGCTACCTCCACAACAAATATATCTCTTCACAAAGATTGCCACTTGATTCCGCGGTGGTGGCAAGGATGCCAGTTCTAACCCACGGAGCTTTGGAATGACCTGTTCTCCCACAGACAGAAACTCCCTTACTGTATTCGCATTATGTACTTTCCGCCCAAATGACTTCTTTCCCACCATGGGAAAACCAGTAACCTCAGCTATGATTTCTTCTGTAACATCCACACGCAGTCCTCTAACCTCAGCATGAGTATCAGTCAGGCTGAGGGTGAATTGCAGTGCGGTTTCTGTGTGAAAACCATTCAACCGTTCGAAATATGCCATCCAACCTGCTGTTATGAAAATATTGAGAACCTATGCATTGGCACGCACAACGTCTGTATTCACAAGTTCGTGTCTGACTGGATTTCCCATTTTAACCTCTCCTTAAGGTTCAGACCTCAACAATTTTTGGTTTAACAGTGGAGAGTTGCAGCTTACGAACATGCAAAGGGTCGTTGGGGTTCAAGAATAAGGTTTCAGGCTAGTCTATGATAGTATGAACGTTCTATGGAAGCGACGAGGTTGGCAGATAGGAGTAACAGGTGCAAAATCAGGTAAGGTGACGAAAAAAAAAAAATCACAATTATGACCCTTAACTTAGTCTTTAAAGTGTGATTCGAATGGGTTCATTGATCAAGGGTTATGACAGGACATAGACATTATTACCGTATTAATTCTCTGCCAAATCATGTAAAATATAGGACCCGTACCTTGCGTTTATGAGTTTGATCCATGAATTAATCATTGCGGTCGGCCGTCGTCCTGGCGGATGTAAATGCGCATGTGCTGAAGTACGTGGCCCTTGCCACCCAGGATGACAGCTACTCAAGGAATCCAAATTTTCCTTCGTGGTGGATCATGGTTGGACCGTATGGAGCAAGTGCCAAAACTGACGCCTAGTCACTTCGTTATTGGCATCATTAATCAAAGAGCAGACAAACTGGCGGAGTATCGGCTGTGAAATCTAGCAAAATAAACGAAAAATGGCGGAGTCACAGCTGTACGGAAGGAGCGATAATTAAGTGGAAGGAATGGGGCCGCGGTGCTAGATTTAGCAGAACGGACAAAGGTCGCGGAGTCTCAACTACTATATTTAGCGGAATGGACAAAAGTAGTGGAGTCGCAGCTGCTGGGAAGGAGTAAAAATGAGATGGAAATGGCGAAGTAGCACCTGCCAATTTAGAAAGATAAGCAGAAGTAGCAGAGTCGCAGCCGCGGGATTTGGTCGAATGAGCTAAAGTGGCAGAGTCGCAGCTACGAATTTTGGCAGAATAGGCAAATGTGGCGGATTCACAACTACGAATTTTGGCAGAATAAGCAAATGTGGCGGAGTCGCAGCTGCGAAATTGGCAGAATGGGAAAATGTGGCGAAGTCGCAGCTGCGAAATTTGGCAGAATGGGAAAATGTGGCGGAGTCACAGCTGCGTCCAACTATAGTATAAGCAAATTTTATCTGTGAAAGACCATGAAATATCCATCTTCTTCAAAGATCTTTATTAGATCAGGAACAAATATGGGGTGTCTGCAGTCGTCTGGCCCAGTCACGGCTGTTGCTCCTCCAATAAGTTCCTGCACACAGTTCTTTAAAACAAACCAATCAAGTGCAAGAAAAAATTAAAAATAGATAAAATACAGAATGAAAGAAAAACCAATTATTTATGTACAAAAATATGTGGGAAATTGCAACTTTTAGGAATTCACAGGGTTTAAAATCCCTATCCTGACGTTAACTGATACTCTGGATCAGCTGCAACTTGTGAAATAAAATCCTCCCTTGAGATCGCCCTGTGATACAGCCGCAGCCGATGACCATTTGCGAATAATGGTATTTTGTTCTCATCAATGGTGATCAACCGGATTGTTCCATTATCAAATACCCGATCTATCTGATAGGGTCCCAACCAACGGGTGCGCAATTTGCCTTAAAATCCCTCTTAAACCGTGAATCATACAACAGGGCCTATTCTCCTTCCTAGAAGACTTTTTTCTTTATAAATCTGTCATGCCATCTAGAGTGATGTTGTTGGATTAAAGCTGTATGATGCACTGCAGCTGTGCGCTTCTCATCCAATTCATTGAGCTGATTCAGTCGATTCCTCTGAGCCTCTGATAAATCCATATTTGCTTCAACAGTTGTTTTCCAAGTCCTGATTTCAAATTCAATTGGGAAAACAACGTTCTTTCCATATACTAGCTCATATGGGGAAAAACCAGTGGTGCTACGCCAAGTGGTACAATAGGCCCATAGTGCTTCTATAAGTCTTTCAGCCCAATCCTTACAATGGCTCTTCACTGTTTTTGTCAAAATAGCCTTAATAACCGTGTTTGTGCTCTCCACCTGCCCATTGGCCTTTGGATGATATGGTGAGGTTATTCTGTGCTGAATATGAAATTTCTGCAACAGTGCTTCCAGCTTATGAGATACAAACTGTGGTCCACCGTCTGTAATGATCTCCTTGGGTACTCCAAATCGAGTGAAAATTTCTTCATACAGGAAATCAATCACAGCCTGATCATTGGTCTTGACCAAGGCTACAGCTTCTACCCATTTAGTCATGTAGTCTGTGCAAACCAAGATATGAATTTTCTGCTTTGAGGGAGGGTTGATAGGCCCTACAAAATCTAGAGCCCACCTATCAAATGGTTCAACCACAAGCTGTGGCTGTAAAGGAATCTCATCTAATCTGTTGGGTTGGCCCATCCTCTGGCAGCTATCACATGCCTAAACATACTTCTTCGCATCCCTGAATAATGTAGGCCAGAAATAACCCATTCTCAAAACTTTATGACCTGTCCTATTGTCAACAAAATGTCCCCCACAGGGCTTATCATGGCAAGCTTTAAGAATGTTGAAGATTTCATCTTCTCTAACACATCTTCTGATTTCTAAGTCTAGCCCTGTGTAGAAAAGATGGCCATCAATCCAGCAGTATCTAGCACTCTGTTGTATGATCTTCCTTCTTTCTCTCTTTGACAGATGTGCTGGAAGCTTACCTACAGCCAAAAAGTTAGCAATATCTGCATACCATGGGGAATGAGCTGATACTGCAAACAAATGTTCGTCAGGGAAGGAATTTCGATTGGTAAATTGTCATCACTGTTAGTAAGTCGAGATAAGAAATCTACAACAACATTTTCCTTTCCTGGTCTATCAATAATTGTAATATCAAATTCTTGTAACAGTAACAACCATCTAGTAACTCTAGCATTCGTGATTGGTTTATTCATTAAATACTTGATAGCAGAATGATCAGTGTGCACAAAAATGGAATATCCAGTAATATAATGTCTAAACTTATTGATGGCATAAACAATGGCAAGAAATTCTTTTTCTGTGACAGTATAATTCAGTTCAGCAGGAGATAGATTTTTACTAATATAATAAATAGCATAAGGAGCATTACCTTCCTGCTGTCCCAAAACTGCTCCAATGGCAGTGTCTGAAGCATCTGAAGAAATATGGAAAGGCAGAGCCCAATTGGTTCCTCTCAAGATGGGTGCTGTAGAAATCCTTTTCTTTAGCTCAGTAAATGCTGTTTGGCATGCCTCATTCCAGACAAACTGTGCATCCTTCATCAACAGAGTGAACAAAGGAGAAGCTAGCTTGGAAAATTTTTCTATGAACCTTCTGTAATAGCTAGCATGCCCCAAGAAGCTACGTACATCCTCCTGTGTTCCAGGAGTCGGTATATTTTCAATTACCTTGATCTTGGATGGGTCTACCTGGATACCATCAGAAGAGATGAAGTGCCCCAGCACTATGCCTTCACTCATCATCATGTGGCACTTTTCAGTGCTCAAAGAGAGCTGGCTTTGTTCACAGCGTTTCAGGACCTTTTCTAAGTTCTTCAGTGCTTCTTCATAACTGTCACCATATGGAGTAAAGTCATCCATAAAAATTTCCATGCAATCATTCACCATTTCTGAAAAGATTCCAATTATTGCTCTCTAAAATGTAGCTGGTGCATTGCACAACCCAAAAGGAAGTACTCGGTATGCAAAGGTCCCCCAAGGACGAGTGAAAGTGGTTTTGTTTTGATCTTCTGGAGCAATCTCAATCTGGTTATAGCCACTAAAGCCATCCAGAAAAGAGAAATACTTCTTCCCAAATAAGGCATCAAGGACCTGATCGATGAAAGGTAAGGGGAAATGGTCTTTCTGCGTTGCCTTGTTCAATTCTCTGTAATCCACGCAGACCCTCCATTTCCCATTCTTCTTTGGCACGATCACAAGTGGAGAAACCCACTCACTGTCTGAAATTGGATATATGAATCCAGCTTCCAATAGTTTCTGGATTTCCTCCTTCACTATGTCTCTCAGGTTTGGGTTCATCCTTTGTTGGGGTTGGCATACAGGCATGGAGTCACTTTTAATATAGATGTGACGAGTGCACAGATGAGAGGGAATTCCTTTCATGTCTGTGTACTCCCAAGCAAAAGCTCCCCTACGCTGTTTCAGCAGAGTGACTAGCTATTCCAGCTCACTAGGTGCCAGATTAGGATTGATATTCAATGTTTTTCCTGGCTCAATTTCCACTGGAACACTCTTCGAATTCTTAAGTACTGGAATTACATTGTCATCACCGAACAGAGTTTCTTCTGTAAGATTTTCTTGTTCTGTTGCAGCTAAGGTACTGTCCAAGATCTGATAAACATTCTTATTGACTGACGTGGGCTCACTGATGAAACTATTAATGGCATCATCCTCTGTTTCATCTTTAAATGTCAAGGCTGTCCCTATGGTTAATAGTGGTTGAACACCCTCTTCCTCCTCCAAATATGCCCATACTGGAGTATCAACTTCTGTGCTTGGTCGAGCTGGAGGGTATAGGGTCAGATTCTTGATCTTAGTCCCGTCTGAAATGGTCATAGAACCTGACCGACAGCTGATACAAGCATCGGTTGTGGCCAACCATGGTCTTCCCAAGATCAGTGGGTGTCCCCCCAACTGAGATTTTGGCTGTAACACCAAAAAGTCTGCAGGGTATTCCCATGAATCCACTGAGATTACAAGGTCATCTAGAATTCCTTTAGGCTTGATCGTTGATCTATCAGCAAGTTCCAAAATAGTAGGGGTTGGTCGTAGATTAGTGAGTCCCAATTTCTTCACAGTCTCTATGGTCATAACATTAATAGTTGCGCCCAAATCCACCAAGACATTTGGAATCCGTGTGTTCCCTATGTTCACTGTAACAGTTGGGTTCCTAGGGTCATCATACTTCACCACAAGGGCCTTTCCCATTATTAATTCTGAAAGTTTTCCCAACACATGGACAGTGGGAGGATCCCTGGGCCTTCTTCCTAGTTTCTTAACACACAAATATTTAACTGTCTTAGCATAAATAGGCACATCATGAAGGGCCCGTAATAGTGGAATTTTAACATATAAATTTTTCAACTCTCCCACGAGATCAAATCGGGGCTGTTCCACTGTCTTCTGCAGCTGTAATCGTTCAAGATATGGTGGTTCTCTGTTCAACTATGTAGGCTATGACAGATCGTGTGTTGCTTCCTGAGTTTCAGTTGCTGCTTTAGTAGGAGTATCAACATCCTCAATAATGGGGCTTGCTGGATAGTGCTGACTTACTCCAGTTCCAATCACTGGGGATGACACATCCTTAGTGATAATAGGCTCCACTATCCTCCCTGATCGTAATTGTATATCATTGCAAGGAATCTGAGTAATGGAATAAGCAGGCATGTTGGCAGTCTCAAATTGATGGACTGCTTTATTGTTTGGGTTTGGGTTAGGTTTTGCAGGCAGCTGTGGTTGAAGTGGTGCATTCATAGGTGCGGCATTGTTTTGGAAAGGGAGTTGTGGTTGCTGATACTGCTGATGCTGATACTATTGAGGAGGGTATTGTTGATACTGAGTCTGGTGATGGGGAAAGTTATTTCCTTGGTAAGAGTTTCTCCAGTTGGGATTCCAAGGAGCTTGGTTTGACTGATGTTGCCATGGTGTCCATGAATTAGGATTCTGCATTGGGTTCTGAGATGGATGCCTCTGGCTGTTGGAATAATGTGAAGGGAATTGTGTGTTCATATTATGCATGTTGTTCATTCCATTCATATTATGCAGAAAAAATGCTGGATCTGGATTCATACCTTGGTTTCTAGGCTGCCATGGTTTCTTCTGTGCCATAAAGTATGTTGGCTCTACATAAGGAATAGATGCCTGCAGGACTGCTTTAACCTTAGGTAATGAAGGACACTCCTTAGTTTCATGCTCGAGTTCACATATCCTACATACCTCTACTTTGTCCAACGAGAACTCCTTCAGTGGATGCTTCTTTCTACATTTAGGACATAATAATCCAAGTGTAAGATCTTCTACTACTTGTCTATGTTTTGCCTTCATGGCATCCAACTCTGAGGACAGGGAACTCATCATGTATGTTTTAAAGTTCTCCAGTAAGTTGCCTATTTTTGCCCGAGTGGCACCTCCACTAGCTGACTTCTGAGTCCTAGTAAAGACATCCTGGTCTCGGTCCTTATCTCATTTGCTTGTTCTGGAGGGTCCCCTGGAATACCTTCGACATAATTCAACATTCTTTTCAAAAAGTTCCTTCGAGATATCCCCTTTTCCCAGCAGATTCAACGTATCAAGGAAATCTTCCCTAATTCCTCTAAGTAAGATGATCTTGAGCACATCCTTGCCAATCTCAGCATGGCCAGATCTTTGCAAATTATACAGCAATCTCTCCACAAAGTCTTCCAAACTCTCTTCATCCTTCTAAACCATTTTGAACAATTCTTCCTTTCTGTCTCTAGTTCTGCAATATTCTTGATATTTAGAAAGAAAGGTGTTCTTCATTTGGTCCCAGGTAGCAATGGTCTCACGACCCAAACTCATGAACCAGCGCAAAGCATTTCCTTTCAAGGTGGCTGGGAATGGCTTCAACTTCTGAGCACTAGAAGTGTAATCATAGCTGCGACAGAGGATATCAAACTCAAAAAGAAACTCATCAGGATCCTCAGAGGACTTACCATGAAAATTAGAGAGCACTGATGGTGAAATATTCTTCATAGGAGTTGATCCAGGTGTCTGAAGGATGGGGAATTCCAATGTATCCACAGTATTACTAGGCTGATTGTTTTCTCCTTCTTACTCCCAATGGTCCTCATGTTCATTCTCACCCCCCTGTTATCTACCAACCATGGTTCTGGTCCAAAATTCAATAGTCTCTTTAATGCGTTCTTCCTCTTTTCTCCTCTCTTCTTCTTGCCTTCTTTCTTCCTCTGCTATTCTACGAGTCTCCAACCACACCTCTTTAGTAACTCTGGTTCCATCAATATGATAAATCTCCTCTCTATCTGGTGCACCTACAGCACTTCCCTTATCTTCAGGAGGTTTACTTTCTGCAACAGGAGTTGAAGGTCCCGTTGTATTCTCCACTGTGGATGCTGAATGTTCAAGATTGGGAGGAACATAATTCCCCCTGCCTGTAGAGTTCCGTTGTGGTCTAGTGGAAGAATTAGCTTTAGCAATTATCTCATCAATATATGTGTGTCTTCCCTGACCTACATTACGACCTCGACCTCTTCCACCTGCAATGTTAGTATTCAAAGGGGTTCCCGATTTGTTTTTCTTGTATTCATGCATGCTGTAAAAATTGAACTAAAATAAAATCAAATGAAACCAACTACTAACTCTGTCTATCTATTACTATCCCCAGCAACGGCGCCAAAATGTTGGGCACTCTTTATGTCAGTTAATTAAAGCTAACACACAGAATGATCAATATAAATTGTCAAACCCAGGAAGGTCTTTTATTTCAAAGGCAATAAGCACAATCTATGCATAAACAGATTAAGCAGTTCATTAATGAATGTAAGTAATGATCCTACTTAGATGCTCAGCCAGCTCATTCCCTAAGCAAACTAATCTAATTCACGCATCTACAAATCCCAATTGAAACAATCCTTCTTACAGAATCAATCCAGAAAGTTAATGATCTAATAATGAAATGAAACTAAATTACTTTTGCAAGAAGTTAAATCCTTATGATCATCAAACTACAGCATTCAACCTTTACCAAAATGATCTATCCAGTGACTACTGTAACTCTGTATTATCTGTCTAATCTATGCATGAAATTGAAGATACAACAACAACCAAAATTGAAATACAAGCTTGAACTCTACTGATGATTACTGGAAGTCCTAGAAAGCATAAATAACTACAAATTGATTGGGATCGAGCTTGACTGTCACAGCTGATTAAAACACACATGCAATTAATTAAATGATCCTACACAGTTGACTGTCACACCACTCTGTTATAGCTATTCCAGATGCAATTGTAAACTACCAGCAAGGAAGCTAATCATTGTTACAGCTACCAGCAATGTTTGCAACATTCCACACCACACAACATAAATGAAATTAAACTAATCTACCTAGTTAAATCGGCTATCTCTGTGAGAAGGTGAGCCTTGGCCTTCTAACAGAGATGCCGAGAATCGCAGCTAATTAAAACTCAGAAGTGAAGAATTCTGCTCTCATATTATTAATGGAAGATCATGAGCCTCAATGCTCTGTTACAGCTTACACAAGTAATGATTGTCCAACCCCAGGCTACGAGAGCCTTCTGGAATTTATACAAAAGAAGGATAGTTTCAGATCCACAAAAATCGCGCAGCAATGAAGATCTATGATCTTCATGCTGCGCAGTTACAGCTAATTGATACAGTGTGTTGAACAGTGTTGTTAATTCTGGAGGATGTTGCTGTCTCGATAGCAATTGGATCAACAGACTCGACAGTTGGAATGCCACCTGTTTGTTGCAGCTAGGCTCTTCTTCAATGGGATCTGTTACAGTGGAAATTTGTTACAACTTGCATGGACGATGCGCTATCCCTTGGAATATGAGGAGCTGACTCTTGAAGAGTCACAGCTGGCACTGCTGGGATGATACACCTGCACTTTTAGACCTTGGCTAAATGAAGTCACATAAATTAGTATAAACCAAGGACTAAGATCCATAATCTTTAACAATCTTAGCCATAAAAACAAATAAAATAATAGCACATTATACCTGTCAATGTTATAGATTGATCTGGAAAGACATGGATATAGCTCATGAAAAAAGGATGGAATTAGGGCAAAAAGGTGGAATAGAGGTAGCCAAAAAGGGGCATTTCCTGGACCCAACATGCACATGTTATTCCCATGTTCTGTTGTAGATGAGGATGTCATCCAGATATATGACCACAAAGGAGTTTGTGAACAACTGCAAGATATCATCCATCATCCTCATGAATGTCGCTGGAGCATTAGTCAAGCTAAAAGGCATGACCAACCATTCAAAGATGCCTTATTTAGACTTGAAGGTTGTCTTCCATACATCGGTTTGTTCAATTGGAACATGGTGGTAGCTTGACTTCAAATCAATCTCGCTAAAGAACTTGGTACCGTTAAGTTGATCAAGAAGATCATCAATCCGAGGGATCAGGTATCGATTCTTGAAAGTGATCTTGTTTAGGTCTCTATAATCGATACAAAGTCGCCATGTCCCATCCTTTTTTTGCACCAACACAATTGGACTCCCACATGGTGAGGATATTGGTTGAATGTGGCCCTTTTGTATGAGCTCATGAATTTGGCATTTTATTTACTCATTCTCCATAAGAGAGCGCCTATATATTGGGCCATTGGGTAAAGGAGCACCCAGTATTGAGTCGATTGGATGTTTGACTTGGCAGTGTAGAGGCACCCCCATAGGGGGAGCAAAGATGTCCTTGTACCCTTCTACAATCTTGTCGACCTGCTTTTGTTGTTTAGAGAGACCTTGTACTGATGTTGTGGCGGTTATAGTGACCTTCCGTCCACCTTCTGACTGGACCATGAAAAGGACAAATTTCCTAGACTAAGAGATGACCTTTCGACATTGCTTTGTGGAGATCAAGGTAACTACAGTAGTTGAGACTACCTCGGGTATCCTATAAAGTTGGCCCTCTAAAGTAACAATGACGCTACATGGCTTGGACTCATAAACAACGTGGTGTTTCCACATATAGGGTTGTCATAAAAGAACATCACAAACTTCAAGTGGGGAAACATCACATAGTACCTCATATTTGAAGGGCTTGTTGTCGTAGGATACGTGACATTGTTAACTGATGTGTATGTCTCATCCTTGGCTCAATTAACTGATGGTGTATGGTTGGGGGTGTGGCGTCGTCGACAACTTCAATATTTTGACTACCTCGACTGAGATAAGGATCTTTTGACTACCACTATAGACAACAAAATGTAGCAGATTCTCCTTCACCCACAGTTGTGAATGGAAGAGGCACTCCCCTTCCTATGTCTCCTCTAACTCTTCTTGTTGGATCCTTGCGGTTGCGATGGTGGTACTAGGTTCCACATAAATGATCTGATTTCCCCTTTCGTTCTCTGAATTAAAGTCTAAGCCAGAGTCTGGCTGTAGGGATTTCGTCTCAGCTAACAATGATTGTTTTGAGCAACATTCATCATTGTTGTGCCAGAGGATTTTGTGGAACTCACACCACTTTCTGGTGTCGTTATTCAATTTTTGGTTACCCTTCTGTGCCTGTGGCTTGGGATGGTTGTCATGATTTTGTTCGTCCTTTCTATTTCCTTTGTTTTGTGAGTCAAGGTCACCTTTGTTAGGCTTCTACTAATGTTGATTTGCAAACCCAAACTCCCGCTTATACGTTTGCTTAAACTTTTGCTTAATCTTGATAGTGTACTAATAAGCACCTCCCGGTGAGGAGATGTCTAGGAAATCCATCTCTGTCTAAATGCACCTATGCATGCTACTATGGTACGTTAGGATTAGGTGTCGTTCAAAGTATCTAATACCCCATTTTGAGTGCAAGGTATGGAATTTATTGGTAAATTCCGGCACTATCTTGTCTCTCTCTTGGCGTAAAGTCGTCCATCTGGTGTACTGGTTATAATAGTTCCCGACATGGTAGAATTCCTCCTTAACGGCATCGACAAAATCCTCCCATGTGGGTTTTTTCTTGTATATTTGAGACGCATCTCTCACATCCCTCTCGCGTAACCATCCAACCAGTCTTTGATATGGGGGAGGGACTTAAGGAGCGTGAAGGTGATCTTTTCGTCATCGAATTTTTTTTGAATAGAGAAGTAACCCTCTAACAAATTTAACCATTTCTCCAAAGCATTTGCATCTATCTTGCCTCAAATAAGGGAATGTCAAAGTTAACTTGTACCTTCAAGGGAGTCGCACCTCTGGAACGACTGCTCATTGAAGGTGCATCCATCGTTGTTGGCATTCATCGAAGGATTTGGGCGAAATTATCCACCATCTCGTTCCTCTGTCGCACAAGGGATTCCTCGAGCAACAACTTAATAGGATCTCCTTCTCTGTCATCTCTCTTTTCCTCTCCGTCCATGTGAGGTTGCTTGAGCCGACGAGAGTGGTTTTCCCCAAGCTCAACTAGTTCGAGACCCAACTCTCGATATTCAGATCTCGTCGGGGACATGCACTAGGACACAACAAGAGCAGATTGCTCTAATACCACTTATTTGATTTATTTGGAGAACAAAATGAAGGTAGTGAATTAAAACAAAAAATACACATGAATATTTTGTAGGAAACACAGTAGTACAATAAAACCCAAATTCTATTAATGACTGGAATGCAAAAACACTGTAAACTAAAAAGCAATACAAACTAGCTCTAAATGGTGGTAGCTTATCTCTAGAAAGAGATGTGTCAGCTATGCTCATCCGCAAGAATTGAGTTGCAATGAGGCCAAAGGGTCCTTTTTAACATAAAGCATCAATTCAAAAACCCTAACCCCGGGAGTTGAAACACTGAAAGGTTTGTGGGCCCCAATGTGGTTAGTTGATACATCAACTTCTCGAGGGTGCAACTTTTTCATATGATCTCTATTTGGGGCACTTGGTATCTCGTCGGAAAGGTATGACTAAGAAGGACTTTGTATTGTCATCTCAAACAATGCCATGGAAATTTTTGGGCGTTGTCGTGCCAAAAAAACATCGCTTAGGGCCTCAAAATGGACCCGGAAGATCAGGACCTAAAAAACTATAAAAAAACTGCCAAATTGGAAAACTTTGTCTTTGAGCCAATGGACTAGGTGGGTGGGAATCGATGTCCATCTAGATCAAATATTTTTATATTGGAAACCCAAAACTGGGAAAACCATCAACAATAGATCTATCACCCTTGACCACTCCGACTAAGGCATGTCCAATCCGACCATCATCGAACACTCAGACAATTTACAATGGAGTTTCTCAAGCCTTTAAGTAGGCTTCATCACATGCAATACCATGGGAAAATACCAAGGGACATCCAAAACCATGGGCCCATAAACCACCAACAATAAACCTATCTTTGGCTCTTTTACCAAGTCAAGTTTAACCTAACATTCCCCCCTTTAAACTTGACTCGAGGAAATCACCAATCCCCCTCAAACTTTTAACTAGGTATCTGGGAATACAACAAGTCCCCCTATTTAGTCTACCTAAATCTAACTCTAGAATTTTCATAAGTGACTCACCAAGCCAAGGTATGCATGCCTGACTAGTTCTTACAGCCGTATGCCCATTTACATTGTGATCAAATTACAACTCCATAAAAGCTTACAATACAGTGATTCGATCACCTCTTCATATGCATCTTCTGTGTGTTCATCCTCAATTTTTACCATGCCTTTCTATATGTGATTTACCATGCTCCACATACCCATGAACCATCTCAATGAAAGCAACCATAGCTTCCAAGACATTTGCATTTTCCTTCAACCTCGCTCTGATACCAATTGTTAGGAAATAATAATGCAAAAATTACATATAATAAGCAAGCACACTCAATGAAGAAGAAATTTTTTACCATGGAAACCCAAAACCGGGAGAACCACCAACAATAGATCTATTACCCTTGACCATTCCTACCAAGGCATGGCCAATCCGACCATCACCAACCACTCGTAGGCAATTTACAATGGAGCTCCTCAAGCCCTTAAGTAGACATAATCACATGCAATACCATGGGACACCCAAAACCATGGGCCCGTAAGCCACCAACGATAAACCCATATTTGACACTTTTATTGAGTCAAGTTTAACCTAACAATGGGGCCAAAAGTTTGACACACATCCTTGGATTGGGTTTTGTGACAAGCAACGTTGATCACCGTATATATTCCAAACTGCTTGGTGAGCACTACATTAATATAATGTTGTATGTCAATGACATGTTGTTGATTGGAAACAACGTGAATGTCAAGGAGGTGAAATTACAATTATCCTCCAAATTTGACATGAAGTATCTTGATGCTCCTAAATTTGTTATGGGGATGGAAATTAAAAGAGATCATGCAAACATGAAACTCTGGTGGAATCAGAGAAAATATGTTGAGATGATATTGCAGTGGTTTAGTATGCATGAATGTAAATCAGTCAAGGTACGTATTTCTATAGGTGTAAAGCTATATGTAGATCAGTGTCCCAAGGCACAGAAGGAGGAAGAAGACATGTCACAAGTTCCCTATGCTAGTGTTGTTGGAACTTTGATATATGCAATGGTATGTACTAGACTGGACATTGCCCATGCAATGGGATTTTTGAGTAGATGTATGTCAAAACCAAGGAAGGAGCACTCAATAGTTGTAAAGAGGATCTTCAAGTATTTGCATGGCACCACAGATTGTACAATTTGATGCCAAGGAATACCTTGACTAGATAGAGTGATAGATGTACAAATCTTTGTTGATACAGATTGGGCTAAAGATATTGAACGCAAAAGATTTAGAAATGGTTATGTGTTTAACCTATTTGGAGGATTTATCAGTTGGATAAGCAATATAGATGTTGTACTTGCACTCTCGATTACACATGTTGAATACATGCTATCCACCCATGTAAGTAAAGAATATGTATGGTTGCAGAGATCGTGTTCATATATAGGGTTTGTATAAAAAGTTGTAAGGTTAGATTGCGACGGTCAACGTGCAATCTTTCTGACAAAGAACCTGCTTCTCATGCTAAAACAAAGCATCTTGATGTGCAATACCACTTTGTGAGAGATATGGTTGAAGACAAGAAAGTGTTGTTGGATAAGTTTGACTCTTTGAATAATGTTGCAGACTCATTGACGAAGTCTGTTAGTACTGGAAAGTTCTCTTGGTGTAGAGAATATATGGGCATTACTACCTGGAACTTGGGATATAATCAAATTGCGGCCCACTGTTTTGCAAAGAAAACAAGTGGGATAATGTTAGGTGTGTGTTATATTCTTTGCATGAGGGTAGCGCCAACCTATGACGCAGGGGTTTGAGGCAATGCCCCCTCCCAAAAAAACAAACAAACAAATCATGAGCTATTTTTTAAGAAAATGGGTAATTTGGATGTGTAATCCATTAAGTAAGCACAAATGGTGACTTTTAGAGGTTTACAAGTTGGTCATTCTATGGCTTGTTTCAGGCATGATTCATTTATTTGGCTTATATCATATCTTCTCAGTGCCTTTCTCTCCACAAGCATCTTGGGTATGTGCAAGTTTTGTGTGGTCATGTTTTTAGTTGGCCCTTGACCTTGCCTAAATTTTGTTCTTTCATCTTCCTAGTTTATGTTTGTCTCTCCTTATTTGCATTCCTTATAGTTTGAAGTTTTAGTCAAATGATGAAGTTGTCAATGACTATATTGTTAGAATAACCATAATCTTAGTCCTAAACATACCTTAACAATCATTTAGTTATGACATGGTTGTTAGGTAGTTACCAAATCATGTAGTATATATGTAATTTTTTATACATATTAATGTAATGCTCTAACCTAGTCTTTTCAGCCATGTAGTCCCCTTCGTGATCTTCTTGATTTCTATAATGCCATTCTAACAGTGGTATTGATTTCTATAATGCCATTCTAACAGTGGTATCAGAGCACTATCGATATTATGGGCCTGAGATAGAGAGATTGCAGTTGGAAGAAACGACCTTTTGGATCTTTGTGACATGCTCCAGCCTTATGCATCCTCTAGTTGAATCGTCTCAACAGATCATTCCCAAGACAAGAAGGCCTGGTGATGCTGCCCGCTGTGTTGGTGTAAAAGTAGTTTCACATTTTTGAGTAGGCACAGATGTTGTATTTTATTTTTGGCTTGTAATGTGTGTTTCTCTGCCTACATGAATAGAGGAAGATCGTGAGGCAAGGCTCTGCCCATGAGACACTCAATAGAGAGTGTATGAGCAGAGGAGTGAGATCATTGACTGAGTCAGAAGTGGAGCTGCCAAAAGCTAGATTATATTGTTGCTTGTGTATTAACCGAACTGTTGTTTGTCGAAGAGGAGAGCCATCTTAAAGTGTAAGTGTGGCCATAGAGAAGAGCAACGTTTGGCACATTATTGTGGGCTCACGCTCAACAGAGCCGTGAAGGAGAGAAATATGTTGTAGTCCATAAGAGAAATCTCAAATTAAGAGAAATTCATTGAGACTTTGATAGTCACTCTGAAGAAGACAATAGAAAGGTTCTTTGGGGAGGATGCAAGCACTAATGGCGTCTTATTTCTTTTGGTGAATTGTGATACGTGTATTCTACAGTAAGCCCAATCCCTTGCGATTTGTGACCAAATTTGTCAAAGTTAGGCAGAGATATTCTGTTTTAAGTTGTGGTAAGGCCAGTGCATATTTCATTCTTGTCTAGGTAATTAATTGCATTGGTTCTTTGAAGTCACCTGTTGCAAGGAAAATGGAAGTTGAGAAAGAAGATCATTATGTTGCTATTTGACGTGGAGATTGCCTGAAGGAAGAGTTGTTTTTTGTTGTTGTAAAAGATTTGAGAGTGTTCTGGCAGAAGTTACACATTAGAGAGCCACCGAGGTGAAGTGTTTCCATGATCGGTGGGTTCCAGAATGGCCAAGAAAAGAGGAGCTTGATTCAGTTGAAAGAGGAAGAGCCTGTTGAGCAGGCACACGCGCATATTTTTAAACTCTAGTACAATTAGGAGAAATGGATAGAACAATGACACAAAATGCGAGGAAGATCTGCCTACGTGAATAGAGGATGATCGTTGTATATAGAGATGTTGGCCCAGAGCCTAGTAGTAGTGTCGCCAAGGATTGGTCTTGGTACATATGAGTTTGTAATTAAAAAAATAAACCTTGCCATTTTGGTTAACCAGAACAACGACTCGCTGATTGGACATTCCAAATGTTGTCGAGGGTGCATAAAATTTATGAAGTTTGTGACTGGAACAAAGTGGTGATTGTTGAGTGCAAAAACCCTAATTTTTTTTCTTCGTATTTTAAAGGCATGCCCACTTCATATTTTTAATTTGCTATATGAAAGTAAGTCTACTATGGTGAAAGGAATCTCTATGTAGTATTGAAGACAAATTGGTGTTTGTCTTGATCTAATATACCATTTCTTTATATTATTTGTTGGAAGTAAAGAGTTTAATTGTGTTACTATTGAAATGTGAGAGTTTATATTGGGTGTAGACATCTTCTTTAAGAACAATAAGAGTTGTAACTACCAAAGTGATCATGGATATGATATGAGATAATAAATGAAAAATACCATTGTGACATGTATAACATTGAAGAGAGAGAAAAGAGTGTTTTGTTTTATATTCATCTTCCTTACTTGTCAAAGGAATTGTATGGTGTTGGGGTCTTTGGAAACAAAGGAGTTATATGGTGTTGGGGTCTTTGGAAACAAAGGAGTTATATGGTGTTGTGGCCTTTGGAAACATTGCATTTGGAGTTACGAGGATTTTATTTTGTAAGGAGTTATTTTGCCTTTATCTTGTAAATGGGTGCATTTTCGGTAGAAGTCAACACCCTCCATTTGTTGAGTTTGAATTTAAATTGTTGACTCTTATTGAAGGACGGAGTTGAAAGAAGCCCATTCTTTGTTGAATCAATTGTAAGAAGCTCATTCAAATGGCTCAAAGTCAAGAATTAGTAGATTTATTGAACACTCTATAGCTCTCTACTGACAACTCTGTCACGATCGATTAGACAACTCTCAGTGGTGTGCTCACTTATTTACATTCACAAAACACAACTGAACTTCTCCATATTCAACTCTAGTATGATAAAACAAACTGAAGGAATCAACATTCTGAACTAGTTCTTGTTCAAAACAATTCTCTCTTTTTGAATCTGATGATGATCAACTGTCAGTACAAGAACAATTCAGTGAAACAATGATAGATGCAGAAGATAAAGACCATCATGAACATGTTCAACATAATCTTTCCAAGCCCATCATCAAACTCAGGAACAAAATACACAAAACATGTATAGAATATGATAAGGAAGTGACCTTTCATATCCCAGATTATTCTAAGCCAATCCAATTTCATAGTTATGGATTCCTTTAAAAAGATTTAACCTCACATGTTCGACATCAGTGCCAACACTGTCATAGAGTTGTCCATCATGAATCAAATTGTTTTGATTTTCACCAATGCAACTTCTATGGGAAGACCAATCACCTCTCCGAAAGGTGTCAAAAGAACAAAAAGGGTAAGAAGAAACAAATATATTTTGAATGGTTAGGGACTTGGCATTGGAGTTTGGAAGCCAAGATATTATCCAGATCTTATCGATGAGTTCAATTCAACCATGTTTACAAGGAGCAACTTCAATAGTGGATGGTACCCAATGCTTTGGATTTGTTGATTTTAGTGCATGGTTGTGGCCCATGTTGTAATATGCTTAAACCCAAAAATTCATAGAAAAGATAGAAAATACGAGGATAAATAGATGAAATAGATAACAATATTCACTTGTCTCTTCCAGGGGGCAACCTACAAGAGCACTAGCTCCAAATACAATGACAATTCTTGACATTACATATCTTACTACTCTATATATGGTACTTCACTATCCCAAGTCCAACTACTTGTGGTCCCGCTATTAATGAGGGTTGACCACCAAGGGCCCTTACTCAATAAGGAAGGCCCTTTTACAGTAAAAAACTACCCACTAACTCACTAATGGGCCTTATGGCCTTATACATAGATAAAGTAGGGGGTTAGGGTAGGACCCTAACATGTGCTCCCCCTTCAAAAACAACATTGTCCTCAATGTTAGAGATGGGGAAACTGTTGCAAAATTGTTGATGGTTCTCAAGTAGCATCTTCTAGTGAGGTATCCTTCCATTGAATAAAAAATTCACCGATAGTGCACTGACGTAGTTGACGCTCCCTAGTGTAAAAAATTGCTTTTGGTTGGAGCTAAATGGAGCCTTCTTCATCTAGTTCAGGTAAGGTAGTTTGAACTTGACAATTCTGACCCACTACCTTCTTCAAACAAGATAAATGTAATACTGGGTGAATCTTGGAGTATGTCGAGAGTGTTAATTTTTAGACCACCTAACCAATGCGTTGAACAATCTAATATGGGCCGTAAAAATTTGGTGTGAGATTCTGATGTCCTTTAACTTTAAGAAAGGTTTGTTGATAAGGTTGGAGGTGAAGGAAAACTTGGTCTCCTACAAATGAACACTACAAGTGATGCTAGTCTACTTGTTGCTTTGAGTGATTGGGCCATTTCCAAATTTTCCTTAAGTGTGCAAAGAATGACATCACAATTATGAAACAAATTATCGATTGCATGTACTTTGGAAGTACCTAGTAGATAAGAAACCATTGAGGGTGGTTGTTGGCCATAGACTGCTTCATATGGTGTCATTTTTGTAGCCTCATGATAAGTGGTATTATACCACCACTTTGCTAATGGTAAACACTGTGACCATTGGTGTTTATTTTCAGATGCAAAACATCACAAATAGGTTTCAAGACACTTGTTAACTACTTATGTTGGACCATATGTTTGTGGATGATAAGATGTGCTCATTTGTAACTAGGTGCCCTATAGTTTACATAGTTATTGCCAAAATTTGCTTGTGAATGTGGGATCAAGGAAGGCATGCTATGAAGTTTGAAAATCTAGTCTAGAAAAATTTGGGCCACCATTACTAGGGTAAATGAGTATTCGAGAGTGCAAAAGTGGGCATATTTAATGGATATTCAATCCACTACCACCATGATGACGAATTTGTTACCTGCTTTTGGAAGTCCAACAATAAAATCCATGGAAATGTCAGTCCAAATAGAGGCTAGTATTGGCAACAGTTGTAATGCTCCATGGATCTTCATTGTCTCACCCTTATTCCTTTGGAAAGTGTCACATTCCGCTACAAAAGTAAGGATATCCTTTTTCATTCCATCCAAAAAGGAGCATATAGCACGTGCATAAGTTTTCCGAAAGCCTGAGTAAGCCGCAAGAGGAGATGAATGCAATTCATTTAATATTGTATGTTTGAAAGCAGAGTTAGGTAAAAGAAAAAGGCGACCTTTTTATCACAATGTATCTTGTCTCCAAGTGTAATCCTTGGGATGGTTTGGATCCTCTTGGAGTCGCTTGATGAGATGAGATATAGTAGCATGGGTTAGCCATTCTTGTGTTACTTCTTCTAACCATTCAAGCACTGAAGAGGACAAGGCAAAGAAGGATCCCTCTTCCTCGTGTTTCCTTGACAATGAATCTGCCACACCATTTTCTTTTCCCTTTTTTTAGATGATCTCATAATCATATCCAAGCATCTTTGTGACCCATTTATGCTTCTCTAGGATGACAACCTTTGTTCCAAAAAATACTTTAGGCCGTGATGATCTGTTTTGATGTGGAAATGTCGTCCTATGAGATATGGCCATCATGTTTCAACTGCGTTTAAGATGACCATCATTTTTTTCTCGTAGGTGGAACCAAATTCTTGTCACACAACTTCTTACTGGTGAATGCTAGGGATCGTTCATCTTGCATTAAGACTACACCTAAGCCTTTCCCAGAAGCATCACATTCCAATACAAAAGTTTTAGTAAAATCATGCACAACTAACACTAGCGTGGTGCACATGGTTTGATTTACAAGTGAGAATGCTTGTTATGCCCTTTTCATTCTTCACAAACTTCCTATAGTATCCCATAAGACCTAAAACCCCATGTAATCTTTTCAAGGTTTTAGGGCAGGACCATTCTTGCGTTGCCTCAATTTTCTTGGGGTCCACGCTCACTCCATCTTTTCCAACAATAAGACCCAAGTATTCAACCTCTAAGACACCAAAAGAAAATTTGGAGCATTTAATGAATAACAGATGGTCCTGAAGAAGTTGCAAGAATTTATCAACATGTTGTACATGGGCATCCCAAGTTTTACTATAAATCAAGGTGTCGTAAAAGAAAACCAGTAGAAAATCACGAAGATATGGCCTCAAAATTTTATTCATGAGGCTTTGAAAGTAGAAGGGGCATTACAAAGTCCAAAGGGCATTACTAAAAACTCATAATGTCCTTCATCTGTGCATAAAGATGTCTTCGGAGTATCACCCTCTTTCATCCTGATTTGGTGGTATCCTGAATAAAGGTCAAGTTTGGTCAAAAAATTAGCACCATGTAATTCATCTAGAAGTTCATCAATGACTAGGATGGGAAATTTATCCTTTATGGTTAACTTGTTGAGTGCCCAAAAATTAGGACGCATATGCCACATGCCTTCTTTTTTGAAAACCATGATCACTAGGGATAAATATGGGCTAGTGTTGGGACGAATGGCTCCTACCTCCAATAGCTCATGAATGATATTTTCAATTCCATTCTTTTGTGCAAATGGGTGCCTATATGGTCGTACATTTGGTGGTTGAATTTTTGGAATCAAGGGAATACCATGATTATGCTCTCCTCTAGATGGGGGTAAACCCTTAGGTGTCTCAAATACCTATTGATGTTTGTCCAAAACCCTTTGTAAGTCGGGTTGGATTTCTAGTGCAGTGTATCTAGAGCCTCAATGGCATGGAATTGAACAATAATTCCAGAGTGGTCTTTCTTCAATAATTTTTCCATCCTATGAGAACTTATGATTTCAAGGGAGCCTACCTAGAGACCTTTAAGGGTGTGAGTATGAGAGTATTGAGAAAAACTCAATTACAATTCCTTGAATTCCATGGTCACTGAACCCAACGTGCATAACCATTATGCCCCTAAACTATATCACAACCAGCCATATCTATGGATAACATATGAATTTTGAGATTATAGTCACCCAATTGGAATTTCACATTTTCGCAGCACCCCCCACTTTTCATCATCCCTCCATTAGCTATCATAATTTGAAAATTGGACGCTGGATGGACAAAACAATGGATTTCTTCAACCACTCTCCCGTGAATACAGTTGTGGGTGCTTCCACTATCAAGCAAAACTACCTGTTTGCGATTCTTGATCATCAATGTAACCCATAAGTTTAAATGTTTGTGGGGATAAAATATTGGATAAAGCATGAAGAGAAGTGAGCGGTTCTTCTTGATTGAATTCAGGCTCCAATTCTTCTTAGATAGAGGGTGTTTTGTCAACACCCTCAAACTTAGGGGTATCTTCCACAATGATGTCTTCAGGATGTGTAGGAGCAGTCAAATCAATTTGAAATAACTTTTGTTTTTTACATTTATGACCTGGAGCATAGTTTTCATCACAATTATAGCAAAGTCCAAGTCTTAGTTGTTTTTCCATTTATGTTAGATATAACTACTGTACTTTCAAGGGAGAAGAATGAATTTTGCTGGATCAATTGACCTACATAAGGCATGGGCCGGAGATGAATGGTGGTTTCTTGGTATGTGCATTGATTTTCGTTTATGCTTCTAGGTCCCTCTCAGATGACTCTAACCAAGTAGTAGGCCATTGCATCTTGACTTGTGCTTGAATGGCCTCTCTAATACCACTAATGAAACATTCTTTATAGAAAGAATATGTTAAGTTCTCTGTGCGGATGGCTGATTGCTCAAAGGTAGAGATAAATTCTATGCCTGAGCCTGTTTGACGTAACTTGGTAAGCCATCCCAAATAGTGAATATCTCGCTCATAACGGTCATGGAGAGATATAACAAAAAAACTCCAGGGAGTGAGCCCCCCATAGGATTTTTTTATGGAACTCCCACTATTGCCATCATTCTGGATCCAAATACATAACCCCCACCCTAAGTTTCATCATATCATTAGTAATTCCATGAATTTCAAAGTAGTGTTCCATCCATGTAACCCATCTTGAAGGGTTAGAACCATCAAACTTCTTCAAGTCTACCTTACGAAAGGTGTTATTATCCATGGAGTGTGGGTTAGGGTTGTGAGGCCCCGAAGAATGTTGATGGTGGCTAAATAGTCCTGAGTGAGATGTTCCTTCCTAGTGTGGCTCATTGTGTTGTGTATCCCCAAGGACCTCTTCTAACATGCGATAATATGTCAACCGATTCAGGGATTCAATTAGCTTTTCCAACTTCTTATCTAGGTTTCTTACTTCATTCTAAAGTTCTTTCATCTAGCCTTGATTGGCATGGATATTTGCCCGAAGATTGTTGTATTTTTCTTCAAGGTCAACAAACCTTTGCACATTAGAGTGTGTGTTGATGTTTCTTGGGGTCATGAAAGGTGGTTAATAGGGAGGAGTAACTTCTACCATGGGATGGTTATTTGAGATTGAGATTTACACATTAAACTACAGATATTTTTCAAAATAGTGTTTGAAGCCAAAATTTTGAAATAAGCACAAATCTTCATAAAACCCTGATTGGGAGATGATATAGAGACTTTTGTAACTTTGAAATTTCTGTCTTTGAGTATATTATTTTTTACTCTATAGTGGCTTGATATGTCTACTCTACAATTCCAGAGGTTTCACTAAATTCTAATGTGCCAAGCAAAAATTAGGGTAGTTTTTGTTGATTTTGGCTTTCTCGGAAGGTAGAACTTTTATGAACTACCACGCATCCAATTTTTCAGTTACAAATATGAGATTGATACCACATATACTCGGTTTTGTCTTCTTTTCAATGCAACTGGTAGCACTCAATTTGGAGTTATGAAACTTCAAATATAACCATTTTACCCAGAACACCTATTTAGGGCTAATTTTTGGGTTATTCAAATTGTCTGACTTACACTATGTATATCTCCAAATTGGTAGCGACCCAAAATTTGAAAATTGGACATAATTTACTTATATATGTCCTTTCTATGCCCTACCAATTCGGACTGTGAAACATCACATATAACAAATGGGAGCGAAAATTCCAAAATGACTCATTTGAAAGGACCAAACCACATGCAAAATTCCATTCACTTTGACAAAGTATAACTCCAAAAGTGTAGTGACCCAGGAGCTCAAATTCATATACATATTTCCTTCATATGTCTTTGATATAACTTGCCATTTTTGGATCCTAAAATGAAAAAAAATAAAAATGGAGCGAAAATTCCAAGGTGACTCATTTAAGAGAGCCAAACCCTAGAAAAGTCTTCCCCTTTTGCCCAAGAAAGAGCTTTGATACTACTTGTAATATGCTTAAACCCAGAAATTTGTAGAAAAGATAGAAAATATAAGGAAAAATAGATGAAATAGATAACATGTAATATCCCGAATTTTGGACTAACTATTTATGTTGTTATATTGGGCCACGCCCCCAGCACCTATGTGCTATTTTGAGTATTGGGCATGAGCCCTAGCACCTATGATTTATTCTTTTATATATTGACATACTGGGCATGGACCCTAACTGACTTCTCTATGTGAGTGTATACTGGGCAAGGAGGCCCTAATGTTTTGATGATGTTCTTCAGCTTTGATATGGGTACAAACCCTAATATATTGAGGTGATCTTTTGTTACTTACTATGCAGAACTATGATTTTTACATGATTGACTTATGTGGTGTGTTGATCGTGGACTTAGAAACACACAAATGACCTACGTACTAGGCATAAGACCCGATGTACCTAGAGGAATGTTTATGTACTGGGAGTAAGCCCTGATGTACATTGAGTGTTGGGCATAAGCCCTAGAGCACTCCAAGCTTGATAAATGAATACCGGATTCGAGGCCACTTGAATATTCTAGATGTGCCTCACAACCACATTCTAGCACTAGTGTTGAGCAGGAAGCTCTGGAATTGCACTAGCATAACACCCATGTGAAAGTGTTGAGTTAAAAGGCTAGGAAGAGCACTCGGGGTTACTAAATATCAGAGTGTTGAGTCGGAAAGACTTTGAATAGCACTTCTACTTTCACCACATTTATTTAATCTGGTTAAATGACTCATCTTTTATCTATCATCAAATACTACGGGAACTACCATGTTAAACGAGAGAATCCGACATGCAAGAGAGAGACTAGAGGTGCCTATCCAAGCTTACCGAAAGACCGTCCAAAGAATTGGACCATATCCTTAATGTTTAAAAGAAGTATAATGTGAAGATACATAAAAGATAATTTTCATAACCTAAAGTATGGATTGATTAAGAATATTCTTATGATAACAAAATGCTTAAAGGCCTCAAGGCTAAATATTATTATTAAGAGCTTTAATAATAATATTGTTATTATTTATTTATAGAATATATATTCTTTTATGTATATATTTATGCATAAGTGGGCTGCCACATTATTAAATATTATTTATTAATACTTAGGCTGAATTATAATTATTATACTATTATTTTTATGAAAAGATTAAAGATTAAAATCGCTTATAGTTAAAACAAGTGAGAAGTCCTAGTTGAAGAGGACAAAATATTTTAGTAAATAATATATTTAAATATTATATTATTTAATTTAAAGAAACTAATTATTCCAACAGTCATAATTCAAGACTCCCCTACATAAAGAGGACAAATCCCAAGTTTGGGGATCATCATTCTTTTTCATTATCATTCTCTTATGGTAATCAGAGAGAAGTTTTCTGCTCCAAGAAAGTGAAGCAGTCTCACCTAATAATTCCAGATCTGAACCAACATTGAACCTAGGGCCTCTATCTCTTATTGCATGTTGGAACCAAGCTCGGGGGGATCCAGATAGAACCAAGAACGGTTGTAGGATCATGGTTGGGAGGAACATGGTAGCCCCAAATTTATCTAGATAAGGAATCATTCTAACAGGTCAGCTAAGCACAACAGTTGTACACTAATTATTGTTTGGGTGTGCAGACCACTACAGGAGAGGATCAAGCCACAAGAAAACCAGGTATGAATTATTAAACCAGCTATTTCAAGTTATGTTAGCAGTTAGGCATTTAATTAGGCTTGTTATTAAAGTATTATTTTCCCTAAATATTTACAACATTTACCTCTCTTATGGAGCAAGGGCCTTTAGGGCATAGCTCTCGGGTTGAAGTCTTTATAAATATAGAACTGTATGCCCATAATTTTATTAAACTCAAAAACTATAACTTAGAAACCAACAGAATGTCTAGCAGGTTTAGTCAAACTAGCATGTGCTAGACATCCATGCAAAACTTAAACCTAGAGTCCTTTCTCTATCAATTTAAATAGCATAAGTCATTTTCTTCCTGGCAGCGTTATTTATGTAAATTGCTATCAGTCTTATACTCATGTTTTTCAGTTATGTTATTCCTTTTAGAAATAGGATTTATATTTCCATAGTTTTCTTTCCAAAAGTCATAACGAATATATTACACAGTAGTGAAAACATCTTACACAGTATCTTCCAATACTTTCAAACATCAACGAAACCCTTAAACCCTTGATTGCGATTTTCAACCAACAGTCGGCCCATTCTAGAAGGAAAAAGAAACAAAAACGCAAACAGGTATTGCAAGGAAGATACGATTTCAAATATAGACTCAGACTTTGCATTCTCATCTTACGTTATAATATTTTAAACCCCAAACCTTAACGGGCTTCGCTATCATTTCAAGAATCAAGCCCCACAAGCAAACGTAGCATTCACTTATCATAAATTACAAATCTTTTAACCCATCGAAATACTAGTCAAGTGATCGAAACCCATAAACAACTTTTTGAATGACCCTGCTATCTTACAACACGCCCACAGCGTAGTATTGACAGTCAGACCATTGTTTTTTCAAAATCAACAAACAACACCTAGGGTCACATCCTTATTTAAAACGCATGACCATTCTTTAAAAGCAGAAATTTCAAACGAGAAGCAAGGCGAATATTACTTCACCCACAGAAGCAAATCCACATCTATCTAACATTACGTTATTTTCTTTTAGCAATAGTAGACAAACTTTCAATTAATTACAAATGCAGGTTGAGGGGTCGAATCCCTTTACAAAATACATCAAACCCCTTTTCATTTTACAACTACTAGAAAATGCAGCAAGAAAAGCCAAAAATTGAATCTTTACAGGCACATAGGCAAATAGCCTCAGGGTTACGCTTCTCATATCAACGCATTCACTTTTAGCAAGCTAAGGTTTTTAGACTCAGAGAATATTTATCCATTCAACAGACAGAGCTTCACCATTTCTCACGAAGAAATCAAATCGAAAACCTTGCAGGACAGAGTAACCATGAAAAACGCAGAAGGTAAGAAATTAAGAGTAACTTGTCCATTACATTTTCAAATATAAAAAACGCAGAAGTCTGCTCTGTACGATTCATTCATCTATCGAACCCCCATATTCATACAACAGGAATATATCACTCCTCAAAAGATGCTTACAGTTTTTACATATAACCCGAATGGTCAAAGCCACTACTTTCAAACGAAAACCCTCTAGGGTTACCCATCTTTGTAAAACCTAGCAACATATCCATAAATGGGTCCAGCCAAAGGCGACCTCCTCGGGATTTCTCAAACAAACCAATGAGCCAAAGGCCACACAAAATCCCAAATAGCAAAACATTACACCATCCAGAGATGCGAGAGGCAGGAGCAAGGGTTTGGGAAATCTGGACTTACCAGTTCCCAAGCCAACCAACGCCAAGAGGGCTAGTCACCTGGTAGCTACCCATGCTGAGAAGGAACAAAACAATCCTGCCATCAAACCACCATTTCGAGGTTAAATACTGAGGTAAGATTTCATGTCGTTTTAAATCAATGAGAGAACGAGCTTACTTAGAACGTGGACATTACCTGTAGCATGAGCCATCCTCTGCAACTTCCAAGCAAGTAGCCAACCGGTGCTAAGACCACGAGCAAAGCTCGGGTCAAAGCATAGAGCCCTCAGTACATCAAACAGTAACCAAGCAAAGTGAACCACGAAAATGAAAAATTCGCTGGTGTAAAACCCAAGGGAGAACCCTTTTGCATAGCTGGCAGCATGGCCATGTGACATCATATTTCTGCATTTAATACTTCCACCAAACTTCAAATTATTTCAATACTCTACCCTGAACCCTATAGTGGGAGTTCGTTGTTTCAAAGTGTGTGGTCCAACAATTATTTCCACATACCAACGATATTGCAAAGTCCAAACAAGTATTGCAAGGCACCACCATGTATTTCAAGTACCAATAAGTATTCAATATACCAATACCTCAATCTTTACAATCCTTAGGATTAGGTAAATTGTTAGGAACATAAAGTAGACCCTAGGCAGATGCCTTCATAGGAACACCTGCAAAAAAAATTACAAGTAAATTGTTTTAGCAAAAATCGTTGAGTAAGTCAGAAGTCCCTTTACTTACACCTTACCTCTCGGCAACTCTGCCGGGGGTACTTTCCTTTTTGAAACACCAGTGTTCCTGTATAGGCCTTATACTTTCCCCATCAAGGGTCCATCTCGCCTAAAGATAACATTTAGACGTTTATAAATATGCACTTGAGTTTTTGAAACAATAAGAAGGAGATGCTATTATAATTACTCTAGCATTGGTACACTTGCGACAAAATTACATTCTCTACCCAATACATCGCTTCCGCAAAGCTGTAAGAATTAGCAACCAGTAAGATCATGTTACTTAGGAAACTGAAACTCCCAAATGTCGCAAACAAGTACCGGTGTAGTATTTTCTTATCAGTGTTGAAGTTAATTTACAAATCATCACCTCTTAAATAGTTTTATTACAGTAACGGAAAATTTTAAATTTTTACTATTTTTAGGGACATTACATATCAATGCTCACTTGCCTCTTCAAGGGGGAAACCTATAAGAGCACTAGCTCCAAATACAATGACAATTCTTGACTCCACATTACATATCTTACTACTCTATATATAGTACTTCAAGAGCCCAAGTCCAACTACTTGTGGTTCCACTATTAATGAGGGTCCACCACCTAAGGGCCTTTACTCAATAAGGAATACCCTTTTACATTAAAAACCTACCCACTAACTCACCAATGGGCCTTATGGTCTTGTACATAAATAAAGTAGGGGAGATAGGGTAGGACCTTAACACATGTGATGTGTCTTCTGAGTTGAAGATCGAGTCTTTAGACTCTGCTCTAAGACAATGTGATTGGCCCTTTCTAATTCTAGGGGGGTTGTATTAGATGATTTCAGGATCAATGTATTGGTCCCAAACTTCTCACCATTTAGTTAGTTGACAGGGGGGAACATAGTGATGATTATCAAGCTTCAAGTTTCGAAGTCGACCTTGATGGATTGCAGTTTATTCAGGATTATTTTTTGTTTATGGTCATCTAAAAAGCATCCATTTAGTAGAATATTTTCAGCTTCTGCAAGACATCGGTTAGTGGTCATCCAAAAACAACCCATTCAATAGAAGAATTACAACTTTTGCTAGCCTTCGAAATGTTCTAGGAACCTTTGAGCCTTAGAGCCAAGTTCCAAATTGGTATGTGGTCAACCCAAAACCACCCTTTTTAGAGAGAAACCTTTCATTAGTAGAAGACACTAGCTTCTAGATAATTTTCCTGGCAAATAATAAAATTGTCAAGTGAGAAATTATCAACATTTGTCAATTGTTCACTTCCTGATTCCAATAGTGTTGTTTTCTATGGTTTTGATCATTATGATATTTGTTGGCTTGGCAATGTTTGTGATACTATCATATTATTCGACATGGCCAGTTTTAGTTGCAATAGCATGAATTAGTATGCTCTTGGCACCAATCCCTAACTCGCTCTATTTTTCTACTAGTGCTTCATGGCCTCATCCCTCAAGTTGGTTTGGTTTTGGAAGTTGGAGTTAAGGTTATTAATATGGGTCTTTGGCATCATTTTGATAGCTTGCTGCAATTGTTTGAGTGGACTCCCAAGCCTCCACTTCATGCAGTCTTCTTATGCATATATTTTGAAGTTGAGTTTGAAGGTGTTATTAGCACTTTTTAGTTCTTGCTCCTTCCTTTGCATGACTTGCCTTACTACTATTACGAGGACTTTGGGAAATGCTTTTTCATGACCTTTGCAATCCAACACTTCAACCTTGTGCATTTTATCACATTTCAATAATAATAATAATAATATACTTTTTAAGATCACAACCTAGCCAAACACCAAATTGATGTATGAAACCCCCTTGTTTCTAGGACAAGGTACCCCTCCGTGCAATGATTTCACTGCTTAAGTCTATGGAGGTACACATTCCCTACCCCCTCTAGATCTTAACCTATGACCTCCTAGGAGGAATCACATGTTCTTAGCCATTAGACCCACTCAAGTTGTTTTTGTGAGTTCCTTAAGCATATATATATGTATTTGGTCATGAGTATGGTGAGTTACTCTAGGCCCTGTCATTACCTACAATGGCATACAAGTGCACTTTAGATGTGATTTTAGGTGATGTTTTGAGATGCTTATCATCAACACCTTCATTTGTGTTTAGCTTATGTCACCTACTATGAAGTCCTTAATGATGCTTAAATTATATGATGCTGATTATTTTTGGAAGACATGACTAATATGGCCCACATGCCTCAATCTATGATGGATTGATGATCCTAAACTACTAGCAATTCTAGTATATCTTCTCTTTTGACAATCAAATGTTTGAGAGTTTGGAAGTGTTTTCTTTTGTACAACATATTTACTTTGGATTGTTGAGAATGCCAAGAGTGTCAATGATGTTGCAAGTTGTTTGTTATCCTATGAGCAAGGACATTCCTTACCTTATTTACCTAGGTTGTAGTTTCACGAATTTGTCCAATACATTATATGTGATTTAAGACATGGCATTTTTGTAATGTCTATGCATGTTGGTTTTGATTTCATGCATGATGTGTTTTTGCATTGGTTGTTTGAGTCAAAGATAGAAAGTTCGAATAATATCGTTGATTGCTATCACTTCTATTTTTGTTTTATGTCTAATACAACGAGGTTTTGGGGAATAAATTCTACTCGAGGCCCAAGGAGAGACAAGCATAATAACAACATGTGGAGAGGAAGGAGGAAGAAGGTGTAATTCTCCTTTCACTTTGATGTTGATTTGAAGGAATTTCAACAATTAATACAAATAAGCCATTTGTACTTGGGAGGCAAACCAAATGACCAACTTTCCCTTTTGTCTTTCCCACCTAATTTGAGGCCACACTTGAGCATCCAAGAAATTAATCTTCTTATTACATCGCCTCCATGTGATGCTAATCTTGCATGGGAGTTCGACCACACACCGTCAACTACTAATCTTAATGGTTGGAGTTCAACATTAATGGTTGGAGAAGACTTGTTGAACCTTCTCAGTCTACTTCAAATGCCACTTATTTTCCCAACATTGTTGACCGATGGAAGCCTCCCCTTAATATCGTGATTATAGAAGTTGCCCCTCCACATGAAAAAATGAAAAGTGGTTATATAGAACCACCTTTGCCTCCTTAAGGACCCCAAAGGCCCTTGTTGAATCTACCATTGTTGTTTGTTCTCCCGTGATTTCCCCAACTAAGAGCCATGTGGAAGATTGCACTGATTCTAAACCTGGTTTCGATCACTCCTTTTTGAGGGAAGACGAGGATCAAGAAATCATTTGATAATCTTCACCCCAAAGGTGGTCACCTACCTATGGTTTGCCCCCAAGACTACCTAGCCTTCCTACTCTTCTCATTTAGGGCTTGCATCACCAAAGTCGCATATTTGATTTGGTTGGAGTTTCATAGTTGCTTTATGGGTTTCACTAACAATGTTACTCTTTTTGGACATGATGAGGGTGCATTATTTTGTGTATAAAGCACTATTTACTATTTTTGTGTGGTAAGGGTAGACTCTCAATTTTGACATGTGAGATGTCTTTATGATTATATCAACACGATTATTTTGCATAAATGAATTTGACTTGATAAAGACAACAATGTGAAACTTTGGTTGTAATGGTAAAATGGCATTGTGTTAATTCTCATTATTTAAATTCTCTTTCATTTCTATACATATATAAAAGTAGAGATAAGGAGGAAATTCGAGGGATATTTGCTTGCGTAGGAACAATAAGGTGCATGTAAGCTCCTAGAGCTTGCATCCCATGGTAGCTTTGGTGTTTTAAATTGTGCTTGATGGTGGTCTTCTCTCCATCATGTGAGGTCATGAACCTTGAATTTGTATCATACTTCTATTTGATCTTTCACTTTCTTAGAAAATGTCAATTATATTTATTTATTTTTATTTTTTTGGCCTCCAACTCAAAATAAAGTAAAGAAATTGAGACACAAGATAAAGGCCCAAAGTAAGTTGAAGCTATGTTGATTTGGTGATTAATTTATGATATTCATGTTCATTATTTGGATTCTTGAAAGTCTAATGGTGTTAGGTGACAATAGGAGTATTTTCCATACGTTCAAGCGCTTAGTGGGTGAAATTTTATTTTTCTATCACTAAGGTACATTGATTTCTTCATGTCACTTGTATTAGTTGCTTCATCCTAAATATGTTCATATATAATTGCTTAAATGACTTGTAGATATCTTATTCCAGTCCAAGGGTCTTCTTGTCCCCTAAGAAGTTGGGAAATTTTTATTTTTTCCTCTATTGGTTTGAGTATATGTTTGTCCATTAACTTTTGGGTTACTCTAAAAGTGTTTATACCATGATTTGTAGTGCTTCATGCGATGTGGAATGCATGGTGTGTTGATTACCCTTGGTTGTTTTCTGATGGACACACACATTGGAGACAAAATATTCTTGGATAGTTATGCCTTGACTCAATGTTTATCTAGCCCACTTCCTTAGGGCATTGGAGACCTATGTGGCTAGTAGTTTTTTTCATGGGGTGGGCACATGCAGGCTATTATTTTGCTTGAGAAGACAATTCACTTTTGTGGAGGAGCATTGGGCATCTTAGAGGAGGGCGTTGAACCCTAGATGGTATGGGGACAATTGGTTGTTTGGATGCAGGCTTCTACTTGACTTGAGGACACATGGGTTGAACATGTCATTGTCGTGGATTCGGAGGTACACATGGCTTAGGATGGAGCCTAGGAGCATTGGAGGTCTTTGGAGGATCGTCGGACACACCTCGCAGAAAATTCAACATTGGACCCTAGCTTGGTGGGCATATTCAACTTGGAGTGTGACATGTGTGACCTAGACTTGGAGCACTCCACATGTGAGCCTATCTTGTGTAGAGTTAGGTTGCTTGAAGTGTATTGCTAACCACCCTCACCTTCTTATAAATAAAGGGCAAAGATACTCTTTTCCTCACTTGGAACTTGTTCAATCACATAATCACATACCTATGTTAAAGATGTGAGACCTAAGTTGAACTTGTCTACTTGTACTCTTCTTCATTTGCATTTGCTCTATCTTGAGCACTTAGGTTCTTGGAGGAATTTCAAGGGAAGGCTAGGGTTGGGTTTTAGCCCCAAGGAGACCAAGAAGATGAGGGTTTGAAATAAGCTCTAGAGGAGCAAAGGTAATGGTTAATCTTGTAACTCTCGTGAGAGAAGGCTAGGGTTTTGTAGCATTTGAAAACCCTAGTGCTACTTGTGCTTGTTGTGGAGAAGAAGAGACATTGTACACTTGTGGGATACAAGTGTAGGTGCAAAGGAGAATTTGCCAATGTTGATGCTAGTTCATTGAGGATATTTTGTTGAGTGACCAACTTTGGTTAAGAGTGACCCCTAACTGGGAGGATTTGGTGGCTAGGGTTTTCATATGGTTTCCCTAACTGGGGTTTGAAAAACTTGACTTTTACCATCTTGTGATAAGTTGTTGGTATGCACAAGATATTAATCTTTGTAATCCAATAGACCAAATTTTGTGTACTTGCATATTTGAATTTCAACTAATGTTATTTTCTTAATTAGGTAGATTCTAGCATTGGTTGTGTATGTTGATTTGATACAACATAGCACTAAATTGGTTAAGTGATTTTTAACACATTTAGAAGATATATGCATGGATTCACTATTGTTACAATTTGTTGTAATAAGACATTTTAGAGCAATATTATACTTGTAAAGTGTTCCCAAAGGGTTATAGCTTTGTGGTGTTGAAGTACACTTACATGGTATTTTTTTTCTCGATTGCCTTGTGAAATTGGGTTTATAAAAATATATTGTCGCTTTAATTTAATAGTTCAGATTCAACACCAAAATTGAAATTTCACAGGAAAAAGATTTGTAAATCTCAAGGTTTAGGTCACTTTTTTGTATTTGCATTAAAAAGTTAGTCTCAAAATTCATACAGTGTCCTTATAAGGTCTCATAAACTTCAAGATATGCCTAAATACTATAGTCTCTGCATTCGCAAACATTGCTAATATTGTTAAAATCTATGAATGTGACTCAAGATCACCCTCTGAAATTTAAATATGGAGTTTTGGGTCATAGTGCATATTTTTTAATCTTGCATTGTTCATGTCCTATAAATTTGTGTACTTCTTTTGTAATTTAGACATGTTTCTTTCTTTTCAACTTTTAAGCCTTTGGTTCTTAAAATTAGTTGTTATGTACCAAATACTTAAAATAACATAACAAACCAAAATACACACAATGTACATAATATGTAAACATAAAGCGCAACTCCAAAATAGATAAGAGAGAGTTACATTAACCCACATTATAGGTGAGCCTCCTATAAACACCCTTATATATTCATATATCCAATTCTCATGCTCTCCATAATGACTATATTGACTTTTATATATTCATATTCTAACCCATTGCACAAGTAACTCCTTTGTTAGGATGACCCTATTCCCCATATATGCCCCCCTTGGACTCATATTATATGTTCATTTGATTTATGCTTTTAATTTCTTCACTATCTTTAATCAGCATTGTTCATTATCATAAAAGCATAAAAATATGGAGAACACTAACACCAATGCAATGTCTTTGTTTCATCATTGCTCTATTTCATAAGCTTTATATTCATTGTTTTGTTCAACCAGGTTTTATTTATTTTCTCCTACAAATCAAAAGTCACAAAAATTATATAATAGAAAAAAGAAAAAAAATATTCATTACAAAAACAGAATCTCTGAAGTCCTGGTTTAAAAAAAAAAAAATGTGTTGTACTTTTCCATGCAAAGGAAAGCAATAAGAAACATAAAAGACCTCCAAGGGCTTTAAGCATCAAGTAGTATGCACATTGACCCTCTCGCTTAGCCCACAAAAGTAATGTTGATCCCTTAAATACCATTTTGGGCATTAACACAAACAATTACATTTTTGCCAAATTTGTTGGCTCTTTCTAGTATTGTCTTTTAAAGACCATCATACATCCATTTTAAATCCAAATCTATCTAGCATTGAGAGGGATTCAATTTTTTGAGGTGCAATTTTGCTCCTCAATGTGTGAAAAAATTAAGATAAAAGAAACCTACACCTCGTGATATTCAATCCATCACAGTGCTTCATAAATCCAGGTTTAAGATGGATCCATGCTAGTTTTGATTTTTTTATTGTATAAGCCTACATGTTATTCTTTTGTGATGTGGGTTATAGTTGTCACGCCAACGTTAACCACATTACATGACATCCCCCTCATACTAGGTTGTAGAGCACCTCACTACTCTCAGTGCAATTACAATTGCTCTGTTTAATAGTGTGGCATGGTGAGAGCCTTTGGATTATTCTAAGTTTTAGTCGAAACCTGAAGACAATTCAAACAAAAATTTCAGCGACAATAGCAACTCTTGCGATACCTAGAATGACATGACTTGCTTTCTCTTGGCCACCCAAATTTTATTCTTTCCTTGGAAGTAAAAATATTGGTTTGTTCTACACCCTCTCTTTGTTTTCATATCATAAACTACATTGAACTGAAATCCTCCATGAGGTTAACATGCTTGTAAAATTAAGCTAAAACCAATAAGTGATGAATATTTTGGAATTTCTGCCTGGGTGAGCATGTTTTCCACATAACTTTTGACCATATGTTTTGTTTCGGGCTATATCATCCTCACTATTGAGGCTTAAATGTATTGGGATGAATATTTTGGAATTTCTGCCTAGGTGAGAATGTTTTCCACGTAACTTTTGACCATATGTTTTGTTTAGGGCTATATCATCCTCACTATTAAGGCTTAAATGTATGGTGAAGATTAGCATAGTAACTTGGCACATATGTTTTGTTTAGGGCTATATCATCCTCACTATTGAGGCTTAAATGTATTGTGATGAATATTTTGGAATTTCTGCCTAGGTGAGAATGTTTTCCACATAACGTTTGACCATATGTTTTGTTTAGGAATATATCAACCTCACTATTGAGGCTTAAATGTATTGTGATGAATATTTTGGAATTTCTGCCTAGGTGAGAATGTTTTCCACATAACTATTGACCATATGTTTTGTTTAGGGCTATATCATCCTCACTATTAAGGCTTAAATGTATGGTGAAGATTAGCATAGTAACTTGGCACATAGTGATTTTGAACCATTAGCCTTTCTCACAATCGGTGACTTTGATAAATATATTAATATTAATCTTCTTCGTTACAATCCTAGTATTTTTTAACGTGTCTGTTAGGTTATAAGAAGTAACTGATATCAGTAAACTTTACTAATCTACTTTGCTTAGCATAGTAAACTTTACTAATCTTATAATCTTAGTCAGACATCATACTATTATTAAAGGGTAAACCTTCAATAGAAACTGTGCTATTACTATTAGTTGGAGAAAGTTGGAGAAAGTTGAGAGTTTACATCGCAGTCAAATATTCCTCGATTTCCATATTTGGCACCTAGATGACCTTGATGGAGAAGGCCAACTGTACTATTAGTTGGAGAAAGTTGAGAGTTCACAGTGCAGTCAAACTTTCCTCGATTTCCATATTTGGCACCTAGATGACTTGATGGAGAAGGCCAATTGATGAAAATGTATTATTCCCGCTTAAGAAAATACCAAGTCAATGGTGGTCCCATTATCAATTATCAATTTCTAATACGTCACATGCCACAGACAACAACCCTGATTGTAATATGCTTTGGCCGTATTGACACTCCCAACTTTCACTTTGCTGATCACCATATTCAGCAACTAGATGACTTTATGGAGAAGGCCAATTGATGAAAATGGATTATTCTGATAAAAATACCAAGGCAATCGCATTTCCATATCAAACTTTTTTTATGTTGTCTGCCATAGAGGACAACCTTAATTGTATGGATGGTTGAATGACATCGTCTATGGATGTAATGGACTTGGTTTCTGATTATGAAACTTTATCTGAATCTTCAGTTGTGTCTTTAACAGGACACACTGATATTTCCTCGATGAGATTGGAATTTACCTCATTTTCCACCATTTGGATCCTACCCAAATCTCTTGTTAAAGCAAAAGAAATATGCAGAGGCCCAAGAGAAGACCAGTGTTTTCAGCTGAAGCTTTTGGAACTCCAGTATTATAAAAGAGGCTCAGAACCAATATAATATGTGTCGGTTAGGACTTCTGCAATTTGGGAAAACCATGAGCAATATGTTTGAGCATTAAATAATTGATTTAGTATTCAATGTAGAGAGACTATTTTCATACGCAGGCCTAAGAAACTTCCGTGGAAGGGGGAAAATGCCAAATTCTCTTGTTCCAGAGGCTAATAAACACTTCAGTAGGAGACAATAAGATTCCTAAAAGAACATATACTAGAACCCAAAATGTTTCCTTGCCATGTTTCCCTATATCTTTTGGAGGATTTCAATCTTTTATTATTAAAAATTGGTAATTCATAGGCTGAAGTGTGTTGTTGGTCCACCATCATATTGTCCAGATAATCTTTCTGCCACTTTATTTTGTTTGTTCCATGTGTAGGTCTGCTTATTCCCATGAGCTTAGAACTGTTGTTTTATTCATCATTCCAAACTGGAAACCATGTTTTTGCACCAAGAGTAACAAGGTACTCTACAGCCCAGTATGAGAAAGATGTTGTAACAATGTAACGTAACGTTACCAAAAATTTAAAGAATAATAATAATTAAAAAATGAATGTCAGCTAATAAAATAAAAAAAATTATTGTACCGAGAGTAGCGAGGTGCTCTACAACCAGCATAGATCCATCTCAAACCCAGATCTATCAAGCATCGAGAGGGATCAAATTTCTTGAGTGAATCTTTATTGATGTGTAAAAAATTTAAGATATAAAAATTTACACCACAAGAAATTGTTTACCTCTCAGTGCTTGATAGATCTGGGTTTAAGATGGATCTATGCCGGTTTAGTAACTGGTCACAACATATGCATATGTGGTAGATAAAATATGATGCAAGTATGGCAGGCTAAAAACAAATACAATAACTAATAAGATATTTATGCAACAAAATCATGCTTCCCTCAGGTGAATATGTAGCTAATTCCAAAAACTTGCTAACAATGCGAAAAGAGAAAAATATCTGAAGAATACATCACCTGTAGAAATACAACTTAACAACAGTTTGTGGGCTTCTGCATGACTACTCAAAAAAGACAGCAAGTACAGAAGGTTATATAGACTAGCAATATCAAGGGCCCAAAAAGAAGTACAATCCATGGGTGTGTTCATTGAGTCAACTTAGCTTAGCTCAGGAGGTGAGGCACCTTATTCATTAATTGCCTGGCTACGAGATCCTGTTAAACTCTAATCTAACCAATCTACTTCAAAGTTCATTGCACACTACAAATAGGATTTGTTTACTAGAGTAGATGGGTAAAAAGGTCAAATAAATTTTGTCCATACCCAGTTTTCACATCTTTGCACATTAAAAATTTAAATATTAGCACACGATTAAATTACCATTTGCTTGTGTCATGTTTCTAAGAAGGATGGAGGCCTCTAAAATTAATCGGAAGGCATGTCATTGGAAATCATCGAGGTCGCTTCATGACCTACCTGGAACATTTCAAATTTTTAATTTGACAACTCCCAATAGAGTTAAACACCATAACAGCCAATTTCTTTGCACCCACCAACTATAAAAGAACATTCTATCCCTCCCAACCTACTGGGAGCTGTGACACATTCACAGACCTATGACAAGTATCATGGACATTTTTCCCAGTTACAGGCCAGGGTGGAAAGATCTCCAGAGCAAAAGAACCAACCTCCATTTCTTTTAATCACTATAACATAAAAAAATAAACTAGAATAGATCCACGCTAACCCTAGATTTATTAAGCATAGAGAGGTTTGCACCTCAATTTTTTTTATCTTCTAGGCACTCTATACATCCAGGGTTAACATGGATCTATCCTAGTGTTATCAACATGCACGGATTAATGCTGATTTGGCTAAGACACATTGGCCACATGTATAAATCAGTAGTTAAGACAATTGTGCCACATGCATGATAGACACTCGTGCCACATGCATAGGCTATGAATGTTAATGGTACCATAGTGTTAAGCAAATGTTGATGGCAGTCATGCCATATGCACAGACTAGCATTTATGTACGAAGAAAAATCTCAGTGTTCTCCTTTAGTAATTGTGTCATGGCCATTCTCCCCAAGTGGGGTGCTATCGTATTGACGAGTATGACAGCGCATAACCAATGCAGCCACCCAGCCACTTGGCGATGCATGGCATGCGGTAATCGCAGGGCAATAAAGAAGGTTGGTCCGGTTTCCAAGCTCAGCATTAAGAGCAAGAGTACCTCCAGCATGTGAAGGATAGGGCAGCAGATCTGGAGCTCTGCACAACCAGATTATCCACTTAACTCTGTAATAATGGATGTACAATTCCTCATTAATCTGCCAGGAATGGATGGGACAACAAGCGGGATTTCCATTTAAACACTCTCGAAAAGGCAATGTTCTCCCATTCGGCTCAGTTGGAAAACTAGGATTTCCTCTGAGCCCCCTCTGCATTCTCCTTGGAAAAGAAGCATTCTTAGAATGCCAAGATTTCGGGAGAGGGGAAAATCTCATCGTGGTTTGTGTGTTTCAAATCGAGTTGGATCCAATCGAGAAGCATTGGGAAACTTGAATGAAGCTACAGATCCGAATAAGGACTATTCCGACGGAATTGAGGAATTTAGGGTACCAGAGCCTGTGTGTAGGTTGCCACTGCTTGTGGGAAATGTTTGAGGGTACCTATTGCCTCCTGTTGGCTGCCGTTCACTACTGTAGTCTTCTTGTGGCTGCCATTCACCATTGAACTCTTGTTGACTGTCTTGGTTATTATTCTGGATTTGATTTTGGATATTTTGTACCCTCTGCTGTAATTGATCAACCCTATTCCTCAGCACTTGTCTCTCTCTCTCAGGTATGTGATTACCCTCAGGTAACAGTCAGTTAATTGTTCCTTTTAGTGATTTGTCTCTGAGAGACAAGATCAGATCTGAAAGCTATATTCTGAGTATAAGGAAGGACCTCACAATCAGATGAGTCATCAGACCTAATTTTGGCATGTTAACTTAGTTTTATTTACTGCTGCTCATGATTTTATTTCTATAGTACTGCTGTTACCATTCATGATTTATGTCCTGTACTTTGCAATTGTTAAATTCTGTTTCAAGCACTAACTTTAACACAGTGATCTCTGAAGAGTGTTAAAGTTGAAAGAGATGAAAATTATGTCTTGTTAGATTTACTACTGCTGCTGTACTTTTACTTCAGTACTATTTTGTAGTTTAAATTTGCGTTAAAGTACAAGTTTTGCAATTTTTTGAAAATCCCTAAAACTTTAACACAAACAGGCCCTTATGTCAAGTTTGTCAAGCAATTTCTGGTCTATTTTTGTAAAACTCCATGCCAATGTGGGCAAGTTTTTGTTCAAGGCTTGGACCTGGACCAGTTTGTTTTTGTTGCCTTTTTTGTTCAAGGCTTGGGCCTGAACCAGTTTGTTTTTGTTGCCCAGGTCCAAAATGACTGTAACTGCCATTGTACATATTTTTATCCAGTAATATAGTTGCTTACTTACAAAAAAAATTGTGTCATGGTCATCTCTTTGTCATTTGTATATAATGGAAGCATGTTCCATCTTCAAGCCAAGAAAATTCATGCCCATGATCACTAGTAGAAGTCCATCTGTACTTCCTGTCCATTAGTATGCATCAGTGTTACAAATATCATTTCAGGGAATATATCGCCAATGTCCAGAAATAAACTTGTCGGAAATATCCAGAAAAATATCAGCAAACTTTTTAAAAATACAAAATATTCATTTTCTTTTAAAATCTGAAGCTTCAAGATGAAATAAGCACATCACCACATAAATATGAAAAGAAAACCAACATAGGCAAAAATATCGCAAAAGAATGAGCACAAAAATAGAAAATTTTGTACTTCATACACAAATTATGGTGCCCTCGGCAATATTTTCTGTTGACTCTCTATATATTGCCAATATATATTTTCCAAAATATTGTGATATACTCAAATACCTTAAAATCGCTAATGTTTTAGGCCGAGTGTATCAGCAAGTTGAAAAACTCACAGAATATCATCAAATATCATGATATATTGGCGATATTTGCAACATTGCACAGGTATACGTATTGCCAAAGTGACCCTTCATCAATCAAAAGAGAATCACTCCACAATTAATCACATAACATATTTTTCATCTACAAATCACTCAATCTCCAATAATAAATATCTTTGTTTCACTGAAATGCTATTTGCAACTCCACTAGTAAATGATCATATCGTTTTAAAACATCCTTGCACATAATTCATGAATCTTGGTTGGATCCATGGTCACTTGGTAAAGGGAGGAGTGCAAAGTTCAAATCTCTCGCCCCCCTATTAAAGTAGGTATCATAACATCTTAATACAGAGTTAAGCATGCAGGAGAAGTGATGAACAGCAAGCGACAAAATCTTGGGTAGGGGTGGCAGCTTCTGCGAGGGTTGATCGCACTGGCTTCGAAGGAAAAATACTAGCTCTCAGTGAAGGTGTCATAAGGCAACCAAAGAAGGTTCAATCCCTAAGTTTACAGAGACATTAAGTGATGCTCTGTAATGTAGCCTCCTGTGGAGCTGCAATTTGTCAAGGACCAGGCCAAGCAGGTCTTTCAAACCTGGGAGGGTTTTCATCTGATCAATATCAACACGTAGCGAACTAATATGAGCTTTCACATATAGACAAACCAATGAAGAATTTCAAGTTTTTGTGAGGTCTCTCCCTCTCCCTGCAGATGAAAGGAAGGAGGAGATCCGACTGAACCATTGGTAAAGTGCTAGGTCCACAAGTGACTGTCACAACAACAGCAGTCTGGATAAGACTTCCAAATCTCCCTCTTCACTTGTGGTCTTCATCATTTCTTGAAGCAATTGGAAACTCCCTGAGTCAATTGATTAACGTTGACAGAAATCAGATTTTGCAAGGTCTTGTCACCTTTGCCCGTATTGTGTGAAGCTTGTCCTCAGTGGGGGCTTACCAGACAAGATGATTATATAGTGTGCTGATCTCACTTTTACCCAGCTGCTAGATTATGTGAACACAACTTTCAGATGCTGATCATGCCAGCAGACTGAACACCTTCAGAAAACTTGCCCATCTTCTCCTATATCTTCATAGTCCAAAGGCACCAGGAGTAAACCCCAAGGATGGCAATCGGAAAAGAAAAAAGAATGCCTAAACCACCTGGTAAACAGCACTCAGAACGTCACAAACAGCATCAGCCGAGATTCTAATTACTAAGAAGCTATCTTTCTCTTGCTCTTTCTGCTGGTGGGAAGTGAATGGAGTTGAAAGAGAAAATTGGAATCACACAAGGAGCAAGAGACAATCATTAAAGGGGGAGCGTCGTGCAGATAAGAAAATTTTATTAAAGTCCAACAAATGACCACAAAAGTAGGTCAATGGGACTAAAAGACCACATTCAGTGTTGGTACAATGTGAGAGTGCAAACAGCAAACACAACCCCTAAATCAAAACTGACAGCAAAGATAAAGAACCAAGTGTCTACCATAAGCTAAATATCTAGCTAAGAGAAGAAATAAAATAAGGTGCAAATACAATAAGTCTTGGTGCTGAAACAGATGCAAAAACATAAGAGAGTATGTCAAGCCCTGCTGGAGCTCGAGCTGGCTGCAAAGGACAAATGAGGTCATCAATAGCTGTGAAAGGACCAATGCATCGACTAATGATATCCTCTGTAGAATGGTCAAGGCCGGCAGTACCTGGTTGTATGATCTGGGGAAGAGTGCAGGAGCAAAGAAATTTGACTCTTCTAACCTACAAGGCCATGGGGAAGAAACCCCTGATGGAAACCTACCTACTCAAGCAAACTTGAGGGGTGGTGCATTGGGTGGGGGAAGCCCAACTCTATGATCACCTAGAGTTGAATAGTTTGCTAATGTGGTGGTGTACACCCTATGTCCTTAGCCGACAACTTCTTGTGGGTCTTGAGGAGATAGGTCGACCCCCCAAGGAGATTGAAAGGAAATACAAGGCCACACTGATTTGGAATCGAAAGTCTCATGAATCTCTATCTATTGCTTGTTGCATCAATTAGACAAGGCAACCGAGAAATATGAGGTGATCCTCTTGAAGGCCTTTGTTTGAGATAGAACATGTAGACACTGAGATCTACATCCAAATATTTCCTTCATGAAGACGGCAAGACATCCTTGGTTAGGGCGGCTAAAAAAGTGCAAAGAGTGCTCCCTATGTCCTGTAAAGGCAACTCCTCATAGATCTTGAGGAGGTAAATCCACCCCCTAAGGAGATCAAGAGGTAACACAAGGTTGCACCGATCTAGAATCCGTAGTCTTGTGAATCTTTATCTACTGCTTTTTGCATAATTAGATATGGAAACTGAGAACTATGAGGTGATCCTTCTCAAGGACTTCATTTAGGATGGGACATGTAGAGATTGATATTTGTGTCCAAATACTTCCTTCATGAAGAGGGCAAGACATCTTTTGTTGGAGTGGTGAAAAAAAGTGCAAAGGGAGCACCCTGTTACCGGATGATTTAGCAGGGCTAATATCCAATGAACAAATGTAATGGAGGAAGTGACCACTGTCACCTTAGTCACTCTTCCAACTGCTTCAGAGAGTCGGAACCTCCAAGGGGAGAGCCCTTCAAGGATCTGCAAGACATTCAAGACAACAAAGCTATGTCTCCTAGATGCCCCAGTTAGTGACCAGTGCCTTAATCAATATGACTTTGTGAATGAAGAAGACATAATATGAGGTTTAGTGCTTGTAGATGCCAAATATAAATGTATCTATTCAACGTATTCCACTCAAAAGGTAGAGAACATTCAATGACTCTTTATATAGGAAAGTATCGTTCACCAATGATTAGCATCAATCATGTAACATGAATCATCCAAAGTCAAAGACGAAGAGTCAAACCACCAATAACAAATATAAAGACTAATGCCTATGGCAAACTAAGCACTGTATGTCAGTGATGACAGACACCTAGACAGTTGGACAGCAGTAGTAGATTAAGTGCAAAGTGCTAATAAAGTGCCTCAGGGTAAACAATGTAGCTTCAATACTTAACCTTGGTTTATGATAACAAAATATGAGTAGTTTCAGACTTTATATGTGGAGGTTAACAGTAGCATGGCAGCCCTTGTAGAGTCAAATTAAAATATCCACCTACCAATTTATAACAGCAGAGGTGTATTCAACAGATACTAGTTCCAAATGCGACTAGGTAGTTATATGACTGTCAATAAAATGCACACTTTCAGACTGTATGTAAAACCTTAACAGCAGTATAATAATGTCATAACGGTCTTGTAAATAGCTACTTGCAATAATAACAAGTTGGTTCAAGATATATAGGAAGATGTGAACAATTTGCACTCAACTCCAATCATTTCACTCATGCACTAATCACAAGTTTGTAGACTGTAATAAAGTATTTCAGACCTCAAATTAGTGAAATTTCAGACCTTGCTGTCAATGGTAGCAGCCCTTAACACACTTGCAAAAAGGTTAATAATAACTTTGGTGTGTTCTGTGTGTGGGCAAGAAGGCAATGGAGAAGGTCTGCTAAAGTGCACAGTCTACTGCCCTAGAAGACTTATGGCAGCAGGGAAGAAGTCTGAAAAGAGGCTCTTACGGCCTTGGAAAAGAGGGACCAGTGGTAAGCTGAGCCTGTTAGGAGGGAGGGCAAAGGTTTCTTGAGGAAACCGAGCCCTAGTTTTAGGAGGTTGAGGTTAGCAGGTACAGGAAAAGAGCCAAGATTGGAGGAAAAAGGAAGAAGAAAGGGATAAAGAGGAAGAGGAAAAGAGAAGAGGAAAAGAAGGAGAAGAAGGAAAAGGGAGTAGAAGAGAAGAAAGGAAAGAAGGGAAGGAAGAAAGAGGAGAAAGTGGAAGAGAAGAGGTAGGGCAGAAAATTAGGGTTTCTAGTGTTAAGTTTTAAGTATGTAAAAAATTAGAAAATAAAACCTAATTTTAGGAGGTTGAGGTTAGCAGGTACAGGAAAAGGGCCAAGATTGGAGGAAAAAGGAAGAAGAAAGGGATAAAGAGGAAGATAAAAAGAGAAGAGGAAAAGAAGGAGAAGAGGAAGAAAAAAGGAAAAGGGAGAAGAAGAGAAGAAAGGAAAGAAGGGAAGGAAGAAAGAGGAGAAGGTGGAAGAGAAGAGGTAGGGCAGAAAATTAGGGTTTCTAGGCTTAGGGTTTTAAGTATGTAAAAAATCAGAAAATAAAACCTAATTACAAAAGAAATGCAAAAATTTAACCTAAAAACAATATTTACACATGTACAATTAGGGTTTTTAGGAATTTTTGATATTTTTAAATTTTTAGGGCTTCCTAAAATTTCACCCTAGGGTTCTTAGGGTTAACGAAGGTAGGGCGAAATCGTAGGAGAGGGCCGAAATTTTATGAAGGCCAAAAAATTGAAAAAAAATCTATTTTTTTTATTTTCTAGGGTTTTTAACATAAAATTGCAGACCTGATTCTAAACCTAATTCTACCATGAAAATGCAAGTGAAATTTAGTAAAAGATGGACCAACTTAGGGTTTTAATGGATGCTACCCCAAACCCTAGCCTTAGAAGAAGGTGACCAACCTTCCTTTTGGAGGTAATTCTCCTTGCTACTAGGTTAAGGCTTCTTGAAACAACCTTTGGGGTTCATTGCAAGACCCTAAACTAGGACAAAGTTGGAGCTCCAAGGCCAAACTTTGTAAAAAACTCCTCTTGGGAGTGTTTTTATTATGCAATGAGGATAGAACAGTAGGCAAAAGCCCTATTCAAAGAGAATGTAGCCTTAGGGCTACCATTCAATCATTCAAGATGCAAAATTTACCTACCATTCATCAAGCAAACCTTAAAAATGTAAAAGACTTACTTGAACATGAGTTATTCCAACCATTCTAGCATCCACAAAGCATTAGCAAGACAAAGAAAGCATCCAACTTCATCCAAGAGCAAAAAGAATCATCCCTCCAAGAGGTGTGCATCACTTCATAAGGCCCTTCTAGGGTAAAAGAGTAGCATAATGAATTTTATCCCATAAGTTGTGATTTGAAAATGAAGTGAAGAGACTTTATTTATATGTTCTCACACTCACTTTTACAAAATAACCAGGCCTACATGCCTTAAAATGTCAATTTAAAATTATAACATGTCAACTTAAAATTATAACATAAAATAATATAAAATAATCAAATATGTAGGTAACTTTGAGCATTTTCCCCAGAGTTCACCCAAAAATGGCTAAAATGGCTAAAATTGAGCAAAACACTCCAAACTGAAGGCTGGAGTAGGAAAGGGGGGTGTCATACCCCATCTAACCCCAACAATGCTAATAATCCCTCAATGCCCCCCAGAACAAGTAGTATGGCCTAGTGAGGATGATGACGTCATCGTTGGAAGAGGCCCAAGGAGAGAGGGCGATATGCCACAGAGGGACCAGGAGGGTGCCTGAGGTGACCTGGAAGAGAGGCAAGAGCCTCACAGCAGACATAACTGTCACTGGAGTAGTGGAACAAGTGAGGGGTCATGTGACCCAGTGACCGACCCCTAGGAGCCCCAGACACCAACCTCAGGGCTACAAGCCCTATACTGAGGCAGTTAACAATGCAACCAAGCCATAGTCCTCCTAAGAGAAGGACCAAAAGGTCTGGCCATAACCTCCACTCAAAAAATGTTGGATAACAACCCTCCTGGTCTGAAAAAAATGGCCCTCTCTCCCTGGGGGCACATATGAAGGTGCACTGGTACTAGTACCATGTAACACTCCCCAAGTCCCTAAATAGGAGTAGTATCTCCTTTGATCTCATATGCAACATCAAAAAATGAGATACTCCTCCATCTCTAGTTCTTGTAAGTGGCATAACTAGCAAGCCCTGTCCAATTACACGAAGTGGTGATCTATCTCAATCTAGTGTTTGTGCCAGCCCACTTGAAATTGACCAAGGGGATCCTTGGGGCACGTATCATGTGTCTATAGCTGTATACTCATATTACCAACAGTGAAAGAAGACTCACTCTACTATGTCATGGAAGGGTCCACTAGCAAAGGTGATGGAGTTCAAACTCCTTGATTCATCCAAGATGACATGACCTAGATGATGTTTCGTTGGAAACATTAGGCTTGCAACCAATAACTGGGATGCCAAATTCTTATAGCTACCATGGTCCATAATGATAGAAGCTACCAAAATCCTTAATCAATAGTTTTGTGTAAATCAGCTTATTCACCATTCGCTATGTAATTTGTGGCCATCAACACCAAATGTGGAGTTGTAGAGGTTGGATTAGTGACCTCTACATTTGTACCTCCAAAAAGATGGTATTACTCTGTTGTGGTATGAACACCACTTTTGCTTCTTATGTGTCCTTGTAAAAGCAATAGAACTAGAAGACCTTGCATTTTCGCCAATGTTGTTGGGTTGCCACTTGGAAGCAATAGAACATTGAAAAGGTGAAAAAGAAAATTTCTTTTGAAGGAAAAGATTAGGTTTTGTAACCTAGCTTCGATCTTTAAATTTAGTTGGAAGGCATACTCTTTAGACATAACAAAAAAGTTCTAGTACTAGTTCTTTCTAGAGCTAAGCCTTGAGGTAATAAGCCAAAACCTTCACATGCAAAGTCATTTACATTTTGCTCATTGGACATTATCTTAATGCAATATCACACGATCTGTCCTAAGATTTGTCGAAGTCGCAACCCCTTTCGAAGCAATGCATCTTTGTACCCTATGGGGTAGAACCACTTGCAAATGTCTTTGAAGTCCTCTCAAATGTTGACCAAAAGTTTGGTTGATGGTTGTGAGTCTCGAGTCTGGGGTTGCCACCATGTGAAAGAATGATCCTCTATGTGAAGCTCAACAACCAAAATTTTAAGCCTCTATCGAGTTCAAGTATCTCTTGAAATAAGCTTCCACACTACATATCTAAGAGTCAAGCATGTGAGCAACCCATCAAACATACATAGCCATAGTTTAGTATCCAATTTGAATGTTTGTTGAACGATTGGATCTACATGGTGAAAACTCAATTGTGGTTGAGGTTGTCGTTGGGCATGTCATTGAGTGGTGATGTTAGGGTCCTAAGCTAAACCCCTTACTTTATCAATGTACAAGGCCATAAGGCCCATTAGATAGTTAGTGGATAGTTAATGAAAAAGGGCCCTCTTTATTAGATAAAGGCCCTTAGGTGGTTGACCCTCATTAATAAAAGGACCACAAGTAGTTAGGACTCTAGCTATTGAAACACTATATATAGAGTAGCAAAATATGTAATGTATAGTCAAGAATTTGTTGATGTTTTTAACTTAGTAGTATAATTTTCATCTCTTTCAACTTTTAATTCATAGTTCATTTCATCCCACAAGTATAACATCATTCATTTGCAATGGAAATAAAACAAAGGATCACTGAAAGATAACCATGCACAAGAGACACAAAGATTTACCCTGGGAAACCTAAACAAGGAGAAAACCCAACAAACTTTTCTCAGAGGAAATTAATCCAATATAAGAACAATACCAATCACAAAGATTAAGCCCTAGCACAAGAGTGTGCTCTTCTTCCACATGAAACCCTAGCAAGGGTAGATATCTTCCAAAAGATAAGAGAATAAGAGAAAACCTCAAAATTACTTCATGTGACTTTTGCTAGTCCTCCTTGAGAAGTGCACACCACTTGAGAGAAGAAGATGTGATGTGAGAATGTGTGAAATGAGGTGTGAGAACACTTCTATTTATATTCTTCAGTAGACTTGATTTTCACTTTTGAGGTCATCTTGTACTTTTATTTATTCTTTATCGATCTTTTATTATCTTCCAAGCCGGCTTGTCATTTTGTCTTCTAGGGTCAATTTACCCCTTTTACTGGGGTAGTTGTGCTCTTCCTTGCTTTCCACTTTCTTTGGGACTTCTTCAATGGATTGTCTTGACACCTTGGTTATTTCTTCATCATAAAAAAGTTGTCCTCAATATCTCCTCACATGCGGTCAAATTCTTTTTAGTAAAGCTCTAATATTGATTTGACCATACTTTAAGAAGTCCCGGACACTTATTAGAGCCAATTGTCAAATTCAACGTTAGATTAGACATTGTCTAATATACAAGGAGATAAGATCTCCTTGTAACATAAACAAGTCATATTACTCTACAAGAATATATCACTCCGCCTAAGGAGCACTCCCACATGGAGTACGCAATGTGACCTCTAGCCCCCTACAGTCCAATCCACATGATTGAACGAGGCTAAGCATTCGAGCCACAAACAAGGACTACGACGAGGCCATTCTCTCTGGGTCGTGAACCCATCCAATAGAATGATTTGCAAAATGTTTGCCCGATGTTGGAACCATCGAGAACATCAACACTCCCTCTCACCGAGGGAGACATTCTGCGCCAAGTCGCTAACTTGGGGAAAATGTCCATAATCTACATCTTGAATCTATTAAGACTACACTAGGGCCATTCGTCACTGAATGAGTCATTCTCCATCACCATGGATTCCCGTGGAGAACGTCTGCCTAATGCTACTCATATGTACTAGATCTACATTTGTATGGTACCTATACTGCATCAGCATCTGAACAACAGTGTCTGTGCTGCAATTGCATCTGTACTATTGTATTGCAACTGGATCTTTACTAGGCCATTCACTTTCCTAAATGTCTGCCACTCATCTATTGAATCATCATGATGTCTGAGCCATTCATCGCTCATATGAATGCCTACCTGCTCATCACAGCGTCTGGGCTATTCATCTCTCATATGAATGTTTGCTTTGCCACAATCCAATGGAAGAGTCTCGGCCCAACCATACTAGCTCAGGGTATTTATTACAAAGCGAATATCTTATCAAGAATCTGATTATCTGTCTGTACATCACCAAATCTGAATCTGAATCTTAGCCCTGACATGTCATATATGTCATATGTTAGCAATCAGGTCTGAAATTTGTCATAAGTGTCATAGAATCTTCATCATTGTTGTCATAGGAGTTAGGGAATCTAACTCCAAGTGTCACAATTCTTCTAAGATGCCTCTTCCTCTTCCATGGGAGTTTCTCTTCCACTCCAATTCGACCTTACATGATTCATGCCATGAATAATACCTCTTCAACTCCGCCAAGTATGTTACCCTTCCTCTTGAACTCGAATTGGTGAGAGAATAATGCCAAGTGTAGTGGAGAATCTTGCCACATGTGGGTCCCACAACCTCTTATGTGACCTCATGATCCAATGCCACCTTATTTTCTTTTTATTATTATTTGTTTGACCCATTTTATGTGAATTTGTAAGTCTAAGGTCATTTTGGGTCTTGTAGCTCCCTTATTCCAACTTTTAATGCTTCCACCCCCAACCTAGGGAACTAGTAATTTTCCTCCGTGATAGTTCATTTGGATGGGTATATTACAACTTTGAATTGGGAATTTCTCTTAATGTGAACCACCTTGTCCATTTGGATCTAATTTTACATTATTATTAACTTGGACATCATTCTTGGCAATTATTTGACCCTTAGCACCACTTTGACAAACTATCATGAGTATGGCCAAGTGGCATAGGCCATTGTGACCCAATGCAAAATTTGGGGACATGACACAATCCCTTATTTAGGACTAGTACTAAGCTAAATAATTGATATAATCAATGGGGTGTTAATATATGTATTATTATTACATTGCAAAAAAAGTGTCAACCCAAATGAAACATCATGGGTACTGTCTGCACTGGAATATAATCAAAATCATTGCACTCCATGCTTTCATCAGTATAAATTTGAGAGCCACAACCACCACTATTGCAATTAGGACATAGGGTTCAACTCTTACATGGAACTCCATGGATAGACTCCATCAAGTGAATCACTTCTTATTTTCCTTGTCCCATCTATTAATGGCAACAAGTGACACTGAGATACCTAGATACATCCAACACTAGAGTAGTGAGACCATAGGCCTGTTGATGCCTCGAAAATCATTGCATCAATCAGCAAGGGATTCTCCCCAGTAAGCGATCCCAATTAGATCGCCCATCGTTTGGTGTAGGGAATCCGTCCGGTTAACGGTCCGGCTACCGTGTGAGTTTTTAAAGATTTGTTTATTTTATCGGTTGCGGCCCGTTCCACCGTTTATATATTTTATATTTAAGATGATATGCACATGCCCTAGATTAAATGCATGCATTAAACAAATCTATTCTAAGCAAATTCAAATCTAAATTAACCTATCCTTGCAATGAGCAGCACTTTAAATGATGAGCAATAAACTAAAAGTAACCTTTAAAGATTGAAACAGATAGCCATTTAATCCCATAAAAGTATTTTCAGCAAAATATAAATGATATCAAAGATAGCTCAGATTATATTAAACATTCCATCACTCATAAGGTACAGAAATTTTGCCAAGAAGTAAAATCATTCACAGCATAGAATTAATTCACATAAGCCAGGAAAGATCTCACTGAATGTATATGAAAGATGCAGAAATAGTTCGGCAAACTCCCATCACAACTCAAAGCAAAACGATGCACCAGCTTTCACAGGCCAAAATGGTTTCTCAATTCATGTAGCTGAAGTAATTCTCATACATAAGAAGAAATTCTTTCACCTGCCAAAAGTCCTGGCATTCTCTTCTACTCAGCTATATATAGCTTTACAAAATGCTCCAAGAGCTGCCACCTATACCCTAACCGTCCATATTCCTCTAATTTGTCTTGTAGTGTCCATGTCACAAAAAGAATAAAACCCAAAAATATTACAAAAATGAACGTGACGGAGATCCAAATGTCATTTAATAATTAACACATAAGAAGACTGAAGGAAGAGACGTTGGTTGTAAACCCAAGAAATAAGACAAAAGGTGGATTATTTATGAGTTGATGCCTTCGCTGACTAGGGCGTTTCTGCTGAAGCTGGTACTCCTGCTGGGGCTTGAGCCACTAGTGCTGCTGGGAATTCCACTGAAACTGATGCCTCTGCTCCTCCTGTTGTTACTTGATGTGTTCCTGTTGTTAGTACCCTGACCGCTTCTGCTATATGCTTCACCCAGAGACTGGTTTCTTTTATGATATTGTTTGCATCAAGGGGAAGCATGGTTTTCAGAGAAATTTCATGCTTGGCCAGCTCTTCTTCAAGATTAGCGACTTCTACTGTTGTAACTTGGAGACTCTCATTTAAGAGATGGGCGCGAATTGCAGCCAGGCCAATCCAATCGTGAAGGTCTTCTGAGATCAACGCATCTACCTTCCTTACATAATCCATTTCAGCATTCAACCCATCCTTTAGATCAGACAAACGTTGGGCTTTGTCTGGAAACTCCTCTATGGTTTAGGGCATTTTCATCTGGCAATTTTCTTGGGTGGCTCGTCTTTTCAAATACAAATTCCCACACTATTCAAGCGTGACCATGGCCACTTCATTCAACTTTACTCCATAATTCTGGCAAAACCCCAAGAGGCGGATATCTGCTTTAAAATCGGCAATGGACTTAAGAGGGAGTCTTTCTGGGAATCCCGACCTTCCTTCTCTCCATTCCATTTGCCTCCTAATGTCTTCACTAATACATCCATATTTTCTCCTACGCCCAGTGGCCTCAGCATTTATTTCTTTGATTCTAGCCACCACTTCCTTCAACTTGCAAATTTCTTCCGTCATGAGCTCTTGAATCTCGTGGGTCCTTTTAATAATTTCACAAGCCTGCTCATGAAAGGGTCCCAGGTCGCCAACCTTGCTGGTTGCGAGTTGTAATTGTTGTTCTAGCAATTCTTCCTTTTCTTCTAGCTTCTCAACCTTCTCCTTTAGATCATCAATCTGTTGAGCAGTATCAAACTTCTCGGATTCCAACTGTAGGTTGCGGCGTTCTAGATCCCTCTTCTCTGTCTCCAGAGTTCTTATTTGTATCACCAAAGCTCTCTTCTCAGCTTCTCGATGCTGAAATCTCCTGTTAAGTTCTCCCTTCTCTAACACAAGGGTGTCACATTTCTCAACCATCAAGTTTGAATAATTATGCTCTTTGACCAAAGTTTCCTGTAGCTGGTGGGCTCTCTCTTTCTCCAACTCTAATTTGTCTACTAATATGTCGACATTGTCGGCGGTGACTAGAACAGAGGCCACAGAAATGGGTGCCATGAGCTTATGCGCATGTTGGGTACCTTGCATGACTGTAGTTTCATGCCTGGTGACAATATCTGGTTGAAAAGGCCTCTTCATTCTGGTCACCGTTTCTTTGATAATAGATTTCCTTTTCTTGTTATAAGGTAGATGCGAACATAAAACGGGGTTAATTGAGGCGTACGGACGGGTCAAATCGACACATTCGGCATTGAGTGCGGCCGTCAAAACCGGAAGGACTTGCTCAACTTTTCCGACCATTGCGGAAAGAATCAATGAGTTTGCCCGCCATTTCATGGGATTACCGGAGTTCATCCGCAGAAGAACGACGCGAAATTGTGAATCGGAAAAACTTAATCGAGTTTCTCCGCTGTTGCGGAAAGGTTATGTGAGTGCTTCCGCATTTGTGGGCAAGGTTGAGAAGCGTCATTTTATCCGTTGTTTCGAGAGAAATATCTGATCTTGCCCGCCATCGCGGAGAAGTTACTTGAGTTTGCCCGCCAAGGAAAGCTACGAAGTTGCAAGACGGAAGGTTTAGGCAAGTCTATCCGTCGTTGCAGAAAAGATAGGAAAGTTCATCGGGGGTTGCGGAACGAATTCCGTAAGTTCTTTCGTTGTTTCGGAAAAGATGTCTTAACTCTTTCCGTCGTGTCAAACTCATTTGTCTAACTCCGCCGTTGCAACAGACTTGCGTGAGTTTCCCCGCCATTGCGGAGGACTTTGGTGAAATTTTTCCGCCGTTTCGGGAAGAGTTGTCCTAAAATGTCCACAATTGCGGATAAAATAACTCAAAATTTCCGTTGTTGCCGCTGTTGCGGTTGAGAACTCTGAGATTTACTTAGGCAAAAAGCTGAAAATAAACTCAAAGGTGAAGCAAGCAAAAAATGACTAAGTAAGGAAAAGCTCTGATGGCCTTGGACTCTTAGACAAACTTCCTCTTAAAAGAACAGGAGGGGCCCCGCTATTTTTCAAAAAATTTGGGGGGGGGGGGGGGGGTGTTGCAGCAACAACAAGACCTAGTCTCAATCTTCTGCTAGAAGACACACCTCCACACAAAGCTTTTGAGGAGTTCCAATTCACAATATCAACACAGATCTCGCCAAATCTTTCAGCAGATGCCAATTGCTCATACTCCCCCTTTAGGGAACCAATCAATTATCACCAAGTTCATCAAGTGTTAGGAAAGACTTGGCAAATCGGTCCCAACTTCCTCTTAGGGTTTCACAGTCTAGCAAACCCATTCTCTCCTTGAAATACTTGGGAGATGTATTGGCTACTTTGTAATCAATGGTTCAAAAAGGGCATTCCTTGACCCGCTTCCTTCTTTACTCTCACCTACACCCTGTATCATGTTAAGATTATATGCTACTAAAGACTAAATTCTAACTTCATGAGCATTTAATACATTTTCACAATAGCAGCATAACAAAGATCTCTGAAAGATACACGATCACAAGATACACAACAATATATCTTGGGAAACCCTCAAGGGGAAGAAAACCTAGCAAGAACTTTCTCAATATAGATTACCAAAGTACAATTCCCAAAATAGGTCTCACAAATAAGAGAGACAAACCCAAACTCTAGAGCCAAGCTAATCCTCCTCCTCCTTCGCAGACTTCTCTCTCTCCTCTAATGCGCAATGCATGAATGAGTGAATGGTACAAATGAGGGAAAGACTTCCTCTATTTATACTTCACTTTTCAGTTGACAAATAACCTTACTAGGTCGGCCTCACTTTAACTGACTCGGCCGACCTCTCCTAGAAAGACTCAAATAATATTATATTACATTCTTTTGGGTACTATCAACCCGACTTACAATGGAGGTTTTACCTCGTGACTTTTACATGACCAAATATAATAATGACATCCCCAAATGGAGGTAAAACATCCCCGACAAAGTTACAATAATAAAATACAAGTAGAATATTCTTTGAAGTAAATAATTCAACACTCCCCCTTAACAAGAAGGGTATTCTACCGACAACAACAACAACAGCATGTGTGGCTCTACACAACATCATCGGAAGGAAGGAGGAGAGGCATCATCAACATCATATGGAACATTGGTTGGTACATCTATAAATCATTGGAAGTTCTTCAACAACATCAATATCAGCAACTGGAACAGCTTGCTGTAACATCATCATCTGCAGCACGGAGTTGGAACATCATCTTCAATAGAGAGTTGAAGTATCATCATCATCATCTTCAGTACAGAGCTGAAGTATCATCGTCATCATCTTCAGTACAGAGCTGAAGTATCATCATCAACATCATCTTCAGTACAGAGCTGAAGTATCATCATCTGCAGCACAACGCTGGAACATCATCATCTTCAGTACTGAAGCATCTTCATCTTCAGCACTGGAGCATCATCTTCTACAGCACTGGATCATCCTCATCTTCAGCATTGGAGCATCATCTTTTGCAGCACTGGAGCATCCTCATCTTCAACACTGGAGCATCATCTTCTGCAGCACTGGAGCATCCTCATCTTCAGTACTGGAACATCTGCAACACTGGAGCATCCTCATCTACAATACTAGAACATCATTAGCACTGGAGCATCCTCATCTACAGTACTGGAACATCATCTTCAGCAGCACTGGAATATCATCACCTACAGCACACATGATCCTTCCTTTCGAAATTACGAGATCGTGGATAGTCCTTCCTTTCGGAATTACGGGACCCAATCCAACAACTCCGGTGATCCTTCATTTCGGAATTACGGGATTCTAGTCCAACAACTCTGGTGATCCTTCCTTTCGGAATTACGGGATTTTAGTCCAACTCTGGTGATCCTTCCTTTCGGAATTACGGGATCTTGGAAAGTCCTTCCTTTCAGAATTATGGGACTCTCGTCCATCAACTCTGGTGATCCTTCCTTTCAGAATTATGGGATCATGTACAGCTCTTCCTTTCGAAATTACGGGACTCTAGTCCATCAACATTGGTGGTGCTTAGAAAATATTTCCTTTCGAAATTACGGGACCCAGTCTTTAAGGAGCTACCACACTTAGACGAACGATCCTTCCTTTCGGAATTATGGGATCCTTGTCCACTACTCACACCTTAGACAATCCTTCCTTTAAGAATTACGAGATTCTAGTCTAAGGATCAACATTTAAGACTATCCTTCCATTCGGAATTACAAGATCACTATCTAGGGATGATCAATCCCACCACAATCCAAGGATCAACATTTAAGACTATCCTTCCTTTCTGAATTACGGGATCACTATCTAAGGATGATCAATCCCACCACAACTCAGGATCGACATTTAAGACCATCCTTCCTTTCGAAATTACGGGATCACTGTCCAGGGATGATCAATCCCACTGTAACTCAAGATCAACATTTAAGACTATCCTTCCTTTCGGAATTACGAGATCACTGTCTAGGGATGATCAATCCCACTGCACCACAATATCATCATCACTACTCCCCCTTTCGAGGGAAGTCCTTACGGACTACACCAAGCTTGTCACGAAAATGCTCAAACTTCACACGAGACAGTGGCTTAGTCAACACATCTGCAACCTGCTCATCGGTGCTCACATATTGGAGCTTTATAGCTCCCTTCTGCACCATATCTCGAATGTAGAAATACCGTATTTCTATGTGATTCGACTTATCATGGAACACGGGGTTCTCTGTCATCTTTATACAACTCTGGTTATCACATAGAATCACTGTGGTATCTAACTCCAGATCAAATAGACTTGATAACAACTTCCGAAGCCATATGGCTAAACAACTGGCATAACAGGCTGTAATATATTCTACTTCTGCAGTGCTGAGGGCAACACTGGACTGCTTCCTGCTTAGCCATGAGATCATAACTGACCCCAGACTGTGACATTCGCCTGAAGTGCTCTTTCCGTCTGAGACACTTCCTGCCCAATCTGAATCTGTGTAACCAAACAGTCTGAAGTTATGATCTCTAGTATAATTGAAACCATAGTCTATTGTTCCTTTTAGGTACCTCATCACATGCTTTGCAGCTACAAGGTGAACACGTCTGGGCTCAACCAGATACTGACTCAAGGTGTTGACAGCAAAGCATATATCTAGCCTAGTATTCGTTAGATACATCAGTGACGCAATAATCTGCCTGTATAGTGTCATATCCACCAATTCTGATGAAGCATCAAATAGCAACTTCAAATTTGTATCCATGGGTGTGGCCATGGCTTTACACTCCAACATATCAAATCTTTTTAAGATTTCTACTGCATACTTCCCTTGGTTAAGGAAGATTTCGTCTGGGCTCTGCCATACTTCAAGACCAAGAAAATAATGCATCAAGCCAAGGTCTTTCATCTTGAATTTTGCAACGAGCTTCTTTTTGAACTCTGAAATTTGCTTCTCATTACCTATTAGAAATAAGTCATCCACATATAGCAATAATATGACAGGTTCATCATCCATAACCTTGAAGTAAAGGTTAGGATCAGCTTTACTCTTGGTAAAGCCCAAGCTCGTCAGAAAACTATCAATTCTTCCATACCAAGCTCTTGGAGTTTGCTTCAATCCATACAAAGCCTTTTTCAGTTTGCAGACATGCGTCTCTTTGTTTTCAACTTCAAATCCTCGTGGTTGTTCTATGTACACTTCTTCTTCAATGACACCATTCAGAAAGTTGTTTTCACATCCATCTAGAGTACCTTCCACTTAATCGTGGCTACAAAAACCATGATGGTTCTAATGGAAGTGTAACTTGCTATGGGAGCAAATGTCTCTTCATAATCGATTCCTTCCTTTTGAGAGAATCCATGAGCCACAAATCTAGCTTTGTATTTTTCAATACTTCCATCTGCTGCATGTTTTATCTTGTAATCCATTATTTCATCTTTCTAAGTCACTAGATACCAAGATCTCGAACTCTGTTGCAAGTTCTCTCTTGCACCCATCTATGAGCTTCTCATCTTCAACCTTGTAAAAAAGGTTGATGTTTCATCACTCTAGGTGATCATTCTATCCATGGGTGACTTTTGAGCCCGTACAAAGTCTTCTTCAATCTGCATACTTGTGGTTCTCTAAGTCCTGGAGGTTGCTCAATATCTTCTTCTACTTTGATTACACCATGAGTCTAGCTACTAGAGCAACATCTCGTCATAGTTGACTTCCTCTGCTTGATTTTATAAGTCTTGTTTATTGTTGAACCATCGTCACTTGTTCTACAGAACAAGTCTCATCATTCTTCATTTGTTGGTGATCGTGTACAATACTTCCTACAAGTCAAATTTAGTAGCATGGTTAGAAACATTTCATAGTTTCCAAAACATATGCATAAAAACATAGGTCACACTGTCATAATGTTATCTTAGCCAATAACACAACATTCATCCATATCCCACATTCATATGGTAACTTTCTAGATGCCTTCCAACTCTACCAGAACATTATTAAGAGCGTGCACTACTCCCAATATGTCAGCAAAGAGGTTTCACTCTAGATAAGTAGAAATGGAATGTTGTATAGCACCATAGGCTACTTACCCATCACATATTAATGCAAATATTCTAATATGCATACTATACTTCTAGGAATATAAACATGTACACAACTGAACAATATCATTTAAACAATTTGATAAAAATGACAATTCAAATACTTATCTTTGTTTGTTTGGTAGGATCTCTTTTGATCCTAGTCTCCTTGCAGGGATTACTGGAATGTCTGATGGTGAGCTCTACTCCATCATCTGATTCTGAGATCATGTGCTTTTCTTGCTTATGATCTATAATGTTGATCATAGATCACATAGACTTGTAGTATCATGAATTAAGGTTGCTTCTAAGTGACCTCTCAGTTTATATGAGCCACCTTCTTCTTCTTCTTCGACTAAATGAGCATGATGTCTTTTGTTACTCTTCTTCTTGTATTCTTCTTTTCTTATTGGACAATCTTTGGCAATATGTCCCATCTTATCACAATAATAACATTGATAAGAAGAGAAGTCTTTTTGCTTGTAGTTTCCTTTCTTGTACTTCTGAAACTTCTTAGGTGGATGAAACTCCTTATGAGTTTCCTTCTTGAAATGGGATTTTCCCTTTCCTCTTTTAGTATGAGTAGCTAGGGCTTGATCATCTTCTCTGAGTAGTGCTTCTTGATTTGTCACCCTAGCTTCCTCTTGAACACATTCTTCCCATACTACTTCAAATAGTAGACTTCCCTTTCTTGCACACATTGTTTGGATAAAAGAGTCCCAAGGTCTAGTGAGACCATTGAGAGTAGTCATCACAAGTTCATCTTCATCAAGCTTGTCTCCAATTCCTTCTAGGTGTTCTTTGAATTGAGTAACCCTAGTAAAGTAATCTTGCATAGATTCACCTTGATTCATCCTCGTGCTTTTGAGTTGGGTTCTCAAATTCATCTTTCGATTGATGTTTCTTCCTTCATACATTCTTGATAGGGAATCAAACATCTCCTTTGGAGTTTTCTTGGAGGACACTTGAGGAATCAAGTGATCCTTGATGGAATATGCTATGATCCTCTTGGCCCTAATCATGTCCTTCTTGTGCTTTTCCTTTGCTTCGGCTTCTTCGGGTTCTGGTACATCTTTAACAAACTTTGAAATATCATTCTCGTCTAGAATGAGTGCAATCCTGTACATCCAAGCACGGAAGTTCTCTATGCCTTCCAACTTGTCATCAAGCTTAGTGCTTGGGGCCATCTTATCTTGGAGAGCAGAGAATAACCAAAAATTAAAATTTCTCAAAAGTAAAAACTGAACTCGCCAAAAGATGCACTTGACTGAGACGAGTATGCTGGTACACTTGGTTTTTGAAGATTCCAAAATTTCACCCTTGAAATTTGACTTGCGAAATTATGGTCTGTAGTTTCTGGCTTTTTCTGGTTTTTCTGGAAGATTCACCCACTAAAAAATTTTGATCTTGGTGCCAATAGATGCGCCTAGGAGGGGCGCACTTGCCTATGCCACTTGCACTCAAAAATTCCACTTTTGTAAGAAGCCCTAAATTTTAAGCTCGGAGAGAGAGAGAGAGAGAGAGAGAGAGAGAGAGAGAGAGAGAGATTTACCTTACCAGCATAGATGCATCTTAAACTCGTATCTATCAAGCACCGAGAGGGATCCAATTTCTTGAGGTGTATTTCTTTTTTTAAATTTAAACTCAAGAAATTTGATCTTTCTTGATTGATAGATCCGGGTTTAAGTTTTAAGTTTTTATTTTATAAACGAACATCTATTTTTTAATTACTTTTCACAATATTTTATTTTATGAACCAACATGGATTTTTTTTTAAATATTTTCCATAATTTTTTATTTTATGAGCCGACATGAATTTTTTTAATTATTTTGTTACTAACGTTATAACGTTATATATCTCTCCCATAATGGATTTTTTTTTAAATATTTTCCATAATTTTTTATTTTATGAGTCGACATGAACTTTTTTAATTATTTTGTTACTAACGTTATAACGTTATATCACATTAGAGGCTCTCTCCCATACCGGGCTGTAGAGCACCTCGTTTCACTTGGTGCAATGAAAGTTGCTCTTCTCAGGCTAGCTCTGATACCATGTTAAGATTATATGCTATTAAAGACTAAATTCTAACTTCATGAGCATTTAATACATTTTCACAATAGCAGCATAACAAGGATCTATGAAAGATACACAATCACAAGGTACACAACAATATATCCTGTGAAACCCTCAAGGGGAAGAAAACCCAACAAGAACTTCCTCAACATAGATTACCAAAGTACAATGCCCAAAATAGGTCTCACAAATAAGAGAGACAAACCCAAACTCTAGAGCCAAGCCAATCCTCCTCCTCCTTCACAGACTTCTCTCTCTCCTCTAATGCACAATGCATGAATGAGTGAATGGTAGAAATGAGGGAAAGACTCCCTCTATTTATAATTTACTTTTCACTTGACAAATAACCTAACTAGGTCGGCCTCACTTTAACTGACTGAGCCGACCTCTCCTAGAAAGACTCAAATAATATTATATTACATTCTTTTGGGTACTAACGACCCGACTTACAATGGAGGTTTTACCCTCATGACTTTTACATGACCAAATATAATAATGACATCCCCAAACGGAAGTAAAACATCCCCGACAGAGTTACAATAATAAAATACAAGTAGAATATTCTTCGAAGTTACATTAATTCAACATATCATTGATATCGATGCAAAGGCTTCCTCCTCCCCCACCTACTTTGCACCTAATTTTGATGTCATGTTATATCTAGGGTAATGATTTTTGTTACTTTTCTCATACAATGGCTTAGCTTCTTTAGCTTCTCCCATTTTATGCTTTACCTTTACACTTTTAGGAAATGCTTTGGCACTCCTTCAGTGTGTCACATTTGAATTGTACTTTTGAGTCCCATTGACCTATTTTTTAGTCATTCATGGACATTAATAAAATTATCTTACCTTTATCTATATAATCATTATCACTGACTTCAAATATAGATCTGTTCACAGGGCTCTATAAATCAAAATCGGAGGATGATATGTTCACCAAGTCCTATATATTCAAATTCAAAGGATGATCTACCCTATAGGCCATCCGATTCTGGATTATTAATACATTTACTTCCCCAAAGAATTTGGTGGAATCAAACAATGGCTTTCACTGTCGTCGGTTTCATTGTACCCATAACAATAACTTGCTTCAACATCATAGGTGAAAGCATCAGCCCCCTGCCAATGATTGCCATCTTTGACATCCTCAACTTCTGCAAATTGTTTCATGGAATCATTTTCCTTTACCCTTAAATCTGATATATATCAAGTTGGTATTGAACCCCCAAGGCATTTAACAAACCAAAAACAATGGGCAATTTGATTTCAAAATTTTGCAGTTCTAATTAAACAAGTAAGATTTGACCGTTTTTGGGATCCTAGTAAAGAATCCATATACCTAAGTTGCCAAGAAACTTGGGTACAGGGACAGGGACGAGGATATGGGGACAAGGACGGGGACACCACTTTTTGAAACAGGGGACTTGGGTACGTTGGGGGTACTGTATATATATATATATATATATATATATATATATATATAATTCAAATCATTTTCACTAGTATGCAGTACGTAACATGCACATTCCTTCAAAGTTCATGAATCATTGATATAAAGTGGAAATTACATATGAACCTTAAGTCTAAACATGATATCAAATAATCATAATGACATAAACCAAGTGGAAATTCAAATTACTGTTTGCATATTGATATGATTCATATGAATCAGGATTCATCAATCATATGATTCATGATATATGTCCAATCACAACGTCATATAGCATAGAGTATACTACATCCAAAATTCAAAATGCAAAAAACATTGAACATTGAACAATGAACAATGAACATCAACAACATAACTAAGTTGGCTTCATCAAGCCATGTCATCTAGGCTAGTTGCATGTATAGCATCACTATCATCATTGAGGTCCTCAACCAGCAAGCTCTCTAGGTAGTCATCACTCTCAAGTGGATGCTCCTTCGCATCCATAACAACTGGAGGTATCTCGACAAGGTCATCTAGTTGTATCTCCTCATCCACACATGTGGCATCATTTCCCAATTGGTCCCATATCTTGAAAGGACACTCCTTGTATCCTGGTCTTTCTGAGATATGAGACGAAGTGTGCTATGAATGTAGACTAAATTGTATGCCTTCTTCGATCTAATTTGTTTCTCTTCATTGAATTTATGAAAGAATAAGTGCTCCAGTTCCTCTCACAAGATGAGGGACTAGCTACCTGCCCAAATAAAAAATTAGAATTGTTAGGGGACAACAATGTTAAGTATGTAAATTAAATAATAAATTTTAATTAATACAAAAACAAGATGAGGAACTATTATTAGTTACTTGTCCAAGTAATCATATGGAAAATTGCTGCAACTAAGGAGCATCAACACCATGAAGCCACCACTAATCAATTGAATCCTTTTTCTTGCCCCTATCGATCAAAGAAGCATGTGAGGCGAAGACACCTTGCCCACGTGAAAATTGGGCAAATTGGCCTCGTATCTCATAAGGCTCTTCTGTAGAACCATAATTTTTTTTAATTGCAGTCATAAACCATTTCACCACCTCTCTATCTTGGGGAGGAGACCTCCTTCCTGTCGAGGGATCATACCATTTTGGATTCACTGCATATGCTGCCATATGAAGTGGGTTGTTCAATTTGTTCCACCATCCATGTATGATATTTTCCAACTGTACCCATAAATTAGGATCTTTCACATTTGTGATGGATCTAATCCTCTCACACATACAGTCCATGTTCTCATAAATCTCACCTAAACATGGACCATTTGTGTCTACATAGCGGAGCATATCACATATCGGCTCTACACATTCCACAACAAATTTGACATCACCCCAAAATTGATCATCCAAAATCAATCTCTTCACCTCCACAGCAGCATCTGAGCTAGACAACCTCCATTGATCCCACATATCACTGATTACAGTGGCAGCTAAAGCCCCCTTCATCTCCACAAGCCTCCTAAGCAAAATGTAGTAGGTCGCAAATCCAGTATCAGTTGATTTAAGAAGCTCCAGTTTGGCATGCCTACGATAAATGGCTTGTGAATGGTGGTGTCTGCACATGAACATCTGAATCTTCCGACCATTTTCTATTGGCAGTTGAATCCAATCAAATTTTCCAATATCTTTCAATGCATTATTAAGAGAATGCACAGCACATGGTGTCCAAAAAATGTCCCTAAGGACATCAACAATTCACGAAAAAAAAAACAGATTTCTCATTTATGAATAGAATTTTAAAACTAAAAAACAAATTAACAAAATCATATTTAAAATTATTAAATTAAAAATCAAGATTCAGAATTGTAAATTAAAAATAATAATAATTGTAGTTGTTGACTTGTCACTAACCTGTACTCCTTTTGGACCATCATCCATGTTGCTTTGCACACTAGGGCTGCATCGATAATCACTTGAACGACATTGGATGGCCCCACCTCTGCAAAGCCATCACATAATTGGTCTTTCAAGAACATAGTGTTCTTTTCTTGACCGAAACAATCAATTGCCTTCAGAAAATACGAATCAGATATGGAAGAGACAATAATGTTTATCAATGGATGATTTCAACAATCGGTCCTGTTATCCACTAAATTGCACTTAGTGGATTCTGGGTGAATCGTTGAAGACTTGAACAATCAAATTGTTCATCATCAGTGTTCCGAGATCCATTAGGCCAAAAAAATTTGGCCCTTTGTAAAATTTGCATGTCCAGACCCCTGCGGGGGAATTGTAATAAGTTGGTCTAAGCATGATAGTTTTGTAAAAGGCTTGGCCCACCTTAGGGTTTGCCATCAAGGGGATACTCTAGAGTGTTTTTTCCTTAGGAATTATGCGCTACTCTTCAATGGCACATAATTCCTGAGTTTTTCACTCATACCTCCAAAGTTGGAGTATTGTCCATGGTGGTCGATTTTAGGGGGGTTATTAAAGCCTATGTGTCTATGTATTTTTACATGCTAGCCATCAGTAATAAGTCGTATGGACATGCACTAGGTCCCCTAGGAGTTTGAATCGATTCAGAAAAAAAAATATTATTTTTTTTTCCGTAAATTAGACCATTTTTTAACGGTTTAAATGGAAAATTTCAAAATGTAATAAAAGAGTGCTCTGGAGGCGGAATTTGGCGTGGGGAGGCTCGTTTTGACGCTCAGAGCGTCCTCTTTACCCTAGTGCCTACTTTCTTCATGTTCCGGGCGATTACATCGCTTTTGGGAGCATTATTCATTAAAGATGCGACAAAATGGCACTTTAATGCTAAGAAAGCCCAAATTGCACAAAGTGACCAAAAAAAAACAATTGATTAAAAAATCATTTTGGAAGGGTGGCATTATATTATTATGAGGAGGGCGAATACATCAAATTATTAAAGCGTCATTTTTGGAGTGAGATAAATTCTATGTTTGAATATTTTAGTGAGGGGAGAGCCCCCCTTCCTTCACGTGGGCGACTTCCCTTCGAAGGTTCTTGATGGTGGGCGAGAGTTCCTATGTGGTGGACATTGATTCCTATGGAGGGGCACCCCTCTCATGAGATGGCAACCACCTCATCCATCACACCAACCAAGCATTAGTTTCAACGCTCCAAGCATTCAATCACTCCTTTCTCAACCGATTCGCATGCCCTCCTTAACCATTCGACTTATCTTAAGAGGTTATAAAAGCAAGGTATATTGCTCCATTTCTCTCATGGATGCATAGAACCTCTGCCCATTGTACTGTTGATGTTATTTGATTAATGCAAGAGAAGACTTTGGAGGCCCATGGTTGTGCTATTGTGATGCTTGTTCTTTCATGAGGTGATATCTTGTCAATTAAGCATTTCTTGTTTCATTTTGTTGGTAGATCTAGCTTAGTAGTTCTTAGAGTAAGCATTCACAGCTGTTGTTTTGCTTTTGAAAGATTAGGGGGTAGCCCACTATACTCGGTTGTATTTAGGCTCTTTCTATTTTTCTTCTTCAAACACACTAGATCTAACTCATCTTGTACAAGTTTTTCTTCTTAGTTGTGCAGATCAGTCTTGCAAAAATCGCGACTTTTTCAAAAAGTCGCGAGATTTTACCCCTGCCAAAAAATCGGCTCTTAAAAATCGCAATTTTTTTTAAAATCAGTGACTTCCGACTTTTTCAAAAACTCGGCCCTTTTTTCGAAAAAATCGTGGGTCGATGGAAAAAATCGCCCAGGTTGTCACGTCCGCGGATTAAAGGCTCAACAGTGATTTTTTTTTGGTCATTTGTTTCATTTGGCTGTTGGAGAAGGAGTGTGAAGGGAAAGAGGGCACCATCAACTACTTTGGAGGCATCCAAGACTCCAAACAACATCTAAGCTCACCATTGTGAATTTTTGTGGAGAAAGAGTTCAACTTCAAGATGCAAAACTTTGCCAATCAACCAATTCCTCTCACAGGTATGTAGTGATTCATTTTCTTGTATTTTTTTTATGATTTTTTTGCAAGTTTGCTTGCCTATGTTCTTTCCTATATTCTTTTTTTTTTGTCATTTTGCCAATGATTTCTATGTCCATAAATATCAAAAAGAGTCAAAATGTAAGGGGGTTTTAGAATGGAATAGCATGTTTTCTTTCTTAGATCTTTAGCCACCCTCTTGTTATCATTTTTCATGGCCAAAAATATAAATTTAGAGGTCTGATTTTTTAAGCCAAATTGTTGCAATTTTTTCAAATCGGGTTTAATTTATTGTTTTTGTATTTTTGTGCCCTAGGTTTGCATTTTGAGGCTGCCATTCCATTTTCCAAGATGCCAAAGCCATTGGACCCATTTTGGCAATATGGTGAGCCTGAGGATGGAGCAAACAGGCAAAATTTGAGTTGCAAATTGTGTGGGCATCACATGTCGGGAGGGGTTAAAAGGTTGAAATACCATCTAGCTAAACTCCCTGGGCATGATGTTGGCGTTTGTACTGCAGTGACCACAGAGATCATGAGATCTGCCCATGACACAATCCATGAAAAGAATAAAAAGAAGGATGAGATCGCGGCAAACAGAGCTGATATTGCAGCTTTTGGCCTAGCAAGAAGTGTGGGGGCAACAGGATCTTCCACTCTCGGTGAGGGTAGTGCGAGGGGTCCCACAGCCACGGGGGGGCCTCATACTATTTTGGTCCATGAACAGGAGGTGGATCACAACCTTCTATCAAGGCATTGATAAAGAAAAATGACAAGGTAGAAGTGGACAGGGTGATGGGGAGGTGTCTTTACTGGAGTCACATACCTCTCAGCATCGTAACAAACAATCCATTTTGGCAACCGATGTGTGATGCCATTGCAGCATTTGGCCCGGGGTATAAAAGTGCCACCTTTGAGGAGTTGCGGGGTCCAATCCTTCAAGCAGAAAAGAAGGACATCAATGCTAGGTTGGAGGAGCTCAAGTAGTCACAGGAGAGCATTGGATGCACAGTCATGTCAGATGGTAAGGGTAGATCCCTTATCAACTTTTTGGTACATTGTCCTAGAGGTACCTTGTTTGTGAAATTAGTCGATGCATTGACATATGTAAAAGATGCAGTGCTCTTATGTGAGTTGTTAAATGGGTTCCTACATGATATTGGGGTGCACAATGTTGTGCAAGTTATTACGGATAATGCAGCTGATTATGTGGTTGCTGGCAGGATGCTTATGGAGAGGCACCCCACTTTGTTTTGGACTCCATGCGCTACTCATTGTATTGATTTGATGCTGGAGGATATGGGGAAAATTCCCTTTATCAAGGTGGTGATTGATCAAGCTAAGAGCATCCCCAAGTTCATTTACAACCATACTTTTGTTCTCAGCCTCATGAGGAGGTACACCAAAAACAGGGAGTTGAAGCATCCCGCATTCATGCGCTTTCGCTTTGCCACCACCTTCATTACTCTTCAGTCCTTGCTTCAATGTCAATTTGAGTTGAAGCAAATGTTTGTTTGTGATGAGTGGTGTGATTGTGTTTACAGCAGGAGAGAGGATGGGAGAACCATTGCCAAGTTGGTGTACACTGACTCCTTCTGGGAAGGAGTGGGGGAAGTGTGCTCGGTGAGTGAACCTTTGGTAAGGGTTCTGAGACTTGTTGATGGTGATAAGCCCGCAATGGGCTATTTGTATGAGCCCATGGATAGGGCCGAAGAGACCATCCGGAATTATTATGTGGGCAAGGGTACCCCGGGGTACAATAGGCACATGTTGTTATGGGAGTTGATTGATAGTCGATGGACCGAGATGCTTCATAGACCCATTCATGCAGCAGCACTCTTCCTCAACCCTGCAATTTCCTACAAATGCAAATTTGATTTTGATGGCAAGGTGTTGGAGGGGCTCCTCACTTGTATTCAGAGGATGGTACCTGATTATGAGACTCGCAATGCAATCAATCGCGAGATAGAGGTGTATCAGGATGGTACTGGAGTATTTAGCTTTGCTGATGCTATTTGTGACAGGACCAATTTCATGCCAAGTAAGTTATTAAAGTGTTTAACTTTTATTTGCAAGATGAAATTTGAAATTTTGAATTATGATTTATTTATTTCCTATTTCAGTTTTCCAATGCAATGCAATGTAATTTAGTTCTCTTTCTTTCTTATTTGTTGTAGCTACTTGGTGGCGAACCTATGGTGTAAGGACACCAAATTTACGGAAATTTGCCATCAAGATTCTTAGCCAAACATGTACCGCTTCAGGATGTGAGTGGAATTGGAGTGTGTTTGAAAAAGTACACACAAAGAGACGCAGAAGGTTAGACTTTAAATTTTCAACAAATCAATTTCATTTAATATAATTTGTGAATCTATCATCCTCACATATTATAATTATATTTCATTAATTTTTGAAACTTGAACCTCTAGATTCATACAAAAAAAATATTTTCCTCTTACAGGTTGGAGTTCACACATCTCAATGACTTGGTCTACGTCCATTACAATCTCCGCTTATGGATGAGACAGATAGAGAAAGCACCAGATGTTGATGCCATCGCCTTAGACAATATTGATATATTCTTTGAGTGGAGGGTGGAGATTGAGACTCCTATCATGGAGGAGGAACCTACATGGCTAGAGGCAGAGGAAGGGTAGGTGGAGGAGGTGGAGGAGGAGACGGAGGAGGAGGAGGAGGAGGAGGTCAGAGCCACCACGGAGGGTGATGTGCTAGCATCACCACCACCTTCTACACCGATTGATACAGCTAGTCCTCCCTCCGTCACTCATCGTCCAATGTTAGATGGAGGGGCAGGGTCTTCTGCTACTACTTCTAGTGCTAGGGGCAGGCCTGACAAACGGCCCATGACCTTTTCCCATAAAAGGGGAAGAGGGCATTGATATTAGATAGATAGCTACTAGTTTTCCTGAGATACATTTATATATGTGATGTCATTTTGTATTGGTTATCTACATTTGAGTCCTTGATTGGACAACTATGGTGTTTCAGACTTTTAGGATTCAGTATCGACTTTGATGTATCATTTTATATTTGACATGACTACATGATGATGATATATATCAATGCTTTCTACATATTTATGTTCCAATGTGTTTATTTGATGTTATTGTTGCTTTATATGTTTAAAATTTTGAAAAAAATGAATGTATTTTGTATTTTTTAATGTTGGCCGACTTTTTCCGATTTTTCCCGATTTTTTCGACGATGTTACCGAGAAATTGTTTTCAGGACCCTTGCCGACTTTTTGCCGATGCCGACTTTTTCAACATTGGTGCAGATCACAAACTTGAAGGGGGATTAGAACTCAGTTGTCTCTTCTCCTCTCTTGGGCACATATTTTTGAAGCTAATATTTGTTTTTCAGGGATCTTCCAAGGCCAGCACAAAAGATCAAGCTTGGGCTTGAAGGGTTTCATCCATCTTCTCAAACAAAATCTCCTTCTTTCAATTTTTGCTTTATAAATTTTGCTTAAGAAGTAGATCCACTTTGCTTCATGTTTATTCTCTAGATCTATATTTCTTAAAGCATTTTTAATTAGTTAGATCTAAGTATTGTAAAAGAATATTATCTTTCACTAGATCTAAGCTAGAAATTTGTACTTACACTCAATAAATTTTTCCAATTTTTCTAAGTACAAATTTTTTATTTTTGTTTCATTTTTTCCATCAATTTCTAACACTTTTAGCTCGCTGGAATTTAGCAGGTCTGCGCTTTAAAAGTGAAGAATTGGAGTGACCAAGACCACCAAAAAGTGCAAAAAACACCCCGGTGGACACCCATTTCATTGTAATATTTTTGTACATCATTGTAAGCCCTTAGATCCAAGTAAAATGAACTAAGGAGCATCTCTTCTTTTCATTTCTATTTGTAAACATTAAACGAGAGCAGTGGATACCCAGCACCCACACCCCATCCCCCGGGGGGGGATTTGTACTTGTATAAAATTTCGTGTGTGAATTTTTCTAACAACACAACCATCACACACACACAATTTAACTGCAGGGTGTATACTTTAATAAGCTTTTTCATAACTTAGTTTTAATTCATTTCAGTATTTTTGCAAGCATAAAGTAGAGATAACACATACCTCATTGCCATGAAGTATGCTCTCTCCACCACATAATGGCATTGCCGATTAGTGGTGGATGATCAAAAAGTGACACATAGGTGTGTGCCTTCTTGTTTTTCTTTTAGTCATTTTTGCAAAGTTAAATGTTTAATAATACCAGTTTCGTCGCCACGAAGTATGCTCTCACCACCACCTAAAGGCATTGTCGATTAGCGGTGGTTGATTAGAAAGTGACACATAGACTTGGTTAACCATATCTTACAATTTACTTGGTTAAGTTCTTCACCTCTCCTCAATACAAATTGTTTAAACAAAGCTGGAACGTACACCTAATTTAATATTCACTTAATAAAAGTAACTACCCTCAACATAAGTGAAAATCCGGGACTTCGATTGGATTTTGTGTGGGGAAATTCTGACTAAGGACAAGGGAACCACTAGGAGGCGACCTCAGAGCACCAGTTAGACTACATCCTTGTTGGTGTAGTGTTGAACACCGCTCTCGAGACTCTGTTCCAGCCTACATGTCCTTGTACGGAGCCACTGATTTCTAAATTTCCGGACATTCCTCCCTATACCTCACGGTATCTCGGGAGTACCCCTTTTTTCCCTAATAAGATTCATACCATAATAATCTAAAATTAACCAAGAGACATTTGCACAATATCTCCCTTTCATTCAGCACTACTTATATGTTATTGTGACTCCATAAGGCTGTAATACCCCATTTTGCCCTTGATGTGTTTATTGGCTTCAATGTAAATACTGTGTATATACAATATGTGTATTTGCCCTAGTGTGGAGCTCAAGGCCAAGGCCCCACTAGTGGATGTTTAAGTTATTGCTTAGGCAACTATTTGTACAGCTTGATTATCCATGGGTTGCTAAGCCATGAAGGAATGTAAATGATGTAATTATTATTGAATGAATAAAATAAACAAGAAGCTGGCTAAGGAGGCAATGAATGAGAAGGGGCCATGTGTATCCACTAGGGAGAGGTGAGGGAGTTGGGATTGGTTGCCCATGTTGCCACATGTCTGACTGAGAACCTATTCAAACTCCCTGCTGGCATTAATGCAACTGTAGTGGGTGGTTGAGAACCTTGATGGCTAAGGCCACTGGAGTATGGAGCATGCCTGCGATTTCGTATGGCAGGGCATGGCTCTGATTACTTGTGCTGAAAGACACTCAATCGCCTGGGGGAACTCGCTAAACCTGTTTGACTACCCGGGAGGGGAATTTATTCATATACACACACGGACATACAGACAGGGGGGACTATTCACTCACTCACGAATCTTGCCATTGTCACGACCCATCGACCCTCGCAGAGAAATCGTTCTTGTATTTCCTGTGTGCACCAAACCAGTCCGGGAAAAGGGAAATGGGAGGTTAATCGTGCTTCCGATGTGTTAGAAAGGCCGGAGAATTAATAGCCGTAACCACCCTGTGTGTAAACCCCAGTTGCGGGGACAGAGTGGTATTGATAGAAGATGTTACAGAGTGGTTTTCGCTAGGCATCATGAGAAAACCCTAAGCCTGGTAATGAATTCAGTTGTTGAATTGTGGGAAAAGGGTTGGGTTGCTTGATAAACCCAGTGAAGGCTATAGTCTCAACAAACTAGTGACTGGACCTTTCTATGCCCATCCTGGAATAGCACTGGAAGGGAAAGACCGTGAGAGACTGTGCAGCAGTGATAGGATCTTCCTTGTGTTGGATGTGGTAGGTATTGCGGGTGCCATGTCGGCTGAGAGCGACTGGACCTTTTTATGCCCATCCTGGAATAGCACTGGAAGGGAAGATGCCTTGAGAGACTGTGTAATAGTGTAGTAGATCTTCCTTGTGTTGGATGTGGTAGGTATTGTGGGTGCCAGGTCAACTAATGGTTGAAACGCCTGCAGTTCTGTGGTTGAACTCACTGGTTTAGCAACACCTTCCCCGTTATCCCTGAATTGCTTTATAACCACTGTACGTTGGCTTAGCATGGGTAGGTGCCCTGCAATGCTTGATAAACCCAACTACAGACTGCTTTAGCATGAGAATGGAGCCTTGACTGTGAGAGAACCTGTTAGCCCTCCTTAGTGGATACACTGCCCAGCTCGGGGGTGATCTCTCAGCTGAAGTAGTACAGGCTGGACAGAGATCTAAGGTTGGGTGGAACGTTGCTCTCACTTAGCCAGTTGCTTTGGAATTGAAAGATAAGTATTTTGTTACATGGTGATGTTCATTGTGATGGAATGATTTTCATGTCTCTTTTGGAATTATGAATACTTGTTAAATGAATTGATTGATATGCAGTCATGTATAGGCCTGAGTAAGAGGCTGAGTTCATTGTGGTATGTAAATCTTATATTGCATGAGCTTAATGCTTTGGAGTTCTTGCATATGATAGATGTGTTGATTAAATCTATTAATGCATCCTACATGTTATAATGAATGATAGTGTTTCATTGTTTTGTGATAAATGTTTATGCATAACTAACTCTGTGAAGGAGATGCATATTTACCACCTGACTCTTGAGAAGGAAGAGAGCCTTGGAAGTGGTTTCAAGAAGCCACAAGAAGTCAGACAGAATGGAAGACCTTGGTAGGAGGGAGGTTGGAAGTGTTTAAGTGGAGATATAGGCAAAACTTCAGAGAAGGAAATGAGGAAGTTAGATGTCTCACCTGATCAAGGGGATTCTACCATTGGATAGAGCTCTCCAAGAGCTTTCCAACAATACCAACCTTGCCCCATTTGGATGCTGGAGGGAGTTATGCCCCTTAGACGATTTGAGGATAATTGCCTTACAGAGACAGGATTTCCGCATTTCCAAATCCGAAATTGCGGGTTTTGGGCTTCGAGTTGCAGGTTGTGGGATCTCCAAGTTCAAAAATTGGGCGTTGAAGATTTCCGCATTTCCGAATCCGAAATTGCGGGTTTCGGGTTTCGGGTTGCGGGATCTCCAAGTTCGAAAATTGGGCGTTGAATATTTTCGCATTTCCGAATCCGAAATTGCGGGTTTCGGGATCTCCAAGTTCGAAAATTAGGCGTTGAGGATTTCCGCAATTCCGAATCCGAAATTGCAGGTTTCGGGTTAAGGGTTGAGGGTTGCGGGAGCATCTGTTTTCGGGATTTTGGGTTTCGGGATCGCCGAGCACATAATTTCATATTTGGGATTTCCGCAATCCCAAATCCGCAATTTCGGGTTACGGGTTTCGGGATGCGGATTGCGGATTCAAGTTTTCCAGACTGTGTGTATGGGCACTCAGTCAATGGTTTTTGGAGAAAAAAAAAATGGATCATGGTCTCCAGTCGGCCAGGTAGGTTGGTGGGAACGTGACAAAGGCACTGGTTATCACACTTTCATTTGCTTAATATCATATCAGTATCGTGCATCTTTTTGGCAGTCGTTTCATTTTTCCTG